>CALNVZ010003426.1:35051283-35076627 GCA_940671915.1 Paracentrotus lividus
CCTTTATGCTTGTCTAACAAAGCAGCACAAAAGAACGTTGGTAGATCCTCTCTATATATAACACTCTGTAAATTCGCCTGGGTTCGCAACTCAGTGAGATACCCCCTTAACCAGAACGTAAACCGAGAAAATGATTACATGATTTAATGTCAATGTGTTTTGCCTTGAAATATTCTTGTTTTCTTTCTTTTTATTTTCTTTTAATCTTTAATTTTTATAAAAATATGAAAATAGCTTTGATTTAAAGAACTATGTGGACCCATAACTGTCACATGTCATACTATATTTAGGTATCAAAATCTTTTAAAGACTGAATTACTAAGAATGTAAATTTCAAGTGTTATTAATGAAATAATTTTGTAAAGTCATAAAAAAAAAAAAAATTGTATTAAGGAAACACAGAGATTAAAAGCAGAATTTTATATACAAATATCTAGTTTTGTCTCTCTTGTGTCATGTATTTTATCATGTATCTCTTGAAAATATACCCTAACCTACAATCGATTCGACTCTTTTGGGTGAACTAATTTCACATTAATTCAAGCTTAAAGGGGACTTGTAATACTTGTAATTTTGTGAAGTCAAAGAATGTGATAAAAACGAATACAGTTTTCTAACAATGTAGAGAAGATGGAATAGAAGATAATGAAACGAATGATAGTTTTAAAAAAGATAGGCTAAATAGAAATCTAAGAGTATTTTACAGTTTTGTTTCTGTTTCTGTTTTTTTTTTTTTACTTATTTATTTATTCATTTATTTATTTTTACTTTTTTTAATAGCAGATCCAAAAGCTGTTTGGCAAGACAAATGGCTATGCAATATGCAATTTTGACAGTTTTAGGTTTAAGGAGAAAGAAGCATCCCTCTAATAGCTCTGAAGGAAAAGAAAAAAGGGGAGAAATGTCTTATAAAGGTGGAAATTCTTAAAGTTTTAAAGTTGTAGTGGCTGACATAAGCCTTTGATCAGTAATTTGCTCGCTCTTCATACTATTTTCAGCATAATTACTATCAATTTTTATTTGCTATTGAGATTTCATAATAACGAAAGAGACAAAATACAACATAGCCTGACAGGGATAAACATAAAATCATACACTTTATGACAAGGAATTTAATTATTTCTTTCGCATTTTATTAATTATTCTTATTATATATTGATGATTATGAATAAAACTCCAGGACTGGACTATCACCAAATAACGACCAGCATAATTTGGATTTCTTTTTTCACTGGGTGTTAATAGTCAATATATTGCTGTCTATGCATTGTTTCCTCATACTTGCAATAATGCTTCTGTCTTGGTTTCCTTATGAACTGGTTCAATAATGCTTTCTGTTCTTGGTTTCCTTATGACTGGTTGCAATAATGCTTCTGTCTTGTTTCCTTTGGCTGGTTACAATAATGCTTTCTGTCTTGGTTTCCTTATGACTGGTTGCAATAATGCTTTCTGTCTTGGTTTCCTTATAACTGGTTACAATAATGCTTTCTGTCTTGGTTTCCTTATGACTGGTGGCAATAATGCTTTCTGTCTTGTTTTCCTTTTGGCTGGTTACAATAATGCTTTCTGTCTTGGTTTCCTTATAACTGGTTACAATAATGCTTTCTGTCTTGGTTTCCTTATGACTGGTTGCAATAATGCTTTCTGTCTTGGTTTCCTTATGACTGGTTGCAATAATGCTTTCTGTCTTGGTTTCCTTATGTCTGGTTGCAATAATGCTTTCTGTCTTGGTTTCGTTATAACTGGTTGCAATAATGCTTTCTGTCTTGGTTTCCTTATGTCTGGTTGCAATAATGCTTGTCTTGGTTTCGTTATAACTGGTTGCAATAATGCTTTCTTTCTTGGTTTCCTTATGTCTGGTTGCAATAATGCTTTCTGTCTTGGTTTCATTATAACTGGTTGCAATAATGCTTTCTGTCTTGGTGCCCTTATGGCTGGTTGCAATAATGCTTTCTGTCTTGGTTTCCTTGTGACTGGTTGCAATAATGCTTTCTGTCTTGGTTTCCTTATGACTGGTTGCAATAATGCTTTCTGTCTTGTTTTCCTTTTGGCTGGTTACAATAATGCTTTCTGTCTTGGTTTCCTTATGACTGGTTACAATAATGCTTTCTGTCTTGGTTTCTTTATAACTGGTTACAATAATGCTTTCTGTCTTGGTTTCCTTATAACTGGTTACACTAATGCTTTCTGTCTTGGTTTCCTTATAACTGGTACAATAATGCTTTCTGTCTTGTCCTTATGACTGGTTACGAATAATGCTTCTGTGGTTTCCTTATAACTGGTTACACTAATGCTTTCTGTCTTGGTTTCCTTATAACTGGTTACACTAATGCTTTCTGTCTTGGTTTCCTTATGACTGGTTACAATAATGCTTTCTGTCTTGGTTTCCTTATAACTGGTTACACTAATGCTTTCTGTCTTGGTTTGCTTATAACTGGTTACAATAATGCTTTCTGTCTTGGTTTCCTTATGACTGGTTACAATAATGCTTTCTGTCTTGGTTTCCTTATAACTGGTTACAATAATGCTTTCTGTCTTGGTTTCCTTATGACTGGTTACAATAATGCTTTCTGTCTTGGTTTCCTAATGACTGGTTACAATAATGCTTTCTGTCTTGGTTTCCTTATGACTGGTTACAATAATGCTTTCTGTCTTGGTTTCCTTTTGGCTGGTTGCAATAATGCTTTCTGTATTGGTTTCACTCAGACGAATTTTGCTTTCTGCTGGACAGTTTTACATAATCTGACGCCATCTACGACAATGGTGTTGCAGGGAAGTTGAGGCCAAAGTCGGTTTCATGTGATCTCGTAATACAATGGTTAATTCTCCTCACATCTATGGTTGTTGTTTCAAAGACACAATCTTTGCTTGATGCTGACATGAGGACTTTTCTGTTTTCCATCAAGGTTTCTCAAGAACCATTGTAATGACCTGTACTTGTTCATGGATGAGTTTTGTCACTCTTAATTATGATATCTTCACCTGCAACCTCCCCACCGACCCCCGTCGCCTTTATGTACAATATGAAGCGGTGATTGCTTCCATTTTGTGGAGGATCTCCTCCATGTTGTGTGGCCTCTTGAGTGGGTCTTGCTTCATGCAGATCAATGCCAGCTCTGCTACCTCACCAACCTGGATCTTCCTCGCGATGGAATCAAGGAGGACACCAAAAGAGAAGATGTCTGATGCCACTGAGCAACGTTTACCGTACAAGACCACCTCTGGTGCCAGGTAGTAATGCCCTCTCCCTGCTCTGTATTGGACCCTTTTCTCGTCAGAGAATCGCCTCTGTTTGGAGTAAGCCATTGTGCTTACCAAGCCAAGGTCAATGATGACAGCTCGCCATCGCTGGTTCCGCTTCTCCAGTAAGACATTGTTTGCTTTCAAGTCATTGTGTAGGTATCCCTTCTGATGGAGCTCCATCAGGCCTTTGATGATATCCTCAGAGACCTGGAGCATGTTGATCAAGTCGAGTCTTGGACTGGGCATAAACCGCGTCAGGGCACCGTAGAGAGGGTACGTCTTTCCTGTCTTCGCGTTGCCAATGAAATCCATCACCGTGCACATGTCTCCATCGATGATGACCATCCCGATCAATTTGGGGAAATAGGGTGACCCTGACAGCAATTGCTGCATCATGGATTCCTTCCTAACGATTCCTTTCATCATCTGCTTCTCTTCCTGCAGCACGTGTTTTGGGCAGTTGGGTTGCAACAGAGGTTGCTTGATGGCGATAGGTCGGAGGTCATCACCATGGCGTCCGAGGTAAACCTTACCATAGGTGCCCTTGCCCAAGACACGCATGGTGCTGAGATCACCCGGTGTCTGTGATCCTGAGAAGGGTAGGACGTCCTCTACGTTGAGGACCTCGCATTTGATTCCTGACATGGAGGCAACAGTGGTGTGATCAACCGTATTCTTTATCTCATAGCGAGCACCGCCCCTTTTCTTCTTTAGGCAGTTATCCTTCAGGCTGGAATGGGAAATAAAACAAAAAGTTGACAGAAAAAACATTGGTTATTTTATATAATTTTTTTTGTCACATGAAAATACACTGTATATCCTAACTTTGAGAATTAGCCTAATAAAACTGAATTAATCGAACTTAAAACTATTCTGACCGTTGGCAAAATATCATGATATGTCTCATTTATCACTTTTAATTGAGTTTGATCTATTTTAAAGAGCAACGAACTTGACAATTTCATTGAACTTAAGATAACCCTCTCCAATCAATTCTTACGTTTCAACGAGGTCTCGGAGACCTTGGATAATGGTCTCTTTCCTGCTGTTGTCAAATTGCAGGAGTTTGATGTCATTTTGGAGCTCAGTCCTAGCAGCCCTATGTCTTTCCAGATGATCTTTCTCCTTCTTCATCTGATCTGTCAAGGTTGTCATCTTGGCTTCCAGAAGACTGTGAAAGAAGATGGGTGATATTTAAGCCATTTAAATAGGGATCAGTTTCTTTTTCTGTCACGAATAAGGAAAAACAGAATATTACCCATACTTCTTAAATGATATCCATAAGTAACACGAGCAGACAAGGGGAGCCTCAACTAATAAGAAAATGGGAATTCATGCAGTAAAGGGCATCTACTGATGGCAATTTCAACGTTTTGAATATCTCTTTTTTGAATTATGATATGTTTGTTATTAGGTATAATTATAAAATCAAACAGAACAATGAGAGAGAGGACTCGAGAAGAAGAAGAAGAATATCTCTTGTATATAGAAATTGTATTTGTTGGGGTCTATTTGCGTCAAAAAAGATCCTTGGACATTAGACAACATTATAATTTGCAGAAATAGTTCAATTTGAGTACGCATCATTTTAAATCATCCATGTCTTAAACTCACCTAATGGTGGCGCTCTTCTTGATGAGTTCCTTTTGCATCTGTTCAAGATCAATGGTGAACTCCTGTCACGTGATAAGAAAGCAACCAATCAAAATAGTTCAATCGAATCAAGAAAACTATTTCTAATTGATCATTAAAAAAAAAAATCTTAAGTTGAGACATGTAAGTTTGCTAGAATAATATGGACAAAAAAACTTCATAAGAGGTATATATTATTAAGATAACTCTGACAATAACAGTAAAGTATGTTTATTTCCATATTATTATCACGAATATTAATTATATTATGTTTCTTAGTTTAGTTCATTGTATCCCAATTTAAACACTCCTAATCATCTGTTGTGGTGGCTATACCCATTCGTTTTTAATATGCCATTGGTAAAAAATAAAATCCTAAACTATTTATAATTTTTTTTTTTCTGGGAAGGGAGGGGCTCAATATGTATTTTATATACCTCTTGTTGCTCAGGTTTGCGCTTCCACCATCTCAACCGATGTTTTTTGCTCTTCTTCTTCTCTTTCTTCTTCGACTCAGCAAGGAGAAGTTGAATAGCCTCCAGTGATGACGTCAGATCACGCATCTTGATCTTAAGATCCTAATATATTTTAAGAAAGGAATACAATATGACTTTATTTGCCTTGTTTGTAATAAAACATTATTTATTTGCCTTGTAAATCAAATCAAATCAAATCAAATCAATTTCTTGAAACGATTTGCCTTTGATAGATTACAAATAACTCAACGTAATTAGTCACTGGTCTTAATATCTTTAACCATATTTTCCATGTTTATAATAGCTCATGAAACCTATAGGATAATTTGATCAATACCATATCAAGCATAAATTTGTATATTTTACATTTATTCAAATTTTATTTTCACTTCTTTTTTTTTTTGGGGGGGGGGGCGGGGAGGTTTCATGATTTATTTTCGGGGGTAATTTTCTTACCTTGATCTGTTCGTTCTTCTCCGTGATCGAGTCACGTGATACAAGCTGTTGTTGCTCGAGGTCTTTCATCTCCTTTTGGATATCATCGAATGACTGCCTGATCTCGAAGACGACATCGGAGTGAGGGTTCTTATTACCAGGTGCGAGACTGATACCGACATCGGTAGCCAGACACTAAGGAAAACAAAATTTTGATTATTCTTATTTTTTTGTTAATTTTTAATTTGTTAATTTTGTTTAAGAATTTAGTTTTTGAGACTTCTTCTTCTTGAGTCCTTTCTCTCATTGTTCTGTTTGATTATATGACTATACATGCTTACATTAAAGATCATAATATTTATATTATTTCTTAGGGGAATTAGAAACTGAAAGTTTGTTTTTTGAGACTGATGTGGGGTTAAAAATCTTTTCACGAAAATGCTTTTTCGAAACGAATTTCTTGGTTTTATAATGAAGTAGCAATCATACCTTCCTTATGTTTTATGAATAATGAAAATAATATCTCATTTTCTGAAAAGAAATCCCGTGATCTGATTTAAATTATTATTTAACTTACCTTGATATCTTGAGCCTGTGCTTCCAATTTTGCCTCCAGATATTTAACCCGCTCAGTGGCCGTCTAATATGTAGAAAAGAAAGTTAGGTTTGATTATTTATATAGGTAATGCTATAAACATGATAAACAAACTCTGTATGATGAAAGGGGTATGATGGGGAAGGGGGGGGTAGGGGGAGGCTAACGGGCAGCAACCATTGCGTACAAACTTTCAAAAATATTATATCGGAAACAGGATTATGATAATAATGACGTAATTATTACAAATTTATTTCAGGCATAATAATCGACCACTGCCTAATAAATTCTTTTGAGAATGAAAGATAATAAAAATGGTGGAATATACTAAACACTTTGGAACACATAGCATTAATCAAACAAAATATTGACCGGTATTCTCGAAGGATATAGGCCCACTAAATACGTATTTACTAGGCCTACTAACTTCTTTGGTCACCCTTCGAGTCTACCGGCATACATCAATTAGTATTACCTTAAGTTCTAGCTCTAGATCGTCATTCTGACACTGGACCTGATCCCAGTTCTGTGTCAGGTTCTGGGCCAGGACCCGAGCTTTAGAACTAGTGCTACCTGTAATCAACTTGATGGGATCAGCTAAGGTCTGAGGAGGAGTAGAAGGAGGATGAGGAGAAGGAGAGAAGAAGGAGCGAAGAAGGAGAAGAGAAGGGGAGGGGAGAGAAGGCAACAGGAAGAAATGGAAAACAAATAGAGGAGAAAGAAAAGTAAAACAAAGTAGAAAGATTATTAAATTCATATGAAAAAGTTCGTTACATGGCAATATTAAAAAGGAAAATTAATGGGAAATATTAAAAAAACAAAAACAAAAACAAAAAACATGGTAATATCTATTTATATATGATTATGAATACGATTATTTTATTTTATCAAAGTGACGCTTTGCCTTAATGAAACAAATTGATTTTTAATCAACAACATTTAATTAATAACATTTTCTTATAAAAACTGATATTTGGATTTAGGATTATTATTACCTCGAACTGGAGGGCCATTTTGTTCTTCATGATCCGAAATCTCTCTCTCCATGTCGCTTTGGTATCGGAGCGCCAAACGTCGAAAGACTTACGGGCTTCGAGAAGCATTCGGGTCGCTTCTTCTGGCGTGGAGTCTTCCGTGACATTGGTAACGGATCCAGCCGCAGAGATCAAGTTCTGAAATTAGAATTTCGTTTGCAATTAACGGAATAAAAGTAAAAAGGCAGAAAGATATGATTGTGGCAAGTTTTTTGTAATTTTGTAATAAATGTTTCAGGGTTTTGTCATTGAATGTAAAGCACTTTGATCTAACTCACTGGTTTACATGGCTTGGTTAGCTGGTTAGTTCATTTACTTTTCATAATAATGAATTGCCAAAGTTAGGGACTTTTACCGATCATTGTGGTCTTTTAAGGATTTGTCAACTTCTTATTCTCAGCACGTTGACAACATGACTCAAAATAAGCCAAATAGTGTTTTATTTCTGAAAAGTTTACTACTATACTGTCTGCTCAGTGGCTGGTGAATTCTAATACATGACACGGTATACCTTAATTTGGGTCTGGGCATTAGTCTTCTCCTGAATCGTCCTTTTGAGTTCTTCTCTCAGACGATGTGTCTCTGCCTCTTTCTCCTGCCAGCGTTCCTGGAGGATTTTAGCCAGGACTTCAGGGAAGCTATTGGCCGATGCTCCGCTGATTGCACATGCTACTCCAATCAGGGCATTGGAATGCTGTAATTATAACGAAAAGTGTAGTCTTTCAATATAAGATGGGAAAACTATTTCTTTTTTTATATTAGGTTTTACGCAGAAAATGAATTCAAATCCAAACACAGACAGTTTGTAATTATCAGTAGGCCTATATATTTTAAGATTGAAATAGAATCCTGTCATTACGATGTGGTCATAAATATATCTAGAAAAACAAAAGAATACTAAACTTAATTATTTTCAACGTCAGAACAAGCAAGATATTTTATGAGAGAACTCTGTTCATCAATAATGAACATCAAGGTAAATTTTATTTAAATGCACCCCCTCTCTCTATCTATCTCCATCTCTCCTCTCTGTCTAACTCTTTATCTAACCCCATATTATGTCAGCACAGGTCTCAATCAGAAAGGACAACCAACCTACCTTTTGCATATCCAGGCGATCTTGGATTCGATTCTCTGCATCTCCCGATAGGGTTGGAGTTTCTACCGGTGGGAGCTCAACTGCAACTCCGATGCGAGTTTCTGCATCTCCAAGTTGAGTCAAGGTGGTTCCAATCTCGATCTTCTGAGTCTGAGCCACTGTAAGGCCAATATCCATATCAGACTGAGCCTGTCCTTCCACATGCTCGTGAATGAGAGTCTCTGTGTTGAGTCCAATCTTAGTACGGATATCTCCACCTTGATTCGGGGTCTCAGCCTCAATCTGAGTGCCAGCCACTGTTGCCTCAAAATCAGACTGAGCCTGTGCTTCCACATGCTCATGAATGAGAGTCTCTGTGATGAGTCCAGTCTGAGTTTGGCAATCTCCGGCTTGAGTTGGGACTTCAGCCTCAAGCTGAGGGCTAGAAAATGCTGAATCCACGGCAGACTGAGTCTGATCTTCCACAGGCTCGTGAGTGAGAGTCTCTGTGATGAGTCCAGTCTGAGTAAAGGACTCAGCCTCGATCTTATGAGTTAGATGAACTAATTCATCCATAGTTGATCTATCATGTACATCCACAAGCTCAAATATGTGAGTCTCTATGTTATCCTTGATTGATCCTGAGTCTGAGTTTCTCAATCTCTTGTTTGAGCAAGAAACTCAAATGCCTTAATCTCCTATACGTAGACTGAGTGAATCCAAGCAGCTCACTGGGGGGTAATAACCGAAGTGGTCAATCCTTAATATAAAAGGAAAGGAAGATACCAATTGTTACAGTGCTGGTTGGAAATCTTAAGAAATACCGTACAAACCTCATTGTTTTAATAAATTGGTAAACATAATGAAAATTTGAATTATGAAGAACCACTGCTGTAAATAACCAAGTAGTTTTAAATAGTTTAAAAATCTGTATATAATATCAATGATTTATTCTATATTTTTGTTTAGAAACATTAAAATATAAACATTCAATATAAACACATAGAAACACTGAAACTTAAGGTTAGCAAAGTTGTTCAATTTGAAATAAAACACATATATTGAACAACACGAAAGATTATGAGAAAGCAAGAACTGAACAGTAAAAAAAAAAAGAAGACATTTGTTGAATATATTTAAACGGAGGGACTTGCAATTTCAATCGTCTATCAATTGATATGAAAGTATTGAGCTTAGCAAGGATTTTTAGAGGGAATCTAACTATTCATCTTAAGACAAACTCCCTTAATGTAATTCATGGATAGATATAGGTCTATCACTGCCAGAATGGTAATGTAATCAATATTAATCATATAAACCACAGAAATAAGAGAAATATTAATTTAAAAAACTATAATTCATTGAAAATATATTCATATAAAACATTAGTATAATTGCAATTATTACTAACCTGATAACCTTCAGACTGACAGATAGGTAAACTGTTGGAAATCAATTTCTCATTCAGTTGCAGAAGTAGAAACTGCGAAATTCCTCGAAAAATCTCCGAAATCACGATAAGCAAGTTATCAATTGAAGAGATAATACAAGAATGAGCGTCTGTTGATTATAAAGACAGTAAACTTTGCCATGCGCATGCGCGGTAACTATGAGACAAACTTTTGACCAATAGCGCGCACCGATGACGTAACAATGCAGTTCGCGCAAAAGTATGAAGCTACGTAATAATGAAATTAAACATGTCTGCAGTATAATTTTTCAAAAATAACATTAAAGCTAAATCCAGTGAAATAAAAATAAAATACAAACTGTCCACTTGCTAATATCCTTTGTTGGGCAATTCATATAATAAGATTAAGATTTCTGTTTCAAACCTTCAACCAGTTATCCACTGTGCGCGTAAAAAAAATGTTACAAATTTTTGAACATAGGCTAGGCCTAGATATTTAAACTACTTATTATTAAAAAAAAAAGAGCTACAATATTTGGGATCCAGTTTGCCCCCCCCCAAAAAAAAAATAAATAAAAATAGTTGTTGCTAATTGTCAATTGTGTATTAATGGCTCAAAATATTTTGTGTAAAAATAATAATTGAAAAGAAAGTTGGCGCATGTACTTTTGCCCACGAAATGCTAAACAAGCTCTGGAAAATCACAAAAGAGCCCCCTTTAATGATTCATTTTATCTTAGAGTTTGATGTATAGGGTACATGCAGGTAATATGGGCTACATGAAGCACATCATGTCGTGACCGGTTACCGGTGGCCGCTGTGAGCGCCATCTGTTGTTTATATGAACTGTTTACGAAAATCTATCGTCGTGAGAGCATCTGATGCCGAAATTTCTCTGAGAAAATTGCTGAAAACCAACAAGGTAGGTAAAAAATTACGGCATTTCTTTTACCCTGATGTAAAATTTGATATTTCACAGAATGTGATGGTGGAAAAAGGGTTTGAGGTGGTAACCTAAATTGTTTGTATATTTAGTAAGCTTCTAGCTTCTAGCTTCTAGCTTCATTTTAATAGCGTCTACACTCACTAGTCACTGGTATTGCAACATAGCTAAAATGCTATACTTTCAAGTTTACAAGTCTTTTGTATGTTGTTAGATTTCATTCATGGCCAGAGATTTGTGGAATATTTTTGTATATTCTGAAAGAGGAGACTTGTCCCTTTTCATTCCTGAGAGCAGTAAATACCCAGACATGGGCATTTCTGAAACAGAAAAACACAAAAGGACAAAGGCCCCAAAAAATGAAATTGGGGGAGGCCGGGATTATCCGTGAATAAAATCATGAAACATATTTCATATTTTTCCGAATACCGTTTAAATGTTTCGTTTATACCTGTTGCAAATTAGAAATAGTCATAAACCATCACAAAGGCAAATGAAAAAAACACCACGCACAGAAGAAAAAAAAATCTTTAACGTCGTTGCTAAGGAGGATACATGCAACAAAATATATGGGGCTTTCTGTAAATTATTCATGGGACATCTTCTTTCACTGCGCGGGTTCATGGTTTTCTTTTCCAGTCATTATTCCAGTTGATTTGAAAGTTTATATAAATTATGCTGTATTTTCCAAAACGTTGTTGAATTAAGTTCTCAATGTTTCATGGGGTTATCCTGTCAAGCTTTCACAAAATACTGTTTTTACTTGTTCTTGGCAAATAAATAAAATCGGATCAAATAAAAAAATATATATATATAGTGTCAGACTGGGGTCGATTTTGCGGTGTGACCCAGTTCCCCAGACTGGCACCACATCAATAGTTAAATTACCATTTACCTTATGGTAAACTAAGTCGGTTTGGAACCGGTCTCACTATTGTAACTGGGCTATTATATCAATGATAGATCATCATCGCTTCAATTTAGTATCTATAATTAGCAAATTTACACCATTAATAGAAGGAAATTACGGGTAAACTAGAGCGATGGAGAGAGAGAAGTGGTATACAGATCACATACAGACAGAAAAAACCAAAACAAACATAATCATAAAAATAAAACACGAGAGCATGCGTACTATCAAGTCACCTGCACTTTTGACGCGCCAGGTGTATTCCATTGATTCTTTCCCTCGCTTTTCACCTATTGGTCTTTCACATGCAAATATAATAATTATATTCATTATGAATGACAGAGGGTGAAAGCTAAAACATGTCAAGCATTGTGTTAGGCCTCCTGACTCCATTCAACATGATTGTCCTGGTGTCAGTCGATTGTGATGCCTTTTTAAATGGACTTTCGGTGTAAAATACGTGATTAATGAAGGCATAAAGCTCAAATGAAATTATACCGATATGGTTTTTCTTTGAGGGCATCAGATCCTTAGAGAGATAATGTATTCTAAATAATAGCCGAGTCACACTAGTGAAACCGACACCAGACTGACCCCAAACCGAGCAAAATATTACATTACCACAAATGGCAAGATAGTGGTGGGTTAGGAGTCGGTTTCATTGGTGTGGCTAGCCCCCCCCCCCCTCTATGGAAATGGTGACAAGATCAACATAAAATAGCCTGCTTTATAATCACAGACCTTTAAATTTTACATTGTAACGAGGTATTTAAGAAAACTGCTATAATGAATCACAATATTTTTAATCCAATTTAATTGGCATACATTATGATTGTTCGCGTATCGGACAAGCAACTTGTTTTGCTGAAGAAGAAGAAGAAGAAGAAGAAGAAGAAGAAGAAGAAGAAGAAGAAGAAAAAAGAGTTTATATCGCAAAATACTGCACAACAAACTACTCGCATGAAAGATAAAGTGAGGATAGAGGGAGACAGAAAGAGGGAGGGACAGAGAAAGGGAGAGAGAGAAAAGAGGGAGGGACAGAGAAAAAGAGAGAGAGAGAGATAGAGAGAGAGATAGAGAGAGATGGGGGGGGGGTAACTGAGGGGAGGGGTAAGCGTGCGATAATTATACATGGCATAAGCGTAATCAAATTAAATGATAATTATAAATGGTCTCAGATCTTCATTCTGTGGGCCAATACAGAACTAAATGTCCATTATTACTGGGCCCTCTCCTTTGATGATAACTCGTTCTGTGTTTTCTATAAAAGGATTTGCTACCTTGACCTAAAAAAAATCAGTCCAACACAGACTAACACTTGACAGTTTTCATATAGCCGTGACTTATATTTTTTAGGGGAAAAAAAGATACAACAGAACAAAAGAAAGAAAAATACTCTCGTTGATGAGACCGTTTGAACAAGTTGTCTGTACTTCGGCGTATTCTAATTCGCCCTTTTTGTGGTATTTTAGTTTTATAATGAATTCTAAATTATGTTACATCTAACCTAAATAGATGTAGCCGTTAAACCAATGTGGAACGCCCTTAAAATAATGATAACCAACACTTATTGATAACCACTTTGCATTTGGTTTGAACTTTGCAGACTAGCTGGCGGGCAAAAACAAGGTGTCTCAAACCAAAAAAGGCCAAATTTAGAATTATGTGATGTATGTATTACATGTTAATGATATGTTTCATCGTTTATGCAAATAGAATAAAAATTTGGCATAAATGCATATTTCTCAAGCCCATATCACCGAGCTTGACTCGTAAAATAAAGACCTCCGTTCCAAAAAGTACTAGGCCTACATCCACTTTTTATGAAATTTGACTTATTGATATCACACCACTATTCAGGTAGGTATAGGCCTTCCTTTCTTTGAACGAAACTGTTCAACCCAATTTTAAAAGCAACCATTAGAAAATACCCATTCTGATATCACTTTTCCATAGACGTCTGTAGAAAATATATTTTAAAAATATGTTTTCCTCATAAGTAAAGATGGATGTAGTACATTTAGGAACGGAGCTCTTCAAATATCGACCTTTTGTTTGACACACCTTGTACAAGTGTAGAGCGCCGCATTCTCAAGTCAACCGCGCATGAATTTTCTATTGTGACGTCAGAAGCAGGTGTACGAGTGAGTGAGAAAATACAATAACTTTTTATCACAGAAAAATGGATAAACATGAAAATGATTTCTATTTCTCTTTGTGTGGGAGTGTGTGTGCGTGCTCTAAATCGGGCTGGGCTGGGTGTAGTTATATATGACCAAACGATACAATAAAGCAAGTTGGTGTGTATACAATAATAGTTCTTTGCCGATGGCAAGTAATTGAAGGATTTTGAAGGACGGTATAGCTTATTTTGACATTACGCACTTCTGTGTAATGTTTTGCACTTGAACTGAAGTATCTTTTCGCACGCAAAGAATTTGTTTCCTATTTATTTTCAACCAAGAGCGAGTTAATCTATAAAAACGACATATCAGACGTTTTCGACACAAGAACTTCTGTAGTATAATTAGACCAAAAACATTGTTGTTTATATTATAATCGATTTTTGTTATCGAAGCTGTGTTAGTTTTTTAATGCAATAATTTGTTGTTATCGCAATAATAGAAATGGAAAGGCGCGCATCATAATTACAAGTAGCTTGGGGAAAAAAGTTGGTGAAATGCTTCTTTGATGGAACGTAAATCGAAGTGATGGCAGTCGTCTCTAAACTATTCATAAGAAAATGGAATGAAAACGGTGATGAATCACAATCTGCCAATGTTCGAGTAGATCATGCAAATAAGCAAGATTAATTTTCATAAACGTCATACGTATACAAATGGCGTTTCAATCTCCAAGTGGTGATATAAAATAAAGTGCATGCTGTCTCCAGTAGAGGATCCAGGATTGCATGAGGGGGGGGGGGCTCCAACACCTTGACTCATCTTGACCGACCAGTGGAAGTCCTTTCATTGGGAAGAAGGGGAAGTGTATATTAAGCTTCATAAGTTTGGGGAAAGGCACTTAGAATGACCAAACAAAAACAAAAACAAAGAACCGAAAAAAAAAAAAAAAAAAAAAAAAAACGCGGGGGGGGGTATCATTTCGTCTTATAGTGAGTTTTCTTAATACAGCTACGGACTATTCACGTAAAAAATATATTTCATGGTCACATTTTCATCTCCCTTTTCAATCCCCATCCTCTTTCTAGACGATGGCGGTGCAGCCCTTGAACGAAGATATGATGGAGGTCGTAGATTACTACCAGAACCACGGACGAAACGGTGAACGAGCTGCATCGAACGGTCCTACTATAGCCATCAATGGTTACGTGTATGGCAGTCGTAATCATCCGAGCAACTTTGTACGATCAAGACCGAGTAAGATAATGAAAAGAATTTATTTTTGTTTATTTATCAGAAAATGGTATCCCTTTAGAGTATCATAATAAAAAGCCCCGCAATAAAAAGTTGCTCTTAAATTACCTTATAGTCATAATATACCAAAATACATACCAAAACAGCTTATATGTTTGAGGCCGAACTTTGTGTTGCCCATACATGCATTTCTGTGTAAGTCATGTGACTCAAGCTGAATTGGATTATTTCTTATCAATTTGGCGTTCCTAAACCTCACAGCACAAAATAATGCTCGGTGAACTATTATAACTTTCCAAATCACTTTTAGACAGTGTCTTCCACATTTCAAGGTCATGACTAGAACAATATTGCCACCTTAATATGAGTTCGACTGTATTAATAATAGTATTCTCACTCACCTGCAGGTTACCTGACTGTCGCGTCATATCACCAAGTTGTTCTTATCCAGAGCAATGGCTGCGGCAATGGATCAAGTCGATTCGAACTGATCCAGGTCCGATCCGTGTCCTTGCAACGGCAGGGATCCGTATAGGGTGGTTGCGATATAGATGTAAATAGGTGTAGCCAAGCCAGGTGACAGCATCCTTCATGGTCTGTATGTTACCCAGGACCACCTGGCGTCAGTTGTCAGCCATCTTACTGATGAATTGACTCTCAACTGGCAGCTGAAAGGGAGAAAAAAATATGTTTCGCATTTTTAAATTAATTTTTAAAACGATGTACCACATTGATTCGGTGACATTCATGCTGCTTAAAATAAGCCCAGGACAAGCTCAATGGCGGGACGTCCGGAGGAACGCAAGGTACACTCTGTCCTGTGCAGGTAAGTCAGTCAGTAAGTAAGACATTTCACATGCTATATAGCGTTAGCGCAATCATTACGATGAGTTAATGTTAGTAGAGGTTTGGTTAGAGTATATGTTTAGCCCAAGACTAAAATAGTCATATGATTCACTGCACATGGATTTGTGACTGAACAAATTTGTAACCACACACATACTATATAGGGAAGCAGTACATTTATGAACAAGTATCTCTATGGTACAGTGTCACTCAATGACAATAATGCAGTTTTTTTCTTTACCCATGAATTGTCTCTCAACTGGCACCTCCAAGGGTAACAAATATAATACAACATTATAACTCAAAACATATGGTAAGATGCCAAGTCTGCGAAGAGCCCATGTCTGCGCACACACCTAAATGATGATTTTTATAGAACAAAACACCTAACAACACATCAATTTTCAATCTTAACCTCCACAATTCATTTGATACAAAGTATTTTGAAATAATCTATAATAATATTTTCAGCAAGGTTTATATGCTACCCTGAAAATAAAACTAACTTCACTTGAACTGCATGCAAAATGAGTTAGTTGCGCAGACATGGCACTATCAGTTTTGCTACACAAAATGACAAGCCTGTCTTAAAATCGTAATAAAAACATTGTTCGAGAAAAAAATTCTTAGTAATGTTTGTTTTAATTGATCATTAGAATAAGAATGTGCGAAATTGAGCCAATTTGGGTGCGCAAACAAGCACTTCCTTCATACATTTAGATTGGCAAGCTAGGCCAGATAGAATAGGTATCTTTACCTGTTGATTTTGCAGTGAAGTAGTACTGAAGCTCCTTGGCTGGATGAGAATACCCTCTCCTTGTATCATATGAGGGCGCCCAGCACGTCCCAACATCTGAGAACATCCAGCGGACCAAGCTCTACCCATCGGCCCTTCTCAGGGTTGTAGATCTGAAGAGCAGAATAGGTATGATCGGAAGGGGGGGTAGGGGAGGCTAACGGCAGCAACCATTGCGTACAAACTTTCAAAAATATTATATCGGAAACAGGATTATGATAATAATGACGTAATTATTACAAATTTATTTCAGGCATAATAATCGACCACTGCCTAATAAATTCTTTGAGAATGAAAGATAATAAAAATGGTGGAATATACTAAACACTTTGGAACACATAGCATTAATCAAACAAAATATTGACCGGTATTCTCGAAGGATATAGGCCACTAAATACGTTTTACTAGGCCTACTAACTTCTTTGGTCACCCTTCGAGGTCTACGGCATACATCAATTAGTATTACCTTAAGTTCTACTCTAGATCGTCATTCTGACACTGGACCTGATCCCAGTCTGTGTCAGTTCTGGCCAGGACCGAGCTTTAGAACTAGTGCACCTGTAATCAACTTGATGGATCAGCTAAGGTCTGAGAGAGTAGAAGGAGGATGAGGAGAAGGAGAGAAGAAGGAGCGAAGAAGGAGAAGGAAGGGGAGGGAGAGAGGCAACAGAAAAATGGAAAACAAATAGAGGAGAAGAAAAGTAAAACAAAGTAGAAAGATTATTAAATTCATATGAAAAGTTCGTTACATGGCAATATAAAAAGGAAAATTAATGGGAAATATTAAAAAACAAAAACAAAACAAAAAACATGGTAATATCTATTTATATAGATTATGAATACGATTATTTTTTTATCAAAGTGCGCTTTGCCTTAATGAAACAAATTGATTTTAATCAACATTAAATTAATAAATTTTTTAAAAACTGATATTTGGATTTAGGAATTATTACCTCGAACTGGAGGCCATTTGTTCTTCATGATCCGAAATCTCTCTCTCCATGTCGCTTTGGTATCGGAGCGCCAACGTCGAAAGACTAGGCTTCGAGAAGCATTCGGGTCGCTTCTTCTGCGTGGAGTCTTCCGTGACATTGGTAACGGATCCAGCCGCAGAGATCAAGTTCGAAATTAGAATTTCGTTTGCAATTAACGGAATAAAAGTAAAAAGGCAGAAAGATATGATTGTGGCAAGTTTTTGTAATTTTGTAATAAATGTTTCAGGGTTTTGTCATTGAATGTAAGCACTTTGATCTAACTCACTGGTTTACATGGCTTGGTTAGCTGGTTAGTTCATTTACTTTTCATAATAATGAATTGCCAAAGTTAGGGACTTTTACCGATCATTGTGGTCTTTAAGGATTGTCAACTTCTTATTCTCAGCACGTTGACAACATGACTCAAATAAGCCAAATAGTGTTTATTTTGAAAGTTTACTACTATACTGTCTGCTCAGTGGCTGGTGAATTCTAATACATGACACGGTATACCTTAATTTGGTCTGGGCATTAGTCTTCTCCTGAATCGTCCTTTTGAGTTCTTCTCAGACGAGTGTCTCTGCTCTTTCTCCTGCCAGCGTTCCTGGAGGATTTTAGCCAGGACTTCAGGAAGCTATTGGCCGATGCTCCGTGATTGCACATGCTACTCCAATCAGGGCATTGAATGCTGTAATTATAACGAAAAGTGTAGTCTTTCAATATAAGATGGGAAAACTATTTTTTTTATATTAGGTTTTACGCAGAAAATGAATTCAAATCCAAACACGACAGTTTGTAATTATCAGTAGGCCTATATTTTTAAGATTGAAATAGAATCCTGTCATACGATGTGGTCATAAATATATCTAGAAAAACAAAAGAATACTAAACTTATTATTTTCAACGTCAGAACAAGCAAGATATTTATGAGAGAACTCTGTTCATCAATAATGAACATCAGGTAAATTTTATTTAAATGCACCCCTCTCTCTATCTATCTCCATCTCTCCTCTCTGTCTAACTCTTTATCTAACCCCATATTATGTCAGCACAGGTCTCAATCAGAAAGGACAACCAACCTACCTTTTGCATATCCAGGCGATCTTGGATTCGATTCTCTGCATCTCCGATAGGTGGAGTTTCTACCGGTGGAGCTCAACTGCAACTCCGATGCGAGTTTCTGCATCTCCAAGTTGAGTCAAGGTGGTTCCAATCTCGATCTTCTGAGTCTGAGCCACTGTAAGGCCAATATCCATATCAGACTGAGCCTGTCCTTCCACATGCTCGGAATGAGAGTCTCTGTGTTGAGTCCAATCTTAGTACGGATATCTCCACCTTGATTCGGGTCTCAGCCTCAATCTGAGTGCCAGCCACTGTTGCCTCAAATCAGACTGAGCCTGTGCTTCCACATGCTCATGAAATGAGAGTCTCTGTGATGAGTCCATCTGAGTTTGCAATCTCCGGCTTGAGTTGGGACTTCAGCCTCAAGCTGAGGCTAGAAAATGCTGAATCCACGCAGACTGAGCTGATCTTCCACAGGCTCGTGAGTGAGAGTCTCTGTGATGAGTCCAGTCTGAGTAAAGGACTCAGCCTCGTACTTATGAGTTAGATGAACTAATTCATCCATAGTTGATCTATCATGTACATCCACAAGCTCAAATATGTGAGTCTCTATGTTATCCTTGATTGATCCTGAGTCTGAGTTTCTCAATCTTGTTTAGCAGAAGAACTCAAATGCCTTAATCCTATACGTAGACTGAGTGAATCCAACAGCTCACTGGGGGGTAATAACCGAAGTGGTCAATCCTTAATATAAAAGGAAAGGAAGATACCAATTGTTACAGTGCTGGTTGGAAATCTTAAGAAATACCGTACAAACCTCATTGTTTTAATAAATTGGTAAACATAATGAAAATTTGAATTATGAAGAACCACTGCTGTAAATAACAAGTAGTTTTAAATAGTTTAAAAATCTGTATATAATATCAATATTTATTTCTATATTTTTGTTTAGAAACATAAAATATAAACATTCAATATAAACACTAGAAACACTGAAACTTAAGGTTAGCAAAGTTGTTCAATTTGAAATAAAACACATATATTGAACAACACGAAAGATTATGAGAAAGCAAGAACTGAACAGAAAAAAAAAAGAAACATTTGTTGAATATATTAAACGGAGGGACTTGCAAATTCAATCGTCTTCAATTGATATGAAAGTATTGAGCTTAGCAAGGATTTTAGAGGGAATCTAACTATTCATCTTAAGACAACTCCCTTAATGTAATCATGATAGATATAGTCTATCACTGCCAGAATGTAATGTAATCAATATTAATCATATAAACCACAGAATAGAGAAATATTAATTTAAAAAACTATAATTCATTGAAAATATATTCATATAAAACATTAGTATAATTGCAATTATTACTAACCTGTAACCTTCAGACTGACAGATAGGTAACTGTTGGAAATCAATTTCTCATTCAGTTGCAGAAGTAGAAACTGCGAAATTCTCGAAAAATCTCCGAAATCACGATAAGCAAGTTATCAATTGAAGAGATAAACAAAATGAGCGTCTGTTGATTATAAAGACAGTAAACTTTGCCATGCGCATGCGCGGTAACTATGAAGACAAACTTTTGACCAATAGCGCGCACCGATGACGTAACAATGCAGTTCGCGCAAAAGTATGACTACGTATAATGAAATTAAACATGTCTGCAGTATAATTTTTCAAAAATAACATTAAAGCTAAATCAGTGAAATAAAAATAAAATACAAATGTCCACTTGCTAATATCCTTTGTTGGGCAATTCATATAATAAGATTAAGATTTCTGTTCAAACCTTCAACCAGTTATCCACTGTGCGCGTAAAAAAATGTTACAAATTTTTGAACATAGGCTAGCCTAGATATTTAAAACTACTTATTATTAAAAAAAAAGAGCTACAATATTTGGATCAGTTTGCCCCCCCCAAAAAAAAAATAAATAAAAATAGTTGTTGCTAATTGTCAATTGTGTATTAATGGCTCAAAATATTTGTGTAAAAATAATAATTGAAAAGAAAGTTGGCGCATGTACTTTTGCCCACGAAATGCTAAACAGCTCTGGAAAATCACAAAAGAGCCCCCTTTAATGATTCATTTATCTTAGAGTTTGATGTATAGGGTACATGCAGGTAATATGGCTACATGAAGCACATCATGTCTGACGGTTACCGGTGGCCGCTGTGAGCGCCATCTGTTGTTTATATGAACTGTTTACGAAAATCTATCGTCGTAGAGCATCTGATGCCGAAATTTCTCTGAGAAAATTGCTGAAAACCAACAAGGTAGGTAAAAAATTAGGCATTTCTTTTACCATGTAAAATTTGATATTTCACAGAATGTGATGGAAAAAGGGTTGAGGTGTAACCTAAATTGTTGTATATTAGTAAGCTTCTAGCTTCTACTTCTAGCTTCATTTTATAGCGTCTACACTCACTAGTCACTGGTATTGCAACATAGCTAAAATGCTATACTTTCAATTTACAAGTCTTTTGTATGTTGTTAGATTTCATTCATGGCCAGAGATTTGTGGAATATTTTGTATATTCTGAAAGAGGAACTTGTCCCTTTTCATTCCTGAGAGCAGTAAATACCCAGACATGGGCATTCTGAAACAGAAAAAACAAAAGGACAAAGGCCCAAAAAATGAAATTGGGGAGGCCGGGATTATCCGTGAATAAAATCATGAAACATATTCATATTTTCCGAATACGTTTAAATGTTTCGTTTATACCTGTTGCAAATTAGAAATAGTCATAAACCATCCAAAGGCAAATGAAAAAAACACACGCACAGAGAAAAAAAAAATCTTTAACGTCGTTGCTAAGGAGGATACATGCAACAAAATATAGGGCTTTCTGTAAATTATTCATGGGACATCTTCTTTCACTGCGCGGTTCATGGTTTTCTTTTCCAGTCATTATTCCAGTTGTTTGAAAGTTTATATAAATTATGCTGATTTTCCAAAACGTTGTTGAATTAAGTTCTCAATGTTTCATGGGTATCCTGTCAAGCTTTCACAAAATACTGTTTTTACTTGTTCTTGGCAATAAATAAAATCGGATCAAAAAAAATATATATATATAGTGTCAGACTGGGTCGATTTTGCGGTGTGACCCAGTTCCCCAGACTGGCACCACATCAATAGTAAATTACCATTTACCTTATGGTAAACTAAGTCGGTTTGGAACGTGCTCACTATTGTAACTGGGCTATTATATCAATGATAGATCATCATCGCTTCATTTAGTATCTATAATTAGCAAATTTACACCATTAATAGAGAAATTACGGGTAAACTAGAGCGATGGAGAGAGAGAAGTGGTATACAGATCACATACAGACAGAAAAACCAAAACAAACATAATCATAAAAATAAAACACGAGAGCATGCGTACTATCAAGTCACCTGCACTTTTGACGCGCCAGGTGTATTCATTGATTCTTTCCCCGCTTTTCACTATTGGTCTTTCACATGCAAATATAATAATTATATTCATTATGAATGACAGAGGGTGAAAGCTAAAACATGTCAAGCATTGTGTTAGGCCTCTGACTCCATTCAACATGATTGTCCTGGTGTCAGTCGATTGTGATGCCTTTTTAAATGGACTTTCGGTGTAAAATACGTGATTAATGAAGGCATAAAGCTCAAATGAAATTATACCGATATGGTTTTCTTTGAGGGCATCAGATCCTTAGAGAGATAATGTATTCTAAATATAGCCGAGTCACACTAGTGAAACCGACACCAGACTGACCCAAACCGAGCAAATATTACCTTCCACAAATGCAAATAGTGGTGGTTAGGAGTCGGTTCATTGGTGTGGCTAGCCCCCCCCCTCTATGGAAATGGTGACAAGATCAACATAAATAGCCTGCTTTATAATCACAGACCTTTAAATTTTACATTGTAACGAGGTATTTAAGAAAACTGCTATAATGAATCACAATATTTTTTAATCCAATTTAATTGGCATACATTATGATTGTCGCGTATCGGACAGCAACTTTTTTGCTGAAGAGAAGAAGAAGAAGAAGAAGAAGAAGAAGAAGAAGAAGAAGAGAAAAAGAGTTTATATCGCAAAAATACTGCACAACAAACTACTCGCATGAAAGAAAAGTGAGGATAGAGGGAGACAGAAAGAGGGAGGGACAGAGAAAGGAGAGAGAGAAAAGAGGGAGGGACAGAGAAAAGAGAGAGGAGAGATAGGAGAAGATAGAGAGAGAAGATGGGGGGGGGTAACTGAGGGGAGGGTAAGCGTGCGATAATTATACATGGCATAAGCGTAATCAAATTAAATGATAATTATAAATGGTCTTCAGATCTTCATTCTGTGGGCCAATACAGAACTAATGTCCATTATTACTGGCCTCTCCTTGATATAACTGTTCTGTGTTTTCTATAAAAGGATTTGCTACCTGACCTAAAAAAAATCAGCCAAACACGACTAACACTTGACAGTTTTCATATAGCCGTGACTTATATTTTTTAGGGAAAAAAGATACAACAGAACAAAAAAAAAGAAAAATACTCTCGTTGATGAGACCGTTGAACAAGTTGTCTGTACTTCGGCGTATTCTAATTCGCCCTTTTGTGGTATTTTAGTTTTATAATGAATTCTAAATTATGTTACATCTAACCTAAATAGATGTAGCCGTTAAACCAAGTGTGGAACGCCCTTAAATAATGATAACCAACACTTATTGTAACCACTTTGCATTTGGTTTGAACTTTGCAGACAGCTGGCGGCAAAAACAAGGTGTCTCAAACCAAAAAAGGCCAATTTAAATTATGTGATGTATGTATTAATGTTAATGATATGTTTCATCGTTTATGCAAATAGAATAAAAATTTGGCATAAATGCATATTCTCAAGCCCATATCACCGAGCTTGACTCGTAAAATAAAGACCTCCGTTCCAAAAAGTACTAGGCCTACATCCACTTTTTATGAATTTGACTTATGATATCACACACTATTCAGTAGGTATAGGCCTTCCTTTCTTTGAACGAAACTGTTCAACCAATTTTAAAAGCAACCATTAGAAAATACCCATTCTGATATCACTTTCCATAGACGTCTGTAGAAAATATATTTTAAAAATATGTTTTCCTCATAAGTAAAGATGGATGTAGTACATTTAGAACGGAGCTCTCAAATATCGACCTTTTGTTTGACACACCTTGTACAAGTGTAGAGCGCCGCTTCTCAAGTCAACGCGCATGAATTTCTATTGTGACGTCAGAAGCAGGTGTACGAGTGAGTGAGAAAATACAATAATTTTATCACAGAAAATGGATAAACATGAAAATGATTTCTATTTCTCTTTGTGTGGGAGTGTGTGTGCGTGCTCTAAATCGGGCTGGGCTGGGTTAGTTATATATGACCAAACGATACAATAAAGCAAGTTGGTGTGTATACAATAATAGTTCTTTGCCGATGGCAAGTAATTGAAGGATTTTGAAGACGGTATAGCTTATTTTGACATTACGCACTTCTGTGTAATGTTTTGCACTTGAACTGAAGTATCTTTTCGCACGCAAAGAATTTGTTTCCTATTATTTTCAACCAAGAGCGAGTTAATCTATAAAAACGACATATCAGACGTTTTCGACACAAGAACTTCTGTAGTATAATTAGACCAAATAAACATTTGTTGTTTATATTTATAATCGATTTTTGTTATCGAAGCTGTGTTAGTTTTTTAATGCAATAATTTGTTGTTATCGCAATAATAGAAATGGAAAGGCGCGCATCATAATTACAAGTAGCTTGGGGAAAAAAGTTGGTGAAATGCTTCTTTGATGGAACGTAAATCGAAGTGATGGCAGTCGTCTCTAAACTATTCATAAGAAAATGGAATGAAAACGGTGATGAATCACAATCTGCCAATGTTCGAGTAGATCATGCAAATAAGCAAGATTAATTTTCATAAACGTCATACGTATACAAATGGCGTTTCAATCTCCAATGGTGAGTATAAAATAAAGTGCATGCTGTCTCCAGTAGAGGATCCAGGATTGCATGAGGGGGGGGGGGCTCCAACACCTTGACTCATCTTGACCGACCAGTGGAAGTCCTTTCATTGGGAAGAAGGGGAAGTGTATATTAAGCTTCATAAGTTTGGGGAAAGGCACTTAGAATGACCAAACAAAAACAAAAACAAAGAACCGAAAAAAAAAAAAAAAAAAAAAAAAACGGGGGGGGGTATCATTTCGTCGTTATAGTGAGTTTCTTAATACAGCTACGGACTATTCACGTAAAAATATATTTCATGGTCACATTTTCATCTCCCTTTTCAATCCCCATCCTCTTCTAGACGATGGCGTGCAGCCCGTTGAACGAAGATATGATGGAGTCGTAGATTACTACCAGAACCACGGACGAAACGGTGAACGAGCTGCATCGAACGTCCTACTATAGCCATCAATGGTTACGTGTATGCAGTCGTAATCATCCGAGCAACTTTGTACGATCAAGACCGATAAGATAATGAAAAGAATTTATTTTTGTTTATTTATCAGAAAATGGTAT
>CALNVZ010003426.1:35076652-35087782 GCA_940671915.1 Paracentrotus lividus
TATCCCTTTTTTTTGGGGGGGGGGGGCTGGTTTCATTAATTGTGATAGAGTATGACACAACATGTAGACCTAATTGATATTTTAAATGCATTACAATGCACGTTTTATACATGTCGACTCGCAATCAAGAGGTCGGGGATTCGAATCTCCACAAGATATAATACCACTCTCCAGCTATGTGTGAATGGGTGCTCAATTGTCAAGGAAAATGATAATGGTATCGAAAGCACTCCAATCTCATTATAGGCAATGAGGATAAACATGACCAATGAACCTGTTAGCACTATTTACTCCTCTTCTTCTCTGGTCCGTTCTCTCAATTTTCTGTTTTATTGAATTATCCTGTCATGTTTGAATTGTCATATTTACCATTATGTAGTATATGGTACAAAAGATAAAACCATAAGTATGAATTACATTATAATTATAATACACTTGATTATATAACGCAATGAGTTAGACCATATTCCGTGTCCCTTATTAAAAGAAGGACCCACCCCAAAAAATTTGTTTTTATACTAGAGTATCGATAATAAAAAGCCCCGCAATAAAAAGTTGCTCTTAAATTACCTTATAGTCATAATATACCAAAATACATACCAAAACAGCTTATATGTTTGAGGCCGAACTTTGTGTTGCCCATACATGCATTTCTGTGTAAGTCATGTGACTCAAGCTGAATTGGATTATTTCTTATCAATTTGGCGATTCCTAAACCTCACAGCACAAAATAATGCTCGGTGAACTATTATAACTTTCCAAATCACTTTTAGACAGTGTCTTCCACATTTCAAGGTCATGACTAGAACAATATTGCCACCTTAATATGAGTTCGACTGTATTAATAATAGTATTCTCACTCACCTGCAGGTTACCTGACTGTCGCGTCATATCACCAAGTTGTTCTTATCCAGAGCAATGGCTGCGGCAATGGATCAAGTCGATTCGAACTGATCCAGGTCCGATCCGTGTCCTTGCAACGGCAGGGATCCGTATAGGGTGGTTGCGATATAGATGTAAATAGGTGTAGCCAAGCCAGGTGACAGCATCCTTCATGGTCTGTATGTTACCCAGGACCACCTGGCGTCAGTTGTCAGCCATCTTACTGATGAATTGACTCTCAACTGGCAGCTGAAAGGGAGAAAAAAATATGTTTCGCATTTTTAAATTAATTTTTAAAACGATGTACCACATTGATTCGGTGACATTCATGCTGCTTAAAATAAGCCCAGGACAAGCTCAATGGCGGGACGTCCGGAGGAACGCAAGGTACACTCTGTCCTGTGCAGGTAAGTCAGTCAGTAAGTAAGACATTTCACATGCTATATAGCGTTAGCGCAATCATTACGATGAGTTAATGTTAGTAGAGGTTTGGTTAGGTATATGTTTAGCCCAAGACTAAAATAGTCATATGATTCACTGCACATGGATTTGGACTGAACAAATTTGTAACCACACACATACTATATAGGGAAGCAGTACATTTATGAACAAGTATCTCTATGGTACAGTGTCACTCAATGACAATAATGCAGTTTTTTTCTTTACCCATGAATTGTCTCTCAACTGGCACCTCCAAGGGTAACAAATATAATACAACATTATAACTCAAAACATATGGTAAGATGCCAAGTCTGCGAAGAGCCCATGTCTGCGCACACACCTAAATGATGATTTTTATAGAACAAAACACCTAACAACACATCAATTTTCAATCTTAACCTCCACAATTCATTTGTAACAAAGTATTTTGAAATAATCTATAATAATATTTTCAGCAAGGTTTATATGCTACCCTGAAAATAAAACTAACTTCACTTGAACTGCATGCAAAATGAGTTAGCTGCGCAGACATGGCACTATCAGTTTTGCTACACAAAATGACAAGCCTGTCTTAAAATCGTAATAAAAACATTGTTCGAGAAAAAAATTCTTAGTAATGTTTGTTTTAATTGATCATTAGAATAAGAATGTGCGAAATTGAGCCAATTTGGGTGCGCAAACAAGCACTTCCTTCATACATTTAGATTGGCAAGCTAGGCCAGATAGAATAGGTATCTTTACCTGTTGATTTTGCAGTGAAGTAGTACTGAAGCTCCTTGGCTGGATGAGAATACCCTCTCCTTGTATCATATGAGGGCGCCCAGCACGTCCCAACATCTGAGAACATCCAGCGGACCAAGCTCTACCCATCGGCCCTTCTCAGGGTTGTAGATCTGAAGAGCAGAATAGGTATGATCGGAAGGGGGGGTAGGGGAGGCTAACGGCAGCAACCATTGCGTACAAACTTTCAAAAATATTATATCGGAAACAGGATTATGATAATAATGACGTAATTATTACAAATTTATTTCAGCATAATAATCGACCACTGCCTAATAAATTCTTTGAGAATGAAAGATAATAAAAATGGTGGAATATACTAACACTTTGGAACACATAGCATTAATCAAACAAAATATTGACCGGTATTCTCGAAGGATATAGGCCACTAAATACGTTTTACTAGCCTACTAACTTCTTTGGTCACCCTTCGAGGTCTACGGCATACATCAATTAGTATTACCTTAAGTTCTACTCTAGATCGTCATTCTGACACTGGACCTGATCCCAGTTCTGTGTCAGTTCTGGCCAGGACCGAGCTTTAGAACTAGTGCACCTGTAATCAACTTGATGGATCAGCTAAGGTCTGAGGAGTAGAAGGAGGATGAGGAGAAGGAGAGAAGAAGGAGCGAAGAAGGAGAAGGAAGGGGAGGGAGAGAGGCAACAGAAAAATGGAAAACAATATAGAGGAGAAGAAAAGTAAAACAAAGTAGAAAGATTATAAATTCATATGAAAAGTTCGTTACATGCAATATAAAAAGGAAAATTAATGGGAAATATTAAAAAACAAAAACAAAAACAAAAAACATGTAATATCTATTTATTAGATTATGAATACGATTATTTTTTTATCAAATGCGCTTTGCCTTAATGAAACAATTGATTTTAATCAACATTAAATTAATAAATTTTTATAAAAACTGATATTTGGATTTAGAATTATTACCTCGAACTGGAGGCCATTTGTTCTCTCATGATCCGAAATCTCTCTCTCCAGTCGCTTTGGTATCGGAGCGCCAACGTCGAAAGACTACGGCTTCGAGAAGCATTCGGGTCGCTTCTTCTGCGTGGAGTCTTCCGTGACATTGTAACGGATCCAGCCGCAGAGATCAAGTTCGAAATTAGAATTTCGTTTGCAATTAACGGAATAAAAGTAAAAAGGCAGAAAGATATGATTGTGGCAAGTTTTTGTAATTTTGTATAAATGTTTCAGGGTTTGTCATTGAATGTAAGCACTTGATCTAACTCACTGTTTACATGGCTTGGTTAGCTGGTTAGTTCATTTACTTTCATAATAATGAATTGCCAAAGTTAGGGACTTTACCGATCATGTGGTCTTTAAGGATTGTCAACTTCTTATTCTCAGCACGTTGACAACATGACTCAAATAAGCCAAATAGTGTTTATTTTGAAAAGTTTACTACTATACTGTCTGCTCAGTGGCTGGTGAATTCTAATACATGACACGGATACCTTAATTTGGTCTGGGCATTAGTCTTCTCCTGAATCGTCCTTTTGAGTTCTTCTCAGACGAGTGTCTCTGCTCTTTCTCCTGCCAGCGTTCCTGGAGGATTTTAGCCAGACTTCAGGAAGCTATTGGCCGATGCTCCGTGATTGCACATGCACTCCAATCAGGGCATTGAATGCTGTAATTATAACGAAAAGTGTAGTCTTCAATATAAGATGGAAAACTATCTTTTTTTATATTAGGTTTTACGCAGAAAATGAATTCAAATCCAAACACGACAGTTTGTAATTATCAGTAGGCCTAATATTTTTAAGATTGAAATAGAATCCTGTCTACGATGTGGTCATAAATATATCTAGAAAAACAAAAGAATACTAAACTTATTATTTTCAACGTCAGAACAAGCAAGATATTTATGAGAGAACTCTGTTCATCAATAATGAACATCAGGTAAATTTTATTTAAATGCACCCCTCTCTCTATCTATCTCCATCTCTCCTTCTCGTCTAACTCTTTATCTAACCCCATATTATGTCAGCACAGTCTCAATAGAAAGGACAACCAACCTACCTTTTGCATATCCAGGCGATCTTGGATTCGATTCTCGCATCTCCGATAGGTGGAGTTTCTACCGGTGGGAGCTCAACTGCAACTCCGATGCGAGTTTCTGCATCTCCAAGTTGAGTCAAGGTGGTTCCAATCTCGATCTTCTGAGTCTGAGCCACTGTAAGGCCAATATCCATATCAGACTGAGCCTGTCCTTCCACATGCTCGTGAATGAGAGTCTCTGTGTTGAGTCCAATCTTAGTACGGATATCTCCACCTTGATTCGGGTCTCAGCCTCAATCTGAGTGCCAGCCACTGTTGCCTCAAAATCAGACTGAGCCTGTGCTTCCACATGCTCATGAAATGAGAGTCTCTGTGATGAGTCATCTGAGTTGCAATCTCCGGCTTGAGTTGGGACTTCAGCCTCAAGCTGAGGCTAGAAAATGCTGAATCCACGCAGACTGAGCTGATCTTCCACAGGCTCGTGAGTGAGAGTCTCTGTGATGAGTCCGTCTGAGTAAAGGACTCAGCCTCGTACTTATGAGTTAGATGAACTAATTCATCCATAGTTGATCTATCATGTACATCCACAAGCTCAAATTGTGAGTCTCTATGTTATCCTTGATGATCCTGAGTCTGAGTTTCTCAATCTTGTTTAGCAGAAGAACTCAAATGCCTTAATCCTATAGTAGACTGAGTGAATCCAGACAGCTCACTGGGGGGTAATAACCGAAGTGGTCAATCCTTAATATAAAAGGAAAGGAAGATACCAATTGTTACAGTGCTGGTTGGAAATCTTAAGAAATACCGTACAAACCTCATTGTTTTAATAAATTGGTAAACATAATGAAAATTTGAATTATGAAGAACCACTGCTGTAAATAAACAAGTAGTTTTAAATAGTTTAAAAATCTGTATATAATATCAATATTATTTTATATTTTTGTTTAGAAACATAAAATATAAACATTCAATATAACATAGAAACACTGAAATTAAGGTTAGCAAAGTTGTTCAATTTGAAATAAAACACATATATTGAACAACACGAAAGATTATGAGAAAGCAAGAACTGAACAGAAAAAAAAAAGAACATTTGTTGAATATATTAAACGGAGGACTTGCAAATTCAATCGTCTTCAATGATATGAAAGTATTGAGCTTAGCAAGGATTTTAGAGGGAATCTAACTATCATCTTAAGACAACTCCCTTAATGTAATCATGATAGATAAGTCTATCACTGCCAGAATGGTAATGTAATCAATATTAATCATATAAAACCACAGAATAAAGAAATATAATTTAAAAAACTATAATTCATTGAAAATATATTCATATAAAACATTAGTATAATTGCAATTATTACTAACCTGTAACCTTCAGACTGACAGATAGGTAACTGTTGGAATCAATTTCTCATTCAGTTGCAGAAGTAGAAATGCGAAATTCTCGAAAAATCTCCGAAATCACGATAAGCAAGTTATCAATTGAAGAGATAAACAATAATGAGCGTCTGTTGATTATAAAGACAGTAAACTTTGCATGCGCATGCGCGGTAACTATGAAGACAAACTTTTGACCAATAGCGCGCACCGATGACGTAACAATGCAGTTCGCGCAAAAGTATGACTACGTAATAATGAAATTAAACATGTCTGCAGTATAATTTTTCAAAATAACATTAAAGCTAATCAGTGAAATAAAAATAAAATACAAATGTCCACTTGCTAATATCCTTTGTTGGGCAATTCATATAATAAGATTAAGATTTCTGTTCAAACCTTCAACCAGTTATCCACTGTGCGCGTAAAAAAATGTTACAAATTTTGAACATAGGCTAGCCTAGATATTTAAACTACTTATTATTAAAAAAAAAGAGCTACAATATTTGGATCAGTTTGCCCCCCCCCAAAAAAAAAATAAATAAAAATAGTTGTTGCTAATTGTCAATTGTGTATTAATGGCTCAAAATATTTGTGTAAAAATAATAATTGAAAAGAAAGTTGGCGCATGTACTTTTGCCCACGAAATGCTAAACAAGCTCTGGAAAATCACAAAAGAGCCCCCTTTAATGATTCATTTATCTTAGAGTTTGATGTATAGGGTACATGCAGGTAATATGGCTACATGAAGCACATCATGTCTGACGCGTTACCGGTGGCCGCTGTGAGCGCCATCTGTTGTTTATATGAACTGTTTACGAAAATCTATCGTCGTAGAGCATCTGATGCCGAAATTTCTCTGAGAAAATTCTGAAAACCAACAAGGTAGGTAAAAAATTAGGCATTTCTTTTACCGATGTAAATTGATATTTCACAGAATGTGATGGAAAAAGGGTTGAGGTGTAACCTAAATTGTTGTATATTAGTAAGCTTCTAGCTTCTACTTCTAGCTTCATTTTATAGCGTCTACACTCACTAGTCACTGGTATTGCAAACATAGCTAAAATGCTATACTTTCAAGTTTACAAGTCTTTTGTATGTTGTTAGATTTCATTCATGGCCAGAGATTTGTGGAATATTTTGTATATTCTGAAAGAGGAACTTGTCCCTTTTCATTCCTGAGAGCAGTAAATACCCAGACATGGGCATTTCTGAACAGAAAAAACAAAAGGACAAAGGCCCAAAAAATGAAATTGGGGAGGCGGATTATCCGTGAATAAAATCATGAAACATATTCATATTTTCCGAATACGTTTAAATGTTTCGTTTATACCTGTTGCAAATTAGAAATAGTCATAAACCATCCAAAGGCAAATGAAAAAAACACACGCACAGAGAAAAAAAAAATCTTTAACGTCGTTGCTAAGGAGGATACATGCAACAAAATATAAGGGCTTTCTGTAAATTATTCATGGACATCTTCTTTCACTGCGCGGTTCATGGTTTTCTTTTCCAGTCATTATTCCAGTTGTTTGAAAGTTTATATAAATTATGCTGATTTTCCAAACGTGTTGAATTAAGTTCTCAATGTTTCATGGGTATCCTGTCAAGCTTTCACAAAATACTGTTTTTACTTGTTCTTGGCAAATAAATAAATCGGATCAAAAAAAATATATATATATAGTGTCAGACTGGGTCGATTTTGCGGTGTGACCCAGTTCCCAGATGGCACCACATCAATAGTAAATTACCATTTACCTTATGGTAAACTAAGTCGGTTTGGAACGTGCTCACTATTGTAACTGGGCTATTATATTCAATGATAGATCATCATCGCTTCATTAGGTATCTATAATTAGCAAATTTACACCATTAATAGAGAAATACGCGGTAAACTAGAGCGATGGAGAGAGAGAATGTATACAGATCACATACAGACAGAAAAACCAAAACAAACATAATCATAAAAATAAAACACGAGAGCATGCGTACTATCAAGTCACCTGCACTTTTGACGCGCCAGGTGTATTCATTGATTCTTTCCCTCGCTTTCACTATTGGTCTTTCACATGCAATATAATAATTATATTCATTATGAATGACAGAGGGTGAAAGCTAAAACATGTCAAGCATTGTGTTAGGCTCTGACTCCATTCAACCATGATTGTCCTGGTGTCAGTCGATTGTGATGCCTTTTTAAATGGACTTTCGGTGTAAAATACGTGATTAATGAAGGCATAAAGCTCAAATGAAATTATACCGATATGGTTTTCTTGAGGGCATCAGATCCTTAGAGAGATAATGTATTCTAAATATAGCCGAGTCACACTAGTGAAACCGACACCAGACTGACCCAAACCGAGCAAATATTACCTTCCACAAATGCAAATAGTGGTGGTTTAGGAGTCGGTTCATTGGTGTGGCTAGCCCCCCCCCTCTATGGAAATGTGACAAGATCAACATAAATAGCCTGCTTTATAATCACAGACCTTAAATTTTACATTGTAACGAGGTATTTAAGAAAACTGCTATAATGAATCACAATATTTTTTAATCCAATTTAATTGGCATACATTATGATTGTCGCGTATCGGACAGCAACTTGTTTTGCTGAAGAGAAGAAGAAGAAGAAGAAGAAGAAGAAGAAGAAGAAGAAGAGAAAAAGAGTTTATATCGCAAAAATACTGCACAACAAACTACTCGCATGAAAGAAAGTGAGGATAGAGGGAGACAGAAAGAGGGAGGACAGAGAAAGGAGAGAGAGAAAGAGGGAGGGACAGAGAAAAGAGAGAGAGAGATAGGAGAGAAGAGAGAGAAGATGGGGGGGGTAACTGAGGGGAGGGTAAGCGTGCGATAATTATACATGGCATAAGCGTAATCAAATTAAATGATAATTATAAATGGTCTCAGATCTTCATTCTGTGGGCCAATACAGAACTAAATGTCCATTATTACTGGCCCTCTCCTTGATATAACTGTTCTGTGTTTTCTATAAAAGGATTTGCTACCTGACCTAAAAAAAATCAGCCAAACACGACTAACACTTGACAGTTTCATATAGCCGTGACTTATATTTTTAGGGAAAAAAGATACAACAGAACAAAAAAAAAGAAAAATACCTCGTTGATGAGACCGTTGAACAATTGTCTGTACTTCGGCGTATTCTAATTCGCCCTTTTGTGGTATTTAGTTTTATAATGAATTCTAAATTATGTTACATCTAACCTAAATAGATGTAGCCGTTAAACCAAGTGTGAACGCCTTAAATAATGATAAACAACACTTATTGTAACCACTTTCATTTGGTTTGAACTTTGCAGACAGCTGGCGGCAAAAACAAGGTGTCTCAAACCAAAAAAGGCCAATTAAATATGTGATGTATGTATTAATGTTAATGATATGTTTCATCGTTTATGCAAATAGAATAAAAATTTGGCATAAATGCATATTCTCAAGCCCAATCACGAGCTTGACTCGTAAAATAAAGACTCCGTTCCAAAAAGTACTAGGCCTACATCCACTTTTTATAATTTGACTTATGATATCACACCACTATTCAGTAGGTATAGGCCTTCCTTTCTTTGAACGAAACTGTTCAAACCAATTTTAAAAGCAACCATTAAAAATACCCATTCTGATATCACTTTCCATAGACGTCTGTAGAAAATATATTTTAAAAATATGTTTTCCTCATAAGTAAAATGGATGTAGTACATTTAGAACGGAGCTCTCAAATATCGACCTTTTGTTTGACACACTTGTACAAGTGTAGAGCGCCGCTTCTCAAGTCAACGCGCATGAATTTCTATTGTGACGTCAGAAGCAGGTGTACGAGTGAGTGAGAAAATACAATAATTTTATCACAGAAAATGATAAACATGAAAATGATTCTATTTCTCTTTGTGTGGGAGTGTGGTGCGTGCTCTAAATCGGCTGGCTGGGTTAGTTATATATGACCAAACGATACAATAAAGCAAGTTGGTGTGTATACAATAATAGTTCTTTGCCGATGGCAAGTAATTGAAGGATTTTGAAGACGGTATAGCTTATTTTGACATTACGCACTTCTGTGTAATGTTTTGCACTTGAACTGAAGTATCTTTTCGCACGCAAAGAATTTGTTTCTATTATTTTCAACCAAGAGCGAGTTAATCTATAAAAACGACATATCAGACGTTATTCGACACAAGAACTTCTGTAAGTATAATTAGACCAAATAAACATTGTTGTTTATATTATAATCGATTTTTGTTATCGAAGCTGTGTTGTTTTTTAATGCAATAATTTGTTGTTATCGCAATAATAGAAATGGAAAGGCGCGCATCATAATTACAAGTAGCTTGGGGAAAAAAGTTGGTGAAATGCTTCTTTGATGGAAGTAAATCGAAGTGATGGCAGTCGTCTCTAAACTATTCATAAGAAAATGGAATGAAAACGGTGATGAATCACAATCTGCCAATGTTCGAGTAGATCATGCAAATAAGCAAGATTAATTTGTCATAAACGTCATACGTATACAATGGCGTTTCAATCTCCAATGGTGAATAAAATAAAGTGCATGCTGTCTCCAGTAGAGGATCCAGGATTGCATGAGGGGGGGGGGGCTCCAACACCTGACTCATCTGACCGACCAGTGGAAGTCCTTTCATTGGGAAGAAGGGGAAGTGTATATTAAGCTTCATAAGTTTGGGGAAGCACTTAGAATGACCAAACAAAAACAAAAACAAAGAACCGAAAAAAAAAAAAAAAAAAAAAAAAACGGGGGGGGTATCATTTCGTCGTTATAGTGAGTTTCTTAATACAGCTACGGACTATTCACGTAAAAATATATTTCATGGTTCACATTTCATCTCCCTTTTCAATCCCCATCCTCTTCTAGACGATGGCGTGCAGCCCGTTGAACGAAGATATGATGGAGTCGTAGATTACTACCAGAACCACGGACGAAACGGTGAACGAGCTGCATCGAACGTCCTACTATAGCCATCAATGGTTACGTGTATGCAGTCGTAATCATCCGAGCAACTTTGTACGATCAAGACCGAGTAAGATAATGAAAAGAATTTATTTTTGTTTATTTATCAGAAAATGGTATCCTTTTTTTTGGGGGGGGCTGTTTCAAATGTGATAGAGTATGACACAACATGTAGACCTAATTGATATTTTAAATGCATTACAATGCACTTTTTATACATGTCGACTCGCAATCAAGAGGTCGGATTCGAATCTCCACAAGATATAATACCACTCTCCAGCTATGTGTAATGGGCTCAATTGTCAAGGAAAATGATAATGGTATCGAAAGCACTCCAATCTCATTATAGCAATGAGGAAACATGACCAATGAACCTGTTAGCACTATTACTCTCTTCTTCTCTGGTCCGTTCTCTCAATTTCTGTTTTATTGATATATCCTGTCATGTTTGAATTGTCATATTTACCATTATGTAGTATATGGTACAAAAGATAAAACCATAAGTATGATTACATTAATTATAATACACTTATTATATAACGCAATGAGTTGACCATATTCCGTGTCCCTTATTAAAAGAAGGACCACCCCAAAAATTTGTTTTATACTAGTGAAAAAACCAAAAAAAAAAAAAACCATCGTTTTATACAAGTGG
>CALNVZ010003426.1:35087807-35098971 GCA_940671915.1 Paracentrotus lividus
AAAAAAAAAAAAAAAAAAAAAAAAAAAAAAAAAAAAAAAAAAAAAAAAAAAAAAAATCAATTTTTTGGATATTGAATGTCTGATTTCGAAATATGAAAAAGATAATGCTAAATGCCAAGAACTTCTCTGTAATTGTGTACAAACTGGCATATTCATCATTCATCATCATCTTTGAAAAGCATATCATTTTCTAAAATATGATTTTTTTTTTAGAGTATGATAATAAAAAGCCCCGCAATAAAAAGTTGCTCTTAAATTACCTTATAGTCATAATATACCAAAATACATACCAAAACAGCTTATATGTTTGAGGCCGAACTTTGTGTTGCCCATACATGCATTTCTGTGTAAGTCATGTGACTCAAGCTGAATTGGATTATTTCTTATCAATTTGGCGCTTCCTAAACCTCACAGCACAAAATAATGCTCGGTGAACTATTATACTTTCCAAATCACTTTTAGACAGTGTCTTCCACATTTCAAGGTCATGACTAGAACAATATTGCCACCTTAATATGAGTTCGACTGTATTAATAATAGTATTCTCACTCACCTGCAGGTTACCTGACTGTCGCGTCATATCACCAAGTTGTTCTTATCCAGAGCAATGGCTGCGGCAATGGATCAAGTCGATTCGAACTGATCCAGGTCCGATCCGTGTCCTTGCAACGGCAGGGATCCGTATAGGGTGGTTGCGATATAGATGTAAATAGGTGTAGCCAAGCCAGGTGACAGCATCCTTCATGGTCTGTATGTTACCCAGGACCACCTGGCGTCAGTTGTCAGCCATCTTACTGATGAATTGACTCTCAACTGGCAGCTGAAAGGGAGAAAAAAATATGTTTCGCATTTTTAAATTAATTTTTAAAACGATGTACCACATTGATTCGGTGACATTCATGCTGCTTAAAATAAGCCCAGGACAAGCTCAATGGCGGGACGTCCGGAGGAACGCAAGGTACACTCTGTCCTGTGCAGGTAAGTCAGTCAGTAAGTAAGACATTTCACATGCTATATAGCGTTAGCGCAATCATTACGATGAGTTAATGTTAGTAGAGGTTTGGTTAGAGTATATGTTTAGCCCAAGACTAAAATAGTCATATGATTCACTGCACATGGATTTGAGACTGAACAAATTTGTAACCACACACATACTATATAGGGAAGCAGTACATTTATGAACAAGTATCTCTATGGTACAGTGTCACTCAATGACAATAATGCAGTTTTTTTCTTTACCCATGAATTGTCTCTCAACTGGCACCTCCAAGGGTAACAAATATAATACAACATTATAACTCAAAACATATGGTAAGATGCCAAGTCTGCGAAGAGCCCATGTCTGCGCACACACCTAAATGATGATTTTTATAGAACAAAACACCTAACAACACATCAATTTTCAATCTTAACCTCCACAATTCATTTGATACAAAGTATTTTGAAATAATCTATAATAATATTTTCAGCAAGGTTTATATGCTACCCTGAAAATAAAACTAACTTCACTTGAACTGCATGCAAAATGAGTTAGCTGCGCAGACATGGCACTATCAGTTTTGCTACACAAAATGACAAGCCTGTCTTAAAATCGTAATAAAAACATTGTTCGAGAAAAAAATTCTTAGTAATGTTTGTTTTAATTGATCATTAGAATAAGAATGTGCGAAATTGAGCCAATTTGGGTGCGCAAACAAGCACTTCCTTCATACATTTAGATTGGCAAGCTAGGCCAGATAGAATAGGTATCTTTACCTGTTGATTTTGCAGTGAAGTAGTACTGAAGCTCCTTGGCTGGATGAGAATACCCTCTCCTTGTATCATATGAGGGCGCCCAGCACGTCCCAACATCTGAGAACATCCAGCGGACCAAGCTCTACCCATCGGCCCTTCTCAGGGTTGTAGATCTGAAGAGGCAGAATAGGTATGATGGGAAGGGGGGGTAGGGGAGGCTAACGGCAGCAACCATTGCGTACAAACTTTCAAAAATATTATATCGGAAACAGGATATGATAATAATGACGTAATATTACAAATTTATTTCAGGCATAATAATCGACCACTGCCTAATAAATTCTTTGAGAATGAAAGATAATAAAAATGGTGGAATATACTAAACACTTTGGAACACATAGCATTAATCAACAAAATATTGACGCGTATTCTCGAAGGATATAGGCCACTAAATACGTTTTACTAGCCTACTAACTTCTTTGGTCACCCTTCGAGGTCTACGGCATACATCAATTAGTATTACCTTAAGTTCTACTCTAGATCGTCATTCTGACACTGGACCTGATCCCAGTTCTGTGTCAGTTCTGGCCAGGACCGAGCTTTAGAACTAGTGCACCTGTAATCAACTTGATGGATCAGCTAAGGTCTGAGGAGTAGAAGGAGGATGAGGAGAAGGAGAGAAGAAGGAGCGAAGAAGGAGAAGGAAGGGGAGGGAGAGAGGCAACAGAAAAATGGAAAACAATATAGAGGAGAAAGAAAAGTAAAACAAAGTAGAAAGATATAAATTCATATGAAAAGTTCGTTACATGCAATATAAAAAGGAAAATTAATGGGAAATATTAAAAAACAAAAACAAAACAAAAAACATGGTAATATCTATTATATATAGATTATGAATACGTTATTTATTTTATCAAATGCGCTTTGCCTTAATGAAACAAATTGATTTTAATCAACATTAAATTAATAAATTTTTATAAAAACTGATATTTGGATTTAGAATTATTACCTCGAACTGGAGGCCATTTGTCTCTCATGATCCGAAATCTCTCTCTCCAGTCGCTTTGGTTCGGAGCGCCAACGTCGAAAGACTACGGCTTCGAGAAGCATTCGGGTCGCTTCTTCTGCGTGGAGTCTTCCGTGACATTGTAACGGATCCAGCCGCAGAGATCAAGTTCTGAAATTAGAATTTCGTTTGCAATTAACGGAATAAAAGTAAAAAGGCAGAAAGATATGATTGTGGCAAGTTTTTGTAATTTTGTAATAAATGTTTCAGGTGTTTGTCATTGAATGTAAACGCACTTGATCTAACTCACTGGTTTACATGGCTTGGTTAGCTGGTTAGTTCATTTACTTTCATAATAATGAATTGCCAAAGTTAGGGACTTTTACCGATCATGTGGTCTTTAAGGATTGTCAACTTCTTATTCTCAGCACGTTGACAACATGACTCAAATAAGCCAAATAGTGTTTATTTTGAAAAGTTTACTACTATACTGTCTGCTCAGTGGCTGGTGAATTCTAATACATGACACGGTACCTTAATTTGGTCTGGGCATTAGTCTTCTCCTGAATCGTCCTTTTGAGTTCTCTCTCAGACGAGTGTCTCTGCCTCTTTCTCCTGCCAGCGTTCCTGGGGATTTTAGCCAGGACTTCAGGAAGCTATTGGCCGATGCTCCGTGATTGCACATGCACTCCAATCAGGGCATTGAATGCTGTAATTATAACGAAAAGTGTAGTCTTCAATATAAGATGGGAAAACTATTTTTTTTATATTAGGTTTTACGCAGAAAATGAATTCAAATCCAAACACGACAGTTTGTAATTATCAGTAGGCCTATATTTTTAAGATTAAATAGAATCCTGTCATACGATGTGGTCATAAATATATCTAGAAAACAAAAGAATACTAAACTTATTATTTTCAACGTCAGAACAAGCAAGATATTTATGAGAGAACTCTGTTCATCAATAATGAACATCAGGTAAATTTTATTTAAATGCACCCCTCTCTCTATCTATCTCCATCTCTCCTTCTCTGTCTAACTCTTTATCTAACCCCATATTATGTCAGCACAGTCTCAATTCAGAAAGGACAACCAACCTACCTTTTGCATATCCAGGCGATCTTGGATTCGATTCTCGCATCTCCGATAGGTGGAGTTCTACCGGTGGAGCTCAACTGCAACTCCGATGCGAGTTTCTGCATCTCCAAGTTGAGTCAAGGTGGTTCCAATCTCGATCTTCTGAGTCTGAGCCACTGTAAGGCCAATATCCATATCAGACTGAGCCTGTCCTTCCACATGCTCGTGAATGAGAGTCTCTGTGTTGAGTCCAATCTTAGTACGGATATCTCCACCTTGATTCGGGTCTCAGCCTCAATCTGAGTGCCAGCCACTGTTGCCTCAAATCAGACTGAGCCTGTCTTCCACATGCTCATGAATGAGAGTCTCTGTGATGAGTCCATCTGAGTTTGCAATCTCCGGCTGAGTTGGGACTCAGCCTCAAGCTGAGGCTAGAAAATGCTGAATCCACGCAGACTGAGGCTGATCTTCCACAGGCTCGTGAGTGAGAGTCTCTGTGATGAGTCCAGTCTGAGTAAAGGACTCAGCCTCGTCTTATGAGTTAGATGAACTAATTCATCCATAGTTGATCTATCATGTACATCCACAAGCTCAAATATGTGAGTCTCTATGTTATCCTTGATTGATCCTGAGTCTGAGTTTCTCAATCTTGTTTAGCAGAAGAACTCAAATGCCTTAATCCTATACGTAGACTGAGTGAATCCAGACAGCTCACTGGGGGTAATAACCGAAGTGGTCAATCCTTAATATAAAAGGAAAGGAAGATACCAATTGTTACAGTGCTGGTTGGAAATCTTAAGAAATACGTACAAACCTCATTGTTTTAATAAATTGGTAAACATAATGAAAATTTGAATTATGAAGAACCACTGCTGTAAATAAACAAGTAGTTTAAATAGTTTAAAAATCTGTATATAATATCAATATTTATTTCTATATTTTTGTTTAGAAACATAAAATATAAACATTCAATATCAAACATAGAAAACACTGAAACTAAGGTTAGCAAAGTTGTTCAATTTGAAATAAAACACATATATTGAACAACACGAAAGATTATGAGAAAGCAAGAACTGAACAGAAAAAAAAAAGAAACATTTGTTGAATATATTAAACGGAGGGACTTGCAAATTCAATCGTCTTCAATGATATGAAAAGTATTGAGCTTAGCAAGGATTTTAGAGGAATCTAACTATCATCTTAAGACAACTCCCTTAATGTAATCATGATAGATAAGTCTATCACTGCCAGAATGTAATGTAATCAATATTAATCATATAAACCACAGAATAAAGAAATATTAATTTAAAAAACTATAATTCATTGAAAATATATTCATATAAAACATTAGTATAATTGCAATTATTACTAACCTGTAACCTTCAGACTGACAGATAGGTAACTGTTGGAATCAATTTCTCATTCAGTTGCAGAAGTAGAAATGCGAAATTCTCGAAAATCTCCGAAATCACGATAAGCAAGTTATCAATTGAAGAGATAAACAAAATGAGCGTCTGTTGATTATAAAGACAGTAAACTTTGCATGCGCATGCGCGGTAACTATGAAGACAAACTTTTGACCAATAGCGCGCACCGATGACGTAACAATGCAGTTCGCGCAAAGTATGACTACGTATAATGAAATTAAACATTTCTGCAGTATAATTTTTCAAAATAACATTAAAGCTAAATCAGTGAAATAAAAATAAAATACAAATGTCCACTTGCTAATATCCTTTGTTGGGCAATTCATATAATAAGATTAAGATTTCTGTTCAAACCTTCAACCAGTTATCCACTGTGCGCGTAAAAAAATGTTACAAATTTTTGAACATAGGCTAGCCTAGATATTTAAACTACTTATTATTAAAAAAAAAGAGCTACAATATTTGGATCAGTTTGCCCCCCCCAAAAAAAAATAAATAAAAATAGTTGTTGCTAATTGTCAATTGTGTATTAATGGCTCAAAATATTTGTGTAAAATAATAATTGAAAAGAAAGTTGGCGCATGTACTTTTGCCCACGAAATGCTAAACAGCTCTGGAAAATCACAAAAGAGCCCCTTTAATGATTCATTTTATCTTAGAGTTTGATGTATAGGGTACATGCAGGTAATATGGCTACATGAAGCACATCATGTCTGCGCGTTACCGGTGGCCGCTGTGAGCGCCATCTGTTGTTTATATGAACTGTTTACGAAAATCTATCGTCGTAGAGCATCTGATGCGAAATTTCTCTGAGAAAATTGCTGAAAACCAACAAGGTAGGTAAAAATTAGGCATTTCTTTTACCATGTAAATTTGATATTTCACAGAATGTGATGGAAAAGGGTTGAGGTGTAACCTAAATTGTTGTATATTAGTAGCTTCTAGCTTCTACTTCTAGCTTCATTTTATAGCGTCTACACTCACTAGTCACTGGTATTGCAACATAGCTAAAATGCTATACTTTCAAGTTTACAAGTCTTTTGTATGTTGTTAGATTTCATTCATGGCCAGAGATTTGTGGAATATTTTGTATATTCTGAAAGAGGAACTTGTCCCTTTCATTCCTGAGAGCAGTAAATACCCAGACATGGCATTTCTGAAACAGAAAAAAACAAAAGGACAAAGGCCCAAAAAATGAAATTGGGGAGGCGGGATTATCCGTGAATAAAATCATGAAACATATTCATATTTTCCGAATACGTTTAAATGTTTCGTTTATACCTGTTGCAAATTAGAAATAGTCATAAACCATCCAAAGGCAAATGAAAAAAAACACACGCACAGAAGAAAAAAAAATCTTTAACGTCGTTGCTAAGGAGGATACATGCAACAAAATATAAGGGCTTTCTGTAAATTATTCATGGACATCTTCTTTCACTGCGCGGTTCATGGTTTTCTTTTCCAGTCATTATTCCAGTTGTTTGAAAGTTTATATAAATTATGCTGTATTTTCCAAACGTGTTGAATTAAGTTCTCAATGTTCATGGGTATCCTGTCAAGCTTTCACAAAATACTGTTTTTACTTGTTCTTGGCAATAAATAAATCGGATCAAAAAAAATATATATATATAGTGTCAGACTGGGTCGATTTTGCGGTGTGACCCAGTTCCCCAGACTGGCACCACATCAATAGTAAATTACCATTTACCTTATGGTAAACTAAGTCGTTTGGAACGTGCTCACTATTGTAACTGGGCTATTATATCAATGATAGATCATCATCGCTTCATTTAGGTATCTATAATTAGCAAATTTACACCATTAATAGAGAAATACGCGGTAAACTAGAGCGATGGAGAGAGAGAATGTATACAGATCACATACAGACAGAAAAACCAAAACAAACATAATCATAAAAATAAACACGAGAGCATGCGTACTATCAAGTCACCTGCACTTTTGACGCGCCAGGTGTATTCATTATTCTTTCCCTCGCTTTCACTATTGGTCTTTCACATGCAATATAATAATTATATTCATTATGAATGACAGAGGGTGAAAGCTAAAACATGTCAAGCATTGTGTTAGCCTCTGACTCCATTCAACATGATTGTCCTGGTGTCAGTCGATTGTGATGCCTTTTTAAATGGACTTTCGGTGTAAAATACGTGATTAATGAAGGCATAAAGCTCAAATGAAATTATACGATATGGTTTTCTTTGAGGGCATCAGATCCTTAGAGAGATAATGTATTCTAAATATAGCCGAGTCACACTAGTGAAACCGACACCAGACTGACCCAAACCGAGCAAATATTACCTTCCACAAATGCAAATAGTGGTGGTTAGGAGTCGGTTCATTGGTGTGGCTAGCCCCCCCCCTCTATGGAAATGTGACAAGATCAACATAAATAGCCTGCTTATAATCACAGACCTTAAATTTTACATTGTAACGAGGTATTAAGAAAACTGCTATAATGAATCACAATATTTTTTAATCCAATTTAATTGGCATACATTATGATTGTCGCGTATCGGACAGCAACTTGTTTTGCTGAAGAAAGAAGAAGAAGAAGAAGAAGAAGAAGAAAGAGAGAAGAGAAAAAGAGTTTTATATCGCAAAAATACTGCACAACAAACTACTCGCATGAAAGAAAGTGAGGATAGAGGGAGACAGAAAGAGGGAGGACAGAGAAAGGAGAGAGAGAAAAGAGGGAGGGACAGAGAAAAGAGAGAGGAGAGATAGGAGAAGAAGAGAGAGAAGATGGGGGGGGGTAACTGAGGGGAGGGTAAGCGTGCGATAATTATACATGGCATAAGCGTAATCAAATTAAATGATAATTATAAATGGTCTCAGATCTTCATTCTGTGGGCCAATACAGAACTAATGTCCATTATTACTGGCCCTCTCCTTGATATACTGTTCTGTGTTTTCTATAAAAGGATTTGCTACCTGACCTAAAAAAAAATCAGCCAAACACGACTAACACTTGACAGTTTCATATAGCCGTGACTTATATTTTTAGGGAAAAAAGATACAACAGAACAAAAAAAAAGAAAAATACCTCGTTGATGAGACCGTTGAACAAGTTGTCTGTACTTCGGCGTATTCTAATTCGCCCTTTGGGTATTTTAGTTTTATAATGAATTCTAAATTATGTTACATCAACCTAAATAGATGTAGCCGTTAACCAAGTGTAACGCCCTTAAATAATGATAACCAACACTTATTGTAACCACTTTCATTTGGTTTGAACTTTGCAGACAGCTGGCGGCAAAAACAAGGTGTCTCAAACCAAAAAGGCCAATTAAATATGGATGTATGTATTAATTTAATGATATGTTTCATCGTTTATGCAAATAGAATAAAAATTTGGCATAAATGCATATTCTCAAGCCCAATCACCGAGCTTGACTCGTAAATAAAGACTCCGTTCAAAATACTAGCCTACATCCACTTTTTATGAATTTGACTTATGATATCACACCACTATTCAGTAGGTATAGGCCTTCCTTTCTTTGAACGAAACTGTCAAACCAATTTTAAAAGCAACCATTAGAAAATACCCATTCTGATATCACTTTCCATAGACGTCTGTAGAAAATATATTTTAAAAATATGTTTTCCTCATAAGTAAAATGGATGTAGTACATTTAGAACGGAGCTCTCAAATATCGACCTTTTGTTTGACACACCTTGTACAAGTGTAGAGCGCCGCTTCTCAAGTCAACGCGCATGAATTTCTATTGTGACGTCAGAAGCAGGTGTACGAGTGAGTGAGAAAATACAATAATTTTATCACAGAAAATGGATAAACATGAAAATGATTTCTATTTCTCTTTGTGTGGGAGTGTGGTGCGTGCTCTAAATCGGGCTGGGCTGGTGTTAGTTATATATGACCAAACGATACAATAAAGCAAGTTGGTTGTATACAATAATAGTTCTTTGCCGATGGCAAGTAATTGAAGGATTTTGAAGACGGTATAGCTTATTTTGACATTACGCACTTCTGTGTAATGTTTTGCACTTGAACTGAAGTATCTTTTCGCACGCAAAGAATTTGTTCTATTATTTTCAACCAAGAGCGAGTTAATCTATAAAAACGACATATCAGACGTTATTCGACACAAGAACTTCTGTAGTATAATTAGACCAAATAAACATTTGTTGTTTATATTTATAATCGATTTTTGTTATCGAAGCTGTGTTAGTTTTTTAATGCAATAATTTGTTGTTATCGCAATAATAGAAATGGAAAGGCGCGCATCATAATTACAAGTAGCTTGGGGAAAAAAGTTGGTGAAATGCTTCTTTGATGGAAGTAAATCGAAGTGATGGCAGTCGTCTCTAAACTATTCATAAGAAAATGGAATGAAAACGGTGATGAATCACAATCTGCCAATGTTCGAGTAGATCATGCAAATAAGCAAGATTAATTTTCATAAACGTCATACGTATACAAATGGCGTTTCAATCTCCAATGGTGATATAAAATAAAGTGCATGCTGTCTCCGTAGAGGATCCAGGATTGCATGAGGGGGGGGGGGCTCCAACACCTGACTCATCTGACCGACCAGTGGAAGTCCTTTCATTGGGAAGAAGGGGAAGTGTATATTAAGCTTCATAAGTTTGGGGAAAGCACTTAGAATGACCAAACAAAAACAAAAAACAAAGAACCGAAAAAAAAAAAAAAAAAAAAAAAACGCGGGGGGGTATCATTTCGTCGTTATAGTGAGTTTCTTAATACAGCTACGGACTTTCACGTAAAAATATATTTCATGGTCACATTTCATCTCCCTTTTCAATCCCCATCCTCTTCTAGACGATGGCGTGCAGCCCTTGAACGAAGATATGATGGAGTCGTAGATTACTACCAGAACCACGGACGAAACGGTGAACGAGCTGCATCGAACGTCCTACTCTATAGCCATCAATGGTTACGTGTATGGCAGTCGTAATCATCCGAGCAACTTTGTACGATCAAGACCGATAAGATAATGAAAAGAATTTATTTTTGTTTATTTATCAGAAAATGGTATCCTTTTTTTTGGGGGGGGCTGTTTCAAATGTGATAGAGTATGACACAACATGTAGACCTAATTGATATTTTAAATGCATTACAATGCACTTTATACATGTCGACTCGCAATCAAGAGGTCGGGATTCGAATCTCCACAAATTAATACCACTCTCCAGCTATGTGTAATGGGCTCAATTGTCAAGGAAAATGATAATGGTATCGAAAGCACTCCAATCTCATTATAGCAATGAGGAAACATGACCAATGACCTGTTAGCACTATTACTCCTCTTCTCTGTCCGTTCTCTCAATTTCTGTTTTATTGATATATCCTGTCATGTTTGAATTGTCATATTTACCATTATGTAGTATATGGTACAAAAGATAAAACCATAAGTATGAATTACATATAATTATAATACACTTATTATATAACGCAATGAGTTGACCATATTCCGTGTCCCTTATTAAAAGAAGGACCACCCCAAAAATTTGTTTTATACTAGTGAAAAAACCAAAAAAAAAAAAACCATCGTTTTAATACAAGTGGAAAAAAAAGAAAAAAAAAAAAAAAAAAAAAAAAAAAAAAAAAAAAAAAAATCAATTTTTTGGATATTGAATGTCTGATTTCGAAATATGAAAAGATAATGCTAAATGCCAGAACTCTCTGTAATTGTCTAAACTGGCTATTCATCATTCATCATCATCTTTGAAAAGCATATCATTTTCTAAAATAGATTTTTTTTTTTTTTTTTGTTCTACAGATCCGAATCAGCCTCAGAATTCAAGGGTATAATACAACCTTGGACAAATCAATCAAACCAGCAAAAGCGTAAGTATTATATCAGTGTATGATCCTGAATTTTAAGGGTTGTAGACAGCGACTTAAAAAATTTGGCT
>CALNVZ010003426.1:35105929-35154371 GCA_940671915.1 Paracentrotus lividus
TATGCGTGATTCCCCCCGGCCTTTGTGAGTCCAGTTGTCACCATAACAGTTGGTGGAGTGGGGTTACTGGTCATTCTACACAGTTCAGTCAGTCATTTTTTTAATAACATAACATCTTCTCTGAGAGTCAATTTGGTTTCCGAGAAAAAAGTAAAACGACCCATGCGATACTATATCTTTAGTTCAAACATTATTGCCAAAGCTTCTGACCGGTTGTCTAATACAATTGGCTTGTATTTAGATTTTTCTAATTAAGCATTCGATATGGTTGATCATGATATTCTCCTTTATAAACTTTCTCACTATGGAATTAGAGGCGAACCCCTGACGTGGCTCAAAAATTATCTTAATGGGCGTTCCCAGTTTGTTTCACTTAATGGTCATAATGTCTGAACGTAAAACTGTCATTTTTTTTTTGGAGTTCCACATGCAGGGGAGCATCCTTGGTCCATTATTGTTCATTATTCACATAAATGACATTGAGAAGTCATCTAGATTGCTTCAATTTATACTTTTTGCTGACGACTCCAATATATTTTTGTCTCATCCTGACCCAGAGCAATTAACGCAAATATTCACGAACTAAGAAGTGTTTCTAATTGGATAAAAGCAAACAAACTGTCTCTTAACTTAGACAAAACTAGCTACATGCTATTCAGCAACAAGATTATGACTGTGCCGAATCATATCATTTTAAATGATATACTATCATTCAAAGAGTGCGATCTACTAAATTTTTGGGACTGGGCATTGATGAACAACTTTCTTGGAAATCTCACATTGACAATTTGTAAAGTCATTGCTCGCAACGTTGGTGTCATAAGCAAATTAAATCACTTCCTACCTAATCACATTACGTTATCTTTATACTACACGTTAATTATTCCTTATTTGAATAATAGACTTGTTGCATGGGGTAATGCAGCAACTTCCCACATTAATAGACTATTTATATTACAAAAAAAAAAGAAGAGCGATTCGTGTTATTAATAATGCAGAATTCCGGGCACATACAAATAACCTGTTTTTGACAAATTAAGTTTTGAAAATTAAGGATTTGTATACTTTTCAGCTCGGACAGTTAATGTACAAGTTTGTCAATAAACAATTACCATTGCCTTTTACTAAAATGTTCGTAAAAATCATTCCATTCATAACCATTTCACACGACATGCGATCTCCTTTCATTTACCTTTGAATAGAACATCGTTTGCACAAAAGACATTTGTTTTTACTGGTCCCAAGCTATGGAATTCTCTTTCAAATGAGATTATACAATGTAATTCAATACAAATTTTCAAAGGAAGGTTTAAAAGTTTTCTTTTAGATACATACTAGGTTATTGTATTTCTATAGCGTGTTACATATTTATTATTATTTTTCTCTGTATATATTTACCACGGTTTTGAGTATGATCTGTGTAAATACTCAATCAATCATGTTTGTTTTTATTTTTTGTGTAGTTAAGTAATAACTCATAAAAATATTGTGTAATTTTAAAAGAGGCCTTCACTCTACAAGCTCTGCTTATTAGTCGGTCTCCTTCTCTTTCAATTTCACATTGTTATAGTTTTGTAAAAATTATTATGTTGAAAATATGTAAATTGCAATATCATTTTAAATATGAAAAGATTGAAAGAGGAATAAATATATAAATAAAATGAATGAATAAATAAATCCAGATTTGTCTCTACCTTACAGATTTTAGGCACCTTTCTAAAAATGAAGTCCCCTGACCTTTGGCCGACTTTAACACGTCAGACATGTCAAAGATCACTAGATCGACCTACTTTTACTATTGTCAATAATGAAATGCGCATGCGCAATTTATGAAATTACATCGATCTTTAAGTTAATTATCGATTGCCGCCTATGAAAAGGAAAAATAGAAAGTCCCGACCGTACCGGACCCGAGATTCTTAGTTATTTCTAAATTTCATCTCCAAGAGTTTAAATCTTGATAAATGCTCAAGAGATATCGGTGAGTATGATGCACATATTATCTACCTTAGATGTGAAACAACGGTACTAACTAAGTAAGGAATTATTCAACTTAATTGAGAAGTTTTCTGCCTGACTCCTGAGTGACCGGCAAGCCTGCCTGGTGACCCTGCCGGACGTGCCCGGGGCCGGCGAGGCCAAGGCAAGCCGGGGCTTTGGTGACGATGGCACAGCCTACCATATTTTATTGTCAAGAAAAAAGAAAAAGAAAATAAAATGCGTGTGTCGTCTGTGAGTACGTCAAATTAAACTGCGATTGGAGGAAATCTAACGTTACCTTCATTTTGTTGTTGTTGTTGTTGTTGTTGTTGACAATTTAACGGTTAGAAAGTCACACAGGCTTCAATCCATTCGGTTAAGCTTTGCGTTTGCCTTGGGCTGGCTAGCCTTTGGTGGCGATGACACAGCGTTCCAGATTTTATTGTCAAGAAAAAAATAAATAAAATAAAACGCGTGTGTCGTCTGTGAGTACGTCAAATAAAACTGCGATTGGAGGAAATCTAACGTTACCTTCATTTAGATCTATTTTATTTATTTTTAAAAATTTTTTAATTTTTTTTTGTTAACAATTTAATAACGGTTAGAAAGAGACAGGCTTCAATCCATTCGGATAAGATTAACACTAACTGTTAGATCTATATCAGGCGCGGATCCAGGGGGATGGGGGCCGATGGCCCCAGCCCAGTGCAACCAAGTTAAAAAAGGGAAATTTTTTGATGAATGAATGAACCCATCGGCATCGAACGACTGAACCCTACCCCTGTAACGTTAGATCTTACTACGATTAGCCCGTACACGAAGTGCCACTTTGAGTCTCCGTGGCAGCGTTCCGGGGCTACTGTAGATCTATTCTAGATCTACCGGTATATTTTCCCTGCAACTATAATTTGACCCAAATCTAAAGAGAACAACCGCTTATCCTACACCTCAGACACGGTACTCGGTAGGACTGAAGTGAAGGGGCCTTTGCAAACAAAAAAAGGTCCCATAATATCTAGACTCTATAGGTCAACTAGATCTAATTAAATAAATAACTTCTAAATACCTTTGAAAGTACATGGAGTTAAGTTGGCTTAAGACTTCATTCTTAAATTAGAAAAGTAAAAATAAATTAATTAATTAACCCACAAATGTTAAATCTTCTACATCTACATCTACATGTATAGACTATACCGGTAGATAATGTCTTCCATTGTTTTTTGTCAAAGGTAATCTTTTACCTTGCACGTTGAGAATGGGGCAACGGAACGGGCCCAAACCAATCCCTTCTTTAGTGGAGTACAAGACCATTCGTCTCAAAGACCGCTATTCCACGCCCGGTGGTGATAAGCTCAAAGGGGCAAATGAGATATTCGAGCAGGGGCAGAGAGGAGACCAAGTTCCTAATGGGTATGTATGGACTGTTAAAACTTAAATGAAATCAAAACTCAAGGCGAGAATCAATCTGTAAATTAAAAGTTAAGTGAGAGGGGTATGATTTATTATTTTTTTTAATTGTCAAATCGGTTACTACAGAATAAAAGACTTACGAAAGTTTGTTTTATTTTCTGTGGGATCTCCAAAATGATTGATTTCGTTTTGTACACAGATCCCCCCATCATTTCTCATATTTCTGATCGTCTCCTTCTGACCTTTAGATTTTTTCGTGTGAATCCTTTTAACTCATGACATGTTTGGCTGGGAAGGAGGTAAGACACAGTTTGAAAGTTTTTGGGGAAAATCCTGAAATTTTGTTTACAAAACAAATTAGGGGGTTGTCCACAAAGTTTGACAAATCTAACCAGTTATGAAAATTATGCATGTATGGATCCCCTTAGAGACTTTTCAAGATTCCATAACTCTGTTATTTTACTTCTGAATTTTGATGAAACGTGCTTCTCTCGTTTTACCCTTTCCTTTTAAAGGACTGATTCTCTCCTTGGTATTTGGTATCATTTAACTTTTAATAAATGATTGTGACGATGCTATTTATTATTCATTTATGAAGTGCTTGATGTAAATATTCTTGAAAAATATATTGATCAAGCTCTTCCAAGCATAATCACAATGAAAGTCAAACCATGCTACAAGTGGGCATTTAAAGCAATAATATATTATTAAGAGATTTAGTTTCTATTTTTCAACCTCGGTCAGTAAATATATATTGATCTAATTCATCAAATTTTGTATCAAGGCAAGGTAGGTCTATATAGAAACGATGGGAATAAGAAGTACGAACGACACGACATAGCATGGGATAGCCGAAATGAAATAATTTCTTCTTATGTTCTTTCTAAATGTCGGTGGTTTACAAATATATCGTCGGCTTGGAGCCATAAGGGCGCTATTGCAGATCAAGGATGTTCCGTTTGGAGCCAGAAGGGCGCTAGTACCATTGACTTTGTACAGTAATAGCGCCCTTATGGCTCTCAACAGAACATCTATAAGATGCAATAACGCCCTTATGGCTCCCAACAGACGATATGCGGAATTATAAACATATCTTACATATAAAAAAATGCATAGGCCTAAAATCTTGGCTAAAATAATAAACATCAATAAGGATTTTTTTTTTAAAGATGAAGGTACATAATCAAACAAACCTTTGTTAATGTAGATATTCGTGCTTTTATTGATAAATGAATTTATTCATTATGTTTCTAGGAAAGCTGCTTCTCTCTCTTCCCCACAACTGCCCCCATCGCTTGCCTCATACGGCGGACTGCATTCGTTCAGTCAAATGGCACAGTTTATTCCAACTATCTGCAATCAAAACATATTAAAGCGCCGTCCACCACTCCTGCCCCTATCCCTGCCCGGCCTGTCCAACGGTCAACCACCTCAAGTGTCTGCTGCAGTCAAGCCATTTTACAGAAGTTCAATGCCCGAAGTAAATTTATTGATATGATATTCCTTTCATTTATTGTCGATGATACAGGTTGGATTTGATAAATTGATAAAACATCGATATACATTCAAACAAAAATTATTCAGGATTAAAAAAAAATCAAAACTTTATTGATAAATGTTTGGCTTTTTGGTCTTTTTGCATTTTCATATTTACCGTTTTGTTCATTTCATTTGTTCATTTATTAACAGTCATATTGAAAGCACAGTATAAAATTTAAAAACTACCGTTTCTTTGGATATCAACTGTCCGAATTTTATTTCGTTTAGTCTTCTTTCTGAGTGTAATGGCGAAAATATGGGGCTTATGGTTGACATAATTATTATGTATAGGCCTTCATGTCCACAGTTACATTTTATTGCTCTTTTAAAGCATGTAAAGTAGTCCCATTTTGATATTTGTTTATATTTATCTGACAGATTATTTTACAAAATCTCTGTTATTATAAACCCCAAAAGTAATACATGTTTGACAACGCCAATATTAGAAATCATGTACTTAAAATCACGCACCTTCTTCTTTGGAAATTTCGTCCTTTTAATTTTTTTTTTATTTACAGGCGTTCATATCGGCGAGCTCCAATTTGATCAACTCCTCATCCACAGTACCTTTAACCAACCCATGCAACTTGTTTCACAATCAGCAAATTGGAACAATGTCAAGTAAGTATGCTATTCATTGTTAATTTTAAAAAAATATATATTTCTGCAAAATGATGTTTGGTAACTTACTATCAAAAGTTAAAATGATGCAATTCGTGTTTGGTGTTAGAATGGCTACCTGTATAATCTTTCTAATATTCAAATGGAATCTTTTTTGAAGACAATTACTTCACAAAGATTATTTTCATACAATACATATAAACTAAGACAAAATAAATCATAACTGAAATATAACTCTTTAAAATTAATTCACCTTAATGTATGTACACAATGAAATTCAGGACGAGATATTGAAACCTTGACGGATAAAAGGGTGAGGCGGGAAAAGTAAACTCATTTCTTATTATGACCTTCTTCCAAATATTTTCAACTAAATAGATAATGTGGATTTATCTATTACATTCATGTTTAATATAAGTGATGGTCATGAAATATAAAGATTTTACTGCAATTTACATTAAATCATGAAATGATTTGCAACAGGTCCAGGACTAGAGTGCATCGGCAAGTCAGGCATAGAACTCCCGAAACCAACCGCCAATTCAGAGCCTGCATGTGTCAAGTCAAAGATGAAAAAACTCCCTCCAATCGGGCGTTCACATTGCACGGTGCATTCTACCAAATGCTCATGTGTTCACACAAAGAACAGTCCTAATGACAAGAACAGCTCCGAGGACAAGTCAGGAGTCAAGAAAGATAGAACAGATTTGAAGAAAGAGCCGAACACAGTTGTTGGAAGGAGGAAGTTAAAAACAAGCGAGCTGAACGGACCAAAGTCTACAAGGAAAGCAGGTAAAGCTTTTGTATGCTCACATTTCCTGAAGCTATGTTGACATTATACATTGTTCGGTATATTTCTTAACTAACAGTATAACAGTTGTATTTCCTCCTGTCTCATTAACTAATTTCATTGTTAAGAATAAGTTCTTCAAAAGTGTATTAGCTTGGCGGGGAGTTTGTAAATCAGTAATATAAGCAATTCCTTTGTACAACCAATCAAGATATAGATAAATAAATGTTGTTTTAATTTTGACAGGCATTTCTGTTAAACCAAATCTCAAATTTCTCTAAAAATGAACCATATTCAAATTTATTCAGCTAGTTTATTTGAATTTAATTTGTTTAATATCCTTTGAGGAGCAAATTTTTTAAAATGTTTTCCACTACCTTACTGTTCTTGGTGTTATTTGTGTTATTATACTCTTTTCCAACATCGAACAGACAAGAAAAGTGGTTTGAAAACGAAGCAGCGCCAGAAACGGGAAACTGCCGTGGAAGCAAAGAAGTCCATAAGCTCTGAGAAGAAGCAGCAAACTGACTCAAATGACGGTAAGAACATTATTTAAAACAACAAACGCCCGCCACTTAGATAATCGTGATCAATCTAAATCGATTGTATTATGATTGTACCACAGTTTACTCATGACACACATGCGGAAGTTGATAACTAATATCAAATTCATTCAAGTTGTAAACAATTTGGAGTAAAAAAAATTGGATGCTACAGCATCAACAAAGTATTAAGAAGGAATTTTTGGGGAGAATTCTTGAATTCCATACAAATGCTTTCAAGTGATCATACATGTAGCTAGCTGGGTGACAGTATTTAAAAGAACATCTCTATCAAAGAGTGCAATCCACATCATTGATATAATTGCTCGCTTGTACATTTTTTTTTTTCTTAATTTGAAAAAATAATTTCTTCAAAATAAATAAAGTATCATGTCTTGGCAAGGAAGATGAGTATGCCAACTCTAAAAATATGTTATCAAATGAGATTTTGAAAAGCAGTATTGGTTTTAAGTGTACGTGATACAATTTTGGGGGTCTTTTATTGTGATGAACTATCTTAATATACTTACAATTTTTGGATCTGTCTCACACTCTCTTTAATCTTTAGATGAAGAAGAGAGCATCTCGTCGTTTGTGCGCAGGTATAGGGTTCATACTCACCCCTCTCCTCGCAGCAATAAATCCAATAACGACGACGAAGTTCATTGCGATCACGACGAATGTGGCGAGAGAGAGAACGACCTCGAGTATTATCATCACGACACTTCAATACTTCATCCGCCACCGGGTTTTCTTCCTCCAATCAAAAACACAAAGGCAAATCCGCATGGGACTAGTTTGCTTGAAAACCTAGGAGAACGTGGGTCCGAAGACAACATGGGATGGGCCAAAGATGGCTTTCTTGAAGACAGCGCCCTCAAGCGGGCGATCTTACTCCGCAACCGCGCGCTGTACAACACAAGCTCGAACAACACAGCCGCAGTAACCCCAAATAACAGAGAAGCTGTATGCCACAACAATATCCCTTGCGAAAATTATGAGATAGAAACAAAGGAGGTTAAAGAAATACGGAAACCTTTGGAAGTGTTTGCTGAAAAGATGAATGGAGATACCGAAGGAGGGAGCATTCGCAAGAGTAATGAAAGCGTAGAGAGGAAACTAGGAAGGGCACAGCACATTCGTTCTGTAACATGGCAAGATGTATCACCTCATCTTGGACCGAAGAAAACGAGCCTTACACGGATAGAAACAGTTTCGAATCAGACAAGAGGTAAGCTAAATCCTATCATAGAGCAATCTGGCAAATCAAGCACTAGTATTGCTGCACAAGCGTTGAGGCGTCTCAAAAAGAATCGGGTTCAAAAGCACGGGGATCATACGAATTGTATCTCCACTGTTCCCGAAGCCCAACCTGAAGACAAAAGCAGCACACAACTCTGTATACATAATGTACCTCTTGTAAAGTTGGGCGGCTCGCAAGATCTAGCCATCAGCTGTGGAGCACGAACTTCTAAGTCACTTGGCACCATGTCCGGGAAAGGAGGAACTGATATAGCAGGCGTGCTACAAGACACGGCTATGCTCTTCACTTCCAGCTACCCAAAGTTCATCAAGATGTTCTCGTTGCCTACAGCCTGCAAGACCAGATTTCCAGTCAAAGAACAAACTGGAAAGGAAAAGAACTTTGAGGGACATATCGACGGGACAAAAGTAAAACAAAGAAACCATCTGGAAACGGGTCTGGATGGTTCTAAAAAAGAAAAGCCATGAAATTCTCTCACTAATATAAAACCGAAATGAAAATATGGTACTTGCGTTTTAAAGCGCCTTAAATCAATCATCCGTTACTTGCTGTACTGAACAGTAGCCTATCTGAATTTCCGAACTGAGCAAGTGATAAAACGGGAAGTGTTGAACTGTCAACGCTTTGGGATGCATGTTCATGTGACGATGACGACGATGAAAGATCAGTATGGTGAGTTCCATCCCCAGTCAAGAATCTGAAAAAAAATTATGTGGCCGTCGTATGTTCATGATGTTTGTGAATAAAAACCAAATATTGTGGGGGTTACAAGACGCATGTTCCATCCAGGTGCCGCGGAGCCAAGGGTCTAGGTTCTTCTTCCCCCTCCTTTTTTCAGTAAACGTGTACAAAATCGTGAAAATGACCATTACATTAAAAAAAAAAAAATTTTATAGCCTGTTAAGCCCCCTCCCCCCCCCCCATTTTTAGCTCAGCCCCTCCACTTATAAAAATGCTACGCGGCTCCTACAATGAGCTTTATGCTCTATTCTAATTTCAACACTAAAATTAACCCAACCCGTTTACGTAACCCCTATTTAAGCTAATGTAATTACATTGTTTAGGGGAGCCAGGGGCCAAAGTAAATTTTTGGTCACCTACATTGTATTATGAGTATCACTAAACTTAGGCTTAGGCTTGATTATCATAAATTTTTAATTTTCATTGCCTCCATAATTTGACCCAAAAATGTTGTTTATTGATTCATCTCAACAAGTATACATGCTGTCAAATGTGACTTGTGACTTGCAAGATTCTCCAAAGGGGATAGAAAATGTGACAGATTTTTGTATTATTTCTTTATTATCAAAAGTTTTTTTAACTACATGAATGTTGTTAATGTAATAATCGTGTTTTACGGTTCATATCTGTACGTGTTTTATTATAACGCAATCAAGCACGATAGGATAACGTAGAGTCCTGGACAACTGAAACTATCCCAGAGTACGAGTGTAACATTGTGGATTTTGTAGTCTTACGTCATATGACGATATAATTATACGCCCACTCGATTATCGACTGATCTTTACAACATAACTACAATAATTCATTACAAATTAACAGGAGTACTATTTTTTTTCCTTCTCACTTTACCGATTATAAATACATTGTACATTGTCAACAGTTTTCTCAAAATGTATATTTATTAAGGGGTAACTTTTGAATAACATTTAGTGCGTAATATCGCAGTATTTCAAAGTCTGTATAGATTTTTATGGTAATCGCCTCTCGGATACAAATAATTCTATTTCTTACCATCACGATCTCTCATATTTTTAATCAGTTTCCTAAACTCATCTACCCTTTCCTTTTAGCTCTCTCTTGATATATTTTCTTAGCTTTTCTGTCACAGATTTTCCAACTCTCTCTCCATCTCTATCTCTATTGTTCAATCTCTTACGCCTTGCATGCATTTCAACTTTTTTTATTCATTGCTAATGCTATTCTGTTTCCTGTGTAGCTTCTTTATTTCCCTTTCCCACGTTTTTCATTTATTTCTTTCTCTCCAAGCACCACTCCATATCCATGCCAAGTATATTTTACATGTATGTCCTAGTTGAAGATGCTAGTACTAGAAGTTCCTATGTTACATCAAATCAGTTTTGAGAAACAGAGGGTAAAAATGTAACATACGAGCATCTAGTACTAGCATCTTCACTTATTTTACATATTCCGAAAGAGTAACTCCTCCCGCATCTTATGGTACCATTTTTGTGTGGTATGTCTTTACGCTTGGATGAACACGACACATTGTTACATAAATGTAACAGAGGGCCAAAATGTAACATACGAACTTCTAGTACTAGCATCTTCAATTTATCTCCATCTGAATCGTCCATTCGTAATCCATGCTCCTTTCCTGCCGCCATATCATCTTATAAATTAAAGTAAAGGTTAGATATCATTATCCTGTCATGAAACTAAGCAGTTTATGTAAATTTAAACATGCAATTACATTTGAAACATTTCTTACATAAAATTAAAGAAAGTAGGAATGTTTAAATTTGTTTTGAATAATATTTTTTTTATTGAATTCTACAATCATTATTCCACTGTGTTACACCTGAAGACAATATATTAAATATCAAATTACCGATAAGATTGGTGATGAACTTTGCACATATATGAGTATGGCGGTTTGTTTTGCATTCCGCACATGCGGTTAAAATAATAGTTCATAATTATATGGGTATGCATTGACTTTTCATATTCATCATTCAAAGCAGCATATACGCTCACAAGTATATGACTGATATCGATGAGATTGACTATCATTTGCACACTTTTCTTTTTGTTTTAGAATGATTAAGGGAATCTATCATGGAACAAGCGTTGTAGAACACTATTCAATTTGTGTTCGCTTCCCCTAAAAGTTCACATAAAATACCATTATCTCCGTGCAAAGGCATTGGACTTATCTAAATGTTCTAGCCTAGATATCACCAACGTCATGTGGAGAGAATACACCCAGCATGACGTCCTCTACTTTAGAGCTCCCAAGAACGCACCCCTCTAAGGCCGGTACACCTTGTAAAAATGTCTGAATAATAACGAGACTCCCTTTTATATATTTTTTTGGTGTATTGACAGCTAGCCTTAAAGATAATCAAACAAAATAAAATGGAATGAATTTTAATAGTACATTAGGAATAAGCACATATTAATTATCGTAATATCCCAAACTAATTTCTTTTCAGAATATCAGAAGCGAACATTAGCGTGATTGTGTTTCCATGAATATCCGAGAGATGTACACTGTACATAATTATAATCCAAATACCTGTAATCCATGTAAATAAGGTTTGGCGAACTTAAATGATTGACATAAGTCTACCAGCGAAAAAATATTGCAAGTATATATTAGATTAACAAACTGGAACATAATCTGCAGATTAAATAAACATAATATAATTGAATAATTATAGATGGTTGCCAAAGACAGACATGTAATAAACACATAATTTATATACACTAAAACGTATAAATCTTGTATGAATTTCATAAAGCCTTTTAAAGGAAGACGATCTGATGTTGTTTTGGAGGAAGTAGGAAAAAACACGTCTGCTGGGCTGAAAGCCAAGATACAAACAATGTTAAGTCAGACGCGAATTCAGGGGGGGGAGGGCCCGGCCCCTAGCAAAAAAAAAAAAAAAAGGGCCCTCAAAAAAAAAAATTAAACCTACCCATCCCCCCTCTCCCCCCCCCCCCCCTATCGCTCGGCCAGCGTGACGTGAAAAATTTGAGTGTACCTTTTGGCTCGCCCGGTGTAACGGGAACATTTTTTGGGTGTACCAATATCTGAAATTCTGATTTTGGGCCCCCCCCCCTGTAATGAAATCCTGGATCCGCCACTGGTTAAGTCCATGTCAAAACACAATTGATATAATGGATCTCGGTACATATAACCTATCTATATAATTATAAACGTGTAAATGTCTGCATGACATTCTATGATTGCATATTGTTACCGGTCTATTTATTTTCAGTGAGTTATTTTGAACGTAAATATACAATCACACACAAATCATAACCGAGGTAAGAATTTAGCTTTGACAGCTGAACGTGAAGCATGCAAGACACATCAATAAAAACGGGTTGATATTTTCATAGAATACTTTCATGTACAAGAAAGTGAATGTGTTTAATAACAAATGGTAATCTAAAATATTTACAACTTCCCCGTCGGAGCGCTACGGTTGCCTGACACAAAAGAGACTGTCCAACTTTTCTGCCTAAAGAAAGAAGGGTGATTTCGGATACTGCGCTTCGGTAAAGTATTACTTTTTTTGTCAGTGAAATATTTCTTTTAAATGAAATGTTTTTGAAAAATCTGACAGTCATGATTGACACTGTGGTGGCTTTCGAAAAGTGGTCATTTTGTTTTTTAATTTCCGCCAAGTCAGTCGCGTCGTGAACGTGCATCTTCCATTTCAAACGGCAGTACCTACACACATCAAGAAAAGAAATATTTTTGTTGAGGCGAAAAATATTTTTAAATGGCCTTTTTGACGAAATTATGCTTCATTTGGAGGACTTAGTTTTATATTTTGTTTAACAATATTTTTGTGGCTTTTCTCTAAATCGTTGACACCCATTCAGAGCCAACTAAATGGAATCTACGGACAACAGAAGTCGCGGGGTTGAGACTTATTATTTTTTATGGAAGGGATGTCGGACCATAATTATTTATTAACGAGTTTGCAAAAAGCCAACAAGGAAATCTAACACAAATTGACAATGAGAGTTAGAGTAAAAAAAAAAAAAAAATTAAATAATTTTTTTAACGAAATCCTGTGAGGTTTATTAACATTCATAGTTGCTTAAGGCCACCGCACACCTTACGACCCGACTACCTCACGACTACCTCACGACGACCTGGTGGAGGTCAGTCGTAAGCTAGTCGTGAGCACCGACACCGCACACCTTGCGACTGCCTCCCGACTGTCTCTGTTTCATGCGCATGCGCTCTTTTACTTTACCAAATGAGCAAAAGATAAGAAAATATAATGACGGGCTTATATTGTAATAGCATGCACCTGCCCCTTCCACAGATCATCAGATTAAATGCATTTCATATTTCAAGGCATATGAGGTAACTGTTGGTATATGACTTTTAAAAAATCAAAACGTGGAAAGTCAATTACTATCATTTTTCGTCAAACCTCCATTGATGTGTTCTCTCTTTTTTCTGCTTTTTTATAAACCGAACTTGATTTCGGGTTGGACTTCCCTTTTAAGTGCCCCAGAGACAACTTTTTGCGCCCTATTTATCAAAGTACAATGTAGTAATGGCCCGCCCCACCCACATTCAGGGGGTTAACCATACACGTGTGCTTGTTCCGGATTCTTAGAGATACCCTGTATTGGTAGGGGAAGCCGTGTCAAAATTACCCCCTATTCCGGGCTTTTGGAAGGAAAGTACATCAAACTTACCCCCCATTACACGTTTTTGAAGGGAGCCGGAAAAGTTACCCCCACAGGCTTTTTGACCATATTCGGGACCCTATTTCAGGATTTGTCCTCAAAAACGTGAAAACTACCCCCTAATTAAAAAAAAAAAAAAAAAAAGTCGGGAAACCGGGATTTTCCCATACCTGAGCCCCTAAAATATACCCCTTTCCCGGAGAAATCGGGAACGAGCATACGTGTATAGTTGACCGTCTGAGTGGGGGGGGGGGGGGGGGGGCGGGACTCATGTGCTTTTTTTTATATTTTCAAATAAAATACAGGTATGCTTATCTTCGGGATCTTTTTTAATTTGGTATATAACCACAATACTTCTGATAACTTTCTCTTTCATGCTATACCTTTCCACCATTCCTGCTTTCTTAACACACAGCCACACTCACATTACAAACTTTTAAGTGATACCCCCAAACAAACATGATAAATTGATACGTCTCATCAATCCATCAATCAATCTTACCCTCTTTCTCTCACTCTCTCTCTCTCCTCTCTCTCCTCATTCTCTTCCTCACACCCACACATACAAAAGTACCACTTTTTTCCTATCTTTTTGTTTTATTATTGTTAGCAACAATGGCATCATTTCTTTCCAGTACGAAACTTTTTCTTCAAAACATTTCGGCGAACACAATGGACGGCTCCCCATGCCTTCACCATTTATGAAATCCAGGATCCAACCCTGACACTGCCGATTATAAAACTTGAATTTCATAATTTCAACATTTTAAGTAACATTTATTTCCTTTTCAAATACATAATACAAATTTGATCTTATAAAATAAATCATGTGAATGGAGGTGATAATCTCTATAAGCACGAGGCTTGAGTCAAGATCGCCATGACAATACATATATACAGAAATATAATTTCATAACGATAAGAGAAATTAAGAAAAATGAAAAGAAAAGAAAAGAAAAGAGAAAAAAAGAAAATAGAAATAGACAGAAAAGTGAAATAAAAGGGAAGGAAAGGAAAGAGAGAATAGACAAATACAAATGCAAATAAGTATTGCAACATAATAGCTTCTGATTATATTGTACAAAAGATACATTTTTTATAGAGCGAGTACACGTGTTGATTGAGGAGCATGTTTTAGTGGCTCTATACAAAACGTTCTAGAGTTTGGGACCAGCAACCGGATATTTTGCTGAAAAGCAATCGTTCTGTGTCTGCGGATATGAATATCTCTCATAGATCTCGTGGGATAATTATGAATATAGCAATTATAATCAAATATACTACAACATTGTCCAGGGAGTTACTGATGAATACATTTGTGCATAAACATGATAAAACATATTGCTGGTAATGGATAAGATCTTCAAAGTTTCAGGTCATGAAATAAGGGGTTGGTATGAGTTCTGAATGAAATATTGACGACAATTCGTATTATTTTCTTTTGTTATAAAGTTAGCTTGCTTACGTTAGATACTTTAGTATAGCCCCATACAAGAGTGCAATATGAAAAATATGAACGAACCAACGAGCAGTACAAGTTTCTAAGAATATTCGGGGGAAAAAATTTGAAATGATTACAAGAAATAAAGAAGTAGCAGTAAGTCAACATTTTTAAACCCCCAACGCCCAATAAGTTGTGGTATACGATTTGTGACCCTACAACGTGCAACCAAGAGACCAAAGGCTCCACATGATTCTAACTAAGGGATGGGAGATGCGGGTGAGGCGCAAGTGGTAAACACCCCGCATTATTTACCCCTCCGTTTCCCTTTACTACTACTAGCTCTTATCTTACGTTTCTCATGGAATCAATTAATTCATTTCGGTTATTGTTATACTTTAATAAAAATTGCATCACAAATTATTTTCCATTTGTTATCTTGAAACTCTAGTCCATCACTTTAGTCATTCATTGGAAAATATTTACATGTATATTGGACAGTATTATTAATGAAAAGTTATTATAATGACATGATGAATTATGATCAACAAAATCCGGAAATTTATTTAAGAAAATAAGTTTGTTATAGCATACTCGGGTGAATTATCCGACCACAAATGAGTTATACAAATGACCTTCACTACTTTGTTTTACTTTTGTAACTTACTTACTTTTACCATAACTGGGAAGAGAGCTGTGAGTAGGTTGTTTCTTTTCTTTTATAATTGTATGATTTCTTTAAGTAAGAAAAGGAAAGTATTGTAACTTTTTATTTAAAGCCAGTACGAACTAGCAGCCCTGGATAGCACCAACTCAAGTCCTCAACTACTCGATTCTGCCCTGATTCCTAACCCATAAGCAACCTCCTGAGTAGTGTAGTCTTATAATTCAGGCCCATTTGAATGATAACACGCTTTTTCACTACTCAATGATTTCTCACCGTGATAATTATGTTGCCAAGTAACAAAACACATACTTTTCCCCCACAAAACATTTTATACAAAACAAATTGTAGGTTATTTCACACATCGTTTTGTTAATAGTTATCTCCAAGTATATACTTTCAGACTAGCTGTTTATAACACACTCTCATGAGAGTGTTGCTCAGTTCGGTCTCCCTTTAAAGGGGAATCCAACCCAAGGAGAGAATCAACCTTACAGGAAAGAGGAAAATGGAGGAGCAATCTAAAAAAAGTTTCATCAAAATCGGTTATATATAAGAGGTATGGAAGTTTGAAAAGTCTAGGGTTCCTTCTATGGGGATCCTCAAATTGGCATCACGGCTTCAAAATGGCCGATCTTATGGACAACTCTCCATTCATTTGTACACAAATTTTCAGATTTCCCCATTCTTTCAAAAAATCTACCTACCTATCTGAGCTAATGATCCGGGCCGATTTGGGTGGTGTTAGTGTGAAATATATTTTCCCATGACATTTGAGCTCAGAAGTAAAGAAGACCATCATTCTGGAAACCATGGGGAAATCTGAAACATCCTCGTGAAGCAGAAGAGATGAATGTGAGACGTTATGCCAAAAGATCGGCACTTTAGTACCGATCTGAGACACAATTGTGACGCATCCTGATGTAAGACCTCGCAGCAACCGCAGCCAGACTTTCAACTTCCATACGTCTTTATTTATAACCGCATTTTGATGAAACTTTTTTTAGATTGCCCTCTACTCATTTTTCTCTTTCTGCTCAAGGTGAGTATTCTCCTTGGGTTGGATTCCCCTTTAAAAAAAATCTACAAAAGTAACTATTTCAAGCTAGTGGTTACAAAAATATTATCTGTGTCCTATGAACTCACAGCATGAGTACAGAGGGAATCAAGTTTGCAAAAAGGGATCACCATTCATCTCAGAAAAATGAAGATTTGTAGCAACGGCAGAGGTATCTGTTATTGAAGAATGACCGTGAATATCCATGATACCAAACTTGTGATCCTTATTCTTGTATCTCAAGTTGTAGGTTGGCTGATGTTCCAATGTCAGATTGCTGTATAGTAGGCCTCATTGTTTGCACTCTAGAATTGAAAGCAATACAAACAAACAATTATAGGCTTTATAGGAGAGTAACTGATGGTTGTTTTAATTCATATTCATTGTATAATAACTATAATTTGATTGAATTATATAAATTTATCCCATTCAAAAAAAGTAACCTAGAGTAACATGTTTTTTATATTTATATCTATGTCATGATAAAGTGGTCTTTACAACATATAATTTTCTTTAGGGGAAAATTATGTGGAACCATGATGGAAAGCCAAGATTGTCAAATCTGGGCAGGAGGCTTAAAATGGTAAAGAAATGTGATGCTACAATGCCATTTCTCTCTCTCTCTCTTTCTTTAGAAAGAACCAAAACTATATAATGAGCATGCATACATCAGAATGTACCTCATGAATTAAATTTGCATGTTTTCTAACCTTAATAATAAAGGGGAACAACGGATTGGTCTATTTTAAGAATTGGAAAGAAACGGCAAATCATATGTATTCAAATCATACAGATCTGTATCATAACATTACAACAGATGTATATATGCCATATATTGCTAAATAATTCATCAATCCTTCTGATCTTTAAATCAATATGTGTTTGAGCTACTACCTACCATGATACAGTTGACCTTTAATAACTAATTGGATGAATCCAATTCTTTTACTTCTAATTAACTATCATGGAATTCAAGTTTATATGTATAATGAACATTTGTACTTTTTTTTTTTTGGGGGGGGGGAGGATGTAAACCTTACCTGAGTTTACTGGTTCTAGGGTTCAACTTTGATGTGATCAGTCATTGCTAGACCAACAGGCAATACAGTGTTAGCCTGCTAAACGGTGGATGCATTGTTCGTACGAGAGAGAGAACTCTCTGACAGTCTGCTCACTGACTAGCGCTGCTCCTGCTAGACCGTCCTAGTCCATCATTGTCTTGGATATGACTTGTGATCCATCCAAATCTGGCTGTCAAAAAAAGATGAAATCAAGAGAGAAAACAATATCAGCCATTCCGTGTAACTTGACACCCGATGCTTAAATTCAAACATAACCAATGAAATATAGTACTTTTTGGCAAGATACTATCTAAAACGTATAAATCTGAATTTCACACCTTTCATCTTCAAAAACCGAGTTACACCAACTCAAAGATACAACAAATTTGCTCAAAAAAGATGTTTTTTTGGTAATGATTTTAATAAACATGTTCATAGTGATTAGATTCATACATTTAGTATTCTGTTTCATTTTTATACCATCTTGTCATATCACATTGATTTTTGAATTTATATGAACCAAGCTTACAATATTTCTAATTGAAAACACCCTCAAAATGTGTCACGCAAGTCACAAAAATACAGCCATTTTTTAGTTCACAATAAAAGTAGTAGATGTATAACTTGTAGTTGATAAAAAGATAGGAGCTTAGGGTCCTCAATCATACCAGCAAAGAAGATTTCCAAATGTAGACCCCTTCATTTGTGAAAAAACCCTAAAGCACTGTCACGCGAGTCACATTAGGGTTTCTTAGGGTGCTGTCACGCGAGTCACATTTTACAAAACAAGCAAAGTTTTTGAAAATATGGATAATGATTAGATTTTGTTGAAAAGAAATAAAACCTGCTTCAAATAAGTCCTGTTAAAATGTTCTTATTATCACTTTGAGCTAACAATTGGGTTTTTTTGGCCAATAATGAAAATAATAGGTAAATTTTACATTGAAATTGTGGTGAAAATGAGAAAAATAGGATGGATTTCAACCCCTAAGATCTCTGCCATAAAGTTATTAAAACTTCTGAAATTGGCATCCTGGTAGGACATATTATGAAATATATCCCTTAAGTTTCATAAACTTTATCTTAAATATATTTTAGTTATAAAAGTTTTTAATCATAGGTTTTCATAATGCTTTTCATATAAATTATGATGCTACAATACACAAGTCAATGTGAAATCACCATTTTGCATTGTATGTTCCAAGAGCTCCAAATCTGTCTTGAATGAATAATTCTTGTTTTAAGTTGTATGTATACAACTGACTATAAATGTTTTTTTGGTTGAATTGTGACCCATTCTACTATTATGTAATCATGATAAGGTTCAACTTTTAGTCCAAATGACACTCTCACGCAGTACACTCCGTGTCACGCGAGTCACACTCCTGTGTCACGCGAGTCATTTTGAAATGGTGATTAAAATAAAACAACTGGCCAAAGGATAATTAAATTTTACTCTGTAATTGCTTAATGTTTCAAAATTATCTCCAGAAAATTTCATGTAAATCAGATAAGTAACTTCTGAGGAATATTCAGTCAAGTACAGTAAGGTCAGAAACCTTCAATAGTGTCGCGTCAGCGAGTCACAGGAAACAAATTGAAATATCTCCAACAAAATGACTTTGCAACCAAATTTCTTTTGCTAATGTGTATTGTCATTACCTTGATTGAAATAAGTAAGAAAAACAGGTCTGCATTATGAAATTTTTAAGTAATTAGCCTTAACAAGTGTAAATTTTGTGTAAATGTCACGCGAGTCACAATGGAATGGCTGATAATGATATTCAATGAAAATTCCAGATGAATCTAAAGCTAATTCTAGATTTCGTGGGGATTTTTTGTTTTAATCTAGGGTCTACAGGATAGATATAGACTAGCGATCTATGGCCTAGGCTAAGGCAAATAGTAGTGCTGAGATATAGTCTTACTAGTCTAGGCCTAGCCTAGCATGAGAAATATATAGACAAATAAATAATGTCTAAGGTATTCAGACTTTTTATAGTTTATGAAAAAAATAAAAAAAATAAAAACGCACCCAAACCAAGACCTTGCAAGCATCGTTGTCACAGGACCACATTCTCACTGCTCAGGCCTCAGCACCGGCCAAGAGTCAAGACCTGAAGTAGATCTAGACCGAGGCTGCTCTGTCCTTCCAGGGGACGCCGATGAGGACAGAAGCAGCCTCGGTCTAACGTAGACCTGAAGTGGCACGCATCTATCGCCGAAACTATTTGTTTCAAATTTGCAGGAAACAAAATGTGTGTTGATCTAAGTCTACTACTAGTAGTCTAGATCTATTCGTTAGATCTAGATCTAGATTTCTAAGTACGTTACTTAGATCAAGTTAGATCTCACACTACGCCTCAGACTTCAGACACAGTTAATTAATAGCAAATTTTATAGTCTATTGCACGAGAATCTAGATCGATAGACTAGTCTCGAGATTACAGGCCTAGACCCAGTATTATTAACCTTCTTTATGTCCTGACCCCCCCCCCCCCCCCCCCCCCCCCCCTCCCCGGCCCCTCCCTGAAGACAAGTAAAAAGTTAAACGGCCAGTTCATCAATATTCATCGGTCGGCGACTCATAAATAAAGTTAGCGCTCCCATTCTAACTTTAGGCCTAACGTTAGAAGTAACAGAGCTAACGTTAGGTCTAAATCTAACCAGTTAGGCCTTATGATTACGAATGCATAACCCTAAATGGCCAGCAAGTCTATTAGCCACATCGAAGAGAGTGCAGTAATAGTATCAACAAGATTGACAACGACAACCGTACTTGATTATTAATAGGCCTACTATATCTAGGCCTAGACATCTACCGTACGTGAATCTTTATGAACGGGACTGAGTCTGGGGGAAAACTGTGTGAGTGGCGTTTATATGGCGTTAATTACCATACAATAACCCCATAAATCGGGCGTTAAACAAATCATACGTTTCAACAAAAGGTGATGCATATTTATCCCTCTACTGAAAATGCTTGGTTCGTTCTTGAAATGAATCATATTTGCAGAAAAAACAAATTTACTTACTTTTTCAGCCAGTCCCGTCAGCGGTAGTGCAACTACAAGGCTGGTCTCGGATTTCTTAGCCGGTATGACGTCATACAAACAGTGCTTTCTGATTGGTTTGAAGTTGGATTGAGCCTGCGATCCCTTGCGATCCAGTCGGAAGGATTCAACATGTCGAATCCTTGCGACTGGCCTTCCGACTGGCCTCTGACTAGCTTACGACTCACGACTAGCAAGAGCTGTGACGTCATTTTTGACCTCTGTCAGTCGTGAGGTAGTCGTGAGGTAGTCGGGTCGTAAGGTGTGCGGTGGCCTTAATAGGGACTGGATATGAATTAGTCATTAAGAGCCTAACTGAGCGAGAAGATTGTTGTTTCATCCTGTCTTCTTGCCAGAGATTGCAACGTGGTTAAGTTGCTTCGACGTTCATTTTGACTGGAGGTTTCGAATCCTTCATGACCAATATTCTTTTCCCCGACTTTATTTCCATTCATATGCTGATCGAGCACCTGATCTAACATATTGAGAGTTGCAGTAAAAATGTCTTTCTTTTAGGAAATGCTTGTTAGCAAGTCGGTAATTGATTTTTTTAAAACAAAAACAGTGAGAAAAAGCAGAAACGAATACAATCAACCGCTATAACGCGATTGACAACTATCCATCCAATGGGCAACATTTTCTAAACGTTTCTTGCCGATCGAGCATCTGATCTAACATATTGAGAGTTACAGTAAAAATGTCTTTGTTTTAGGAAATGCTTGTTAACAAGTCAGTAATTGATTAAAAAAAATAAAACAAAAACAGTGAGAAAAAGCAGAAACTAATACAATCAACCGCTCTAACGCGATTGACAACTATCCATCCAATGGGCAACATTTTCTAAACGTTTCTTACCGATCAAGCATCTGATCTAACATATTGAGAGTTGAGTAAAAATGTTTTTCTTTTAAGAAATTCTTGTTAATAAATCGGTAGTTGAATTTTTTAACCAAACAGTGAGAAAAAGCAGAAACTAATACAATCAACCGCTATAACGCGATTGACAACTATCCATCCAATGAGCAACATTTTCCAAACATTTCTTGTCGATCAAGCATCTGATCTAACATATTGAGAGTTGAGTAAAAATGTTTTTCTTTTAGGAAATTCTTGATAATAAGTCGGTAGTTGAATTTTTTAAAACCAAACAGTGAGAAAAAGCCGAAACTAATACAATCAACCGCTATAACGCGATTGACAACTATCCATCCAATGGGCAACATTTTCTAAACGTTTCTTGAACCGTTCATTCAAATGATTCAGCGGTATCCTTTCGCCGGCCCTTAAGATGTCGACTACAGGCTCATTATCGTGCACCATCCCGTCCAGGGTCTCAAAAGGGTCTTCCATGCGGGCGAGCTCGTGCACCTTTTCAAAGGTAGATCGTCTGAAAACGCATAACGAGCGCAGAAGCTCTTCGTGGTACCCTGAAAGGAGAAGATTTGAAAATTTAAAATTATGATTAGGACTTTAAAATCGAAAATAGCTCTGAATGCAGACATATATTTCTTTATTTTGCAATTAAAATAATTTTAACCTGCAATAAAATATGATAACAGTGTATCAATTTCAAAATGGAGAGTCAAATCGTAAACTGATGCAAATTTGTATCTGAATATTTTAGACTTTATCACATTTTCTTCTGAAATGGGTGAAAATAAATGGAGATTTGAAAGTTCATTTTATCAGCTTCCCTGATAATGCCCAAAACTTACCCAGCATTTGTTCCTTGTTTGATTTCGAGTAAGCGACGGTATATGAATTGAAGATACCGTTCTCATTGTCAATAAACCAAAGACCTCCATTGGTTTTATGCTTGGCCAGATTGTGTACCTCGCCTTCATACAACCAGTCTTCCTGGTAATAGTCGACTGCATTTTTCCTGATTGTCATTCTGGACAGTGAGAAAAAAAATTATGTAATTAAACAAATAAGTTAAATATGAATGCTATTTTCCCAAATGTGAAAGACCAGTACACAAGGAAAACTACCAGGACGACTACATCATAGGCGATTAATTCGCTGGATAATTACCCCCTAGGGCAACTAAGACAACTTTCCCAATGTTTAGGTAAGGTTTAGGGTATTGTCTGGGGGTAATTGCGTTGGTGTTTAATTGAGCTAGAGTTACTTGCCCTACGCTAAGTTCCCGGGGGTTCTCTCTCTTATGGGAAAATTATCTTAGTAGAGGTGTTTATCGAGGAGGTTGCTTTCCAGGAAATAGGTGTCCTAGAACATTCAAAGATTATCAGAGTCAGAGCTGAAGAAAGCAGAAGATGGAGGTGTATCGGAGCATAGATCAGGATTATTTAGTTTGCTCAAGACCAATTACCTTTGGAGAGAGGTGCTACGGAGGAGATGACTGGCTCGGGAAACATGTTCTTTGACAGCTATTAATCACCACCCCGTCCCCCGAGCTACATAACCGTTGGAAAACTACCCAAAGAAATTTATTCTTGATCCCTCAAGGCTGCAGGACAACTACCCCAAAATAATTTACCCTAAAATGAAACATGTTTACCTGTGCCCTGGCAACATAAAGACTTCAGATCAAGTATGAAACAACCATACTGACTGCCTTACAGTAAGACTTTCATGCAAGAAGTCCATTTGACAAGGATCCTTAATGGATACACTGCAAACATTTGCAATTGATTGTAATTTTTATGCTGTAAGGCCCTCGTGTAATTACATCGTCCAAGGGTTTCTTAACCGGATACGACAGTAAAAAAAATACATACCTATCTAGATGCAATGTGATGTAATCAAAGACCATGAGATCACTATACTGGGCTAGCTCTACCAGTTGGGTGATGTTCAGATCTGTGAACCCAGGCGTTGAAGGGAAGATGGTGTCTCTCTGATTCACGTACATAATATCCGGTAGATGAGATCTATAGAAGATGTCGAAATAGTGAAATATAAAATGTATTAACGTCAAAACAGTTAAGCTGTATGCTTTATGTTAGGGTTTATATCCACTTCGTCTAATTCTCTGTTTGTCTAATACCACATTGGCTAAACCTATTTGATCTACTAACAATTGGTATAATGCATACTTGGTCTAACTCTCACTTGGCAATGCTTGGTTTAATGCCCACATAGTCTAATTGCAAATTCGTCTGAAAGCCAAATGATCTAATTGCATTTTGGTGTATTGGCCAAATGAATATTTTGTCTATTACCAATTTGTTACAGAAAGTGACCAAGTGGTGATAAAGCAAGTGAACATTAGACGAAATATGAATTGAATGAATTGGTAAATACGCGAAGTAGTAATTAAACCAAAAGGGAAATTAGACGAACTGGATGTAGACGAAATGGAATTAGACCTTGTAGGATGAGACCAAAGTGGATTTAGACCAAGTGGCAATTTACACTCTGTCATGTCTGTAACAATCTGAAGCTCGCCACCGTGTCCTTTCACATCAGATGGTGAAGATATCTGCACTCACCCTTCACTCTGCAAGTGTGAAGAACCGTCAGCGGACATAGGCGTGGGCAATCATATAAATCATGAAAAACCAATTGTAAACCATTATATAGTCCTTGTTCTAATGATATTATTTTCAATTAAAAAAAATAAATAAATTGATAACGGCTCCATAAGCGATTTCTTACTTTCCAATGTTTTCTATCCACAAACTAAAACTCGCAACCGTGTCCTCCTCCCAGCCTGCGTTGCGGATATCCGCAGTCACCGAAGACCACTGCGAAGAACTGTCATTGGTCACATGGGACAGGACAACCGTTGGGACGTTATACATACCCAGCATGCGGGCGAAATAGTAACAGTATAGATCACCTGTATGTTGCACCACCCAAATGAATAAAAACATCAAGCGAAACAGTCAGTCTTACATGGTATCATGCGTGTATACGATTTGACTTTAAATGGACCAGCAACCGCTTACATGAAAACAAAACGGTATGATTACGAAAATGTTTCGGTGCCACTGAACATGGAAATTACAGAGATATAAATATTGGGAAGATGAAATTTAAAGACTTGTTACAGAACCATAAATACAGGGATTTGTGATATAAAAGCCTTTCTTCATTCTATAGCGATATAACATGGGCATCGCTAGAGAGAGGGGTGTGGGTTGTTACAAAATCAAAATCAAAATTTCATAGGCTTGATGGCGAAAAATATCAATTTTGGCGGATTGTGTTTCTATTTTTGTTCTTGAAAATGTAGTTTCTGCAAATTGCAGTGACAAAAAGTAAAGCAAAATTATTTCGCTCTGCTTCGTATATTTTAAGTTAACTGGTCTGCAAATTTTACCCAACACCCCACTTCAAAATGATTCAGCGACGCTCTGTTTATCAAAACTACAACTGCTAGCTCTTTATAAAGATAATAAAATCGAGCAGAGTGACAAAAGGGCGTTAAATCGCAACATTTAAGATAGAGTTAACGCCGTTGTGTCTCTCTACACGTCCATCCTAGAATCCATCTACCATCAAACATGCTTCAACCTTACTCTGTAAGGTCAACGATCCCGTTCTCTGACCTTACCCAGTACAAACTGAATCATTGGATGCCTGTATCTCGCGCATGCTGCTGATCCATCGTCAAAGACCACATGTCGGTTCATAAAGCTGCCACATTTGTCCAGGGAAGCGTTTTCGACCTTCACCACTTGCCGCTGTCGGATACTGTTCTTCCAGGTTTCCGTAACGGCGTCTTTCAGACCTGCTCAAGGCAATCGTACAAGGGACATTCTGCTTGTAGATCGGTATGTCCTCGTCAGGAAAACCCTCATCATAAGGCTCATATACCTATAGTCACACCACCCAGCCGAAACTTTTCAATCCTCAACCAAATCTTTTCATTTTGTTTCTGTCCGTATCGGTTTAAGGGTTGAAATGTCTGATTTTGTACCATTGTTTACATTGAAGTGCGATATATTTTGTAATGTCAAATAATATAATTGATTTATTGGGATTTCCGATTTAATGTAATGTTTGGTCTACTTCATTACCGGCCTGGTGTTGGTGTGACTAAGGTAGGCCTATGGAGTACACTACTTTGTATCAACTTGTCTAGGATAGAACTGGACTAGACTATAGCTACAAGTCACACATGTTATTAAATAGCTGCATTTAACACTTGTACCTATTTGTTAGTTTAAATTTACCCCTTTTAAAACAAAATGACAATACATGGTTGGCGGCAAAATAGTTAAAAGAACAGTTTGTTGAATCAATCAGGAATGGTCAACAACAAAATGTAACAAATCCGCCGGACCCCCAAAATGAAATGAAATAGAGGTATACTTTTCCGGAGGAGGGAGGGACATCTATGGGTGTAACATATTTGACAATCAACATTTTGGGCATGACTTAGAAATGTTTATTTAAAATACATGTAGTGTGATATAGACAGGGGAGGAACTCAACTTACCAGGAGGTATAGCGCCCTCAACTGTTGACGACCAGTATATGCCATCTTCTACAGCATGCGCTCGACTCGTCGAATTTTGCGGACCCTGTTTTCCTACAGCTGGAGGCATCTGATTGGAATCTTCTTTGGTTGCAGCATCTTGCATATTGCGTTGATTAAGTTGTTGCCTCTGCTGATGATGTTGTTGTCCCCTCTCCGGTGGCAGGTTACTGTAGCGGATGGTTTGCTGGACGTGTTGCCGTTGTTGCGTGTTTGCTTGTTGACCAGTTCCTCCAGTATCTCCTAAAACGGAGACATGTTTCTTTTGAGGAACACCCTGAACAACAGTATTGGTCGGATGTAGTCTTTGAGCTGTATTTACGTTGCCTCGATGTTGCATCAATCTAGCAGCAGGCGGTGGGGTTTTCGCTTCTTCAAAGTTAGCAGCATTTTTGGAATAGCGGTGAATAGCGCCACTGATGTCATCAATCACTTCAACGTGATCGTTCGGACAATCAACTGTATTGCATATCTTAAGATTGTTGAGAGAGTCGGTCCCACTCGACAAAGCCAAGAGGAGAAGAAAGACACAGAAGCGGCAGGTGGTTAGAAGAGACATTTTTGCGGATTGACGAAGATTTCTAGGGGAAGCGGAATGGTACTGCCGTTATGCAACTGAACAGTCTTCAAAATAACTATGCTGTCAGATTATGAGCACTCGACTTGCTAGGAACCTGTGCAATTTTGAAGAACAAGGAGAGAAATCACTGTTAAATTACAACGTCAAAACACCAGCGGTGTTGTGTTTAAGTTTGTGGTATACACTTAAAACATTAGTCTTCATCCAATATTTGTGATTATTATCCATACAGAGGGTTTTAGAGGTCAAATACAAGTATTATTTTGTTGATGCACTTCATAAACTCGACCTACTTTACAAAGTTCGTTGATCTCGCCCAATATTGTGGCCTCGCTGCCCAATATCAAAAATATTGGGCAGCAAGAGGGGGAATCCCCAAAACGCAGCGACACGTTACAATTCATTTATCTTAATTCCTTTGTTACGTCACAATCACTTTAGCCCATTTGAGCTAGGCCTACGCGTCAAATGAATTGCGCGCACTTTATTTGTACGCGTTTTTAGCAATTTTGAAAAGAAAAGAAAGAATAACAATTTGGGGTATTTTTTTTTTTTAGGGGGCGGATTTTTTTTTTTTTTTTTTTTTTTTTTTGGGGGGGGGGCAATTTTTTTTATTTTTTTATTTTCAAAATAGAATTGTATTCCAGAACAAAAATTGTGGGGTGGGGGTTGAGAATCCTAAATAAATACAAAATTGTGATTAAAAAAATGTGGGGGCCCTATTTGTAAAATCCTCTGTATAGATATTAATAAAAATATTAGATGTCCTATTTTCGGTCAATACAAGGATATATTGAACTCGCTTTTCAAAATATTCGACTCGTCTTCGACTCATCCAATATTCCTTGTATCAACCTCAAGGCCATCCAATATTCTATAAGTAATATTCTTTGGCCTGGGCCTGTATGTTTAGGAGTTTCGATATTTTTAGCTTTGTATATTAAAATGACATGACCTTTTAAAACCTCTTTGTTTATATCCAATTCAACTTGGGGCATCAAAATAATGCCCCAATCCCTGACTGAACCCCCTCACGTGGCCAGATGCAGACTTTGGGAAGAGAGACGCAACATACGTCACCATAATGGCAAGCTCCCTCTCCCTACTAAAGAACAGCTGCCCCTAGGCCAACGTCAAGATTGGGGGACGTGGAAGTCCCTTAATCGACTTCGCACAGGAGTAGGTCGATGTAAAGCTAACTTGCGAAAGTGGGGTTACACTCTAGACGATAACATAAATTGCGATTGTGGTATGCCGCAAACTATGGGACACCTCCTTCAATGTCCAAATAGAGAACATTGCAACCAGGATGATCTGATGGCTGCAAATGAGAGGGCAGTACTATGTGCAAAGTCGTGGCCAAATATATAATTTTGTTAGGGTTATATAACATGTACATATATTCATATTATACTTAATGTTGTAAATGGTGGACACGAAAGAAGAAGATCAAAATAATCATGCAGTAAACAGTAATTTAGATGTATATGGTAAATTAATAATGAAAATAATAAACACATAGATCTATAGTAATAGAGCTTCATACTCATGGTTCTCTTATAAACGTAACATAAATATAAATTATTTAATGGAACACCTTTACACACACAAAAAAAATCAACTGAGTCATAATCAAATGCAAATTATAACGTAAAATAATATGTGTGGTTAAAAATATGTTAATATTATACACGTGAATTAACTTGACTTGAATAATGTAATCCTTTTTTTTTTTTAAGGTGTCTACTGTAAATTACAGCTAAGGCTCCGCGTACATGTTCGCGTATGTTGAACAGATTGTTCCAGAATTCGGGTTACTGAAAACTTCATTGATTATGAGCTGTTATTTGTCTGTAAGACTGTTTGCTGTTGCCAATTTTTTCCCCCCACAACAAACAAAATAAAAAAACCCCAAAAAAACAAACAAAAACAAAAACAAAATCATAGACCATCATTTGGTATACTTTTCGAATCATTTCGTAGCCAACGAACCAATGCTCACAAGAGCTTTGTGAAATCAACGCACAATAAAATTGATTGGACACCTATGGTTTCTATTATCATTATACGGTATTGGGTAATAAAATCCAACAACTTTTCCATAATCGTTGCTAGTTCACCGGTTTTTTTTTATTTTTCTTTTTTTTAATCTGTTCAGTTGACGCAAAAGTATCACCATTCCGCCTCTATTTTTGTCATCTGTAGCGACAAATTGAATCATTAATCATCGATTTCAATCACATTTAGGTGGATTACTTAAGATGTTTCACTACATTTGTCTCGATTTATATTCCCATGCAGAAAATGAATGCTCAAACCGATGGCAATACCGAGAAACTAGAACTATAAATCAGTCGCATAATTATGTTGAACGTTTTAAAGACATTATTGTATCGCTATGGCGTAATCCTCTGGCAAAGATATTCCATAACTTGATTTGCATAAAACTGCAGTTAATCGATATTCATAAGATATAATCCGAAATTATAGTTATATGTTTGAAATGGCCAAGACTTTTTAAAATCTTTTTATTATCGGTCAAACAAGATGTTCTTGGTTTGCGAGTATGTACGAGTTAGGCCCAGGCCTACCAGAGAGACGTAGTCAAGACGGACAATCCGAAACATCCAAATAAAACGGAATACTGAGATTTGTATTATACAAATCTTAGCAGAGATGATGATATAACATTCAATCTATCACCTGCATGCTTTGATTTCCCTTTTCAGCTCGTTCAGGCATGCAGTTTCAGGATAGATATTAGGAAAATAATCATCGTTGTTTTTTTTTTTTTGTGATGGGACGAAGTTTCATTTCAAAGTGCGACCTGGAGGTAATCTGTCTGAAGTGAAGCTGAAGAAAGATGTGATATTTTGTTTTATGTCTTCCATGTCGGCAACAATTATTTATAATAGGTTACTAATGGCCATGATCATAACAATTTTGTATGACTTCATCTATCCAAAATACACAAATACCTGGATAAAACAAAAACAAAAACAGTCGAAATGTGTGTCATAATTATCTACTTATAAGGCATTACCAAACGAGATATAGTTTCCAGTTAGATTTGTAATTTTATAATTGTTTTGCATTCATTTGTTTTCAAATTGACAGGTATATACAGTTTTTAAAAAAAGTGGTGCAGCTCAGAAATAACACCATCTCAAAAACGTCCCCCATTCTTAAAGTCTCAAGCAGATGTAGGTGATGATTTTTAACTGTAAGATGCTGTGCATGAAGATGCAATAAAGTTTTGGAGTTAGGTTGGTCCCATGCAGTATGTCTCTGAAGGATCAACCTGAAAGATTATGATCATGTCCAGCACAAGTCATGTTAGGACTATCTTTCCATTCCAACTGAGAACACCAACTGAACATTATCAAACTTACCTGCAAACACAACCCTTGATGACAATAAATTAATGTTTCTAATCCAAATAGTTTTGCTAGCATTACGAAAACTTGCTTTATAACTGTGAGCAACTCAGAATGAATTCTAAAGAGGAAGAAGATCGAGTTGGAACGAGGAAATAGTACACCTATCCCGGGCATGACCTCGCACTAAATCATCCCCAAACCAGAATTGAATACTTTTTATATCATCAGTCGTCCTCTTTTCGCTTCATTGCGTTGAGTATTGATGAAGTCATGAAGACAAATTGGCACGTCATACATCAGTCACACTGCAGAAGCGACCATAGACAGAATCATGGCCTTTCGTGTTAACCCTCCCATTCACAAAAAGTGATAATGTAAGCACATTGACAAAGGCCTGTGCGCCTACGGTATTGAAAGAGTTAATCGTTTTTGCTGTGCCTATTGTTGATCTTGTGTCGGTTTGGAGGATGTGACATGGGTTTTCATAAGGACAATTGTATCAGCAGCTCAATGGAGTTTTCTTTTTGCTATAAAAGTAGTGTTCCTACTTCCTCAAACACTGTCGTATCCATTCCGAATTTCACACCATCTTTACGATTTTAGTCTCCTTCATAACACTGGTTCTCCCTTTATCTGACATGTTCTGAATCCCTTTGTCATGAATCGTCATGCACTTGACAATGCACTCCCGAAAACCCATATAATTCCCTTTCCGAAATTTTACACCATCCTTTAGGTATCTTACTGGCCATATGAGACAATTTTGAAACTAGTTCACGAATTCGAATCTCTGGAGTCGCGGAGACGTCACCGTGACGTCTCTGCAACGTTTCCGCGACGTTTTATAAGTCAGGGGGAAATCGAACATGTTCATTTTGTGCATATTTTTCTAGAAGTGAGACAGTCGAGGCGTCTCTCCCCAGTTTCCACGATTGATGCAACTGATCTGTCGCGGGAGTGGAAGCAACGCTTCATCTGACGAGATATCGCGACATCTCTTCAGATGAGATCACCGTTGACCGACTTCGAATCGACACCAGACCGACAAGAATATTAGGCCAACTACCATTATTACAAGGGTGTGTCGACTCTTCCCGTCGACTTCAACGACTCATCAAGAGTAATATCTGCGTCGGATTTCGCAGAAAATCTTTGCGTCGGATGCAGGAAGATGCACTTTTTCCATAAACGAAGGAGCTACGTGGCTCCAATCTTGCTAAAATCATGTCAAAACGCAAGGACTATTGCATAATATCGGCAGCCGCAAGATATGGGTCATGCACTTGCAAAGACAGGAACGTCTGATAGTGACCATGGCATAAAAAACATGGCTTATATTGCCTCGATGTTTTATTTCCTATAATATGGATATTTTATTCCGTTTAGCTAGGAAATCACCGGAATCGATGAAATATTCACAATGAGTACTCGAATTCAACTCTATTCACGATCTTCCTTTAATCACCCTCTTTGCGTGCACTTGAAGACCTCGAACAAATTATCCCATGTACTTGAAATATTCTCAAGAGGTCTAGAATACATTGTCAACAGGGTGACGATCTGTGCCAAGAAAGAACTCGTCAAAATGATATTCGTCATGAATGCCCTGGTCCCAAGCTCTCGTGTTGCCCTTGTTGATTTGTTTATCATTTATGATTTTATTTATTTATTTCATTATCATTATTATAATTATTCTCTTCTTCTTTGTTTTGTTTTGTTTTTGTTTTTTGGCAGGACCGTGTCCTGCTGTTATCTAGGTTTAACATCCCTATATGTTTAATATTCTTTAAACGTGCAAAATGCTTTGTTTTTTTTAGATGTAATTTTACAAGAAAAATATGAAATTTGTGCACGTAGGTTATTCACTCTTTTGAAGTAGTAGTTACATGTGTCTACATGCTTATGGCGCTATGAATACTGATGCCGACAAAATACAGGGAACAATGCAAAAATTGGGCAATAGGGCAAACAACTCTGCTTGTTCTCACGGATTTCGAACAAATACGATTACAAAAGAAGTCAGTCTACAAATGGTTGCTAAAAGTTCCCCTCTCTTCACATTGTAGATGCGTTGGTCCCTTTTAATTTTCCCAAATAAAAGTACAACCTCCTGCATGCGCTTGCTTACAAATAAGCTAGATTCCTTTTTGAATTGCAGTGACCGCATAAGCATTGTTGTTCAGGGTTCATTTTTTGTTCATTATAATATCATATCAACGCGATGATTACACTCTTCAAATCGATCGTAGCTATGACGACTACAAAATATGGACGTGTTTTTTTAAGTGACAAACTTAAGAGCAGGGTGTAAAGACAGATTACTAATGTAATTTGTCAGAATTGTTATCTTGATGTATGTCGATTTATGTATGAAATTAAAATTTCGTTCCCTGTTTAAACATCGGAAACGTAATCAATAGAAAATTTGGTTTTCTATTACAGAAGTGATTAACTGGAAGCAATATAAGTTCTCGACAGCTATAGAGTTAATAATATTGATTAGGTCTACTGCTCCCCTCTCACACCAAGTTAATTGTCTGACTTGTGCATGATGTATAGGCTCAGCTGAAAAGTCCTTTACAAACGCCTTTTTACAAATATTTTACTTTAAATGTGTGACATTAGCTGAACAAAAAAAAAGACCCTCTATATGGATTTAGTTCCTCATTTCACAGAGACGGGGAGACAAAGAAGGCCCTGTTAACAATAATAAAAATGGCTTTGTGATCTACTTGTGTGCCGATTTCAAGACAATGATGACACACACTGATCAAATCAAGATACCTGATTAACTATCAAGGAAATCTTTAAAGTCACCAAACCTTTCAAAGCTCTGGAAACATACGCCATTGTTATGCACTTACAAAGTTGACGATGCTTACATTTTTAGTTGAGAAGAAAGGAAAGCTTTGTAAATGTTGGGCTGAAGGTGAAAAGTTAATTTGGATCACACGGGAATCACCAATGCTCGAAGGCCACTCGTCATGATCCTATGAAATCCTTGAATAGACCCATTTTAGTCACGTTGGCGTATCATTTTATTCTCAAAATACAGACAATACATTTGTAGAAAGAGATAAAATCTTTGACAAATTTAAATCCATTAGTGCTATGCTCGCTATGCCGTTTATGAATAAAGACGTAAATGAAAATAAGAAATAAGGATTAGGATTCGATGCCAAAGATGTAGTTTAAAATACTTTGTAGTTGTTGTAGTGATGTTTGTTTGTGTGATTATTATTATTATTATTATTATTGGCATTTTGTTAATTTGAGTTGTACAAGCACAACATCGCTTGGTATAAAATACTACGCTTTTAATGTTATTTGCTATAATAATTACTACCCCTCTTCAGGTTGAAACTGCTTTAATGAGACTCGTAGAAAAACTTTTTACCCAAGGCGTTAAACATGCACGTTCAACACATCTAAAGTTATATTTCAAAATGGATGAATAAATAAGTCTCTTTTGTAAGTTTCTGCTTGAGGTGTCATTTCCATTAACTTTACACAATCATTAAAATGAAATAACTTAAAAATAAATAAATAAATAAATAAATAAATAAATCATATTTAAATTAACATAAAAGTTTCTGGTTTCGCACCATGGGTCGAAATTTCCACCCGCCTTGCATTTGGCGGCGTGATTAAACTTCGTATTAAACATCATATGAAACGTCATATGAAAATTCAACAATATTCATATGACGATATGGGCCTACTTTTGACATTGGAAATAAAAAGGAAAGAATCGAGCCTTGCGAAATTTGAGGAAAACTTTTATTGGAGCAGTCAGATATATTAATCACACTAACGCTCAATGGTTAAAAGTGTAATTAAAGGAAACCCAAAGTTGTTATATTTGTCAATCCCCGTCGGTTTGTGCACTTGTTACAGACAAAATAAAAGGATCGTTGCCCTCAAAGAGTGACAAAAAGTGAGGCCATTTTGTGAAATTGCTTGCAATTCTAACGGATACATCCTTCATATTGTTTACGTAGCAAACCACACAAAAAGTTTTAATGGTCATAACAATTAGTCATTTACATGAAGGCTTTTAGAGCATTCATAATAGTATTGACATACACTCTTAAACGAGAATTATTGGACTATAAAGGTGTGACTTTTGGTTGACACTTTTTGGTTTTGCTTCGGGATATTTGAGATAGAAAGCATATAAGAGCAATACAAGGGATAGAGAGGGAGTGTGTGTTATTGTGTGCGTGTGGATGAGGGTGCATTTAAAAAATGGGGGTATATTGTAGGTGTGGGTGTTAGTTAGTATGTATGGAGACAAGGGGTGATATACGAATTACAAGGAATCACGAGATGAAAACGACGAGGGTAGAAAGTGTGTGTGTCTGTGTGTGTGTTTATGTGTGTGTGTGTGTGTGTGTGAGAGAGAGAGAGAGAGACATATGAGAAGAGACAATGGACACCCAAGATAAGTGTATGTGCCATTGGAAAAGTAAAGTCTGCTCAATTCTAATTTATATCACCACGAGAAAAGTAAATTCTGCATCAATTTTAATTTACATCACCACAAGATATATAAAGTCTGCATCAGTTCTGATTTATATCACCACTCATCACCACAAGAAAAGTAAAGTCTGCATTAATTCTAATTTATATCAGCACAAGAAAAGTAAAGTCTGCATTAATTCTAATTTATATCAGCACAAGAAAAGTAAAGTCTGCATCAATTCTAATTTATATCAGCACGAGAAAAAATAAAGTCTGCATCAATTCTATGTCACCGCGATAAGAAATTGCAAACACACAATGACACAAAATTGTGTACTCGAGATATTTTTGAAGCCTCTCCCTGAACAACAATTGAATTGTACAAATACTTCTCTTCAGGTAAAGACAAGTAGGTACATAATACCACACCCAATAGAATTAAATCTTCATTTGTCTAGATCTCGTGTGTCCAAAGAGAAAATACTAGGAAATACTTATATCTTCCTTGTAGGTCGCTATTGTCTGGCACATCTAAATCACGGACGGCCAAAAAGGCGATAGTTTATATACTTCTAAACATGCAGAGTTGATGTATTTCTAGCCTGATACAGTTAATCGAGTATTAACATTACTTCGAAATCTAGAAGATTTTTTTTTTATGGTAGAACGATTTTGTTATATTCAATACGCTGTGTTTAAAGAACAATGAAAAAGATTGTAATCAGGAACTAGTGATATGCCAAAATATCTTAAATTCTTTATAAGATGTCTTTATTTTTATATGGTTAAAAAACTGTAAAAGCAGCAGATCGATGATTTATTCATCAAATACTGTAAGTAAAATTCATGAACTAAAAATGTCCTCACTAACTTTTTGTTTTTATGACAACTTTGATTTATTTCTCCGACACACCAGCTTTAAAATATTTTGAGAATAACAAATTATTCAATAAAAACTCCATACAAACAAAATGAATTGACAGTTACAAAGAAATTGTTGAAAGGTTGATTCTAATAAAATTTGAATCTCACATGTTACGATGATAACTTACGATTGATCGCAACTAGATTTTGCCAAAAGCTATAATTGGCTTGCCTCCACACTATAACAGATAGTAGGGCCTACACCAATCACCGGACCTCCATCATATCCATCCAACAAATTCGACCGAGTTTAAAAACTAATTTGTGACTGACAAAAACCACACTTAAGTCATTCATTGATGTCACCTTTTCACAAAAGAACATCACACATGACCGAACACAATCAATTACGACTGGTGTTGTGAATTGATGACAAGTCAATAGCATCTAAATTAGTTTTGTTTTGTTGGTTGATGTCATTTGGGTCAATCGATGGTCAGTGAATGATAGGAAACGCACACACGCGCGCGCGCACACACACACACACACACACACACACACACACACCCTTAAAGCCAGTCTCACACTGTGCGATTTGCTGCGATGAGATTTTGGGGAAAATTGTTATATTATTTGATATGGACATTCAAACAAGGAAATTAATGCTGTCCAAAGTTCTTGGTATTCCTGTGAATAATAAAATTGTAATTCACGGCTATTACGAACCCCCTTCTCTGTATAAAATCAAATTGTTTCTATGTCGCAGTGACGTCACAGCGATCTTGCGATTTTAAGCTAATTTGACATTTACTCCCAATTAACGGATCGCATTGGAATTTTTTTTCGCTTGCATTGTTCCTATACATTTTCTGCATCTCATAAGATCATTTTGAATGTTGGAATTTGTCACATTTAAGGAAAATTGTCATTTGTTTCAAAAATCACAACGCAGCAAATCGCACAGTGTGAGGCGGGCTTAAAACACACTCACACACACTCACACTCCCACAACTTCACCTCTCACACACTCTCAAGCACGCACGCACCCACACCTAATTTATGAGCTTTCAATTTGTATTTACATACCTTGCTTCATTTTTTCTATAGTACGTGTAAGGCCAACATAATTACAAATCGTGAACAATAATACATTGATTATAATTATACTCGAACTGGGTTTTGCCGATTGTGACCTTACTATTTCAGTCAAGAAAGGTGAAAATCTTTATTAAATGGGGGAAAAAGTAATAACTTTAGTTTTTTGATGAAAAAACTTAATCTTAGCAAGGTCTTAATTTTAGTCAACACAATACGACCGCAATATCAAATCAGTAAAACAAAGCATGTTTGCTGCCAATTACATTGATATTCTATTAACAGGATTAAGACGCCATTATGAAATTTCTTTTCCGTTTTGTTAGTGGTGACCCTATACCAAAATTGTATGATAAAAATGTCCTTAAAAAAAAAAAAAATTGAATGCCTAAGAGAATGTTTTATTTAACATCATCATATAGTGTTTTACAATTTGTAAATCCTATTATTATGATTATAGTTACAAAAGTGTCCAATTAATGAAGAGAGAGAATTTTTTTTTTTTTGAATACAACAATATTAAAAGAGTGAACAAAACAAATATCAAGGGTGTCATTATTCGATAGACCCTCATTTTTGTTGAAAAATATAGAAATTAGGCTTGCTGATCACCTTGTTGTCCTGGATTAATATTTTGAAGAATTAAAAAAAGGCTTTGACATTTTAATCTCCATTTTCCTTGATAAAGAGAGAAGTATAAAGAGGAGGCAGAAGGCCCTATACAGTAAATATAAATATATTTCAATAAAAACCGCTTATCTCTTTAATTTAATTAATATACCTTTTCCTGGATATATATAAGTATATTTTTTTCCTTCTTAATAATTTATCTGCCTCACTCCAGTTGTTCCCTGGTGACAGGTCTGCTATATTTCTATATTTTACTGTTCATTAGTCGACGGGAGCATGATACGAGTGTTATTTATGAGAAAAATACCTGCCTAGTATCCATTCAGAATACTTTCTTCTTTTTGCATCAAAAGTTCTTTGCTCGTCTTGTAAGTTAATGAACTTTAAAAAATTGTAAAAATGTACATAGTATTGCCACCCTCCCACATGCGTGAATGTTCAAAATTGAATGAAAAGTAAAACAAAAAACCTCATCAAGTGACATCAACATCCCCCAATATTCGTAATGTACATTGTAACATAAGGGACTGTCGACATTTACACCAATGGTGAGAGAATTTGGAGTACCCAGTATTGAAATTTACACAAACAGTCATATGCCCATTAATATTTAACAAAACACGTCATCCCGACACTGAAAATATTGAGAAAATAAGGACAAATACGGGACAACAGACAACGACGAGTATATATTATTCTTAAGCATAACTGTGAAATTTGTCTACTGAATAGTCACGGATGCATGACTAATATTCACAATATATATGATAAGTTAACATGAAAGGTGTGCGTTGTTTATGTTGAGGTGACCTTATTAACTGCAAGAGAAAAGAGAGATTTTAGTTTACACTCAAAGAAATATTGAGAGAAGAGAAAGAGAGAGAGAAAAAAAGAGGGTTAGAATGTTTGAAAGGGGCTGGAAAGAGAGAAGGAGAGAAGAGAAGTATCGGTGATGATGCGAGATCCTTTTGATTTGGGATGAGTCGGACTTGGTGTCGGACGGAATTATTTTCTGACAAAGGGCAAGTCCACGCTATTTTGCAATGTAACAAACGGGACATTCAGAGACAAAAATAGGCTTAATTGATAAATCTCAAATTGAAATCTCAATCCTTGGGTACATTTTTAATTTATGATAATTTATTCGTTCGTAACACATGGGACCGGAAAAAATGGTGTTTTTTTCAATTTTGAATTTGTTCACATGATACTAGGAATTTAAAGAGCAGATAAAAACTTACATAGCCACATCTTCTTAACCATGTCATAAACATTCTAAATACATATTTTAATGTCGATACAAGTTTTTTGGCACGGTTAAGTTTTCAAAAATATGCCAACGTAACACATGGGACAGTAACACACGGGAAGATTATTCCATGAAATATTTTCCATTAAACATTTGGTGTAGCCAAGTCGTAGCAACATATTGTGTAAAAAATCCTGCTGATTAAACAAAATAAACATAATACACCACACCAATTTAAAAAATATTTATTTTGTTTCATTAATTAAGGTGGGAGAGAGACTAATAAAATTGCATTATTTTACATCAGCTCAGTATCTTTTGTGAGACTACTTCTGAGACATGCATACTTTAAGAATAAAAACATGGAAAGTTATGTGCTAGGTTTGTGATATTTTCACCAGAGGAAGCCAAGATGATATTAAAACAGCAAATATGTACTTTTTGGTTGTATTTCTATAACAAACCTTTAGACATATTGGTTGAAAATAGCATTTTTAATGCATTTTATCATTTTTTCATTAATATTAATGAGCCTTGTGACGTCATATGACCTTGAAATGACTTTTTGACCTCCTTTGCATTAAGTTTATTTCATACACTTTGTGGTGATATATGATACATTATTATGTACCTTTAAAACCTCACTGACACACTTGATACAAAAATGGTCGAAACGTTAAAAAATCACCACCTCGGGAACAAATAGCTTGGACTTGCCCCAAACAAAACAATAAGAAAACGAGTTCATCTTTTTTTTTCAATTTAAAAAAGCACTCACCCCCAAAACAAAAATACTAACAAGAGAGAGAGAGGGAGAGAGATGTCTGTTGATAAAATAAAGAAACAATAAAGGGGGAAAGGTGACGTGGCACAAGGGTAAGGGCATTAAATGAATCGAAAAATAAATGTTTTGACATTAAACAATCAAAAGAATTCGTTTCTTTTCAACAAAATCAATGAAGTGACTTAGCTTTGCAATTAGAAAACCCACAAGTGATCTGTCCATCAAGAATTTCCTTAAATTACGCCAGGTGCCGCATCCTCAAATGGTTTAATTGACCTCACAAAATGACCATACCGTTTACAATTATTCTATGATTTCATTGTATCGAATATAATTGGATGGCAAGTGATTCCTTTCATTTCACAAATAGCCATGCCTGTAACAGTAATTCACTCCATATTTCCATTTTATTAAAGATAATTGGATGGCGAGTATTTTTTTTTCTCTCTCTCCCTTTCTCTCACTCTCGGTTTAACTTCGCGTAAAAGACCATACCAATAACAATAATTACAATGTATATATCTGTAATGTTAAAAATAATTGAATTGCAAGCGCTTTCTTTGATTTCATAAATGACAATACTTGTAACAACAATTATTTCATTGCATGATAATATTTTGAAAGTGTTTTCTTTAAACTGACTAGCTGCTATATCTATAAAAACAATTATTTCGTGACATTTCATTACAGTTTGGTGGAAAGGCCTTATTTGAAATCCCAAATTCCAATATTAATGTAAATTATTTGATGACTTATATAATATTAAAGAATGATTCAAAAATGACCGGAAGGCTAGCAATGAGCAGAAAGGATATACAAAAATATAATTATTCCACTCTTTCACTTCCATAGTGCTTAAATATACCCCCCCCCCCAAAAAAAAAAAAAAAAAAAAAAAATCACCACTCTCTCAACAACATTCATTTCTTAAAAGGAACAGGTCAATCAATCTGTAAAGAGGAACCTCGGTTTAATCCCTTTTGTAAATCTAGTGTATCATTGAAAAAGTGTGTTTGCCCCGCTGTGGCCTCATTGATCAAATTTTATTTTGTGTTTGTTTGCGGTGGTAAAAGGGCACTTGGTCGCAATACAATGATTGGTTTTACCTTGTTGGGCCTTTGTATGGAAAACCAAGTCCTTGTGAGGATTAATGAGACAGGTCAAAAGTGATTTCATTTCTGGATATTTCTAGATCGAAAGAGCTACAGTCCCTTATGAAGAACACTCGAGCATTCCGCAGAGTGGATTTGGCGCATTACAAATCAAATACTATTGTTATTATCATCATCATATTTTCCAAATTCTCCATTCTCTTTAAAAATCTTAATCGTCGCCTCTTGAGTTTAGCCATATTTGACAAATTTGGGCGTACGTAACTTCCAGAACATTCTTTCATTAATTGAGGTAAGACTTCCTGTTCAAAAGGGACATAGGGCTACGTTAACTATACATGTAGGTCTGTCTTGTTCCAACTTGGCACAATGTGATTTTGACACAATAACAATTTTCAAGCCTAAGTGCTCATACATAATTATCCCTTTCACTTTGCCTGTTAACTCCTCGATATTCTCCTCTCAATATCTCTCTCTTTCTCACTTTTTTTTTTTCTCCAACTCCTTCCAATACAGTCCCGTCCAATTCTTATTATGGTACCTCTAGTTAAATGATGTCAAAATGTCTTATTGGGGAAGATACGAAAAAGTATATAAAAGGAAAACACTTTCGACACTATAAACTTTTGTTGCTTGGTTCTTTATACTTCTTAATGGCTGGGAAATCGATGACCTATATGAATACAATAGAATGGGTTCAAAGCGCTTTGAGGACAGTGAAGTAGGTTCTTCACCCTTGGTTAGTCATGGCGGCTTTGATTTCCTCGAAGGAGCAAACTGACACGCCCAAAAATCCTGAATCACCCACACACACACTCACATTTTTATGCACTTACCCTTCCTCTCTGATTCTATTTACCAAAGTCTTTGGGAGGTGCCTGGATTATATGCAGGGATGTCCTCGTTATTTTTCTTCTGCCCAGTTATTATCGTTTTTATTGAAATCAGGAGACGCGCCCAGCGCGCCCCAGTACTGGTATTACTGGAGAAGTTTATGCCCTTATCCCTAATCCCCCACTCTATCTCCCTCTCTAGTCTCTCACTATTTTTCTCTCAGTCAAACAATAATGACTCTAACTCAGTCTATCACGTCCTAAACTTAAATATTCCCTATGATATGTAATATTTGTGACATATTTTAAAACCCCATGGGGATCCGGAAGAAATTGTAATTCAATTCCACGCTCTTCAAATTTGTCTCTTGATAATATTGGGATATTGTTAATAACAGCCAAAGGTTGCAGGCACGGTGTGCGATCGAACGACCTTCTTGCTCCATATTATATACGATTGTTTAAATTATTTGCTTACCATCAAATTCGCCCACAGAGACGCTATAATAGGACAATTAAAAATAAGTGGTATTTGAAATTCAATATTGATCATCGATGCAAATATTGATATCCTTTTCTGAACAAATTTGATAATTAAATAGTATGTTTGCTGTCTTCCTTAAGACGTTTTTGTTGATGAAATTACCGGATGAATACAATGTTGATCACTTGGTGTGTATATGGTCAGTGGCATAGTGTTTCGAGGATTGGGCAGTAGCGGATCCAGCCTAAACACTTTCAGTAGATTATATCGGGCCACACAATTGGGCATGCACAATCTTTTGTTATGAGGAATGCTGGATCCGTGCCTGGGGGTATACCCTTTCCCAAGTTTAAAAAGGAGTGGCCTATATATACAACCACTTACCACAGGTTCTCACTTCCGTTGCCTCAAACTTCTTAAAAATGTATTTCCCCTAATTATGGTACAACACTAACCCAACTTTTTGCATTCATGCAGATCAAGCATTATTCTCATCTAATGCTACAGTCACACAGACACTTACGTATAGTTACGTTTTTGATGTTTTAATCTTATTTCATCTTCCATACGATTATTTCTTATGTATTTCTGTATTTTATTGGATGAACGAAATTATTACTATTTCCACTGCTGACTATGACGGGAAGGCGTCTGTGGGGATCCGCAGAAAAGAACATAATTTTTGGACCCAACCACTCATGAGATACGATGTCAATACTTTAGTATTGACCTCGTGGACCAAACTGCCATATTTTGGGGGAAATTTTGCAACCTTGTCAATGTTGTTTTATCTAAGGTTTTTCTCCTTTTTGCAATCACTTTCTGCTCGAAAATTAGTAGTAGTATATGTCTATGTCAATATAAGACACAGTGAATAAGTTTTGGAAAAATTTCAAATCAAAATCATGAAAAAAAAAAAAAAAACATCACTGAAGTTTTTTCCCTCTCCCGCCCAAAAACGTGCGGGGAAATTTTTCAGAAAGTGGACTTTAAAAAATAATTTCTCATCCAAGAAGAAAAACAGAAAACTTAAAAACATCAGGGATGGTAAAAGAAACATCCAAACACTCAATTCTTGAAGAAAGATAAGTGAAAATGTGATTTTAAAAAGTGAAAAATTAAGTTTGTTTTCTGAAAGTTTTCTTACTGAGTCTTGTCATTAGGCCCAGATGGTTCAGTTGCTTGTGTGGACCCAACCGGACGTAACTATACGTCATTGTCTGTGTGACTGCAGCATAAGGCACTGGGAGTTAAAGTAAAATGCTTTAAGAAATGCTTTTCACGACCTCCTGTTTAATTTATTCATTTTATGTATTTTATTTCTTTTTGTATTTTGTTTTTTATTGATTAATAATGATCTGTATAATTATGTTATTGTGTTTCTGAATCAATAAAACATACAATTAAAAAAAAAAAAGAAATGCTCCCATATAGATATATATATTTTTTTTAAAGCTCACCCCTCTTGAGATTTCGAGGTTACCAAACAATCATTAATAGGCCTATATCAAATATATATCCACTGTGTTTTGATGATTGAATAAGTGAATTAATCAACCATTTCAATTACAGCACCCATATCATAAATTCAGTTTCATCACCACTAATCTTATCGACATCATCTTTATCATCACACAACCATCATCATTAGTAAAGTAGCAAACTATGTTTTGTATTATGAGCTTATTGTTTTTATTGACGCTCAAAAAAAAATGCATGAGGAAGTTGAAAAACATCATTTCGTACTCATATTCGATTGAAATAGTTAGGCCCTAGGCTAAATATGTAAAACCGATGTACAAAGAATTTCCAAATGGACAATAAATATATTCAATTCAATTCAATTCAATTCAATATAGCCAATAAGCGTTATTATCACAGACAAAACTAATACTAATTTAGTAAAGCTCAAAAAGGCATAAAGTAACAAGCAAAGTTAAATAACAAATAACGAAGCGGTAAATTAAGAAGCTGTTAATCCACCAATAACAAATAAAACAACAAGTGAAAACAGTTATTCGAATAATAATGATAATAACAACAACAACAACAAGTAGTACATGTATATTGGGCGCCTCTGTGTTGTGACTGGCGCGCGATTACAGTGCATGTAAAGAACGGGAGTGCCCCCAAATGTAATGTCGCCGGTCGGCGGCGGATCAACTTTCGGAATTCTTGATCAAACTATAGGCCTAAGTACTTTTGTCCACCCGTCTTAAGTTTATTTCTTACCCGTGTTCAGTTCTTGGTCGAGACTGGATCTGTTGGTTGTCGTGCGGCGAGTTAGCCCGCTCCCGGAACCTCAAAAAAAGAGCAAGAAATATGCACGAAAAGAACGGGGAAGTTTCCCGAAAACTCGAAGCTTCGTTATGCAATAATAAATGGTAGAGCTATAACACGCGTGTATTGTAAACGGCGCCCCGAAAAAAAAGGGTGTCGTGCGTGCGCGATACAGAATACACCGACTGCCACGTTAAAATGAAGCACACCTGAGCGATGCAGTCGGATGGAAATACAAAGAACCACTCTTTGTTGACCTATCTATTCACAAAAGCAAGGAGAGGATAAAAAGTGAATGAAAAGAATCTTTCGGTGCGTGACCCGGTTTTGACGTAGCTGGCAAGCCAATTGAATTCGAGTGTTCTCAGCATTAATGTATGCGTTATTGCGTAATCGACCACTCTTATTGCTGTGAGAGTGAAAGCGGGGAAAAACTCCAAAATGTGGTGGGTCCGAGACTCGGACATGAGAGATGAAACATCGCGGAGTCTCATGAAACGTTGCGGAGACCCAGGAGACGTCTCTGCGACTATTCTCAAACCCTTCTAAAAACCGTCACAAACCAGTTTCAAACTAGTCTCAAACCAGTCCCATGACAAGTGAGATACCACCATTTAGTTGCCACAAAATTCGACTGAATGTAATTCTTTCTTTTTTTAAAGTTCAAGTTGACAAATGATTTCTCTGAAACGATTGCTAATTTTGACGCAATGTCAACAAAACATATTTTTGTCCAGATTGTAGCGAATAGACCAGTTTACTTAGGGTGCTATCTCACTTCGCGGAAACAAAGTTGAGACAGATTTGCCCGCATGGCATTGCACTATAGCTGTCTCCGCGACAGATTTTGTGTGTGCTACAGGAGACAGATCTAGTACAATTCCATGCTGGCTAATTCGTCCTTTGTACCACGTAACCTTTTGTTAGTGGGACAAAAGATTTCGTCGCGGAAAAAGAGGAGACAATGCCATGTTGGCAAAACTGTCTCAATTTTGTTTCTGCGAAGTGAGATTCCACCCTAATGCGGCGGTCACAACTCGTCGTAGGCTACGGGGCACGTGCCATCAACGTATCCGCGACAATTTATGAAATAGAATCCGTCTCCAAAATTCAGGAGACGACGTCTCGGAGACGTCTCTAATACTATTTATCCGTCGCGGAAACGAAATTTCTATTTTGTCGCGGAGACGTCTCCGCGAAGTGAGATAGCACCCTAAGTTATTGTATGCATACCTTTAAACAAAGATTGTTCTTGAGAACATGAAAGCTTGCCTGAGGCTTGCCTGACATAGCAGCAACTATGCAAACTGGATTTCATGTATTGTAGTTCATTCTTTTATTACAGGTTGTTTGAATACCTTGTTTCTATATCGATAGGAAAGAAACATGAATAAATCATAATAACTTAAGGCGCGGTCCCACTGGCTTTTTAGGATGATTTGCGAATGAATTGCGGATTGTTTGTTTTGTTTTTGTTTTTTGTTGCGGATGAACGAAATTTGTATACGCAACTCATGCGCAATTAATCCTCCCGCCAGTGGGACCGGGCCTTTAGTAAACTGGTCTATTGAAGGTATACGTATAGTACAAACCTCCTGTTGTGACTAATTCCGGTCATTGTGTCTGAGCTGATTTGCTTTTTGAGATCATAAGACGTGAGGTAATTTTGAGGGACTTCTCCCCTATTCCTATATTAACAATACTTTACCGGTTTCGTATTGGACGATTCCTTTCTTCTTCCCCATTCCAAACTGTTTTATTGAACAAAATGTATACTTTGTGCGATATCAGAACAAACCAAAAATTAACTGTAGTCCAGAATTTGGAGGTATTGACTCACAGTAGGCCTATAATGATTATCACACTGTGCATCTTTTCAAATAGTCTGTATGGGATGCGGGCAAGAGTTTTTTCCTTTCTTCACTGTTCTTCCTCTAAACGCCCCATAAGTGGGCTCTTTTGTCGAAATAGTATAATCGACAGTCTGTTCAATAAGCCTGTACATAATATATATGAAAAGTTGTTAATGATACAGGCCTAGATAACTCCTCACGGAAACCTTAATGATGGTGTATATTGAACTCGCATCCATGACTTCGCATCCCCGGAGTCTACCTTGAAGACAGACACTCCTTTCAAACATTGTACCAGATACTCTAACGGGATTGTAAAATACTTTAAGGCCCCATTCCACTTAAAAGAAACCCATCAAAGACCACTGCAGAAACCGAAAATTGTACGGCAAGGTCTTTCAGGGGTCTCCAAGTTTCATGAAATTCGGTGTCTGCCTTGGCTCAGAAACCCCTTAAATAAAAAATATATTTTACAGCAAGATCCCCGTAGTTCTTTGAAAGACGCTGAAAGTTTCATGAGACACCAATAAGACTAAAACTACATTTGCAGAGATATCTCTGAAAGTTCAACCAAAATCCCTGAAAGGCTAACACAGATAACTGAACGTTGAAAGAACTCTGAAAGACCGACCAAGACAACAGTCTGGCAGTGGTCTTTTGTGTTCTCCAAAACTTTTTGAAACGGCCCAAAATGGTATTTTAGTGTTCTTTCAGGAATTTATTTATTTATTTATTTAAAAATATTTATTCAGGATAAAACAAGATCAGCCAGAGGCTGTTTTTACATCATGGTCCTGATTAGGACATATACATAATATCAGAATGCAAAACAAGTGTAAATCATAAGCGACAAAATTAATAATACAACCGTAGAAACAAATTGATAATACAACAGTATAAACAAAAATAATACAATATGTAAATTTGTAGATATAAAGAGAGGGGAAGTAGAGAGAGAAAGTAAAGAGAAGATAGATAGATAGATAGAGAGAGAGAGAGAGAGAGAGAGAGAGAGAGAGAGAGAGAGAGAGAGAGAGAGAGAGAGAGAGAGAGAGAGAGAAGGTGAATATCACTTCGAGCTTACGAATTAGCACTGGTCTGAGATTTCTTCGTTTCCGAAATTCATTTAAAGTGGCGCACATTTAGCCTTGCGCTTAAGATAATCCTTTGGTTGATGGCTGCGAACTGATCTCTGGCGTATCCAAGGATTGTATCTCGATTTTTTACACGACACTTTTTATAGGGGCATGTTTATTACAAATATTTAAAAAGGCATTAACCAAGAAGATTTCTTACATGTATAATTCAGATTCATATCAATTTATATCAGAAGATGGATTTCTTATATTATTTAACGACATTCTATCGATTCAAAATTATGTAAGTTCTATAAACGAGTCATTTTTGTGACTAGAACTCTTCACTTGGCAATTTACACAAGTAAAAACCATATAGTGATACTTGGTGACAGTTTACAAATGTCACTCTTAACATGTAATTCTGGCATAGTGGTGAGAATCAAATCAATACACCGTAGAAGATAAAATGGTGGAAGGTTGTGTTTGGATTAGCTGTTGTAAGGAAAAGAGGCTATCCAAGTGAATGTATTTCTGTATCTTTTCCACGCTGAGATAGTCATGTTGAAATCACAAGAATTATTAAATCCGTTACATTCCATAAGTATTTTTTTTAGCATTTGGAGAAAATGTCAAAAAATTAGGACTGTAGTTAGGTGGACGATATAGACAACACGTGATAAATCTCATTGACTGCATTTCAGTTCAATAGGAATCATTTCTATACAGAGACCTTCCACTAGATCATCCGGTTTTTGACATTTTAACGATTTTTTAGTAATAATACAGACGCCCCCCGTCCTTTATTAAGCCTATCTTTCGTGTTTACACATCTATTCTTAACTTCAATCAGAATCATATGGTCTTTTGATTTTACATGAAGCACGAGGTTCTCTGAATACATAAACATCTTAGATCAAGTGTTAATGAGAATCATACTGAATTTCATCAATTTTAGGGTACAGGCGCATGTTGTTAATATGAGCAAGTTAAGTCCAGTAAAAATTATCAATTTTGGATTTAATTTCATTATAGGGGCACTTCGTGAAGAGCATCCAGATTCAATCCACGCTGATAAGAATGTGACGGAGAGTGGGCACATGGTGAGTGTATTGAGGAAGACTACGGTAGGTTTCAGTATCGGCAAAGTCTTCTCCTTTAGACCACACATTCTGCGCAATTTTGACATATGCCACATAGTCTAAACTGTTCGCTTCTACATGTCACATCTAGCAACATGTGGTTACGTATTTTGGTTAATGCTCACCTCATCACATATCTACTCTCATATTGTTTACTGAATTGAGCTTCTCCCAATGTGTAAACATACCGCGGGTATAGTTAAATGTTACGATTATTGACGTGATTCGCATGCATTATAGGAGTGCAAGGTGCATGGACAGAGGAGTCTAAGATGCATTATCAGGGGTTCGGTCTAGTCAGTATACCGGCATATTGTTCAC
>CALNVZ010003426.1:35176608-35193523 GCA_940671915.1 Paracentrotus lividus
GTTGCTATGGGTACATAGAACAATATTAGATAGGACTACTTTTTAGATCTCGCCAAGTCAGGTCCACACCTCTTGCCCCCTGGGTATAAACAAGATTAAAAATATCTAATGGAAAAGTTATATTGCAATGAGACTATAGATTATCTTAAATTATTTTGAGGTAGGTTTAAAACTGGTTTCGCTGATTATTATTGAGAAGTTTCCTCAGCAACCAAGAGGGCGACAGACAGCAATTTTTCAGTACTGACTGATGTTGGTTTGCAGCTGTATGTGGGTTAGGGCACATATGCGTGCAAACCTACATTAGAACGGATCGACGCATTCCCATCGGCCACAGATGGTTTTATGCCTACCTTTTACTTACGATGAAGATGAAATTTATAATTTATTTCACACTCACCTGATCTATCACTTGAATTGTGTATGTTGGGGTGGATTAGAGATGATAAAGTTGTTGAGATGATCAAATAGCAGTCGGATTCTGTCCTCCTATCAGCCAATTCAGTGAGTGAGAACGGCTTCGAGTGCGCACCAGCTAAATATACGTAGAACGACGTTGAGGGCTGCAGCCTAAAGAGCTTAAATAACAAGAAGACAAAACCCATTCAGTAAAGCATTAGAATACTACAATAATATTTTGTGATTGACTATCGTGTAATTGACGATTTTTGTTTACGAATTGTAAACAAGATTGACCCGCGGAACTCAATTAGACCTGCAATAACGGGATCTAGCTTTCTTCCAGGCCCAAGAATGAATTTTATTATCGATAGGATTTATTCCAGGTAGTCCCAACCAAATACTGATCTTTACGAAAGATACTTGGCGGATCGAGTATATTCACAGAGAGGGGGGGGGAGAGGTGCAAAATTTTGAAATTTCTAATTTCTGGATAGCACCCCATTTATTTTCCCCTGTCACATATTCCCGCCCTTTTTTTTCTTTCCTTGTATTTTCTCTTTTTTTTTCTCTCTTTTTTTCTTTTTGGAGAGGGGGGGGGGTAGATGTTTATTTTTTTTTGCCCATCATAAATTAAAAAAAAATCGAGCTGGTCCGTTTTTCACTTTACTTTTCTCTTTCTCTCTTTTTTTTTTGGGGGGGGGGGAGGGGGAGGCGGGGGATTATGATGGGGCAAAAAAAAAAAAAAAAAAAATAATCGGACCCTTTTGCCCTATCATAAAGGTCATGAAGTATTGGCCATAGGGGTAAGGTTCAATTGGGTAATTTGGCCGGTCGCCCATTTTTTTTTTTTTCTCTCTCTTTTTTTTCGTTTTTTTTTTTTTTGTGAAGGGGGGGTTGGTTTGGGAGGTAGATGTTCATTTTTTTTTTTTGCCCATCATAAATCATAAATAGAGCTGGTCTCCATTTTCCCACCCTTTTTTTCTTCTTCTTCTTTCCTCTTTTTTTTTTTTTTTTTTTTTTTTTGGTGGGGGGGGGCGGGGGGTAGTTTTAAATTGTTTTTTGGCCTTTTTCCCATCGTAAAGGTCATCAAGTTTTGGCCATAGTTCAATTGGTAAATCTGGCAGGTCGCCGCATTTTTTCCTTTTTTTTATCGGGGGGGGGGGGGGATTGGGAGGGGAGTAGGTGTTATTATTTTTCTTTTTCCCATCATAGAGCATAAATCGCCATTTTTTTATTTTTTTATTTTTTTTTAATTTAAAAAAAAAAAATTTTAAAGGGGGGGGGTAGGGTTCTTGCTGCCCCCTGGATACATGTACGTGCCTGAGATCCATCAACGTTCTGCAAAGTTTTTTTTTCACCCAATTCGTAAGGAAGTCCCACGGTAAGCTGGGGAAAAAAATGCAACAGGACTTGGGAAGAGAGGGGGGGGGGGTAGAAGAAGCAGAAGAAAAGGATTTAATGAAATTGAGAGGAGAAAAAGTTGAAACTGGCCGAGGTGGGGGGGCAAATACTTTGCAGACCAATTTATCAAACAAATCTCGTTTTGAAACAAATAAACTTCCCTGATCCAATGAGTAAAGATCAATCTCATTGCTTGAGTGATAGAATTAAAACGCCTATATACGAGACTAACGCTCTCGAGAGGAAAATTCTCTTTCCTGCAAGATCCCACACGGAGAACACACCTACGCAAGGCGGTGAGCTTTTCCCCAGTTTTTTAAACATTTTTTTTAAATTAAAAAAGTAGTTATAGGCATATAATATAGAGTTGGATCTAAACTTTTAATATAGGACACTTTTTTAATAGTATAAACGTCTGATGATATAAAAAACAAGGCGGAAAAAATCGTGCTTTTCAGGGGTGAGCGTCCGCAGTGTATAGCTACTTGGCGGTGCAAGGTCAATAATAATTGACCCTGCAATAAGTGTAAGTGGGGTTAGGGTAGGGTGGTGGGGTAGGGTGGTGTGTATAGTGGATACCAAACTGCACTAGCCCCTTTTTTTTAACCTCCAATGAATGTAATATATATTCTAAGGAACGTTTCTAGAGAAAATTACTACAGAAATATTTAGTGAATGCGCCAGTTGGAGTCGATTACCATTGATTACGCGACCGTGTCAATTTTCTTCCACAAAACTGAACGGTATGATGGTGGTGCCCAAGTCTGCGCATCTAAAATTCGATCTCGATTTTATTACAAAGTAAAATATTATTTTGAGAATCATCAATGTTATTTTGTTCTTCATATTCTAATCAATTAAACAAAAAATTTCAAGAAAATATTCACAAGAACAATGCTTTTTACGATTTTCAGACGGGCTTGTCATTTTGTGTAGCAAAACTGAATAGTGCCCCTGTCTGCGCACTCACTTATTTTGCACGCAATTCAAGCGCAGTGAAGTTTTGGACTTTTCTTTTTTGACAATGATTGAAATTTTCAGGGTAGCAAATGAAACTTGCTGAAACTCACTTTTAATCAATTATTTTCGCATTTTTTGGTTTCAAAATGGATTGTTGAGGTTGATATTGAAAATTGGTGTCAGTTTGATCCTTTGTTCTATGAAAACCACGCATTTACGTGGGTGCGCATACATAGGCACTGCGCAGACTGGTCCACGCACATACAGTAAGTGTGGTAAATTTTTGTTACCTGTCTCACTAATGTGAATTCCTAATTATTTCAAGAAATCATAGAAAAACAAGAAACCAATGGTTTTTCCCCAACATTTTTGTGATATCTCCGACAGGCTTGTTGTTTTCTCGAATGTTCCAGAAATTAAGTGCACATACCGCGTCGCATCGCGCGTATTATAGGGTGCGTGGACTAATGTACTGCGTGGACTAAGGTACCTCTACCATACAGACTTCAGCACTGCGCATGGCACATGCGTGACTTGACTTTTAAGATTTAGCGTAAATTATAATTCATTGTAATTAAACTTTCAAACAACACGATAATTCTAATTAAAAGAAAATTAACTTGAAAAAGATTACGATCATTTTCAATCATTGGTAATAAAAATTTTCACAATATGAAATTAGGCTTAGATCTAACTTGTTAGATCTAAAAAAATATTTTCCATGATGATAAATTACAACATGACATTGACACTTTAAAATTAGAAATTTTAAACTATAACTCACTTAATAGTAATACCTGTTTCAAGTAAAGAAATTATTGTTTTTTTTTAAATCATAAAGATGTTAATAGCCAATGGCTTTGAATAAGGTGCTCACTATGCATGTCTTAAATCAAATGAATTAGATTAATGTCAGAAAAAAATATAACAAAATGGGAGTTGGTTACAGTTAAAATTCTTTCTTAAGATAAGGAAAGAGATTGTTAAATCTTCCCATGTACATTCCTTTGTTTTTATCAATAAAATAATTTTTCTTAATTTTCCCCTTTGATACCTTGCAGGTTGTTGAGACTAAGCTACCTATTCATGAACCTGAGGCCTTATCTACATACGTGCTATTGATTGAACATTCCTTTGATCAAGGTATGATATTCTCATTTGTGAACTTAAAATTTGTGAAAATAATACTTAAATTCTATTTTATATGTCAATTTTTTTTTCTCCACAATTATACAACAATATGAACCAGAGACTTTACAATGTATCTGTATTAGATGTATGTGCTTATATTTTCCTAACTTAATACTACATGTAGACTTCATTTTTACAATTTAGTATTAGCCTGAAGCCTTTTAAATCTTGCTGTGTGTTTATGGTTTGAAATTTAGTGTTTAGTTAATAATTAAGTTAATAAAACTTTTGGCAGTCAAAACATATATATAGCCCATTGATCTAGTTATTGTATATGAGCCAATATTTTCATAATTCTAAGACTAAGACTAGGTGAGAATATTTGCTAGAGCTTAGTTTTCCGATTTTGTGATGTTTTCATGACTATATTATAACCATTCATTGAAGAGGAAATGTTTGCGAGGAGTGACTCACGAAATTCAGTAGAAAAGACTTGTAAAAAAATCACTTACAGAAATTGATCGAATCTTATAATTATATATTTTAACATCCTTATTGCTCCAGGAATGGCACCTAAATTCAGCAGCAGAGGGACGCTAAGCTTTCGATCAAACAAGGATGGTCTGGGAATGTTTGTACAGACAGCTGCATTAACAGCAGGAGAAAAGAGAAAACTAAAGGTGAGAACATAATTTCATACTCTATTTTGGGAGAAGGGCAAGGGGGGGGGGGTGGTTTCACTTAAACAATATTTCCCCTCCCCACCCCAGTATTAAATTGTCAGACAATCATTTTTATTTGCAACTTAGTATTCAGTATATCTGACCTACATGTAGCATATCATTGTCACCAAATTTTAATGTTCTGACAAGTGATAGGTAGGGTTTTCTTACTTAAACAATGGGATGCTTATTCATAAGGTATGATAAACATAAAGACAAGATAAATTTTTCTTTTTTATTTCAAAAATAAACATGGAATTCTATGGTAATTGTTTGTGACCTAATGATGGAAAGTTCATAACACTCCTTAAAAACTTGATGGATCAGAAGGTCTTATATTTTCTGTGCAATCATTGAATAAAGAGGATTTACATTTTCCATTACTCCTTTGACAGGATTTAGCGAAACATGATGGTATCTATAGAATACGAGTGCCAACCAGTCTAGAAGCAAGTCCTGATGATAGCTCAATACAGTTTGTTTCTACATTTACAAGAGCGGTAAGATAAATTCTTTATATATTTATGCATGTAGTTAGAGATGGAGAGTGCTCTTTTATCTCCCTTTGTGAGCGTGGTCCTCGCTGCGGAAATTGGTGAAAAATTTAGTAATGAAATACTGTATAACCTGATATTTTTATTATCGTATTACTTGAATATCTAGCATCATTCACACTTCATGATAGCTATTTCTCTGATGGTGTTTTTGGTGAAGTTCATGACCATTTAGTGTTTCAGTGAAATAAAACCATTGCAAATATTTCACCATGTACAGTAGACATTAAAGATATTCTGTAACACCGAGGATGCTGGAAATAGCTATTGTTGGTTTGTAAGATTATTTGGCAGTATGACTGAGATTTAACTTGTGAACCATGCAAAAAGTTGCATCTATAATTTCAACTTTTTTCATATTTTCACACAGTGTGCGCTTTTACAGTCCCGTCTTTCGGATAACATCACTGTCAGTGTCGACCAATCAGGGAACGTCTTGGGTGTGGCCGTCGTACCGATGGACGGGTCATGTGACCGTGAACCCTACGTAGAACCCTCGTCGCTCTTAGATTACTTCAACACAAGCGTTTCACTTTCAGTCACAACATCAGGGCCAACGTGAGTACCCCTAAAATAAACATTGTGATGATAATAATAATAATGTGGCTTCTAATATAGCACTCAGGTCTGTCAGGCATGACACTCATGGTGCTTTTCAAATATTGTTTTTACACATTATTACCCTGGTCATAGCTGAGCGGCCAAGTATATAGTGCTTAAGCATATTTGCACCTGGATGGAATAATTGTTGATGAAATGCCTTGCCCAAGGACATAAATGCTGGTACCAGGAATCAAACTCACAATCTTTGCATTCCCAGTCAAGTGATATGACCACTAGACTACAGCACTCCTAATGGTTAGATCCTTAAAGGGATTTAGTAACTTTCAAAAACAAGAGCAATTATATCAAGATGAATAAAATTATATTGTTCCAATAGTAAAAACAAACTACTGAAAGTTATCAAATGGAAGTCATTTACTACCTTAAAACAGTGTAACAAACAATGCCAAGCATACAGCCGAACACCAGTACCCTCTGCTGATAACTTACCAGGCCGCTAGGAACGGGGGACTGTACAACAGGAAATGGGTGTATGGAAAAGCACATGGTTTTATTAACCATCCGGTGTTGGTTTATAAAAATTTGAGTATGAAATCATTGATATCTCGAAGGTAAAGCAAGCAATTAGCTTGCAATTTTGAAGAGATACCAGACTGACCTAAGTGTTTATAATTATGTTGGCAAAATAAGCTAAATCGAATAAAATGTGATTTGAAATCATTCAATGTTACTGCATCCCTTTAAAGATCTCATTAGAGCCGCCAAGCGTTACTAATTTCCAGAATTTTATAGTAAAAGCCGATAGGAATTCTGGCGTTTTCATAAAAAACTGCTGATTTCTAAAGTTGTATTTTGTGTGATCTATCATTTTTTTAATTTGAGAATACCGTTTTTATCTCAGCACTGATTTTAAGACATAAGGACAATGAAAGAATAAGAGAGTGAAAGTGGGGAGGGTTTTTCCAGTCATTTGGATATTCATTTTTATTTATGCTTTGAATATTCCATGCATTTATTCTTTTTCTGGATAGCAATATTTTCAAAGTGAAATCATCTTAAACCAATGTTTTCAAATGTTGTTTAAAAATCATATTATTGCAATTATGTTAATAATTTGTAAGAATGAGAATTCGTAACTGTTATTGTTTTTTTTTTTTTTAACAGACCTGACACCCAAGCATATGTAAGGAAAATGGAAGATGAACGGGTGATGAAGGAGAAAGGCAAAGGACCTGATAACAGATCATTCTTAGCAAAATATGTAAGTTGTCATGAAAAATAGGCTTTAAATGGGGGAAATGACAAATGCTCCAGCGACAATTATTTAGGGCCTGTATTCCATAAACTATACTTAAGCAATTTGTCTTAAGTGTATGTATTTTTCTAAGATTTTGTCCAAGAAAAAAAAATTCTTAGCCTTTATACCAAACATGTTAAGCACTTTGTCTGAGGTCAGAAAGCATCAAGCAAAAGTCTGAATTTTATTAATATCGTCATTTTTAATTTTTGTGGTCTCAAATGAGCTTGCCATATAATCAACATTAAAGTTAAGCCACTAGGTAGTAGGCTTAAAGTTAGGATAAAATTCTCATTTTTTATGTGCGATTTGAAGGCGCAATTACATTTAAGACTTTTGACTTAGCAAAAATCTGAGAATTTATGCTTCACTACCAAAAATGGGCTTGGACAGAATTCTTAGTAAGGCGTATTTATGGAATATGCATTTTAAAGATAAGCAAAAATACTTAAATATCATGCTTTTTTCGGAATACGGGCCCTGGGCTTTATTTCAACTAAGATGTAGGGTTAGGGTTGCATTAGGTTTTTATTCCTCAGCTCAGGGTGGTGCTGGCTCAGGCAGCATGTTTTCGAGTTGTCCTACCTTCTGTCCATCCGTCCATCCCTTCCATTTGCTTCTTTATTGCAATATCTCAAGAACAACCCGAGATATCAAGTTCAAACTTGGGGATAGTATGTATCACCATAGGAAGATGATCTGATCAGATTTTGGATGAAAATGAATAGATGAATTTGCCTTATATTTCTGAGCTTTCAATGGCGGAGACATACATTTTGACCATGCGTGGTCGAGGATTCATCTAGTTATGTTAGGGTAAGGTTTAGAGTAAGGTTTAGGGTAGGGTGTAGTGTTAAGTTTGAGGTTGAAGGTAGCCATTCCGTTAGTGTATGAAATTTACAGGATAGCAATTTTCGCTGGGACATATGTCATAGACCCATTGTACCTTCCTGATGCTATGTTTACATTGTACCCAACAGCCACAGCAGGCTACATTCTAGTCTAGTTCTGGGCATTTAGAGATTTTTGTCAATAAACTTTGTCTTGATATACTATTTACATGGCAACAGAGAAGAATTCTATCGATCTGTGGGATGCAGACGTTTCATAGTTTGTCGTTCCATTTTTTACCTCGGGCACAAACAGTTGTTGTAAACTCTATTAAAAGTCGCGGTACTAAACTGGAAACATGAACTACTCTGGGCACCAGGAACATAAATGTAGCATAACACATTTTTAGAAGAATTCATCAAATGAATGTGAAATATCTGCTTAAGTTCTATTGTTAAGGAGTTTTTAAGGAGCCAGGTACTAATTACTTTTTATTTTTGAAAGAATGATGAGGTATCTTGAAAGTTACATTGTTATAAATTTTGTGATTTAAATTTCATTCAAATATTTGAAGTCAGAACAGCTTTTAAGCATGTTTGTATGGGTTGAAATCAATCATTGCAATTGGAATAAAAGAAAAATTTATTGCTGGATTCATGCTTGGTAAATCCTCAAAAGTTTATCACGTGTAGAATACCAGAGTGCAATTGAACATTAACTTAGGCCAACTTAACTCTTTGTTAAACCTCTGCCCCCCCAAACTTGAGAATTGTCTTTACACATGTTTTGTCTATCCTTGTTTCGTCAACCCTTACAGTGATGTAATAATAGTTCCTAGTGGTGTATTTTATAGAAATATTGGATGCCTTGAGGTTGATACAAGGAATATTGGACGAGCTTTGCACAAATATTGGACGAGTTCGAAAGACGATGTCCAATATTTTGAAAAGACACGATTCTTCAATATATCTCTTGTATTGACCGAAATAGACATCTAATATTTTTATATATTATCTATACAGAAGATCTTACAAATAGGGGCCCCCCTATTTTTTTTAGATCAATTTTTTATTCTTTATAGGATTCTCACCCCCACCCACACCCCACAATTTTTGTTCTGGAATAAATTCTTATTTTGAAAATAAAAAAAAAAAAAGAAAAAAGTAATAAAATAATTGCCCCCCCCAAAATCCGCACAACCCCCCCAACAAATGCCCCAAATTTTTATTCTTTTCTTTCTTTCTTTCTCTTTCTTTTTTTTTTTTTTTTAAGATTCTGAAAAATTGGGCCCCCACATAAAAGTGGCCCCCCCAAAAGACCCCCCTTCAACAAAAAAAAAATGCCCCACAGAAAAAATTAATTGCCCCCGCCGCAAAAAAAAAAAAATTGCTAAAAACGCGTACAAATAAACTGCGCGCAATTCATTTGACGCGTAAGCCTAGCTCAAATGGGCTGAAGTGATTGTGACGTAACAAAGGAATTAAGATAAATGAATTGTGACGCGTCGCTGCATTTTGGGGATTCCCCCTCTTGCTGCCCAATATTTTCGATATTGGGCAGCGAGGCCACAGTATTGGGCGAGTTCAACGAACTTTGTAAAGTAGGTCAAAGTTATGAAGTGCATCAACAAAATAACACTTGTATTTGGCTCTCCAAAACCCTCTGTATGGATAATAATTGACTATATTTAACCATATTTTGCCTTTTCTTATTCTCCCTTTACAGTGGATGTATATAGTTCATGTGGTGCTATTTGACTATATTTAACCATATTTTGCCCTTTCTTATTCTATTTGACTATATTTAACCATGTTTTGTGTATCCTTGTTCTCCCCTTACAGTGGATGTATATATATAGTTCCTGTGGTGCTATTTCAATTCAATTCAATTCAATTCATTTATTTCTTATTCGACTATATTTAACCATATTTTGCCTTTTCTTATTCTCCCTTTAGAGTGGATGTATATAGTTCCTGTGGTGCTATTTGACTATATTTAACCATGTTTTGTCTATCCTTGTTCTCCCCTTACAGTGGATGTATATATATATATATAGTTCCTGTGGTGCTATTTGACTATATTTAACCATATTTTGCCTTTTCTTATTCTCCCTTTACAGTGGATGTATATAGTTCCTGTGGTATTGTTTGTACTAGTATCCAGTTCAGGCGATCAGCAACAGAGGGGAGGTTGAGGCAAGAGTAGTCTAAGTTTTCCAGGGGAAACCAACCCAAGAAGAGAATGAATTTCATTGAAAAGAGCAAAGTGAGTGGAGTAATTAAAAAGAAAAAATCATCAAAAACAGTTTTAGATTAGAGAATTATGGAAGTTTCAAATGTCTTGTACTTTCCATGGGGGTCCTCTGATTGGCAAAACTGTTTCAAAATGGCTGATTTTTGTAGAGAACTCTGATTTGTTTTGTACACAGATTTTCATATTTCTCATATTTCAGATTTTCTCCTTTTGACCTTCATGATAAACATGGATGAGGTGTGAAATATATTTCCTTATGACATATGTTAACCTCAGAAGTGGGTAAGATGCACTTTGAAAGATAATGGGGAAATTCCTTCTCTCATTATCCTTTCCTATAAAATTGATTCTTTCCTTGGATTGGTTTCCCCTTTAACCCACTGACTGCCACACCACATGCTCTTATACACTCTCATGTACAGAGATACAGAGGCGTGCATTTGATGGGTTAATACGAGATGTGATGGGTGACTTCAGCAATATTGTTATTAAGCACAAATTATATAATTACATTCAATTGTAAATCAACCATGGATTGGAAGTTGCTTTGAAATAAAGAAAAAAACATCAGAGAAATATCTTTTGTGAAAGGGTAAATGATGCTAGATGTTAAAAAAAATTAGACAATTGAATTTTGTTGACAGATGAATTTTACTTCATGTCAGAAAATAACATATAAGGGGTTAAGACTGGCTTACTTTCATGCAAAAGTGGTATGCATTTACAAAAGAAAGAGTTATGAATGTAAAATGTTGTGATGAGCTGTTTTAAGGGTTAATTATATCAAATTTGGGTATTTTATAAAATTTACATAAATTGTATTTCTTGGATAGCATACATGTGCTGATGTGAATGAATCAAGGCAAGTGATATGAGTTAATCATAAGATAATATCTGCAAAACATATTCTATTAAGTTTATCTGGCATATTTGATATTTGACCCCATAGCAAATCTCAAACTGTTTGACCGACTAGCTGAAGAAGAAAATATAGATTTGTGATGTCAATTTTTCTCTTCAACTGGTCCAAAATATTGTGAAATCTTCTCTGTATATCATATAATATCAGTCAAATCTGTTTGATAAACTGAATATGGTATACATGTAATGCATTCTGAGAAATGTTTTTTTCAACAACCAAAAATTGCTCTAAATGTCATTCTGTTACCATGAGTTTGGGTCAATGAGCAAGCACAATCTGACATTTAAAGTATTTTTTCCCCCATTTTATTGGACCTGATAATTGTCTCATTCAAATTTGTTTTGTATTGTTGGTTTGTGTACAGTCATTGCCAGTCATGTAAGTGCATGTTCACATGTATGAATATGATGTTCAATATGGGGCAGGAGTTGGTGGAGGGCAGTTCCCCCCCCCCCATTTCACTCTATCACTGAAAATGATATTATGTGATGTCCTAATCTTAAAGTTGCCCTAAATGCAAATTGATCATAATCAAACCTAACCTTATTGTATAAAATTGGAGAAAAAAAGTTTATTTAAAAAAAAAAAAATTATTTTGTTATTTCTCCAATCTCTTTTTACATAAAACTTGTCCCAAAGTTAAGCAAAATTTAGCTTTTTACAGTCATTCCTGCCCCTATGTATTTTGAATGTGATTCTAGGGAAAACAATATGTTTTATTTGACACATCAACATGAAAGTGCCCTTTGTATAGAGGTAGGTGTAATATTTGGATGTGGAGCTATAATACCAGTTTATGTATCTAGATACATGTAGTAGGCCTAATTGTCTAAAGGAAAAGTGTATAATTGGATGTTTTCATATTATATTTCATATTTTGTCATTTTCATTGTCTGTACAATTGTGATTGGGATAAAAAGCAATTAAATAAATGTCTTAATATTGATATTTATAAGCAAGATCTCTTCAAAAATATTCATAATTTCTAAATCTAAATTTCTAAACCCCATTTTACTGAGGTGGGGGAAGATAAGTGTATCTCATTATGACAAAATCTCATTACACTGAAACGCTAAAGTTTGTATGTGTACAGATCTAAAATTGGGTTTGGGAGTTCTTACCATGTTGCTTGTTGCAACAGGAATTGACTGTACTGTATAATCGAAATTGGGACCAAAACTTCCATGCTGGAGATGTCAAGCTATGATGCAAGTAAACCAATGGTTCTCCATGAATATTTATCAACTGAATAATCTCAATTTCTTCTTTCAATAATTACAAATTATTGTTGATTCTTTACAACAAAATATAACAAGATACAATTTAAAAAATAATAACAATAACTAGGAAGGGAATGTTAAAGAAAGGGGACACAGAATGGGGGAAAAGAGAAAGAGAGAGAAATATAGCGAAATAAAAGCTCAAAATTCAACACCAAAGAAGGAATAAGTTAGAGTAAGAGAGAGAGAGAAAAAAAAAAAAGACAGCGACAGAGACATTGTGATAAAGGAGTACATGTGAGAGTGAGAGTGTGTGAGAGATAGAGAGAGAGAGAGAGAGAGAAGGGGGCAAATATGATAATTTGAAAGAGAAATTGACACAGGAGAGGGAGGGGGGGGGAGAGAGAGATAGTAAGGAGCGAAAAACCGGGAAGAACATTTCAGATTAACTTCATATCCCACAAGAATTCCAAAATAAAAGCTCGCACAAGCTTGAGGAAGCAACCATGGACTCCTGTATGAGTCACATGTTACCCATGGGCTTTGACTGAAGATCAGCTGTTAGGCCATGTGACATGTAATCATCGTTAAATTGACATTACTCGGCCAGTTTGTAAAGATTTACCTATCAAGAGGAAAATGTCAGGAATAGGGGTTATAACTTCATTATTAAGGTATCATATCTGGTGAAATCTTGTTTTTTTCTTTGTTTTTTTTTAATCGAAGGAAGGACAGTAAAAAAAAAAAAATTACTCTCGAACTAGGCCTATATTGTATTACCTGTGTAGATTAGCTTCAACAAGCTATATTACTATACAAAAATATGTTTAGGCTTTAAAAATCGAGGGGGGGGACCGATCCCCCCAAGAAAAAAATCGAGGGGGGGCATGTCCCCCCCCCCCCCCCCCCCCCCACCCCGGGATCGCCGCCATGCTTCGACAGGGACCCCCCCCCCCCCCCAACCCTATTTCGGATAACAGACACAGTCTGATGCATTACTGCATTCATTCTTTTTATATTGTTTCTCAAACTCTGAATTCTAAAATCTCTTTGGCAAAGATTTAATTACAACTTATTATTAATAACTACAATACAATATAGGCCTAGTTCGAGAGTAATTTTTTTTTTTTACTGTCCTTCCTTCGATTAAAAAAAAACAAAGAAAAAAACAAGATTTCACCAGAATATTATACCTTAATAATGAAGTTATAACCCCTATTCCTGACATTTTCCTCTTGATAGGTAAATCTTTACAAACTGGCCGAGTAATGTCATTAACGATGATTACATGTCACATGGCCTAACAGCTGATCTTCAGTCAAAGCCCATGTGGTAACATGTGACTTCATACAGGAGTCCATGGTTGCTTCCTCAAGCTTGTGCGAGCTTTTATTTTGGAATTCTTGTGGATATGAATTAATCTGAAATGTTCTTCCCGGTTTTTTCGCTCCCTACTATCTCTCTCTCCCCCCCCTTCCCTCTCCTGTGTCAATTCTCTTTACAATTATCATATTTGCCCCCTTCTCTCTCTCTCTCTCTTCTATCTCTCACACACTCTCACTCTCACATGTACTCCTTTATCACAATGTCTCTGTCGCTGTCTTTTTTTTTTTTCTCTCTTCTTACTCTAATTATCCTTCTTTGGTGTTGAATTTTGAGCTTTTATTTCGCTATATTCTCTCTCTTTCTCTTTTCCCCTCTGTGTCCCCTTTTTTAACATTCCTTCCTAGTTATTGTTAATTATTTAAATTGTATCTTGTTATATTTTGTTGTAAAGAATCAACAATAATTTGTAATTATTGAAAGAAGAAATTGAGATTATTCAGTGATAAATATTCAGTGAGAAACCATTGTTTACTTGCATCATAGCTTGACATCTCCAGCATGGAAGTTTTGGTCCCAATTTCGATTATACAGTACAGTCAATTCCTGTTGCAACAAGCAACATGGTAAGAACTCCCAAACCCAATTTTAGATCTGTACACATACAAACTTTAGCGTTTCAGTGTATGAGATTTTGTCATAATGAGATACACTTATCTTCCCCCACCCTCAGTAAAATGGGGTTTAGAAATTTAGATTTAGAAATTATGAATATTTTTGAAGAGATCTGCTTATAAATATCAATATTAAGACATTTATTTAATTGGCTTTTTATCCCAATCACAATTGTACAGACAATGAAAATGACAAAATGAAATATAATATGAAAACATCCAATTATACACTTTTCCTTTAGACAATTAGGCCTACTACATGTAATCTAGATACATAAACTGGTATTATAGCTCCACATCCAAATATTTACACCTACCTCTATACAAAGGGCACTTTCATGTTGATGTGTCAAATAAAAACATATTGTTTTCCCTAGAATCACATTCAAAAATACATTAGGGGCAGGAATGACTGTAAAAAGCTAAATTTTGCTTAACTTTGGGACAAGTTTTTGTAAAAAGAGATTGGAGAAATAACAAAATAATTTTTTTTTTTTTAAATAAACTTTTTTTCTCCAATTTTATACAATAAGGTTAGGTTTGATTAGTGAATCAATTTGCATTTAAGGGCAACTTTAAGATTAGGACATCACATAATATTCATTTCAGTGATAGAGTGAATGGGGGGGGGGAACTGCCCTCCACCAACTCCTGCCCCATATTGAACATCATATTCATACATGTGAACATGCACTTACATGACTGGCAATGACTGTACACAAACCAACAATACAAAACAAATTTGAATGAGACAATATCAGGTCAATAAAATGGGGGAAAAATACTTTAAATGTCAGATTGTGCTTGCTCATTGACCCAACTCATTGGTAACAGAATGACATTTAGAGCAATTTTTGGTTGTTGAAAAAAACATTTTCTCAGAATGCATTACATGTATACCATATTCAGTTTATCAAACAGATTTGACTGATATTATATGATATACAGAGAAAGATTTCACAATATTTTGGACCAGTTGAAGAGAAAATTGACATCACAAATCTATATTTTCTTCTCAGCTAGTCGGTCAAAACAGTTTGAGAATTTGCTATGGGCGTCAAATATCAAATATGCCAAATAAGATAAACTTAATAGAATATGTTTTTGCAGATATTATCTTATGATTAACTCATATCACTTTGCCTTGATTCATTCACATCAGCACATGTATGCTATCCAAGAAATACAATTAATGTAAATTTTATAAAATACCCAAATTGATATAATTAACCCTTAAAACAGCTACACAACATTTTACATTCATAACTCTTTTCTTTGTAATGCATACCACTTTTGCATGAAAGTAAGCCAGTCTTAACCCCTTATATGTTATTTTCTGACATGAAGTAAAATTCATCTGTCAACAAAAATTCAATCGTCTAATTTTTTTTAACATCTAGCATCATTTACCCTTTCACAAAAGATATTTCTCTGATGTTTTTTTCTTTATTTCAAAGCAACTTCCAATCCATGGTTGATTTACAATTGAATGTAATTATATAATTGTGCTTATATAACAATATTGCTGAAGTCACCCATCACATCTCGTATTAACCCATCAAATGCACGCCTCTGTATCTCTGACATGAGAGTGTATAAGAGCATGTGGTGTTGGCAGTCAGTGGGTTAAAGGGGAAACCAATCCAAGGAAAGAATCAATTTTATAGGAAGGATAAATGAGAGAAGGAATTTCCCCATTATCTTTCAAGTGCATCTTACCCACTTCTGAGGTTACATATGTCATAAGGAAATATATTTCACACCTCATCCATGTTTATCATGAAGGTCAAAAGGAGAAAATCTGAAATATGAGAAATATGAAAATCTGTGTACAAAACAAATCAGAGTTCTCTACAAAAATCAGCCATTTTAAACAGTTTTGCCAATCAGAGGACCCCCATGGAAAGTACAAGACCATTTGAAACTTCCATAATTCTCTAATCTAAAACTGTTTTGATGATTTTTTTCTTTTTAATTACTCCCTCACTTTGCTCTTTCAATGAAATTCATTCTCTTCTTGGGTTGGTTTTCCCCGGAAAACTTAGACTACTCTTGCCTCAACCTCCCCTCTGTTGCTGATCGCCTGAACTGGATACTAGTACTAAACAATACCACAGGACTATATACATCCACTGTAAAGGGAGAATAAGAAAAGGCAAAATATGGTTAAATATAGTCAAATAGCACCACAGGAACTATATATATATACTATACATCCACTGTAAGGGAGAGAACAAGGATAGACAAACATGCTTAAATATAGTCAAATAGCACCACAGGAACTATATCATCCACTCTAAAGGGAGAATAAGAAAAGCAAAATATGGTTAAATATAGTCGAATAAGAAATAAATGAATTGAATTGAATTGAATTGAAATAGCACCACAGGAACTATTTATATACATCCACTGTAAGGGGAGAACAAGGATACACAAAACATGGTTTAAATATAGTCAAATAGAATAAGAAAGGGCAAAATATGGTTAAATATAGCTACAAATAGCACCACATGAACTATAACATCCACTGTAAAGGGAGAATAAGAAAAGGCAAAAATATGGTTAAAATAGTCATTATTATCCATACAGAGGGTTTTGGAGAGCCAAATACAAGTGCTTATTTGTTGATGCACTTGCATACTTTACCTACTTTACAAATTG
>CALNVZ010003426.1:35193548-35223311 GCA_940671915.1 Paracentrotus lividus
AAATGTATGTCAAATACAAAGCTAAATGTTATTATAAGGCAAAATTTTCGGCTCGCGCTTTGTGCTCGCAAACATTTTCATTAGTTTCTGCATAATGTGCGAAGGATGCGAATTTTGAGTGTATTATTTTTCACTTTCGGGTGTGTCCGTCCCCCCCAGTCGTGACATGAAATCGCCGCGCTTGCTGTGAAGACAGTTTAAGATGAGTGAAAAAGTACAATTAGTCAGATTGGTCAGATCATATACACGGGATGCATGCTATTGTGAAGTTTATCAATGAGATTACAAATTTAAGTCTACTTAACTCTCCATGACCTCCCGTAAGAAATAGAAAACAGATATTGAAAAGGGACCAAAATGAAATTTCTATAAAACATAAAAACAAAATTGCCATAATGAAAATATAAGTAGGGGAAACAGAGCATAATTGAACCTGAAATTGAAGAGAGACATCCTTATTGAATTAAAAAAATGGTTGGGTACATTTTTTAACCAGTGGTGGACATAGAAGAATCCTTGCAAAGTGTACAATTAAAAAAATGATAAATATAAAAAAAAATATGGAAAATGAAACAAAAAACCTGTTTTTTAATAATAGACCGAGAAACGGAAGATAGCAGATTTAGGAGGGGGAAGGGAAGCAACAGTTAGATATTTACAAAGGAAATGGGTAGGACGGGGAGCCATAGCAGCGGTTTTGTGCCTTCCATAGGCTCCTTCCTACTCAAAAGGAAATAGCTTATCAACAAGAAAACTAAGTCTAGCTGAGTGCGTAGGGTATTAGTAAGGGGGTATAGAGAGGGGGAACCCTTTATTTTAAGCTTAGTAATACATGTACATCACACATTCACGTACATGTACATTGATGTATACAAGTTTGCACACACAACTTTTATACAAGCGTTATCTGACTTTGATACCCCTCCCTTTTTTTCCTGTGGAGTTGGAAAATAGATTGTTTTCTGTGAATCAAATTATTGATTTTGTCAAGTTGAGTCTTTGGAATTTTATTAAAGTACTGGATTTATTTGGAATCTTATGGTGATAATTGCATTGTGGATGAATCCAGGAAGAGAGAGGTTTCTAGTGTGGATGTATTTGGAACATCAGAAATAGTAGAAGGTGAGTTTATATATTTGTCAATGTTATAATGCAAACTTGTATGTTAATAGCAGAAATACCTCTCTCTGTTGTCCTAACTGTATGAAGCACTCAGCGAGGAAATTGAAGATTTAATATTAATGACTCTATTAAGTGGACTTTTGGAGTACATTAATCATGATCGATATTATCAGGAAGTGTCAGTCAATTATGACACCATGTACCCCAGATCCAGATACAATTATGGAAAACAAGACATGGAAAATGAGCATGCTTAATTATGTAGATATTTTAATATTTTTGTTTTACTTGTGTTTTATGTCAAGTATAAACTGTGACAAATATTTATTTGCACATGCAGTACTTATTGTTTCAAATAAGGAATTCTTTTTGTGTAGTTGAAAATATGATACTGCCAATATTTATATATACACAAAAATTGAGTCTTCTGGAATTTTTTAAAGCTACCGTATATAAATGTACATTAGATGAAAAGAAAGAAAAACATTTGTTTTAAATTAAGCTATGCGTACATTCTTTTATTTTATGCAGGTAATCTTTGATGTAGAAAGATCAGGACCAGCATCAAACGCAACTTGCTCCAACCTACACAGCAAGACTAGCATTGAATAAATGAGAAAAGAAAGGATATTTTCGTAGTCAGCCTCAAGTACATGTATATCGTCCAGTTGATGAGCAAAAATAAAAATTAATCTAGTTCCCAAATTACACATTTTAAAAGATGTTTGGTAAATGAAAGCTTGACTTCGTGGAGGAAAAGTGCAAAATTATTTGATATTTACTGTAAAATGTTAAAATTCACAATTTGTACAGTGAGATAACTAATGGTTTCCCAAGTTAAGAGATAAAAAGTGAGAAAAAAAAAACAAAAAAAAAAACAGAAAACAAATGTGGGTGATATGAACAGATGCTGATGCTGATGATTTTGTGAGTGAGGATATCAAAAGGAATTTGAAGTGACACACCTAGACACAGCAAGAAGAAAACCCCATAGTCCTTGTGATCGAGGAAACAACAGACACCAGGGAAATAATAGGATTTAGTTTTCACCACCTGATTAAAGAGGAATAAAAGTGAAGAAGGAGCAGCAAGCAAAACCCATTTTGTTGTGATTGAGAGAACAATTGATGATAAGGGACTGATTTATCAAGAGGTTAGACAGTACCAGTCCCCACAATAGCTCTGAATATCTACAAGGTTTTACCTAATAGTGGATACCTTATTGAAAAGGAATAAAAGTGTCAAAGGAGTAACAAGCGACACTGATTCTGTTGTGATTGACAGAACGACTGAATAAAAAGTACTAATTATCTAGAGGAGAGCGAGTACCAGTCGCCACCATAGCTCCCAAGGAGAGACTCGTGCAGGAGGAGATGGAGATCGAGGAAGCCCCGCCCACTCCGAAGCCTCCCTTATCGGATGATGGGCAGTGCTATCGGGTCGTTCTTTACTGTCTCAATGTATTCTTTGTGGTGAGTACATGTACATCAAAAAATACCCTACGTCAATTGTGATCAAAGCTAAATTTGTGTCCCCTTCCCCTCCCCCCCCCCCCCCCCCCTCCTCCCTCAAAATTTGATAAAAGTCTTTTTTTTCTCCCTTTCTTGTCAGAGATTTCCAAAACGTATCAAACTTCAATGAACTATCTGATCAAATTTTATTTTGGATCGTACACCATTCCCATGTCAAATGATCATAGTGAATTACCTTATACATGTATAAGAATTTTAGGAAGTCATACAGTCTAATTACTTACATGTACATGTATACAAACTGCGGATTATTCTTATGAGCATAATATTGTGTTTTATTTTTTCTTTATGAAGCACAAAAAAAAATGATATAAACAAAATAAATATACAGATGCATAATTAGATGGATGGATTCATCTGTGATGTTATCATTTTCATAAAATACAGAAACCGGTTGCTTCCTGTATAAAACCCATCAATTGGATCAGGTCGTTAAAGGACTCATCCGGGCTGGAGTTTGCATTATAAGAAAAATAAAGTAAAATCGAAAAGCACAACACTGAAAATTTCATCAAAATCGGATAAGAAATAGCAAAGTTATGGATTTTCTTCGGTTTTGAATTTTTTAGGAAACAGTTCTTCAAATTGGCAAACTGATGATGTCTCAGTCCCCCTACTTTCTTTGTTTTTTATTGTATGAAATACCAATTATCAAGATTTTCTGCCCCAAGGACATAAAAACACGGATTAATCCTTGTGGAATGTTCAAGGTCACAAGTGCTTTTACTTATTTCAGTATGAGGGACAGACTTTCTGTATACGCAATATATGAAAAAATGAGATAAATAGGATTTCATATAATAAAATACACAAGAAGTAGGGGGACTGTGACATCATCAGTTTGCTCATTTGAATATTCAAATATTCAAATGAGACAAAGAGACAATGGCCAAGAACTGTTTTACAAAAAAAATCACGACCTAAAAAAATGCATAACTTTGTTATTTTTCATCCGATTTTTATGAAATTTTCTGTGTTGTGCTTGATGAATTTTACTTAATTTTACAAAACTTTTTCATTTCAGCCCGGACTCCTCCTTTAACAAGTTAATATTGTTATCAATTTTACAGATGACAGGAATAGCTATGATAGCAATAGGAGTATGGGTTCAGATGGATCCAATCAACGAGCAGGTCGCTCTTCTCCTTGGCAACGACCTTTTCAAGATGGCAGGTAAAGCTATTGTCCTTGGTGGTATCATGATCCTGTTCGTATCCCTGGTCGGATGTGTTGGAGCTCGTATGGAAAACAAATGCCTTCTGAAAATGGTGAGCGTGTAAAATACTTAGTGAAGAAGAAACATTGTTTTTTGCCACCACCACTGATTTTGATAAAAAGTCATAGTGTCATCTCCCTGAAATAATGAGACATTTAAATGGTAAAAGGGATTATTAATGGGAGAGATGACGCTTTTGGATAATGTTCACTATCATAACTAATCTATCCCTTTGAGGAATACAGATGAACATAGTTTTTTAATTGCAAAGTCAAAAATGCAAAATGTAAAGTTTGGTGAGCTATTTTCTGTTTGAACACTAGTGCAACCTGTAAAACAGGACTGGTTTAATCTCATTTTCTTTCACTCTTACATGATTTTGACAGAAAAAAGATTATGACAAACCTATAAAAACAAAAATACAAAATTTAACCCAATGTCAAAGCAAATCATTGATCTGTACATGTATCACAATGGTGATATCCGAGTCAGTAGATTAGTACATGGTCTTGTAGCACGGAGATCCCTGGTTCGAAACTAACTCAATTGACCATGCAGTGCCCAAGCTAATTTGATAAGGCATTGATCCTAATTACCAATTCCTATGGATAGGACTGAAAGCTGTAGGACCTTTGGTCACAAAGTGTGTTTTTCTTTCTTTTTGCTTAGGGGTTTAATAAAATAGCCATCTAACATTAGATTTCAAAATGTAAAAAAAGACGAAGAAAAAGAAACAGCACTTAAGATTACATTTACTGCCAGTAAAGGTGCAACATGTACTTGGAAAAGTACTACTTATCCGAAAGTGCCGAGGAACATAGTGCTTATAAAGTGGTCCCCCATTTTAGATTGACTCAAGAATTAATCTAATCTATTGGCAATATCCGTATAACATAGCCCACTTCAAAGAACTACAGTCTGTGTCAAAAAAAATGGTACAGTCGGGGAAAAAATAATTTAGGTGTGAAATCTTTTCATATTATGTGTGTTTGTGGGGCCAAATTAAAGCCAAAAGGTTTTTTCTTGTTTATGAGCTTTGTCCTGTATAATTTGCTTTCGTAGAACAAAAGTTATGCTAAGTTTTGTGCAAAAAGGAACAAATCGAAATTACGCACTTCTATTGTTCTGGAGCGCTGAATTCATGGACATTATGCGAAATTATACACAAAGGCATGGGACGGCGTGCGAAAAATGGATTTTTCTTGATTGTAGAAAATTAGTCATATCTCATATCTATATTGCAGATGAAAGTCTAATTACCCTGCTTTATGAAAGTACTAAACAATACCAGGTTGTGATTTATCTTCATGCTATAAAAAAATGTTTTCCACTTGTACCATTTTATTTGACACAGACTGTAGTGTGAAAGCTTGCCCTAGCAATTCTGACAATTTCATTTCCATAAATACACATGTCACAAATGGGTCTATGTATATCAACTGGTTTTATATCCACTTGGTTTGTTAGGAGATGTTCTAATTCTCTGACTGTCTAATACCACATCCCTAAACCCATTTGGTCTACTATAAATTTGATCGAATTGCTGTTGGGTCCAATTATAACTTGGTTTAATATTCACGTTGGCTAATTGTCATTTAGTCTAATGTCCAGATTGATTTGTTTAGCCCCCCTCGACGTTTCGCGCGAGATCTCAGAAACGCATAAAGCTATCGACACACGGTTTCATGACTTTTTTCTTCTAAGTCTCGCGCAACTTTTAAGACCAAATTTGCGATGTCCGGGTATGCGGTTCTAAAGTTACGCAACATTTTGTACATGCTCGTCAGACCGAAAATTGCTCAAAACGTGATTTCGTGTACAAGTCCAATACAAATGTATTTCAAGTCAATATTCATAAATGTATGATTATTTTCACTTCTACTGCTTCAAATCAATTAGTTTTTGGTTCTTTGTGGTCGTGATAACGTCGCCGACAATTCTCATCGAAAAAACAATAGAAAACAAAAAGTAAAAAAAAACAAAGAAATACATAAGAAATTAAAAAAAACAATGAAATACATAAGAAATGAAATTTGAAATGGAATTTTTTTAAAAATCCATTTCATCAGAATCTTACAAGGAGTTTATAAATATAGAATTCGCAGCTTTGGAGCTTTATTTAATGAATTAGAGCAATGTGTAAATTTATGCATAAATTAGCATAATTAATTAATACCAAATATCTTTATAAATATTGACTACGCAATTTTGGAGATTACGTCCTGGGTGACGTGCGTGGCGATTTTATTTAATGAATTAGAGCAATGTGTAAATTTATGCATAAATTAGCATAATTAATTAATACCAAATATCTTTCATAAACATTTGACTACGCAATTTTGGAGATTACGTCCTGGGTGACGTGCGTGGCGATTTTCGTCGCGATCGATTTGTCAACAGCCGAGATCTGAGGGGGGCTGGATATCCCGCCCCCCCCCCCCCCTCAGTCATAAGGTGACCAAAAAACCCCAGGCCTTTTAGGGTTAATGAAAATTTGAGTCATTCCTAATAGGCCCTATGAAGATTTGGTTCATTCCTAATTTCCAGTTTAAAGGCAAAGTTGATATTAGATGGAATGGATATAGACTAACTGGAAATAAGAGAAAATGGAATAAGTGGCAATTAGACTAAATTGAAACTTGATGAATTGGTTGTAGACAAAAAGGGATTAGACCATGTGGGATTGAACGTGCAAGACTGGCATCACATAAATTTGGTTGTAGACCAGGTGCAATTCACCTAAAGAACATGCAGGCTTGTTATGTATGATTCAGCCTTGTTGAGCAAGAATTGGTTTGTCGACCAAGTGGCAATTCACCTAAGATCATGTAGTAGGCTTGTTGTGTATGATGAATCAGCGTCGTTGTGCACAAATTGGCTGTAGACTAAGTGGCAATCCACCTCAAGACCATGTAGACTTGTTGTGTATTTGTTTTTAGACCAAGTGGCAATTCATCTAAAGACCATCATATAGGCTTGTTGTGTATGATGATTAATCCTCGTGCACAAATTGGTTTTTAGACCAAGTGGCAATTCACTTTAAAGACCGTCATGTATGCTTGATGTATGATGATTCAGCCTAAATGAGCACAAAATCAGTTGTAGACCAAGTGGCAATGTACCTTAAGACCACCTAGGTGTATCATGATTCAGTGTCATGCACAAATTGGTTTTTAGACCAATTGGCACTTCACCTAAAGACCATATATGCGTGTTGGTCATGATGATGTTGTAGACCAAATGGAAATTCACCTCAAGACCATGTATGCTCGTTGATGATTCAGACTCGTTGAGCAGGATATGAGGTCACCGTTCTGTCAGGTCGTCTGTACATAGAGGTCTTACTCATCGTCATCAGGGGAAACCGTTCTTGATTCTTGCTTTGGAAAGGGCAGATACTTTTCAGATATCTATACATGCAATGAACATGTAGACCTATACAAACAGAGTATAAAAGCTATTAAAGTTAAGATATTATTAGGGGGAAATCTCAGCGATTGTTTTGGGAAATTGCTGTTGGAAGGTGGAGATATCACTGAGATATCTGAATATCAAACTTACTTAATACAAATCTGATTTTAATAAATGCCCACAAAGTTAATAATATTTTTTCAGTGTGACTGCTTCAGAAAAGTGCTTTCAGAAGGTGCAGATCTTGGATTAGACACATAACTGATACGTAACTTCATACAAACCCCATCATATACCAACAAAGTTAATAAATTATGTTTCACAAAAAGTCTTATATTGTTTCTTGTCCACATCAGGGGAAGTAATGTAGTATTTAAAAAAAAAAGAAGATTTTCAAGGGGCAGATAATATTTGGAAGCATGATAACTTTCTCCTAAAGAATATATGTAAAACAATGTAGGCCTATGATATATTCATGTAATTATCAATAAATAAAAATTCTTTTATGAAATCTAATATTATATATTTTTTTTGGGTGAAAATATATTTGCATTCTGTGATGATTCAAGCACCAAGAGTCGATTGGAGAGGGGGCAGTTATATTTATGATCAGTTAAGACGTATGACCTTGCTCTCAAATTAGAATTAATAGATCAGTATCAATTACGTTGTTGATTTTGATTTCCAAAACCTCCCAAAAAAGGGCTGGTTTTGGAAAAAAAAGATAATGTAATCATTAACCCCTTATCTTGAGAACTATGAGCATCTCCACTATTTTAAGAAATTAGGCACCTGAAAAAAAAAAATTGTATTGGCCTATTTTGATCAAAATCAATGGATTATGTACATGTACATGTGTTTCTCGGCTAGAAAACCACAGGATTTAATTGATTTTGGCCTTTATTCCATTCAGAATTTTTTTAGTCAAAAAGAAAATTTGTGTAACATATGAAATAATCTCTCTTTATAATTTTTTTTTCTTACTTTCCTTCATCCATTGCAGTTCTTCTATTTGTTATTAGCTGTGTTTGTGGTCGAGTTTTCTGGAGGCATCTTGGGACTGGCGTTCTTAGCAAGTGTGAGTAATTTAATTTATTTTGTCTGATTCTGGAATATTATTTATTAGTCAAATATTTATGGGCCTGCAGGAAGTGCTGAACTATTCCTAAGAAGTTCCAAGTAGAGCAATCAGTTTATCAAAGCTACGTTTATTTATCTCTAGATATTTATAAATGGTGTTTTGTGTGCAGAGTAGAATATCCAGACAAAAATAATCCTGAACAACATTTTGCTATGCTTCTGAATGATTACCTTAGAGCAAAGCATGGCCCCAATAAAATATCTTCTCCAAAGGTACCTTTGGAAAGTTAAAAAAAGTGTCCTATAATTTTCAAGTTCCTTTTTTATTACTTAGGTGATATTGTGTGAAATAATATAATGATCCAATAAAAGTTTTTTAAAAAAATCACAGAAGGCTGAATTTGACAACCTAATGAACTGTCTGTGTCCAATACAGTAATCCAAACAAAATTAATGATAATTAGGCTTTTATAGGGCATAGTACTTGGGAGTATCTATGCACATTTCAGAGGTTATACTTTGAATAGTAAAATGGAAAAAAAAAAAAAATGTTACAAAGTCCAGCATCCCTTTAATGGGTATATTTTAGACCAAGGGTATGAAGGGGTACTTTTTGTTAAAAATTTTCTTCCCGTTCTTTTTTCTTCTGATATGATTAAGTGGAACATGTAAAGATTTTATTTTGATAAATGACTTGATTTAAATTCATTTAATTTGATACTCTAAAGAAATAAATCTTTAACCTAACCAATAACCCAAATATCTCATCAAAAGTTGACGTTCATTTTATATGAGTTGATTGGATTATTTTTATAGTATTTGTATGTTTACCCTTTTAAACTGTTTAGTATTTAGAGTTCATTTTTCTTACCCTGTTCAATTGCAGCTTTCAACGTTTTCCTTTCCAGTGGCGAATCCAGGATTTGGAGAGGGGGGGGGGGGGGGGTGAGGGGCAACGCCAAATTTGTCTGATTTTAACATATACAGTAGTCAATGGGCGTTTTTCAAATTATAATAGGGGCGTGCATCCCCTGTGCCCCCGAATCTGCAACTGCTTTCTGTTATGGATACACCATGGCAAGAATTCATTTTAATAAGTGATTTTTATTAGGTGTGTAATTTTATTTGCTGTCTGTCAACTGCAGGCTGAAACAGAGCAGAATCTGACATGGTCATTGAGGGATAACTATGGAGCAGAGGGAGGAGAAGAATACACAGAGGCTTATGACTTTATTCAGAAAAGGGTGAGCTTTAATAATTGAGCCCTCAAATCGGAATATCAACTTTGTCTAACAGCAGTTGGTGAGCTAAACTCATTTGGTCTACTAACAGTTTTGTCTTATTTACCCTTGGTCTAATAAATACTTGGTCTAATTCTCACTTGGTCTAATTCTCACTTGATCTGATTGCCAATTCGTCTAATAGCCAAATTGTCTAATTGCTTTTTCATCTAATTCTCAAATGAGTATTTGGTCAATTATGAGTTTGTTACAGGAATTGACTGAGTGGTGTTAGACCAGCTGGACATTATACCAAATGGTCATTACACCAAATGGCAATTAGACAAAATGGTAAATAGGCAAAGAGGCAGTGGCACCAGATGTTGATTAGACAAACTTGTTGTAGATGAAATGGAATTGGACCATATGGGATGATGTTATAGAAAGTGAGTTAGCACCCAAAGGTAATTTACCCCTCACCTTTTGAGCTTTATCCTTACACCGCCTGTAACCATCTTTCTGTATTTTACTAATGGGCAGTTCCAAGGTAACGGAGTGACATTCAGAAGCAACATTTCAGCATCCAAACAAGTTTATCATCAATACTTTAATCTTTATGTACAAAGAAATGGTTCATGACAAATGCTGATACCCTCTTTTCAAAACGATAATTTTTTTATAGTGATGCGCTTAATTAATGAGATATGAATATTCATAATCATGGTTACGGAGTGACGCAAAATGGACATGCATATTTGAGCAGAAAACATTTTGCTTAAACTCTGTGAAATTTAAATGGCTATCACAATTTTGAGTTATTGATTGGATTCTATGTTATTCTAGGTATAATATGCCACCGTGCATAAAAAAATTGGTTGAATATTTTGTTAATTATGAATTAAAACTTGAACCCATGTCTGGTTACGGAGTGACGGTTACGGAGTGACATCTGGTTTCCCGGTCTTTTTCGTGAGGACAAAAGCATTATAAAGAAATATTAATACCAAAGTTTGTTGGAGTAGTCCATGATAATTACATTAAGCCAAAAAGTGACTAGATATAAGAATAAAGGCCTCGTCACACCGAGTCCGGTACGGGTCACGGCACGGGCCCTGTCCGGTTCAACAATGGGCAAAAACGGTCGAAATGAATCGGCCGTGTACTATTGCAATGAGACTGGTCACAACAAACACGGGCTGTTCCGTACTAGTCGGAACGGCAACCGGTACGGTTTTTATGGGATCGCTCTTGGAGCGATTTGAGACGGTTTGCCATATCGGTTACCGGACCGGACTCGGTGTGACGAGGCCTTAAGAGGCATTTAAAGCCCCATAGTCCCATATGTGCAAATTTGGGTTTGATCAATTATTCAGCGCAATAATACTGAATCGCAATTTTTAAAAACTAAAATGATTGGTTGTATTGTAAAGAAGCCTTTGTGGTAATTTCAGATCCTAATTTGCATTTTCAAAGGCATAGCGCCACATTAAAATTTCAGCTCCATGTCCTGTTTTGCTTGGAATTGCCCTAATACGTAGTAGGCTTGAATCAACTTGTAAATATAGTCCACTCCCATTATAATGAACACATATGCTACCAGATTTCATTTTAACGTGGCAGTTTTTCTTTTTTAATTCAACATGTCCAAAATATACAATTATTGTAGATAGCTCTATGTTACACACAGTCTGTAGGCCCTAAATGATACATTTAATTCCTTTCCACACATACACATGTAGCAATATGACTGTGACCAACAAAGTGGGACAGAATATAAAAAAAAAAGGATATGAATTGAAAGTATCATTATTTTTTATGACGAATGTCCCACATGTCAAATGAATATGGTGATATCAAAGTTGCATTATTATACTTGAGCTTTTCAAACATTATAGACTAATCCCAGAAAGCTCTAATTCATTCTGACATCAAAATTATGTCAGCCATGATTGTTATACAGTGCGTCCCAGAAAAAAGTATACCCAACTTTGAAGGTCTCGTATTAGAAATTCATAAATCATGTGACCTTATTTTTAATCTTATGTTAAAGAGTAACTCATGTTCTGTTCGATGATACAAAATTTATGTCAATACTGTCACAAATGACTGAGAAATTGAAATTTGAAAAAAATCCGTCGAAAGGGCTTTGTACCAAGTTTTTCGGAAGTAAACTTTTCATTTCAATAATCCTCATGTTTATTGTTTTAACCTGAAAATGATGCAAAGTGGATGAAAGTTAAAAAAAATGTGTGCATTAATTAAGAAAACATATGCGAAATGTAGCTCAAGAGACTAGACCAAAAATGTTAATTATATTCATGGTATATTGTCAATGAAATCCTGGCTCCCTGATCATCATTCATTGTTTGAGGTAAGCCTTCCTGAGTTATTCACAAAGGATAAAACGTTACTTGGGATGCTATCTTGATGAAGTCCTCTTTTAATTGCCTTGGTATGTATGAACACTTGGATGATCTTCCATTGTGTCCTTCCTTGAATTTCAAGTGCCTTAGAAGTAAGTAAACCATTGATTGCATGTGTCAGGATACCTCATGCAACCAAAATGGTGCAGCGAACAACAGAGCACAGGGTTTTTGTAGTCAGGAGATACATTTGTGTACCATGCAACAAAGAGGATGGTGCCCCTGCACACAGGAGTGTAGCAGTTCGAGATCGACTTCGAGAGGTGTTTGGTAATCGCATAATTGCGCTCAATTACAACAACGAGCTGTCGAAGACATGCAACGATGCTGCGATTTATGCATTGAGAGGGAAGGTGGGCACGTTGAAGAAGTTGTTAAGTTGAAATTAGCTAAACCCAAAATAACCCAAACTTGGTACAAAGCACTTTCGACGGATTTTTTAAAAAGTATGAATACTCGGTCATTCGTGACAGCACAGACATAAATTTTATATCATTGAATAGAGTATGAGTTACTCTTTAACATGAGATATAATATATGGTCACATGATTTATGAATTCCTTATACGAGGCCCTCAAAGTTGGGTATACTTTTTTCTGGGACGCACTGTATACTGCCTCTTAAATTGTGGACACAAAAAAGGGAGAAAAAACATACATTTTCAATTAAGATTTGTTTCAGATTCATTTTCTTTTATGATACCAGGAATTTTAAAAGGATATCGAAATATAAGAGTTCGGTCTTAGCATTTGAAATAATTCATATCATTAGATTTTCATAAAACATGTCGGTTTTTTTTGGACAGACTACAGGCATGCAGTCAAAAAAAGCACTAGAAATAGAAGAAAACATTTCAGTGCTGAAAATTCATTGAAAAATAGTTAATCAATCCAGTCTATAAATTATCCTTGTCCTGATGAGTAACAAGATATTTCTTCTTCATTTTGATTTGTAGTTTCGATGCTGTGGTGTTGTTGGTGATGTGATAGCAGCAGTTGTAGAGTACAGAATGACTGCATTCTGGTTGAACCAGTCACCGTTAAAACCTCGGAACGTTGTGCCCTTAAGCTGCTGTCGAGAGGGTGTCGACCCAGTCATCTGTCGATTAGAAAGGCCCCAGAACCTGTATAGGCTTTATCTACATGATATAGTAAGAAGAAATTAATTACCATGGCAAATAGGAAGAAAAGGTTTCTTTGAATAATGTTCATGGGGAGCGTTTCATGAAAGAATTTGTCAGATATTTTATCTGACAAGTCCTGTTTTATCCCCCAGTAACCAAAGTAACGATGCTTCTTAGCCAATTATAATTTAGTAAAGATATCAGGTCTGCATCCCGTTGTCCTGCAATTAACCAATATCTAAACATTTAAAAGACACTTATCATGATTACCTGAAATAATTTTAGAAAATTTTAAAGTGGTTATTTAAAAATTAAGTTTTGTTTCTAATCGTTCTCTCTCTCTCTAATTGCAGGGCTGTCTTACAGCAACCGAGAATCGTGTGACCGAGTATGGAGGAGTTGTTGGAGGCGTTGCTATCTGCATATCAATCTTACATGTGAGTTGCATTTCTATCTCAATTATTGTGACGTCTGTCCAGTGACATCCTCGTTCTACATTGATCATTTCCAGATTATTTTCGGAGAATGGAAGCTTTGGAATACTAATGAAACATACTGTATTTTATTTTCAGAATATGAACCCTTAAAATGAGATTATTTGTTTTTGATAAAATAACCTTATTTCATTTCAGGATAATGAACCTCCAGGCATAGAAGGCGGATGTGTTTGGACTAGCGAAACATCCAAATATTGAGCAGTCTCCGTTTATTAATATGAAAAAAAAAAAGCAAAATTTTAAGTTAGAAAAACTTGGACATACGTTTGCTATATATCCAACAACATGAAAGAATATGAAAAAAATGAATAAAATTTCAAGTTAGAAAAACTTGGACAAACGGTACTATATATGAAACAAAAGCGTCCTTAAAATAAAATACCCTTTTAGACTCTTCTAATGCCTACAAATTTAAATTTTCCTTCATCTTGTTTTTATATTGTAAATATATTTGATACACGAGTAGCGGATCCAGCATTGGTTGTGATAAGATTTTATCAGCCCATGAACAAGCATAATAGCCTCAATTATCACCAGACTAAACTCCTTGTCAGAACCAATGCTGGGTCCTTGCCTGTACATGTAGGCATCTCGAGCATCCATAAAGTCAGATATGTACAAGTTTTACTGGTTAATTATTGACATTATTGTTAATAATATCCCTCTGTTTTGTTTTGTTTGTTTTTTCAGTTGGCAGGTATGATCTTCACTTTCTGCCTCTACAGACAGATCCCTAGCACGCGGGACAGATCATGAAGTGCTTTGAATTAATCTTCTGCTCTAGTCATGACGTAAAATAACTCTTCAGAGAAACCAACAAATATGCCACTGAACATTCAACAATTAAGAACTGATTATAATGTGTATCAGGACAACTACCCCCTGGACAATCACCAACTACCCGACAGAAATAAGGTTAGGGTTATGTTTAGGGTTAAGTGGTAGATTTTTGGTGGGATAGTTGTACTGGGGTTGATTGTCCTAGAACACATTATAATAAATTCTGTTAACGATTGAGGAAGTAAAATGATATACAAGAGCTAATGTGCAATTAAAGCATACAAAGGAAATTTAGCCAGTTGAATAGACTCAGTGTCACAAATATGCAAATGTGAGGTGGTGCTTTTCAAGTAGGCCTAATGTGATTTCCAGTATAAAAGTCTTTGCTAGTTTGTATATGTATCTAATGATGAATAGAACTTAGGCGACTTACCAAAAGATAAAGCCGCGGTCCTCTGCATGAATACCGCACAGCTGGATATACTGATCCCTATTATTCTTCCATTGACTTTATAGGAGGGGATTAGTACATCTGGTATAAAATGCAGCTGTGCCGCTTTCACGCATCAGCAGTAACTGCGCATCAGGTCACAGCTTTTCTCTTTCAGTAAGTCGCCGTATTACCTGTGACTGTTAACAATTTAGATAATGACTGAAATTCGTTGTGTACATGTAGCTCTAATCAAAGAAAGGTCACCATTTTAATATCTGTTTTTCAAATTGTTCATTGAAATTCCAAATTACATTAGGCTAGCAATGTAATTAGCTCTATAGCTCTGTCTTAAAGAGTACAGATACAAAATGTCAATTTAAATGAGGCAATTCCTGGTCCTCATTTCAAACAATCATATATAAATCTATGTAATCAGTGCATTCAGTAGACCTACATTGTATAATGAGATTTCGTTATTTCAAGATAATTTTTGTGACTCGGAAGCACCTCATTAGCACTCTTTTCTGGTGCTTTCAATTTGAAATAATTAATTCGTCTTTTGCATACATTTATCTGCAATGCAATTTGTATAGCATAATGTGTTCATAATTTAATCTAGACTGTGTATATTTAAGTACATAATTATCATTGATGTAAATGTTTTTTAAGTGCAATGATTTATCTTTGGGCGAGGCCCAGTTATTTTGCAACTTTTCCCGTGTGTTAGCGACAAATAATTTACCATAAATCAATTATGAAATGATTCAGTACAGATATTGTTCTTGATTTGGATGAAGGTTCAGAACCTTTACCCAAAACTTGAAAACTATCTGAGATGAATACTTTTTAATTGATTTAAGGTAAATTAATTGTCAGTAACACACAGGACAAAGTTGCTTGGACTTGCCCCTTATTCATGACATGTTAGAGCGTGTATGTTTGTCAGCTTATTTCAATTAATGTGCAATAAACATGTTTAGTCTTTCGTTACAACATCAAAAACCTGATTCAGAGTGTTTGCTTGATTGTTAACTTATATATCTCATTCAATGGAAAATTGATAATGAAGAGTTCTGAACACTAGGGCTTCATTGCATGAAGTGTTACTGTTATAATAACTTTGCCATCAATAGTAACTACCCTGGTAATAAAGCTCAACAGCCAATCAAAATGCATTATTTCATGAAAGTGACCATTAATGGCAAAGTTACTAAATAGTATAAAGTCTTTATGCAACACCCTGGGGGTGATTCACTAAGAGTTAAAATCAATCCCAACTAGATTCTATGGACATAATGTGAGGAATTATTCTTAAAATTGATTTTTATCCTAGTTAGGATTGGTTTTAGCTGTTAGTGAAGCACCTACTGATATAGCAACCTATTTCTCCAGTAGGAATAACATCCAATTTCTTTTAATTTATTTTTGATTAATTTTAAGTGAGGAAAAGGACTTTCTAATTCAATACAAACACAATATGACACAATACACTACTCATATATTCTCTACATTTCATTTTGCATATTTATTGGATAAATACAGCACATCTATTTGTTTGATTGACTACATAGGAAAAGGGTATCCAAAAGTCATCCTTTGATTTATAATTGTAGTCCATACAGTTACACAATTACCTAATTATATTATATAGATACATGTAGTGTACAATCTATCGCGCAATATACTGGATTATAAGTACGACAAATACTACATTATCCCGAGTGCAGCTTTGTTTCTCCGAGGCTGCAGGCCGAGGTGAAATAGATCTGCAAGAGGGATCATTTAGTATTTTGAGTTCATATAGTCCAGTAATGTTAACTATTTATTATAGTAAATTGACCCCTAGATCTTACACCTTGCCTAATCTGGTTTTAAGTTTGCCAATTCTTTGGTGCTAATTAACCTATTGTGACGTATATTGTTGCATCGCGTATCCATTGTTATTAAGTTTTGGGTGCACCGTTTTACTGATATTACACGCTAGCGCAACATGGCAATCGATAGAATCGGGGTAGGTGTTGAAAATTTTTTGGCCTTCGGCCGTTAAAAAATTCCAAACATACTACATATAGGGGTACGGTCAGGTCAGCGTTCCGTTCCGAACAACTGACAAGCAAAAAAATAAAAATAAAACAAAAAAAAAAGGTTCTTAGCATTTTTAGGGGGTGCGTTAAAAAGGTCTATGTACAATATGTATGCTGATTTCCCAATCGTACGGGGTGCGCTAGCACCTTTAGCAACCCCCCCCCCCCTGGATCCGCGCCTGGTTTATATGCTGTGATTGTTACAGAAGAGCTCTTAAACCCATATAATACACAAATATTATATGTTAAAAACACCAATAAATGTAGAATAAATAGAAGAGTTTCTACTACATGTACATAAATTACTTTCAAAATCAATTTCAACCCACAATAATGTAGTCACCATACAATCATTTGGCATGTTTTGGGAAATATATGAAGACAATATAGAAAATTTGTAAACTATTTAATAAAGCTACCATCTGACTTTTGAAGTTCCACAATTAAACACATTCAAGTGATACTAAGATATGTGTAAATTTATTTAATAATTCTTTCCCACTCTACATTGGTGATCAGTTTTCTTCAAGCATGTTTTTTTTTCTTGCATGCTAACAAAAGAGCAATGAAATCCTCAAACTTTTTACTGTTGGTAAACGTTGGAATCATTCATGAGTCACCAGACTCATTCAAAATATATTTTAAATGATATTCACTTGTACTGTAATCATAATTTTTCTTTTCAAACACTTGAGGACTGACTATATAATTACATGTATACTGATCACATAAAGCAGTTTGACTTGATGTCCAATTCAAATGCCCAATCATCATTATTATTTCTATAAAAAGGATAAATACATGAAGTTAAAGCTATAATGTAGTACTAGCACAGTCGAGTCATCAGTTCAGTTCCACCACATGTTGCAAGCCTTACTTGTAGATGTTGATCTTTGGAGGGGCTGATTTCTGTTAATAAAATACACAACAATATTGTTCCTTTTATGTATATATGTACTACATGAAAGGAAAAACACAAATACATTTGAAACCGCCTATAAAAAGACTACTGAAAGGGATTTTGTTTTCCGGGGGGGGGGGGGGGGGGGGTCCTGTAGGTCCCTCCATTTTTGGAAATACTAAGACATTTTTATTTTGATGTGTATGTACATGTACTTGTCAAAAAGAAGAAAATATGATAAATACATAATCATCATCTGTTCAGTAATCACACATATGTTACATATTTATCCGAAATTACATATCTACTTAGGTGTGAAATTTGAAGAAATCCAGGTGTCCTTGTAAAGGTTTATTTAGTACACAATTTGAGAATTTGATAATCAATATTTAAAGAGTAAAAAAAAATATTTATTGAATAAATTCAAATGAAATGAAAAATGTTTGCATACATGTAGCAAGTAAATCTTTGTTCTGGCTTAGGCTGGAAGTTGTAAGCCAGCTTCTCTCAAAATGTCTTTCCATAGAATCCTATACAATTTTTCAGATAAAATAAACTACCGAAGGCAGTTAGCTCTTTACCTACTTTCTACGGCACATTCAGCGGATTGCCAAGTTTGACTCAAGTCACAATCCATTCACAATCCATTCACAATAGGGATGCAACATGTTTTGATCCGCCTTTCACACAACACAAACAATAGCAATGTTTGTGTTGTGTAGTTCTTTAGTTTCATTGTATTCAAGGACAGTGTTTACACTGAAAATTTCCTATAGAATGGGAAATTGAATGATCAATAATTTATTGAAAGGAAGTCTATTCAGAATTAGACAGGTCAATTCAATTCAAAGGCAGAGGAGGGATCATGGACGTGGCGTGCAGAGAATTAAAAAGGTATTCAGCTCACCCGTGGTGGGGAATCACTGGTGTCTTTTCCACCAGAGAACATGGCCAGACACCCCCGGACCCCACCCTCAGATGCTATGCCTTCTAATTCCTGAGGCTTAGGAGATCTGCCACTGTCATTCTGGAATTAACAAAAGCAAACAATTGGATTTTAGAACAATTCTCAATCTTTAACAGGTTAAAAGTTTCCTGAAAGAGCTACAATCTTGAAACTATCAAGAGCAAATCACAGAGATACCCACCCTTTGTTGCTTATACTTTTCAGCATCTATCTTACTAGCCTCTACTTCTTCTCTCAGCTGTTCAGGAGTGCTGTAAGTCATCTTGATAGGTTCCTTCTTCAGGTTCTTGTCAGTGGTCTCCTGGAATACACAAGTCATAAAGCATGTATCACTCTGAGGATTTTGGGATTGCCAAAATCATAAAACTAATAACCAATTGCCAGGGACACTTGCTCCTGCGATAAACGCTCTGGGCTTTATTTTATCTAAGATGTAGGGTTAGGGTCACTATTATGGTTTTATGCTAGGGCTAAGTTTAGGCTTATGTTTAGGATAGTGTATATAGTGTGAAGTCTAGGGTTGAGTTGAGTCATTTAATTATTGTATGGAATTTACAGCAGAGCAATTGTAGGTGGATGAAATGTCATTGAATCCAAATTGACATAATAAATATAACATGAATACTTATCAAGGATGTGGAGATTGAAATATTGTGATCAGGGGCAATAACAACATATAAGAGTATCATTACCAAGTACAGAGCACAGGACCAATGTTAAAAATATGAATCCACACTGGCCTTCGTAATGCTTCAGGCAATTTCAACATGTTCAAAGGTATCAATCATTTTAACTCTTTGCCTGCCACATTAATTTTAAGCATAAAAAAGAAGATTTTTCTCTTTAATTATTAAAAATAGTATAACAATATTTGCTTAGTATGAACTAGGAGAAATTATGCCTCAGACCTGGCCCTTGCATTATCAGTGATTTTCAGATCATTTAGCCCAGCCATCACTGAGGAAATGAATTATTACGATTGTATGGTTAATAAGTACAATTGTGACTATAGTCAAATTTGGCAGGCAAAGAGTTAAACACTTTATACCCCCAAAACTCTCAGGCCCAAATTCACAGTGGTGGGTTAAGTTAAACCAATGGGTTAAATCGCGTCATATTACATCATAATTTAACCCATGGGTTAACTTTTTACATTTCACAACGTTGGGTTAAATTTAACCCAGGTTAAAACGCGTCATAATACGTCATAAATTTAACCAACTCAGAGGTATGGGGTAATCTGTAGGTTAAATCCCATGACGTCACAGATTACTCATCTCGTCGAAAAATAGTTGACGACGCAGCAAAAAAAGTAAACAAAAATTAATGCATATCTGGGGATAATATCTGTCATTGTGGAAAAACGGATGAGAAAAGTGTGAGTACCTTGACTTTGTAACAAGTACATTTAATCAACATTCTTTTCATGTAGCTGTGTTAGTATGTTTCTTGTTCAATAATGTAAAAAGATGATAAACATCCTTGCATGTCCCTTTTGTACAACTCATCAATCGCGTCGCGGTATTTTCGCATAGAGGGATGTAGTCCCATATGAACGATTTTGTGTCACTTGCCCTATTAATAATTGTATATAAGGCAAGATTTTCTTGATTCCGAAGTCAGATTTAAAAAAAAAAGGGTTTGAATAGGCTTAAGTATTAAGCCCTAGAGTCTTTGGATTTTTTTTTTTTTTAATATAATAACATTAATACAATGATTAATTTAATCCTCTGAGATAGCTTCCTCAACTACCGGTAACAGTAACATTGAATTAAACAATGCAGTTAATAAATTTACACAATGTTAATAAATTAGATTCTAGATATTTTTTTAGGGGGGGGGAGGCATGAAGAAAGAAACAAAAAAACAAAAACAAAACACTGAACATTGTCATTGGCCTTTGACTTTGAGATTAAGCTTGACTTTGTCACTTTGTTTGTTTCTCGAATGATTAATTTTTTTTTTTATTAGACTAAGGTGAGGTCTATAACTGTTAGGCCTAGGATCCATTCATATTTTTTCAACAATGGCAATATCGACGTTTTCAAATTCATTATTTTTCAATCTAACGACAATGACGTTAGTAAATAGTAGCCCCCACCCCCAGATCTTAATTTGTTAGTAAAATAGTAAACAAGATTGTGAATTCCTAAAACCACTAGGCCTACTGTCAGTTAACTTTACATATTTAGGTTAGTTAATACTAGATCTAGTTTAGATTTCTATATTTTCTTTGGTGTAGGCCTACAATAAGATGTAACATTAGATCTGGTCTAGACCTGGCTTAATCTAAATTAGATGTGAAGTTAAATGTTAAAGTTAGGTTCTTCATTCAGTGATCTGCACCAGCTGGTCCCTGTAAAACTATACAAGAATCTTCACTGACTTCAGTTCAGGATTGAAGGAAGCAGTGTAAATCTGAATAAGGAGAATAAGAAATAATTGGTTAAGTTAGATGAACAGACTACATTCTCTCTGATGTATGGAAACACATAACATTTGAAGAGATTTCATAACTAATTTATTTTCCCCAACGGTACCATGTTTTTGACACAGAATGTAGATCTAGATTTTAGACTAACTTTGAGATAGACTGCATCATTGGCCCATGTTATTTGGGATTCCTCCAGAGTCAAATAATTGCTTTGTGATCTTCTGAACTGTATCTAGTCTACACTTTAGATCTGATCTGAGTAGATCTATGGTGTAGTTCTCACCATTTACTCATATGGGCCTGGACCTCGATGTAGACTAATTCATAAGACCCCGTCCCTAAATTTTTTTTTTAAACGAGTTTATTCCTGGTCTTGACATGATTCTACATTTACATCCTAAATAAAATTTAGTTTCCAGATCCACCCTCTTACTTTCTGGCTTTCAAAATTTCTTGGCTTTCTTGTGCTCTGTCAAATAAACATAACATCATAATTCAGACATATGCCTGCAGTAAGAACTAGATCTAAATAATTTTGTTATATAAAGTACTGTGTATAAATTCATAATGCTAATGTAGAGATGCTATCCATTTTCTTTTTTGATGTGACATTGAATGGACAAGATTTCCTAGAAGTACACCCACAGCCAGAAGGAATCTCAGGTCAGGGAAATTTTAGGCTTGATTGCATCCTCTGGAGATGGGTCATTAAACAAGTAAGTTGTGCTTTAATATTTAACCTTTGTTTAGACGTTTTTGGGGAGGGAGATAATGCCGGATACAGTTCTGATAATTTAAGAAAAACAAAAAATAAATTAGAGCTACCATTCAAAGATCAAGTGTCAACTAAACTTGTTTTGTCCTCCATGATCAATTGGCCTCATCAATAATCACAGAAGAAAATTGCCTAATCTGACAAATAAAAAATTATGATGGATCCAAGTATCAGTTGTTTTTAGTCCACATTCTTTCATTTTATTTCCAGGGGAAAGTATGACATTGATTTGGGCTTTGTTTGTTTGTTTGATTTGTTTTTTTTTACAATTTCATGTAGTTTGTTGGCATGTTCGTACACTACCAATTGATCGTCGATGCAATTCCAGGATATATATACAAATAGCAAAATATGAAAAAACTGAAATGCTCAAAATAGAATTTTGTTGTGAATTGCTTACTTAAATCTTAATACATAAATGAACATCAATCACTCATTTTTTTAAAATAATAAAATGTGTTCACTATTTCTCTTTCCTTTTTTTTATAAAAAATATTGCAGGACCTCCAAGTGCATGCAGACTGGAAGATCAGCCAAGAAAGTCGGTAGAGGGTGACTAAGATGGAATAGGATCGTTCTGGATTAGCAAATAGAAAAGGGGCCATACTGGATTCACTATCTACAAGTGAACTAGGCTCAAAATTTGAGACCTGCCTATCTATCTCGGTCAAATTTATTTGATCCCTAGTTAATAGGGGGGGGGGAGGCTGTTTTTCATCCCTCCAATTAATGAATCCCTTTCTATATATTTCTCTTCTCCACTATGCTCTTCACTCAGCCCAACTTGAGAATTTTGGTTCTATCAATTTCCTTCCAAGAAATCTAAGGTCCTCACATTGAGAATTTAGGTTCGCCACAGTGGTAAACAAAAATATGCTCTTGTAATTTTAATGAATTCATCAAATAATAATTAGTGCAAAATTGGTGCAAATTTTGTCATACTAATAAATATGCACATTATTTTGGGAAGATTACCTTGATGCCTTGTGAAGTACTAAAAAATAATAAAAGTATTAAAAATAATTTTAAGATAAAAGGTCGAATTGATATGTACATGAATAATAAAGATATATGCATATTAAAATTAAATAACATCCTCTCTTAATTATTGTTACCCTATACGTTGTATGAGAGCATGTGGACATGGGTTTGGAAAGGTGAGAAAACATGGATCAGGATGTGACTAAGAAGAGACATTGGTGATGTATTATAGTTGTAAAGGTTTATAATTTTATTTTTTTGTAGTGATTGTGAACTTTCTCTTTAATTTCCTAGTCAAAATAGATGTATCAAATTTATTTCAAAGGATGAGAAGTGATATAGATATGAAAACAAATATTTTGATAAATTAATATTCAGGACTCATGAAAGGAACGTATCTTTAAACGAAATACACATGATTGGAAAAACCTTGACAGAAGAGATTGGAAAGTTGGAAGTTGTGAAAAAAAAAATGAAGGGTCAAATTTTTCCTTTTCTGTATCATTCATGACCTGGACTCTGGGTGCATCCAGGCCACACATTTTCCGAGTCAATTTGTTTGGGATACTGGGTCGAAGAATTCAGATGACCCAAAGGCTCTGATTGACTCAAATTCTGGTTCAATGGGATGATGACTTTGTTATTTTATTTTTATTGGCCATTATGAAGATTAAAATATTTGACCCTTTATTTTGTACTAGTAGGAAAGCTAATTCAAAGGTGGAATGATCGATGCAAAGAAAACGTAATCGTGAGTTTATATTTTTCATAATTTTGTGCAAAATCCAGTGGCGGATCCAGAATCTCCTTACAGGGGGGGGGGGGAGGCAAAATTTTGGTACACAAAATTTTTTTCATGATACATCGGTCGAGCCAAAAGGTACACACAAATTTTTTTCATGTAGGCTGGCCGAGCGATGAGGTAGATGTTTATTTTTCGGCCATCAAATAAGTCATTTATGTATCGGCCCCCCCCCCCCCCCGGATCCGCAACTGCAATCAGAAGCCTCTAATATACTAGGGGAAATTATAAAAGGAAGAGACAGAGAGAGGTCAAAAGTGGAAATAATATGGATCCACGTAATATTTATAAAAATAAACCAAATTTCATTTTATTTCATATATATATATATGCAGCAATGAAAATACCCACATGACAAACAACCCGGGGTTGGGCACCCCCGGGGTGACCAACCCCGGGTAGACAAGGAAACTTAGTAATTTTTCGCATGTATACAGTATCATTACACAGTAGCATGATTATTTGCAATAGGGCCTGCTAGTTTTCCATCGTAATCTCCATAAGCATTTGGTAGTCATTGCCTTCATGATATCAATTTCGTCAACTACATAAGCTGTACAAGCTGTCAAGCAAATGTAGTTTAAATGATATTCAGTTGCTTTGAATGTCGAATTCAATGTTTGATCAAAACTCCTTCGTTTGATTGGTCTTCTCTTGTTGGTCAATACAATAATGAATATAATATAAGGGAGGAATTTTGGTTGTTAGAACAGCCGAAAAGTTGGTATAGCAAGTATTATATGTCTACCCTGTGTTAACAAAATGGTCCCATAGACAACTCTGGGTTGACAACAAACTAAAATCTAGAAAATGCTTGTGATGTTGAGAGTTGGTATTGTTGTCTACCCTGGGTTGACCAAATGGCATCATAGACAACCCTGGGTTGACAACAAACTAAAATCTAACGTTAGATGTGATATTGACAGTTTGCATTGTTGTCTATCCTGGGTTGACCAAATGGCATCATAGACAACCCTGGATTGACCAAATACCTAGGGAGCAAGTAGGGTGGACCTGACATGTCGAGATATAAAAAGTTGTCCTATCTAGGATGGTTGTATGGACCCTAATCAACATCGCTAGGGCGGACAACCTTTCAGATCAGCTGCAGGAGGGTCCCTACAGGTGGGGGCGTCCAAAATAGCCGCCCCTTTTACAAAAATTAGTATTCTGAACACAACTGGTTGAAGAAAAGTTTTGAATTTATTGAGTTTGGTATCAAATTAAAGATAATAAAATTTCCTACAATTTGGTACTACTTTCAATAAGAATTATATTCAGCAAAAATAAAATTTTAAGCGTTAAACATGATTTTTCTCATTTTTTTCCGAAAAATTAATTTTTATCTATATATTGTTTTACCTCGTGTAATAATCTTGTCAAGACCTGGAGCACGAAACTTTTCTGAAATGTGCCCTAATGTATGGACAAGATTATGTGTAAAAGAAAAAGTAATACCCTTTTCCAATAAAAAGATATAACACTATAAAGTTATGAATGAAGTATACGGAAAAACAATGTTTTTGCCCCATTTATGTGAAAAACCCATACATAAACGTGTAATACCATATTACAGCACGTGCATACATGTACATGTATTAGAAGGCGTGATCCAACAATTTTATGAATATAATTTATACAAGTTTTCATAGGGGTTAATACAACGCTGTGCTATGATGGACTACTCATCTAGTCTATTGTGAACGGCGAGGGGGTCTACAGTACGGGACCATGGGGAGGGGGGGGGGGGGGGGGGGGGGGGGGGGGGGGGGGGGGGGGGGCGGCAGGTGTAAATTTTTTACTATACTACACATAAAAGATGGATATTATTATTTGTTGTTGTTGCTCTAGACACATCATTGTTGCACCGGCTTTATTTTTATTTTTTGTATTTGTTAGTCCCCGCTTTCACTTTTCATTGAAGAAAAATAATAGAAAAAGTTTGAAGAAAATCGACAAAAAATAGCGAAGTTATGAATATTTAAATTTTTGATTGTGTGACGTCACGTGCGAGCAGCTCTCCCATTGGTTGTGTATGTACATTTCCATAATTGTCTTTTTGTCATGGTTCTTGTAAAGGAATGGGTCAATTTGATATAGTCATGTATATGAACATATGTTTGATGATATATCACCCGTATAGGTGACATAATTAATTTCTTTTGAAAAAAAAATGACATTTTATGGAATTTACACTGCATAACACATGGGAGATCTGCTCGCATGTGACGTCAAGAATCAAAACTTTGAATATTCATAACTTCATAATTTTTTGGTCGATTTCTCCAACCTTCACTAATATTTTCTTTATTTTCATTTTTTAAGACCAAGAAAATTCCAGGGTGAACTTCCCCTTTAAGGAACTGGGATATATCTTAGTCGTTCTCCAAACCATACCAGGATTGAAAAATTAAAATAAAAAAGTTTGTCAACCCACAATGCCAATTTTTTTGTGATTTTTCTTCAAATTTTGAGGCCCCTTTTTGTTTCCATGAGGTAACCAAAGCCCCCTTAGCCTACCCTCTACGAAACGTGTTTGAATGGGAATTAGGTTTGTTTATTGTTCTTTAACCTAAATCTAGGTTTGTGGTTACAGCTTAGGTCTTTGTCTGGGAGAAGTTCAAAGTTTATTTTGATTGGGTAAAACAAAATGATTTGATAATTTTACACCAAAAATTTCTTTCTTCTTCCAAAAAATGTATTTTACATCTCAGCAAAACATAGATGAAAAGAAAAATAAACCATAGTTACCATTTACGCTTGTTATGAAGCTGAATTAAATTTTAGCAAAAATATAACGATTAGGTTTAAAGTTTTTTTTTTTTTCATTTCCTTTGTTTTTCATATACTGTGAAATTAAATATTTCAATTTTTTACCAGCCATACTTTACTTCAACTGTCAGCTCTGGTAACCATAGTTACCATTTACAGCCTGTTATGAAGCTGAATTAAATTTTAGCAAAAATTATAACGATTAAGGTTTAAAGTTTTTTTTTTTTTTCATTTCCTTTGTTTTACCATATATGTGAAATAAAATATTTCAATTTTCACCAGATACTTACTTCAACCTGTCAGCTCCTCCCCTAAGCAAGAGACCTAAGTTGTAACTTAAACTAGATTTAACTTAAGACCAATCAACCTATACCTCAGACGCGATTCGTTTGGTAGGATGAGGAGGCTTTAGTTAGTTTTAAAAAATAAACAAAAAACAAAAAAAACATAAAATTATCACTATTTTTATTATTTACAATAAAAATATAATTTGCCTACTTTGCTATTCGCTCGAATCGCCCAACCAACCGATACTTTAACCCAAAATTTTTGCTCTATTGTCCTCTACCTTCCCTCCCCTGTCGAGAAGGGCGCCCTCTCACGATGAGGGCACTCAGCCAAAACATTCCAACAAACTTCCTCTTGTCTCATACCACCCTAAAACTTTTAAGTAGTGATGGAAACGGGGACGGAGGAGGGATTGTAGGCAAATTATAATTCTTTATTGTAAATAATAAAATTATGATAATTTTATGATTTACTTCAAAAGAATGTTATTTTGCTCTCTTGCTATACGACCAGCACGATTGGTACTGGGGAGGGACACACCATACAGTTTTAGATAATAAGGATGACGCCGTAGCCATGATAGGAACAAAGAGAAAATTCTTCCATCGCAGAAACGTTCACCCATTATTTGATAAACATACACTTTCCACGGAAAGTTCCCTAAAACATGTCCAAAGGTGTACCCTCGCATCGCGGTTTCTAGGATAAACGAGGTACTTGGTCCTCGGTCCGCAGTTTTTTTTTTTTTTTTTTTTTTATTTTTTACTACTATCCATCTCGAGACAGTACTCCGTATGGTCCGAAAGATCCATGATATAACCAAATTGGACTTTTTTCAGGAATCAAAGGATGTCTACAGCGGGCGCATTCTGTCAGTGCCGAACGATGAAATTTGACTAAAGAGACGTAGGAAAATTCTTTAAAGACCGGAAATCTGTCTATTTCGTTCAAAGCATGTCGAAAGAGAAAAGATGAATATCTCTATAATTCCAACCTAAGTGGCTCGTTGATAGAAGAGGAGCGAGCAATAACTTAGCGTTTTCTCAAACATATACAAATCAGGGAGAATCCTTTGGAAGATCTATCCAGACGAACTAGAGACGGTGGTGTGAAGGAGGGTAAGTAGGACCTGAGGTCCTGCGACCACTCAATAAGAGACCGGGTCTGAGTAGGATCTTAAGAGATAGAAAACTAAAGAACTGATGACAGAAGAACCGTGAAATTGACTATCCATCGGTAAGAATTTGAAATAGCTGGGATAGCTGAATAGCTGGGATAGCTGAATAGCTGATCTAAACTCTGGGGTAAGCAGAGATTACCCCCGTCGAATGAAGGATGATGAAAACGGTATGGACGGAGAAAGGTTTCTCGTCGGAACCCACAGAAAAATTACCGTTCGGAAGAAGGATTTTACTAGTGGGTACACCTACTCCTTAAGGTCGAGAGGAGCACAATCGTTAAATCCTGTAGCTCGAATTGACTTCTTGATAACGGCTGAATATAAAGGAAGATGTTTCAGGTGTTCGAGAGTTAGCTCTAACCGCTGCTGTTATGCTAAGAACTCACACACGGAGTGTTATGGTTTCCGTTAACCAGAGGGAGAAACTATCGCAACAAGTCCGCGGTGTGGCAGAGAGGAGTGATGATAATCTTCGACGTCTGCACCTTCTTAATCTTCTCTAGTGAAACAGGAGAATACTACCCGGAAGAACCAAGGATTTCCGGTCAGTTCCGGAAATTGAAACGACAATGGGTAAACCCAAACATCTCCTTTATCTAAATCCTAACCTCAGAAAACGGAAGATCCTTCTGACGTGAAGAAGCCAAACTGAGGAGAAGTCAACTGAGGTCGACTTGCGACTCAGTTGCGTGAAAATCTATGAAAACAGCGACCACTCTGAAGTGAGTCACTTATACGTCGTGGGAAAAAGAAAAAGGTTTAAACAACAAATTTTTCCCAAAATCGGTATGTGCGAAGCGACTGGACCTATGTTCTCGTTGTTGCATCAGAACCAGAGTTGAAAGGCTACTCTGCTCCTAGCAGGGAGAGTAAATCCTCTATGCGAACGAAATAAGACATCATCCCTCCGATGTCTGTTCAAACCTAAACTGTCCGCTATCTGCAAAGGTCCTTGAAGTGAGGAAGAAACTTCCTCACCTTCAGGCTCTCCAAACGTTGTTGAGAGACAAAGTCTCGGAGATTCCAATCACCGAAGTCAAGAGGCCTCGATAATGGACTCTCCCTCCTAACTGTGAAGCATATGCGGTTAATAATTGAAGAACGGAGGCGCTCCCATGTCTTCCCTGGGAAGTGAACTCCTTAACCGCCCAAAAAGGAATATGAGGTTTAAATTCAGTAGAAAGGAATTCTAGACGGAGGCGGACTGAAAATCAGACTGGAAAATCTCAAGAGCCGAAAAATGAGAGATTACGTTAAAGGTCTGCCAAATTGGGAACCAGGACCAATAACTTCGATAGTCAACATGACATCCTTAACGTAATAACACTTAAAAATCTCCTCAACGCGATCCAAGACTCTTTAAGTAGATCGGAAGTTCTACTATCTCCAAACTGGGTCTCGTCAGATGATTCGCGGTGTCCGGTTGAGTCCCTAATACGTGGGAATCAACTCCTAACTCAATCAAAAAACGATGCAGTTTAAAACTTAAAGTCTGCTGCTGGTCCTCCCAACTGAGACTACGCGTATCGAGTCTCCGCTTTTGGGGAAAAGAATGTAGAAATTAGACACAATTTAGGGTAGATTGTGACTTTCTCGATTACTTCCTTTGAGCTGTGTTCCCGGACAAGGGACACGCAGAGATGCCAAGTTCTAACAAAAATTTTGCGTGAGATCATTCACATCGTGTTTGAAAGCAGTGCGCACGCGGCGCGCGTTACCAAATGAGCGCGCGCCCAGAAGTA
>CALNVZ010003426.1:35237871-35256216 GCA_940671915.1 Paracentrotus lividus
GGATCTTGGGCCCTTCTGAGGCCGCTGCCTCACATCAACGTTCTGGAACTTCTATCAGTTCTGTTTGTCCTCCAACGCTTCCGCGACCTGTTGAGGGGCCGTTCAGTGTTGATTCTCACGGACAACATCTCTGTGAAGGCTTACATCAACAAACAAGGAGGGACACACTCCTTGGAGTTGAACAGGGTAGCGTTCCTCCTTTGGGAATGGTGCAGTCGGGAGGAGATCATCCCGGTGGCTTCCCACATTCCGGGGGAGGACAATCTGATAGCAGATTTTCTATCCCGAGGTCGCTCGCTGCCATCGGAATGGATGTTGTCCCCTCATGTCTTCGAGTTAGTAATTCAGAGATTCGGGAGCCTGGAAATAGATCTGTTTGCAACCTCTCTGAACAACCGACTTCCTCGGTTTTGCTCCCGAGTCAGGGAGACTTCGGCTTTCGTTCTGGACGCATTCTCTCTTCATTGGAAGGGGTGGAAGGCGTACGCCTTTCCACCATTCAAGCTGATCCCTATGGTTCTCAGAAAGATCAGGGAGGATCAGGCAACAGTGGTCTTGATCGCTCCCCACTGGCCCGGTCGGGCCTGGTTCCAGGATCTGTTGCCCCTGTTAGTAGGGGAGCCGCTGCTCCTTCCGACCGTACCGGACTTGGTCTCTCAACCTCTGTCGGGAGCTCTTCATGCGGATCCATTCGCTTACTTCATCTCACTGCTGGCCTCTATCGGCCAGCGGGCTAGGGATTGAAGGCTTTTCAGACAGAGCAGCTGAGCTGCTAGTTGAAAGTAGACGGAAGTCGACTAGGATTGTTTACAATTCGCGCCTTGAGGCTTCTTTGCATGGTGCGAACCTCTTGGGGTGTCCCCCAGAGAGGCTCTTTGCCTCTTATTTGCCGACTTCCTTATTTCTCTGTTCGATAAGGGTAGGTCTATTTCGACGATTCGTGGATATCGATCGGCTATTGCAGCTATCCATACTGGCTTTGCTAATGGGGGGTCGTCCGACTCCCCCAACTCTCGGCGTTCTTAGCGGCTTTTTCTTAAAACGCCCTATTTCTAAGCCCTTGACTCCAGCCTGGAGTCTTCCCAAGGTTTTGGAGGCTTTGTCAAAGCCTCCGTTCGAACCTTTGAACTCGATTTCTCTGCTGAATCTGTCCATCAAGACAAGCTTTCTCTTAGCGATCGCTTCCGGACAAAGGAGGAGTTCACTACATGCTCTCTCAATATCACCAGGTCATATCCGTTGGGAGAGATATGGGGTTCGTCTGATTCCTGTTGCATCATTCATCGCTAAGAACCAAACAGCCTCGTCGGGCTCTATCGAGATCTTCATTCGGCCTCTGACGGGGTTCTCGTCTATCAGAGAGGACAAGGTCTGGTGCCCCGTTAGGGCCCTCAAATGGTACATCAAGAGAACGGAGAATCTTCGCAAATCTTCACAGTTATTTGTTACTGCCCGTGAACCCCATAAAGGGGTTTCTAGAGATACGTTATCCCGATGGATAGTGAACAGTTATATACGGCCACCAGAGGGGGTGGTTGGAACTATAGTACCCCAGCTGACGCAAAGAATGCGACTATTTTTCCTGAGGGGCGCAGCCCCGAAGGAAAATAGTCGCATTCGCGTCAGTGAGGGGACTATAGTTTCACCAAAACCTCTGAAGGCCGTATATAACTGGTTTATATCCGTCATCGGAAATAAAAGATTCTAAATCTCTAACGTGTGTTAGAAATCTAACGTTAGAGGCCGATATCTAACGTTACTCCAGATAGGGTCTAACGTTGGATCTAACCTAACCTTTTTTGTTAGAGGTCTAACTTGTTAGATCAGCGTTGCCAGCCGTACGATAATTATCGTATTTGTACGATAATTTGGCCCTCTGTACGATGTACGATCAATAATTGCAAAAAATGGCAAATGTACGATAATTTTGCACATTTGATCAGATAACACAAATCTATAGGCAAAATCAATCAAAACTATCCTATAAAACCACAAAATGCCTTAAAGCTCTGGAGGCTCCGAGACCCCCCACCCATTAAATTATGGAACATTCCCCGAACCGCAAATATGTTAAAACATATTTTTCTATTCAAAGTTTCGGGGGTCTTTTGGCACTTGTCGGACTTGAAGTTAGTGATCATCACCCAATGAAGGATGGATTTTTGGCAAATTGCCATTGAATGTTGCATGTACTATAATTTTTGCTAAAAAACGATAATTTTGAGGCTCTGGTACGATAATCTGACTACTTGAACCTGGCAACGCTGCGTTAGATCTATGAATGATCTAACACGTTAGAATCTAGGCTAGAGGTCTAACATTAACGTTAGATCTATAGATCTAACGTTAGACCTAAGTTAGATCTAGATCTAGTCTAGATCTACATTTTGAATAATAAATGGGCGTTTACTCACTCGACCTTTGCCTTTGGAGTTTGGGTCTCTTCTTCTTGTAAAGTTGGGGGCCTCTAAGTTAACTGTTAAAGTTAGTTCAATCACATTCTTCAATTTTTTTTTCTTGTTCTGCGTAACTAACGTTAGACTTCTAACACTGTCACTGATCAAACGCTGACAAACTAACAGCGTTGCTGTCGCCATTTAGCCTACAATGATCTCCCTGAATGAATAGATGAGACGGCTTGCTATCATCATCAGATCCTCCAAAATACTTTACACATTACTTGTAAAAATAATCCCTGTCAGTCACTGACACTGCACTGCCATGATCCTAGGCTAAGGCACGCACCCTCCGGCGGCAAACATGACAGAAATCCCGTTATTTAGCTAGCTACGTACTACTAACTTACGCAAGATCAAGATCAAAATGTAAACAAAATTTGATGAGTCACGCGCGTCGATGTAAGTACGCGCACCATCGTCAAAACAAACCTTACGTCACGCATAGAGGTGGATACCTTTATGACGTCACGGCACGCCGTGCACACGATCGGGGCTACGGAGCCGCCGAGGGCTGGGGGGGGGGGCGGGGGGTTAATCGTGTATGAAAATGGGGTCTTTGCTCTCACTCGATAGGCCTCTATCGTTTGATCGAGCCGTGGCTATTCGCAGGTACTATCCACGGCTCAAGGGAATATTCCCGGCTTGTGACGTCAGATGTCAGGATAAGTGGCATTTTTGCACAATGGTTGGAACTACCTTTGGTCACATGACGGGGTATAGACCAATCACCTATAAGGATTCTTACCATGACGGATATAATATCTGCTGTCAAGGCTGCGGGAATGAAGGCCCTTGAAGAAGGAACTACTCCCAAGGCCCATCAGACCAGGAGCATTAGCTCCTCTTGGGCCCTATTTACAGGGGTCGGAGTGGAAGACATCTGCAAAGCGGCCTTCTGGCGTTCTGCAAATTCTTTCACCTCCTTTTACCTGAGAGATGTCGCCGCTAGTGAGGGTGTTTTCTCCACCGCACCTCTCAAAGCGGCGGCATCCTCCATAGTTTCATAACCGTCATGGTTGCCCTCCCGACTTTTGTCGGTGCTGGTCGTAGCAATGGTAGGCAAATGTATATTTCTATTGAAGTAAATCATAAAAATTACAATCTAATTTTATTATTTACGATATGGAAATATACATTTGCCTACATTCCCTCCCTCCGTCCCCCTATCCTTTGCAACATACGGAAGTTTCTGGGGCGAGAGAGTTAGAGGATGAGTATTAGATCGCGCGCGGCCGCATCCTCGCCAATGGAGGGCGCCATTCATGGGGGGTGGGGGGGGTAAATAGGCAAATGATAGGGCAAAAATTTCGGTGCAATTTTCGATTTATGGCGATTTGAGGTCAAATAGCAATGGTAGGCAAATGTATATTTCCATATCGTAAATAATAAAATTAGATTGTAATTTTTATGATATATTGGATGATTGTATAGACTCAAACCGATATTTCTCAGATTGTTTCGATAGGCCAGCTGGAAAAGGGTGCATACAAGCGACACAGTGGAGGGGCAGGTGGTATACTGCAACCCATTTTTTCAGGCACCACAAAAGTAACATAGTGTTCCCTTTTTTAAAGTGAAAAGTGCTCCTAAAAATAAACTTGTGAAATTTTCTATTTATAAACGGGCACTTTGATACTACAATGTGCCAAATTTTTTATTTATTTTCAAACCTTAAATTTCTCTCAACCTCGCATTAAGAGGTAAAAATCAATATATTGTTAAATTAAACAAATTTCCTCCTGCTGCTAGAGACAAATATATCTTGCGGGAGGGATGGGTCTTTCAAACCCCTAGACAACCCCACCCCCCCCCTCCCCCTGGTTATTGGCCTGCCTCCTAAGTTCTTTAAGTTCTTTATTTGTCTTTTGCCATTCCCCACTTTTTTCTTCCCCTTATCATCCCCTTTCTTTCAATTCCTCCCTCTTTTCTTTTTTTTCCTGTTTTGTTTACCCTTTTGCCTACTGTATCCGAGGGGGGGGGGGGGGGGGGGGGGGGGGAGGCATGGCATCGTGCCCCCAAGACGTGTTTCATCCATGTGATACATAAGTCCCTGACAAAATCATTATTGTGATACACCCTAGCTGCATACTTTCCTATATTCCTGTCGTTCTCGTGGGCTTGTTTTGGATAGTGTCTGCCTTGTGAGCTCAATTTCTGCACTGTCAGTCTAGTGGGCTGTTTCAGTGCTGTCGGTCTCATGGGCCTAGTTTGCCTAATTTCGGTCTTGGGGGTTAACTTTGTGTATTGTCGGTCTCGTGATCCTCTATATATGCTCTAATGTCTATCTAATTTCGACCTTTATTTGCTAGTGTCTGTCTTATGAGCCTTTTTTTGTCTAGAGTCTATCTTATGGGCCGTTGGTCTCGTGGGATGACCCTCTTCAAATATATTTGTCTCTAGGCAGCAGGCAAAAGTTTGTTCAATTTAACAATATAATGCTTGTTACCTCTTGATGCGAGGTTGAGAGAAATTTTTGGTTGAAAATACATTTTAAAAAATGGGCACAGTCTAATATCAAAGTGCTCTTTCTTGATAAAATTTTTTACAAATTCATTTTTAGTATAAAAGGAGCACTTTTAACTTTTAAAAAGGGGGCACTATATATTACAATTGAAAGAGGCACATTTGTGGTGCCTGAAAAGGAGGGTTGCACGGTGCCCCCTGCCCCCCTCCACTGTGTCGCTTGTATGGACCCTTCTCCTGCTGGCCTATCGAAACAATCTGAGAAATGTCAGTTTGAGTCTATACAATCATCCAATAAGCCATCCAGGAAATCTATGATTTATTTTGTAAATGTATACACAATACGCTATTTGTCGTAAAGGTTGGATTTTTATTATTATTATTATTGTTTTCTCAGTTCCAGTCATATCATTTTGCTCCAGCTTTAAATCTTGATTGCTATTTCCTAACTTTCCCTTTTTGGGACTTCAGCTATATCTTGGACGTTCCCCAAACCATACCCGGAGACTGAAAAATAAAAAGGTAAATTTGCCATTTCCCCTACTCAATGGGAAGCCGCTCCCTCTTTTCTTTTCCTTTTTTTTTTTACTAACCAAAGCCTCCTCCATCGCGTCTGAGGTATAGGGTTGATTGGTCTTAAGTTAAATCTAGGTTTAAGGTTACAAACTTAGGTCTCTTGCTTAAGGGAGGAGTTGACAAGTTGAAGTAAAAAGTGTGGCTGTTAAAAATTCAAATATTTTGTTTCACAGTATATGGAAAAAAACAAAGGAAATAAAAACAAAAAAACTTTAAACCCTTAATTGTTATCATTTTTGCTAAAATTTAATTCAGCCTTCATAACAAGGCTGTTTAAATGGTAACTATAGTTTATTTTTCTTTGTCATCTATGTTTTGCTGAGATTGTAAAATACATTTTTGGGAAGATAGAAATTTCCGTGGTGTAAAATTAATAAAATCATTTTTGTTTTACCCCAATCAAAATAAACTTTGAACCTTCTCCCAGACAATAGACCTAAGCCTGTAACCACAAACCTAGATTTAGGTTAAAGAACAATAGCAAACCTAACTCACATCAAACGCGTTTCGTGAGGGTAGGACTAAGGGGGCTTTGGTTAGTATCATGGAAAACAAAAAGGGGCCTCAAAATTAGAAGGAAAAATCACAAAAATTGGCATTGTGTGGGTTGACAAACTTTTTTATTTTAATTTTTCAATCCTGGGTATGGTTTGGGGAACGACTCTCCCAGTTCCTTAAAAGTGAAAGCGGGGACTAACAAAAAAAAAAAAAAAAGCGCGGGCAACAATGATGTGTCTAGAGCAACAACAACAACAACAAAAAAAATAATATCTACCTTTATGTGTAGTATACTAAAATTTACACCTGCCTCCCCCCCCCCCCATGGCCCCGTACTCTAGACCCCCTCGCCGTTCACAATAGACTAGATGAGTAGTCCATCATAGCACAGCTTGTATTAACCCTTATGAAAACTTGTATAAATTATATTCATAAATTTTTGGAATACGCCTTGTAATACATACATGTACATTATGCACGTGCTGTAATAGGGTATTAACGTGTATGTATGGCTTTTCCACATAAATGGGGCAAAAACGTTGTTTTTCCGTATACTGCATTCATAACTTTACACGTTATATCTTTTTATTGGAAAAGGGTATTACTTCTTTTTTCACATACTCTTGTCCATACATTGGGGCACATTTCTGAAAAGTTTCGGCTCCAGGTCTTGACATGATTATTACACGAGGTAAAACAATTAATAGATAAAATTAATTTTTCGAAAAAAATGAGAAAAATCAAGTTTAACGCTTAAAAATTTATTTTTGTTGAATATAATTCTTATTGAAAATAGTATCAAATTGTAGGAAATTTTATTATCTTTAATTTGATACCAAACTCAATCAATTCAAAACTTTTCTTCAACCAGTTGTGTTCAGAATATACTAATTTTGTAAAAGGGGCGGCTATTTTGGACGCCCCCACCTGTAGGGACCCTCCTGCAGCTGATCTGAAAGGTTGTCCGCCCTAGCGATGTGGTTAGGGTCCATACAACCATCCTAGATAGGACAACTTTTTATATCTCGACATGTCTGCTTTTTCAAAATATGGGGTTTTGCTCCCTGGGTTAAAATGGCATCATAGACAACCCTGGGTTACAACAAACGAAATCTAGAAGATGCTTGCGTTGATATTGACAGTTGGGCATTGGTGTCTACCCTGGGTTGACCAAATGGCACCATAGACCACTCTGGTTTGACAACAAACTAAAATCGTCATCCTTAGAGCAGTGTGCCATTTTTGTTCACGTTAAGTTAAAGACTAACTTTCATATGTCCCTGTTCAAGCTGTAACGGTAGATTCAGTCGATGGCTTGCTTCAACAAAAAAAATCCAGTTCTGGAAAACTAAAGTTAGATGGAGCTACACAGCGCAGTACACCACGGCCACATTCTGCACAACACACTCAGTCAGCGAGCTCACAAGCTCAGCTAGCTAGCTAGAACTACGGTACCATACCACTAGCAAAGAACCTGCGTAGCACTATCGCTGCTAGCGCGACCCATGCAACCCATCTAGCTCCTTGCTGGAATTAGTCTACAATGTACGCATAAATAAGCGCGCAATTTCCAATCGCTACCTATAGCGCCTTTGAATAAGGCTATATCATAACGAATACATTTTTCGGCTGTTCTAATAACAAAAATTGCCCCCTAATGCTATTTTCGTATTATATCGACCATGAAGTGAAGAGCAATCGAACATTGAAGTAGACATTCAAAGCAACTGAAAAATTCATTTCAACTAAAGTTCTTGTTATCTTGTACAGCCACATCAAATAATAGATCTATGCAGTTGATGAAATTGATGTCATGAAGGTGATGACTACCAAATGCTTTTGGAGATTACGATGGAAAACTAGCATGCCCTATTGTAATGCTACTGCATGTGTAATGCTACCTGTATATACATGAGAAAAATGACTAAGTTCCCTAGTCTACCCAGGGTTGGTCACCCCGGGGGTGCCCAACCCCGGGTTGTCTGTCATGTGGGTATTTCCATTGCTGCATATATATATATATATATATATATATATATATATATATGTGTTATGAATAAAAAGTCTAGGACAAGCTTGGACGTTGCTGGACTTTGAATCTTTAATCAAGCTTTCGGCTTATGCCTTCATCAGGATCTCTGAACAGAAAATCATAACAAACAAGAACAAAAACCATAATAAATAAAAGTAAATCATACAAACAAAATCAGGCACCAACATCTTATCTTATATAATGTATAAAAAAAGTAAAGAAAATAAATAAAAGTATTTGTTTATATATATATATATATATATATATATATATATATATATATATTTTTTTTCTTTTTACTACATGATTACCAAAATTCCGGCCTATGCCTGAATCCTTCATTTTTGACTGAAAAGTATTGCAAAAGCCAAAGATTTAATAATGATAAAAATTAGTTTACTTTGATTATGTCTAAAAGAAGCTCCTGTCATTCAAAATGTAATGATACCAAATGGATACGGATTCCCTTTAAAATGATCCAAAAATCATTCTTTATTAACAGTCAAATAAATTAAAAACAATATCATTGTTACGTCATAATGCCTCTGATATTTGTATTATGTCATTGTTACGTCATAATGCTACTGACATTTGCATTATGACGTAGTACGCCTGTGTCATGCGCGTTGATATAAACAAACGTGAGGAGCATGCGCAGTTGCGTGGGTTAATTAAATTTGCGCGTATGACCCATGATTTTTTGAAAGCGCACCCCCAGGAATATTTAACCTACGGTTTACTTAACCTACTGTCTGTGGAATCAAATCAGTGGGTTAAATTTAACCCAGGGTTAGTTAACCCACCGCTGTGAATTCTGGCCTCAAGGTACTCTAAAAATACAGTGTGCTACTATTATAATGAACACAGATACAATCTATTTATTTTAACAAGGCCATTCTATCTATCCCATTGTCAAACATGTGCATGTATGCATGTGTCTAAGAGTGACCATGTATTCAGTATAGGCTAGCCTAACAAGATTTATAGCAAGGTATTTGGCTTGGTATCAAGCATCTCATTATAACAAATCTACTTTACCCAGGTAAGGAGAGATAAACATAGTCTTGATGAGGATCTTAGTGCCTTAGCAAGGACGGATTAACTGACAAAGAGAATATTTTCCCTTTTGCCTTTTTAGTATAATGTTTGACATGTGTACCAAGAAGACAATACTTTATATTAGATAACATTTAATGCCAACGGTAGATATGAAATGCCTAGCTTGTGCAGTTAACCCTAACTTACCTGGGCTATTTTGTAAGCTTAAAGTCCTGGGGGGGGGGGCCTTTAGGGCCCCCCCTTAAGATCTCGGCCGTGTATCACGCAATGGCGACAAAAATTTGCATGAAGGTAGAGAATGACATAATCTACGCGGTTGCATAGGTAAATTGCACTAAATTAGTATATCTTATTTTATATGAATTAATTATGCTAATTTATTCATGAAATCATACTTTTTGCTCTAATTCATAAATTCATAAATAAAGCTCCTAGAAACCTAATTTTTTGTGAAAATATTCTTTATAGCATTCCTAAGAATTGTAGATAAAAAAAATCCAGTAGCAAAATCGATTTCTTATGTATTTTATTGTTTTTTGTAATTTTCTTATGTATTTCTTTGTTTTTTGACCTTTTTATTTTTATTGTTTATTCAGCAGAATTTGTCCATGACATTATTTTGGCCATAAATAGCATCAACTTAAATGCCTCTTTTCAATAAAATAAAAAATAATCACTCATTTATGAATTCTAGCTGAAAACACATTTTGTATTGACTTTGTACATGAAATCACGTTTTTGAGTGATTTTCGGTCTGACGGAAATTTTTTAAAAGCGCAATAAAAAATTTTCGCACTTTGGATTTATCGCAAAAAAATTTGAGGGGGGGGGGGCTTTTTTTTATGTTACCAGTAGAGGGCAGGCTTGCCTTCAGATCAACATTCTCCTTCTGCTTTGCACTCTAGTATTACACAGAGAAAATTATCACATAATTTACAAGGGAACGTAAATATTGAAATAAATAAGTTATTTGAAATCCTGTACATTAGCTTCCATTCAACAAACGGATGGGTACAGCCCACAAGACCGACACCCACGAGACCGACGGCCCACGAGACCGACGACCCACGAGTCCGACAGTAAAGTAAATAGGCCAATGAGATCGACTATAAACAATTTAGGCCCATGAGACCGACAGCCAACTAGACCGACACTAGATCAAACAGGCCCACGAGACCGACACTACAAAATATGACCCACGAGACAGAAAATTCGCAAATAAGGCCCACGACACCGACGGTAGAGCAAAACAGCCCACGAGACCGACATTACAAGAAGTATACCCACGAGTCAGAAAAGGGACATCTAAAAGGCAAGAAAGGGGCGGAAGAGGGAGAGAGAGACATCCAAGGGCCGAGAAGTCGAGAAGAAAAAAAAATGGGAAGGGCAACAGAGAGATAATGAAATAAAAAACTAAGTAGGCAGGTGACCAACGGCAGGTTCGAAAAATCCATAGGCTTTGGAAGATTTTCAGGAGGGGGAGGGGCTCAATTTTTGTACCAACTATTTCGGGAGTTTTTTTATTACCCCCCCCTCCTCCCCCCTCCCCACGTTGACAGAGGTTTGTGAAAATATAAATTCTAGACCTAATCAAGCTAAAATGTTTACGATGTAAACAATTCTATGAAGACCTTGTATTTTATTTACTTATTTGTGTGTGTGTGTGTGTGTGCTTTATCATTTCTTTATGAATGTTGATATGCGAGCGCGAAAACTAAGCTAGGAATAATAATTATATTTTGAGCCTAATTTTTTTTTTGGGGGGGGGGTCCAGGCCTGCCGGGCCACCTTGATCTGCGGGGGGGGGGGGGTCATTACAACCTCCTGTTACGTACCTGCCTCCTTATGGTTCTTTGCATCTAGTCTCTGTTGCCCTTCCCCACTCTTTTTGTTTTTCCCCTTGTAATTTCTCTCCCTCCCTCTTTTCTCCCCCTTTTTGTTTGCCTTTTAGATGTCCCTTTGCCTACCCGATAAGGGGGTGGGCTGGGCATGGCCTCGTGCCCCGATGATACCCCTGCATATTCGTTTTCATGGGCCTAATTGAAGAAACGTCTGACTCGTGGGTATACTTCATATAACGTCGGTCTCGTGGGCTGTTTTGCTCTACCGTCGGTGTCGTGGGCCTTATTTGCGAATTTTCTGTCTCGTGGGTCATATTATTGTGGTGTCGGTCTCGTGGGCCTGTTTGTTCTAGTGTCGGTCTTATGGGTCTTTATTTGCTAGCGTCGGTATAATAGGCCTTTTTTGTCTAGTGTCGGACTAATGGGCCGTCGGTCTCGTGGGTGTCGGTCTTGTGGGATGACCCCAAACGGATGGGTCCCTTTACTGGACAGCTTTTACTGGTACAGTCCACTCCTGTTATAAAAGGCAAAGTATACAAAAAGATTTTGTTTATAACGATGAGAATCCGACCATCCCAATTTAAATAATGCATACGTGCTCAGTACAATGAGATTTTGTTATAAGCAGGTATTTGGCTTGGTCTTTCGTTATTACAGAAGTGGACTGTATGAGGTGCACAATCGATCATCATTTTGACAATACTCGTTTTTTTTCTTACGTCATATTCCTGCCTCTCCTTCCTCTGCACGAGGTCATACATATCACCATAGACCTCCACAAGCTTGGCATGTAGCATCTTGGCAATCTCACGGAGGCGCTCTTCAGAGTCACGAACGCTGATCCGTATCTGGGGGAAGTTCTCCTCCACTCTCTTCTCTCTCTCAGCCATCATTTCAGCATCAGTCTGCATCTTCACCTGCTTGGCTTTAGCAATGCTTTCCTGGAGATTAGTAGGGAACAAAATATAAAGGTCAAAAGGTTAATGACCTCAGTGACCTATGACCGGCAATATGACAGATAGTTTTTCTATAAGGGAATAATTTCTCTTCAACTACCTGACCCTCATTGAATCATTGAAATAGGGGTCGTTTAGCATCACCCATGCCAACCTATTTTCAACTGAAATAGGGTCCCGAATATGGTTCAAAAGTTTGTGAAAAGGGGGGAATTTTGCTGGCTCCCCCTCCAAAAACCTGTGATAGGGGGGGGGGTAATTTTGATGCAGCTTCCTTCCAAAACCCTGTAATTGGGAATGATTTTGACACGGCAAGCCCTTCAAATAGGAGTATCTCTAAGAATCCGCAAAAAGCATGCATTATGTATTGTTGACCCCCTGAGTGGGAGGGGGGATGGGAGTTGAAGGACGAAGGGTGTTGTTTCTTCACGTTGTTCATGAGCTAAAAACACCTTGGTGAAACACCCCCTGGTAGCAAAAGAATATGTATCTGATATCCTCAAAATGACACAGAATGACACTTAAATTTCTCTCCTTCATTTAAACGCTTTCTTAAAATATATTGACAACAGACTTGAAGACTCACATATCATGAAAATTATAACTAATTTTATTATTTACGATAAAAAATTATATATTTGCCTACTTTGCTATTCGTCCTCGAATCGCTAGCCAACCGTTACTTTAACCCCGAGAAAAATTTTTGCCCTATTGTCCTATCTACTAAACCCCCCCGCCAAATATAAAGGGCGCCCTCTCCCGATAGGCTACCCGCCAACTAACTTACTGAAATCTTCCTCTTTGCTCGTTCCACCTAGTCATCCATGTAGTTAACGGACCGGGGGATGGAGGGAGGGATTGTAGGCAAATATATAATTCTTTATCGTAAATAATAAAATTAGTTATAATTTTCATGATTTACTTCAAAAGAATTATATATTTGCCTACTTTGCTATACGACCAGCACCGAATTTGTACTGGGGAGGGACAGCCCTACAGCTTAGTTGACTATGGATGATGCCGCCGCCCTGATAGGAACAATGGAAAATTTGCCCTCTACAGTGGAGACATCCTTCAAATAATATGTTGTGAATGAGTTATGACTTCTCCAATAGGCTGCTCTGCATATTTCTTCAACAGAGACTCCTTGGAAAAGGGCCCACGAGGTGCTAATGCCCCTTGTATCGTGGGCTCTGAGGTTAGTGTCAGGGACTCTGGCACTAGACCCTGCAGCCTTGATGGCTGCTACTATCCATCTGGATAGAGTGTTCTTTGACGCTGCGGAGAAAGGTGCCTTAGAAATCACGAAGAGTTGATCCGAATTTCGTACATTTTTTACTTTATCCAAGTACCACTTTAGAGCCCTTACCGGGCACCACACCTTATCTTCCTGAATTGAGGAGAACTTAGATAGGGGGCGTAGGAAAATTTCTACCGGCCCTGAAGTTTCTGATTGGTTTTTAGCAATGAACTTAGCGTTGGGGATCAATCTGACTCCTGTATTCTCCCACCTTATGTGTCCTTTAGCTATTGAAAGCGCGTGTAATGAACTTACTCGTTGACCTGAAGCTATAGCTAACAGAAAGCACGTCTTGATTGTTGTGTCAAGGATGGATGCCGAATGAAGAGGCTCGAAGGGAGGTCTCGCGAGAGCCTGCAAAACCTTAGGAAGACTCCAAGAGGGTACTAACGGTCTGAAATTGGGTCTCTTGAGTGATAACGATCGCAACAGAGCTGACAACTGTGGAGCCGAGGAAACAGAAGTTCCATCCCCAAAACCTAGATGAATAGCAGCTATAGCTGATCTATACCCTCGGAGAGTAGATAAGGATCTTCCTTTGTCGAAGAGGTCGATGATGAAGTCAGCTATAGACGGAATAGAGGCTTCTCTTGGGACTATCCCTCTCTCTTCGCACCATTCAAAAAAGGCGTTTAGTCTGGAAGAGTAGACCTTTCTGGTGGAGTCTCTTCTACTTTCAACTAGAAGTGAGGCTGCTCGTTCGGAGAAACCCGCTGCCCTGGTCGATTCGCCAATAACGGCCAGGCGGTCAATTTGAGGTGCTCTGGGTGTTCGTGGAGTATCTCCGACACCGGCTGGTAAACTAGGTCCTTGCACCACGGGAGTTGCCAGGGTTCCTCTACCAGTAGAGGAAGAAGGTCCTGAAACCACGCCCTACTGGGCCAGTGCGGAGCGATGAGGATCACCGATGCTCTGTCCTCCCGAATCTTCCTGAGGACTAGTGGGATGAGTTTGAAGGGAGGGAACGCGTACGCCTTCAGACCCGTCCAGGGAATTGAGAACGCGTCCCAAGCTACCGCCTTCTCCTCCTTTATCTTTGAGCAGAATGTTGGCAGACGGTTGTTCATAGATGATGCGAAGAGGTCTATCTGGAGGTCGTATCTTCGGCTTAGTAGTGAGAAGATCCGCGGAGATAGTGTCCATTCTGAAGGAAGACACTTTCCCCTCGACAGGAAATCCGCTATCACGTTCTCCTCTCCTGGAATGTGCGAGGCGATCGGAATGATGTTCTCGAGATTGCACCAGTTCCACAGTTGGAAAGTTAACCTGTTCAACGTCAGCGAGTGCGTGCCTCCTTGTCGATTTATGTACGACATCACTACCGTATTGTCTGTCAGAATTAGCACTGTCCGGTTCCTGCACAGGTCCCTGAAATGTGATAGAACCTTCCAAACCGCTAGAAGTTCCAGGAAGTTTATATGCGGTAGAGGTCTCAGAAGATTCCATTCTCCTGAGACCATGAGACCCTGACAATGGCCTCCCCAGCCTATCTGAGATGCGTCTGTAGTTATCGTGACCGATGGAAGGGGGCGTGTGAACGGCTTCTCTTGGAGAATGAAGTCCTTGTCCAACCATTGTTGGATAAGAGTCTTTATCTCTGACGGTATCGGGATCATCTTCCGAGGTGAACTGATGTTCGGCTTGAAGTGATTCAGCAGATGGATCTGGAAAGGTCTCATCAGTAGCCTGCAATCCGGGATCAAGTCTACTAGGCTCGCCAGGTAACCTAACCACCTTTGCCAAGTTACCGCCTGAACTCTTCTTGTTGAGATCATAGATTCTGCCAAGTTGATCAGGACTTCTACTCTCTCAAGGCTGGGTCTCGCCAGGCTGTTTGCTATATCCAGTTGGGCCCCTAGATAAGTGGGCGTACGTGTTGGATTCAGTTCCGATTTCTTCCAGTTTATGAAGAAGCCTAACTCTTGAGTAGTGGTGATTAGAAACTCCAGATGATCTTTGAGACATTTCTCCGAGTTCGCTACCAAAATCCAGTCGTCCAGATAAGCAAAAATCCTTAATCCTCGCCCTCTGAGGTACGACATCAAGGTCCCTATGATCCTGGTGAAGACCCTCGGAGCAGGTCGAAGACCGAAGGGGAGGGCCTTGTATCTGAAGGTCTTCCATTCGAATTGGAACCCTAACAGGTCTCTCGCTGAGTTGTTCATGGGAACGTGAAAATATGCGTCCTGAAGGTCTATAGAGACCGCTAGATCCTGTTTTCCTAACGCTGGTAGAATTGTTGCTAAATTGTCCATACGAAAATGAGATTGAACTATGAACTTGTTTATGGCCTTCATATTTAGGATCACTCTGAGTGACCCTCCGCGTTTGGGAATCACGAAAATGGGGGATAGGAGTACTGAGTACTGAGATTTCCTTGGAAATGTGCTCCTGGAAAAGCGGAGATAGAACTGGTTGACGGCTCCTGAGGACGCCTCCGGGTAGAGGCTCCTCCAGATCTATTTGGAGCCCGTCTCTTACTACTGATAGAACGAACACATCGTTTGTGATAGCTTCCCATTTTGAGAGGAAGTACCGGAGATGGCCCCCTACCGGTATCCCTAGATCCCCAAACGCCGGTGGGAAGTCACCTGAAAGGGCTGAGAGTTTGGGGCAGATCCTGAGTTGTTCTTACCACTTCCTCAACCCCTGGGTCCGCTGCGGCCCCCGCGAGCCCGCTGGGTTTGATGGGGGACTTTGAATCTGGGTTCGACCCTCGTAGATTGATCCTGATACGAATAATGGCGTTGCGAGTAATTCTGCTGTGTAGGCTGGTGAGGTCTGGAGTTCTGCTTGGACTTCCGTTTTCCCGAGCCCGATCCGAATGGCTTGAGTGGTTGTTGAAACAGACTAGCCTGGGACTTGAAATGAGTCGGAGTCTGCTTAATGATTTCCCTAACAGATTCTGAAAGCTCCTTAGCCTTTTTCTGAGCCTCGATCTCCTTCTTGAACACATCCGCGAAATCGTCTCTACAGAGGAATGGTGAGTCCACTGGGATCCTGTTCAACATTTCCGGGATCAAGGATTCTTTGATCTTTAGTCTCTTCAAGATTTCCTCCTTTCGATCTCTGTCCGATTGGTGTTGTACCACAGCCATTTGGGATACCATTAACGAGGACACCTCTCTCAACGCTTCCAAAATCTCCTCTCTATCTTCTGTCGAGATGTCGAGTTCCGCCGAAGCAGCGAGGAGCTCTATCAGCATATCGTTGATCACCGCTAGTCTGACTCCGGATGATATCAGGTCAGCCAAATTTGCACTCTTTTTATTCAAAAGTTGCGACCTTGAAACTTGCATTCTGTCCGCTGTTTTGATCAGCTCCGGAGAGAGAGTTTTGCAATTGAGAAATTGTTCTTCATCCTCTTTAACGAAGTGGAAGTAGGAAGCTTGTCTTCCCAACAGTTTCACACCCGATTTGGGTACCTTGGCTGCTCCTTTCAACTCCTCTTTGTGAGTTTCTGGGAGCTTAAGTCTGAACCCCTCTTTTTTTCTCAGAGCTCCTGGCCAAGAACCCTTTACAACCTAGCTTCGCTTCTGGCTCGAGTCCGGTCTCTGGGGCATGTTTCTGAAAGAAGCCCAAGACTCTCTCCGGAAGCTTCAGCTGAGTCTGTTCCGGGCGAGGTATCTCTTCGTCCGAGCCACTCTCCTGTTTATGAGGACCTTGATTCTGAATAACGTTCTGATTCATCCAACTGGTCTGAGGTGTAGTGATGAGGCTGGGATGGACAGTGTCATCAAACTGCGGTTCCAGGGAACGTTGCGGAAGATTGGAGTGGTGATCCTGAATGAAGACCTCTTCCTCTTCCTCACTGGAAGAATTCTGAAATTCCTCTTGGTGTTCATCTACCAAAGCCGACTCTTTGGTGGGGGCGAGAAAGTAACTCTCCGACCCGAAACCATCTCGAGCCTGTCCTAATTGGATGGAAGGTGTGACCCGACTCCGCTGAATGTCCTCTGACTGTTGCGTCATCTGGTCAGGAAATTTGGACGGCATCTGAGAAGGGGTCGATCGTTTACTAGCTTCCACTAATTTGCTATACCATTCCAGAGCTCCCTCAGGGGGTTCTCCTAACTCCGCTAAAATCGAAGGAGTAGTCGACACTTTCGCGGCTGAAGGTGGGGCTCCCAACGCTGCCTGAGCTTAGTGAAGATGGGTCTAGGCGAGTTCGGAAGTAAGCGAATGTCCGACCGACCCGACGAGGCGGGTTCAACATCCTGAACACTCTAGGGTAATTTGATGGCGACGTTATTGAACATTCCATCATTCCTGATACCGAGTTTAATAACCACTGTTGTGACCCGTTCTGCGCCGGTTCAAAGTTTTGACCCGAACCCGACTCGAAAACCGGTTTCACGGAATGTGATTCGTTCGTGGTCGAAGCCGCTTTGCGTTTTAAATTCAAAGCGATCGATCTGTTCTCGATCGATCGATTTGTAATCGATTCCGATGGTATCGGTCGATTTACAATCGATCCTGGAAAGATCGATCTATTTGTGATCGATTCTGGGTTGATCGATTCATTTGTGATCGCTCTACCTGTGATCGATCTACCTGTGATCGATCCAGAGGGTAGCGATCTACCAGGGATCGATCCTGGAGGGATCGATTCCGATATGATCGATCTAGAAATAATCGATTCGTCGGGTATTGGATCTTTATAGATCGATCCTGACGATATCGATACCTGGTTGATATCGATCAAGTCGGATGTTAACGATCCACTATCGATCAGACCATGATCTTTCTCAGGTGGTGACTTCACCATCGAACGATCGATCAATCCTTCTGCCGATCCCTTACCAAGGTCGGGTTCCGATGCGTCGCTGGGTTGGCAGACAGGTGCCTGAACCTTCCCTGGGAAAACGCTAAGCGCTTCCCGCGACGATTTACCGAGGGTGCGCTGTGCCATGGCGGAGGTTTTACCCTTTGCCAATGGCCCAGCCTCTTCCCCGGGCGGGGTTGTAAACCCCGACTTAGGTTTCTTGCTCGACGATCTGGTTCTCTGCCTTTTCAATGGCGGCTCCTTCACGCTCTCGTCCAAGTCTTTTTGGAGAAAAAAATCTCTCACGGCGTTGCGACGAGAAAAGAGGAAGATTTCAGTAAGTTAGTTGGCGGGTAGCCTATCGGAAGAGGGCGCCCTTTATATTTGGCGGGGGGG
>CALNVZ010003426.1:35256236-35280217 GCA_940671915.1 Paracentrotus lividus
AGTAGATAGGACAATAGGGCAAAATTTTTTCTCGGGGTTAAAGTATCCGTTGGCTAGCGATTCGAGGACGAATAGCAAAGTAGGCAAATATATAATTCTTTTGAAGTAAATAACATGATTTTGCACTAATTTATTCAATTATTGAAAAAATAAGATATCTCAGCCAGTAATGATCCGATCAATGTAAAATTTTGCATGGATGTTGAGGAACATGTAAAATATAACCCTGTACTATTTGTTTGTATTTTTGAGGCAACAACTTATTATTATAATTTATGCAAATTAAGGTCTATTTTTACTCATTTATCAATATTTTGTTTTAAAAATTGCTATGAAGCCCAATTTCTTGTTAAAATTAAGCTGCTGAGTACAATAGTCAACAATATTGTGCTTACAAAAATGGAATTTCTTGTGAATTCCTTTGTTTTCTTTTGTTTTAATACTTTCTATTGTCTTTGATTGTTTTTGTTTAATGTATTTCTTCATGTTTTTGCATCTTTTATGTTTCAGAAATGTACCTTGATTGATATCAAGATATCCAAGAGGATGCTAAAGGCCTTTTAGATTCAATTAAGAGTGTGGTAGAACGGTTTAGGGGAATGTGCAATAAATGGGCAAAATGGGCAATAATTGATTTTTTTTTTTCATTTTAAAACTTTCCTAATTACATGTCAAAAAATAGTTCCTTATTTAATTACTTTTTTTTAAAGACTGAATTATGACTATTATGACTGTGGGAGGGGTCTCGGTCAATTTAACCATCTATAAAACATCAATGACTGCTGCACAATCGCTGCCGATGAAAAAACAAAGAAATTCATTCACATACAGAACATTCTAAAACAACTTACATGTACATTTTATTTCTCCCGTGTGTCAAACCATTTTTTTTCTTTTTGCCATTTCTTTGGCATGGCAGGCTAATATTATTCTTGATTTTTAAAACCCTAATAGTTTATTGTATTTTTTATTCATACTTATCTTCGAAATTTATATCAATATAAATCTAAAATTTGGTTAAGTCAAAAATAGAATTAAAATTTATTGTATTTTCCAACATCATTATTATTATTAATAACAATAAATTATTAAAACTGGTCTTCAAAATGTCTTTAAATTTTTGGGGTTACCGTGACAAGACTACCGCTTAGGTGTCAGAGAAGATATCGATAATTGTCTAAATAAGTCTAAATAAGATAATAATTGTTAGGGTTTAACATTATTTTATTAGTAAAATATTATCAAATGTACCGGTGATGTAATTTTATAGGAATTTAATATTATAAAAGAAAAAACATAAAAACATTTCAATATTTTTTAAAGCTGGAATCATGTGTTTCAAGGCTTGTCAAAATATGTAGTCCCTATAATGTATTTGTGAATGTGTAGTTCCATAGAGGCTGGGGGGGGGTAGAAACATTGATGGGCTGTTCCATTTTGCGCAGGGTTGATGCATTCTAAGCATGGGATTTAGTTTAAATAATAATTCTTAAAACTAAGAATTAAACACACCAATACAACACAGATTTTATTACAACAATTTTTTTTCACGGACGTGAAATAAAAACAAAGGAGGAAGACATACAAATATGAAACAGTCAATGAAATGCTGTAAGTTGGACCCTGTCACTGAAGTTCAAAGGTCTATCTAAAAATAGGTTGAGAGCAGCATGTTGCCGGACGGACGGGTGAGTTGTATTTTTAGAATGATCAATGCACTAGCTTGGACGTATATAGGTTAAATGTAGTGCAACTATTGTTCAAAACAAACTGCCCATTGTGTTGTTAGGTGATACAACATTGCATTATTGCATGTCAGACCTAAATAGAATATAAGATAGCAATTTGCTTTCATTTTCGAAACATAAAAGAGCCAAAAACATTAAGAAATACATAAAAATAAAAATAATAGAAGACAAAAGAAAGTAAACAAAAGAATACTTAAGAATTCCATTATACTGCATAAAAGTCGTCAAAATCATCAAGAATAAAACCCTCACATTTTGCAAAAAGATGAAATAACCATAATAATTTTGCTCACAAGCTCAGAAGAATTATCCAGTCACAGTGCGTGTGGCATTACCACACATCCTGATTTCATATGCTGCAGCGATTTTTGATCATTTATTATAACATCAGAAAACTAGCTGTCATTGTGCCTACGGTTCTTTAATTGGGGAGCAGACAATATCTCCAAAGCAGATGACACCCTTCAGAAATGATGTGTTTTTTTCCACCAAAACAGCTAGCATCTCAGTTATCTGTCACATTTTGGTTCTGAAAAGGATGGACAAATCTGTTTTCCTTTGCTTTCTGACAAAAATATGAGGCTATCGTGTCTTAATAATAAAATCTGTACAATCATACATGTTTTTGCCATGAAATCTTAAAAATTCTAGACCGAGAAACTATTATTGTATGGCAGTGTATTGTATTACCGGACGCCTTTATTTTACTGCTTTAAGAAGGACAGTTTGAGGAAATGAAATTAAGATAAATTCGCACTAGTTATTCCAAATATTGTCAAATTTATGAAAATGGTAAAATTCTTTGATATTTACCAACCGTTTTCTTTGTATCGCGCTTGCCGCATACCGCTCTAAAACAATTATTTTTGCGCCTGACAAATTACATTATGATTCCGGACGCGCGCCCTCTATGGGCTGGATACAACATTATAATTGCGTGTTGTTTTTAATTTGTTTTCGATCATAATATTTTTATGCTCTTGAATTGACTAGACTAGACTGGCATTGCAGTTAATCTAGGACTTATTTTGGGTTTTTGTTTGATAAAACATATCCTTTTAGCTTTATCCTTTATTTCTTAATCTTTGTCTTTTTGTGTGATCCAAGCATTGAGAAAGATAGTTGCTTCAATTAACTTATCAACTTCGATTAATGCATAATTTTTATCGACGTTTGTGTTCGTTCTCTATCTATCACTTTTGCGCTTGCGCGATCGTCATGATTGGAAATAAAACCGCACTAGAATCAATCACCATATAACCGCACGTCAACATTCGAAGCGGATGACGAGGGATTGACATTCGGCAAACAAGGCTCATTTTTTCATCAAAAAATATATCAATATTGCTAATGTAAAGGTATGCAATTTGAAAATTTAAAGGGGAATTACCCCTCAGAGAAACTTAGCTCCAGTGAATGGAGACAAACCCCCAACACATACTGGGAAAGTTTCAGAAAAATCAGGCAATGAATAAGAGAGATATGAATTTTTAGATTTTGAGATCACTTATGATATGGAGATCCTGCAATTGGCAACGCGACCATGATGTGTGATGTAATGCAGGGAGATCTTTCCCATATCTATTGTACACATTGTACTAAAATCATCTTTTTTCTTTATTTTAAAGGGAGAATAAAAAATCTTTTCATGGGATGAATTGTAAATATATGAAAGTCATAATATGTCATAAAAAGAAAAGTTGTTCTGTCATTAGAATGAAAATAAAGAGACATTTCGAATAGTTTTTGTGCACACCATATGGGGAGTTCTCCCTTTGTGATATCACAAATGTTGACCGCGTTGCCAATGGGAGATTTCCTATGTCATTAGAGATCTCAATATTCAAATACTCCTAACTTTCTTATCATTTATCCGATTTTCACCAAATTTTCACTAATGTGCTTATTTGATTTTTCTGCATCCACAGTAAGCCAACTATCTACATAGGGACAATTCTCCTTTAACCATTTTCTATCAAAAAAGAGATAAATAAGGTAAAACTTTGATTTTTTTTGCCTCATTTTAGCAATCTTGTCCCATGTTTTGGTGTGTGGAATTTAACTTCGCCGACCTACGCGCACAAAATTGCTTTAGTGCGCAGTAATATGTGCGTCCGGAATTATGATAGTGTCCGGTAATACAATGCGTCACTATACGAGATGGTTTGTTCATTCTTAAAGACAAAAAGAAAAATATGCTCTATTTAAGCCGATCCCCTGAAATGCAGTGGCCCGCATTACAAAAGGATGTGGTAAAATGTGCTTACAGTAATGATCATTGTTCAGTTACACCATGGAGGAGAGAAGACATTTTTTGCCTCCATGGTAACACCAATTGCCATTTATGTTCGAAAAGTTCAACAATAAAACATTCCCACATAATTTACGGGCCTCTGCATAAACATTGGATTACTCAAAAATGATCTCTACAAAATATCAATTTATGAAAATAACGGTCAACTTTTTAACTTGCCGATCGAGTTGTCAAATCTTATTCCATTATTTTTCATCTGCCTTCATACAGTGTCATAAGAAGAATCAAATATTTTCAGAGGCGGGTCACGTCAGTCAAAATCTAGAAGGATATTCATTGAATAGCCCCCGCGCTAAAACTAATGCATACAGCCAAACACTTTCTGCTAGGGAGTAAGCCAACACTCTCACACAGTCTCTAGGTGCTGAAGGGTTGAATAATTCTGGTCACAAAACACGTGTTCGGTAACCACACAACCAATGGTCACTTTGAGGGCACGGATATTTTGCACATTTACAGGCATAGCCACAAGAGCTTGATAATTTTTTTCGTATCGTCTTTTCACTCTCGAGGAGCCATATAGAAATGCTAATTAGAGAATCACTGAACAGGTTCAACGAACAAGCAACACTGAAAAAATTACTTCTATAATTACGTACCTCCGTGCCTTAATGAGTACCGTAAAAACACCTCTTAAAATAAATGGATTCCCAGTGAGCACTTGAACAGAATAGAAAATCAAATGAATATTCATGAGACACTATGAATTATAACGCTGCCTTATATTTCATAAATATGATAAAAAGAAATAGCTTGTAGACAATTTGAATAATCCTGAATAATTTGCATTCTAAAAGTGCTTTTTCATTTTTTTTGTCTTCCAATTTTTAAAGCTTTACAGATTTTTTTTTAAATAAAAAAAAAAATTTAAAATGAAGAAGGCTAAAAAAAAAAAAAAAAAAAAGCAGCTGCTTGTTGGATAGTGTAATTCGGAATATTTGTTGTCAATATTTGTCTTTTAAATACTAAAGGTAGGTCATTTTTGTTGCTTTATGTCTGTGTTTTTTTCCTTTGTCTGTAACTCAGGCTCCTTTGTGTTGACTTTTCTCTTTGACTTTGCAGAATGAGAGGGTAAGCCTGAGAGGCTGTTTCTCATTTCCTCTTTGTCAAAATTGTGTGTTGCTTAGCTAGCACTAAGTTAGGCCTTCTGCACTCTGTAAATGATAAGAGGAGCCAGGCTCGACATGTGCAGTTCTCTGGTCCCATTTACCACTTGTAATGTTTTATACCCAGGGAGCAAACCCCCATATTTTGGAAGGAGCTGACACATCATGATATAAACAGATGTCCTATCTAGAACAATTGTATGAAATTTGGACTTTGGAGCGGCAGATGTATTTGAAACTATAATATTGCATCTCTTTTGTATCAAACTAACAAAATTTTAGGTTTTCCTTTGTTGCATTTCAGGGGGCTTTAATGATGATCACAGTAATAATTTCAGTTCTTTTTAAAAATTGTATTCTATTGTTTTATTTTGTGCAGGGTTGTATTTCCAGTGAGCAATGAAGGCCCTACTCTTATACAAAAGGGCCCTACATACATGTATACTGGACATATCAACAAAAAAAAAGGAAACCCAAAGTTGATCATCAATATAATTTCAAAAGCATTACAATGGCCATTATGAAATTCATATCACTGTAAAGTAACACTCATACCATTCTAATGATACCTCTCTCATCTCATCAATGCCATGCGCCACGCATCACTGAAGCCTTCTTGTTAAAAAATGTGTCGCAAAATAGTGATTCTCTCTCACTTTCATGCTCCTTGAGATGTGTTGTTTGAATGTGCCTAAACATGATAAGCAATTCTAAGTAAATTAGCTTTAAAATGACTTTCAATATAATGGCTTTGATAAATGAGTTGGAAAGGCCTATAATTCAGACCATCAAGCTTATCATCCCTGGAGGTAATATCATCATGTTACAGCTGACAGCCCAGAGAACCTTTAATTCCCTGTTGATAATGTAAGAAGCATGAAAGAGCACCAATCACAATTTTTTTGGAGACATTTTCAGAACAATGGGATTCAGTGATGCGTGGCATTGATGAGATGAGAGAGGTATCATTAGAATGGTATGAGTGTTACTTTACAGTGATATGAATTTCATAATGGCCATTTAGTCAGGCAGCTAGCCCGATTTTGATTAGATGAACGAGGTACCAGTAGTAAAGTATTGGAACATATGGGGAGGAATCCCACATTTACTAAACCCAACGTCTGTCAGTGCATCCCTGCTGCATAGGCCTCTAGGGCCCTTCAAAATGGCCCAAAAAATGCCTTCCATTAGATGAGCGAGGTACCACTTCAAACCCACGACATATTTTGCAGCTCAATTCACTGAATTTGAAAATGACAACTGACAGACAAAATTTCTGCTGCAATGTGCCCGCCAGACGCCCCCAAAGGGCCTTAAAATTGGGCATCGATCAAACAAAGGAGATACCACTTGAAAGTGATTTCAAATGAATATATGAACACCACAAAGCACAGAATGAGCAATGCCAGAAAAATTTCTGCTGCAAAGTGTCGCCAGAAGCCCCAAAGTTCGGCCCACTTGCCCCCTATAGTGCAATTTGTGCAGTTGAATGATACCGATGAAACCTGTTATGTAAGGTACTGCATGTAACCGAGTTTGACTGAAAGGTGTGGGTAGTCTAAAACACTGGATATTATCTTTACAAACACAACTGCCGAAGGGCTGGCCGATAACCCCCCCCCCCCAAAAAAAAAAGGGGGGCCTCAAATTCCCTTTCGATCAAACATGGGAGATACTACTTGACGCCCCCAAAATACGACCTAATTGCACCGTATAGTATAATTTGTGCAGTTGAAACCTTTTATTTAAGGTAGTACACGAAACCAAGTTTGAATGGTGCGGGTGAAGTGTAAGAGAGTGGGAGATACTACTTAAAATTTATTTCAAATTGATACATGAACATCACAAAGCACAGCATGATCAACGCCAGAAAAAATTCTGCTGCAAAGTGCCCGCCAGACCGACGGCCCACAAGTCCGACACTAGACAAAAAAGGCCTATTAGACCGACACCAGCAAATAAAGACCCATGAGACCGACACTAGATCAAATAGATCCACGAGACCGACACCACAATAATATGACCCACAAGACAGAAAATTCGCAAATAAGGCCCACGACACCGACAGTAGAGCAAAACAGCCCGCGAGACCGACGTTACATGAAGTATACCCACGAGTCAGCACGTTTTCTTTAATTAAGGCCATAAAAACGAAAACAAGCCAATATCCAGGGGTATCTCGAGGCACGAGCCATGCCCATCCCCCCCCCATCTAAAAGGCAAACAAAAAGGGGGAGAAAAGAGGGAGGGAGAGAAATTACAAGGGGAAGTAAACAAACAAAAGGGTGGGGAAGGGCAACAGAGACTAGAAGCAAAGAACCATAAGAGAGGCAGGTACCTAACAGGAGGTTTAATGACACCCCCCCCCCCCCCCGTGCGCGGATCAACGGAGGCCCGGCGGGCATCCGGACCCCCCCCAAAAAAAAAAGAAAAAAAAAAGAAACAAACAAAAAAAACAAAAACAACAAAACAAAAAAACAACAAAAAAAAACGCTTGAATATGCACCATTTTCAAGTTGATAATAAAAAAATTAGGCTCCCAATATGACTTATTTTTCCTAGCTCGCTATTCGCGCTCGCATATCAACATTCATAAAGAAATGATAAAGCACACACACACACACAAATAAGTAAATAAAATACAAGGTCTTCATAGAATTTTTTACATCGTAAACATCTTAGCTTAATTGATTAGGTCTACAATTTATTTTCCTCTTCTTCTTTTTTCACAAACCTCTGTCAACGTGGGGGAGGGGGGATGGGGGAGGGGGTAATGAAAAACTTCCCGAAATAGTTGGTACAAAAATTGAGCCCCCCCTCCTGAAAATCTTCCAAACCCTATGGATTGTTCGAACCTGCCGTTGGTCACCTGCCTCCTTAGTTCTTTAATTTCAATATCTCTCTGTTGCCCTTCCACCTATTTTTTATTTATTCATTTATTTTTTTAACTTCTCAGCCCTTACCATGTCTCTCTCTCCCTCTTCCACCCCTTTCTTGCCTTTTAGACGTCCCTTTTTTGACTCGTGGGTATACTTCATGTAATGTCGGTCTCGTGGGCTGCACAATTTGTACAGTAGAAACCTTTTATTTACGGTACTACATAAAACCAAGTTTGAATGGTGCCGGTATAGTGTAAGAGAGTGGGAGATACAACTTGAAATTTATTTCAAATTGATGCATGAACATCACAAAGCACAGCATGATCAACGCCAGAAAAAAATTCTGCTGCAAAGTGCCCGCCAGAAGCCCCCAAAGTACGGCCCAATCGCCCCTTATAGTGCAATTTGTGGAATTGAATGATGCCGTTGAAACCTTTTATGTAAGGTACTGCACGAAACCAAGTTTGACTTGAAGGTGTGGGTAGCCTAAAACACTGGATATTATCTTTACAAACACAAATGCTGAAGGGCCGGCTGATAACCCCCCCCCCCCCTAAAAAAAGGGGGGCCCTCAAATTCCCTTTAGATCAAACATGGGAGATACTACTTGAAATGAATTTCAAATTAATACGTGTACACCACAAAAAGCACATATTGACCAACACCAAAAAAATTTTATGCTGCAAAGTGCCCACCGGACGCCCCCAAAATACTAACTAATTGCCCGGTATAGTACAATTCGTACAGTAGAAACCTTTTATTTACGGTACTACATAAAACCAAGTTTGAATGGTGCGGGTATAGTCTAACAGAGTGGGAGATACTACTTGAAATTAATTTCAAATCAATACATGTACACCACAAAGCAAAGAATGAGCAATGACAGACAATTATTCTGCTGCAAAGTGCCCGCCAGACGCTCCCAAAATACGACCTAATTGCACCATATCCCATAGGAAAGTTTTGTGCCTGCCGCAGACTCTTGTGGTAGACTTCCCGCAGACTTGTGGCAGACTTGCCGCAGATTTTCACAATCGGAGAGGAGTGGAAAATCCTGCAGACCGCTCCGCAACTTTCAGAAAAGAACGAAAGAGTCTGGGCGACTCTTTTTCATGAATATCATTTTCTACTACCTTGTTGCAGACTCGCCGCAACTCTTTCAGCATGATGAAAAGTCTGCGCAGGTCTGCGAAATACCTTATCATGAAATTCATTATGCTAGCTATCCTTGTCGCAGATCTTGCCAGCATACTCTTTCAGCATGATAAATAGTTTTGACAGGTCTGTGGCATACCCTTATCATTTTGAAGCATAATATTATTTCCCCCCTTTACCCCAAGACTGTGCTCTCCCTGCCTGTCCATTCCCGCCCACACTCTATCACAGAACACTCCCTGCTTATATACACCACCAAAATCTAAAACATTTTGCACAGTTAGTTAAAAGTAACACTATATCGATTTCTTTCTTATTTAATTTTTTTATTTGCATAATAACATACATATTCAGAAGCTCCTGCAAGCGCAATTATAGACAGGTTCAAAAAACTTAAAGCTAGATGTAAAGATTCATCTTTTTGCCGCAGACTTGCGCATACTAGTATGCCAGAAAAACAGTCTGCTGCAGACTGTTTCTGTGGCATACTAGTATGCGGCAAGTCTGCGGACCTTGGCAACATACTTCTGCAATACTCTCTACGTGCCGCATACTTTTCTTTCCTATGGGTTGATATGAAATTTGTGGCAGACCTGCTGCACAACTATATAATTTCCTCCTTTCTCACCGCAGACCTGCCGCAAACTCTATAACTCTCAATTTTCCACCGCAACCTGCTGCAGACTGTATAACTTTCCAATTTTCTGCCGCAGACTGACCTGCTGCAGACTGTACCGTGCCGGCAGACATATGCGTAAGTCTGCAGCAAAGATTCTTCTGCCGCAACTTCTGCATACTCTTTTGCCGCAGACTTTTAGTCTGCCCGCAGATCTGCCGTCAGATCTGCCGCAGATCTGCGGCAGACTTTTTCTATTTTCCTATGGGATAGTATCTGCCCAATAAGACTTGCAGAACCAAATGAACGATTTGAAGATCAAATGATAATCAGACAATATAAGTGGATGGGGAACCATAAAAATACAAATAATTTTTTTACCATGGCAACAAACCTAAAAACTGAATTTTCTGACCTGAAAATATGTGAAACAAGGTCATTTTCAATGCGAATTGTGAATACATTTATATAAAGAAGTCAGGACAAATAATATATATTTTTGGAACGAGCTTGGCTAAAGGGGGTATCTCACTGACTTGCGAATCCAAGCGAACGAAGCGAATTTACAGAGTTTTAAAGGTAGAGAGATTATAGCTAGCATTTTAAACTGTGCTCATGATTATGGAATACTTTATTTTATTCTGCTTTGTAGGGCAAGCACAAAGGGGTTATCTCACCGTATCAGAATCATATGTTTTCTTTTGTGCTGATTGTTAGGCAAGCACAAAGTGGTTTTGTCACTTTATCAGCATGGCATGCTTTCTTTTGTGCTGCCTTGTTGGGCAAGCACAAAAGGGTTATACTGCATGATCATGGCATGTTACTTGGTGTACTACTTTTTTATGCAAGCACAAAGGGGGTATATCAAACAAAGGAGGTACAAGCCCTGGAGATCTCATCAGCGGGATTCGTTTGATCTTGCCTCAAAGCCGCAAGGAGAAAATATGTCCGGCATTTGCTCAACTGGATCTCCCATGCAGATCGGTAGACAAAAGACAAAAGAACCCCACTTGGCTGCACTCATATGGGTCACTTTCAAAAGGAGATATTCTTTTGTAATTGAAATTACTTTTTGCTACCACTCGTCTGAAAATTGTGAGCAATATAAAATGTGTACTTTGCGAGGCTTGTGAAAGGAAATGGTATAACATTTTCTGAAATATTCAAAGTTACTCGACTGGGCATTTGTTGGGTACAGCCCACAAGACCGACACCCACGAGACTGACGGCCCACTAAACCGACGACCCACGAGTCCGACGGTAAAGTAAATAGGCCAACGAGATCGACTATAAACAATTTAGGCCCACGAGACCGACAGCCCACTAGACCGACACTAGATCAAACAGGCCCACGAGACCGACACTACGATGATATGTCCCACGAGACAGAAAATTCGCAATGAAGGCCCACGACACAGACGGTAGAGCAAAACAGCCCACGAGACCGACATAACATGAAGTATACCCATGAGTCAGGAAGGACGTCTAAAAGGCAAGAAAGGGGTGGAAGAGGGAGAGAGAGAGAGACATGGCAAGGGCCGAGAAGTCGAAAAAAAAAATAAATAAAAAATAGGTGGAAGGGCAACAGAGAGATAATGATATCAAAGAACTATAAAGGAGGCAGGTGACCAACAGCAGGTTCGAACAATCCATAGGCTTTGGAAGATTTTCAGGAGGGGGGGGCCCCTCAATTTTTGTACCAACTATTTCGGGAAGTTTTTCATTACCCCCCCCCCCCTCCCCCACGTTGACAGAGGTTTGTGAAAAAGAAGAAGAGGAAAATAAATTGTAGACGTAATCAATTAAGCTAAGATGTTTACAATGTAAAAAATTCTATGAAGACCTTGTATTTTATTTACTTATGTGTGTGTGTGTGTGCTTTATCATTTCTTTATGAATGTGAGTGCGAATAGTGAGCTAGGAAAAAGAAATCATATTGGGAGCCTAATTTTTTTATATCAACTTGAAAATGGTGCATTTTCAAGCGTTTTTTTTTTTTTTTTTTTAGGGGGGGGGGTCTTATTTTTACAACCTCCTGTTACGTACCTGCCTCTTATGGTTCTTTGCTTCTAGTCTTTGTTGCCTTTCCCCACCCTTTTTTGTTACTTCCCTTGTAATTTCTCTCCTCTCTTTTCTCCCCTTTTTGTTTGCCTTTTAGATGTCCCTTTGCCTACCCGATTAGGGGGGGGGGGGGGTGGGCATGGCCTCGTGCCCCGAAGATACCCTGGATATTCGCTCGTTTCGTTTTCATGGGCCTAATTGAAGAAACGTCTGACTCGTGGGTATACTTCATGTAACGTCGGTCTCGTGGGCTGTTTTGCTCTACCGTCGGTCTCGTGGGCTGTTTTGCGAATTTTCTGTCTCGTGGGTCATATTATTGTGGTGTCGGTCTCGTGGACCTGTTTGATGTAGTGTTGGTCTAATAGGCCTTTCTTGTCTAGTGTCGGACTTGTGGGCCGTCGGTCTCGTGGGTGTCGGTCTTGTGGGATATGACCCCCATTTGTTGACCTGAGCAAAAGATTAATGAAAGGAAATGCGTCTAAATTGGAACTTTGCCAAATGAAAATGTGTGAAATTGGAATGTTTTATTTTGCATATTTCATTTCTGATAAAAAATTATTGATGAACAACCGTTTTGGGCTTTTTTTGCCAAATCAGAATCAGTTTTTGCTCAATATTCCGTTTTTGCTTTTTCGTTCCAAAACGGAAAAACAAATTATCTGATAGTACCTTAATTCTGCAGTCATTCATATTAGCTACATGTATGCATAACCCTTACAACAGTTACAGTACATCATCAATCAGCCTATCCACGTACTCCAGCAATATTGTATATTGCGTTCACTGATGAAAAACTGATGAGGTGCAGCAAATATGAACCTTGCCGCTGAAGGGCCTATGCATTATCTGAAATTAAAATTTCCAAATTACAACATATGTTCTCCCAATTAATGTCTTAATCACTAAACATTAAATATATATACCCTTACAACAAAGTCAGTTCAGATAAATCATTTTCCAAACATACTTTTAAGCCTGAAATTCTGAACTGAAAAATTAGCCAAACATCCAACGGAGGATGGTGTCCTCCTACTCGCAAGTCCTCAAACAAAAATTAACAAGCCTAAAAAGGAGTGTGTCCTTTCTAAGACAAATCAAATACTTGTGCTCAGCTTTATGAGTTTGATTGCCATTTCTTTTGGTAAATTGTACTTTTTTCAAAGTTAGAGGGAAAAGCTTGCAGAGAAACAGCGGAAAAGACACGATTCAAAAGGGTCTGATCCACACGAAGGATCAAATGAAACTTAAAACTATAGGTATACCAGAATTAATACACTTGAATACCATATTCCAAAGCTCCCCTTTCTGCCTGAGCAATAATCTATATGTTTATGTTTATGAATAGTAATGAGTTATATTTGTTGCTTATTTTACACTGCACTTTTCCCGCCATGAACTGGAGTTCATCTAAATGTTATTAAAATATATCACTTTGTATTTTCTTGTGAAATTCCTCTCATATGTCATTATGCACTTTCATGAAATGATCTTGTGTTTTCTGATTCCTTGCCCTTATGATAATACTAGGCCTATATATATTATGTGTATTCATAATTTAACATATAGCTTTGTATCAACACAGGTTACCTTTCAGATGGCATATGTTATTCAATATATTTTCTTTTCTTCACCCTCTCTTCTCCATCCCGCAAGGGCTTGTCTTTCCCCTGTACATGTAGGTATGTTTAAAGACGTCGGTCTCCTGCAAAGATCAAGACGTCACCAATGTTGAAGTATTTCTACATCTATGGGACATGCTTAAGGATCATGTTGGTATGTCACTTTATGGAGCATTAATGATTCAACAATAAAGAAACAAGGATAACAATTCACAACCATTGCTATACCAATACACACTCTATGAAAAATGCATGATTCAAGATCCATTTTTTTTTAGACTCTTCAAAGTACAATCTTAACTGTTGGATTTCTGAAGGATTCTACCTCGCCTAGGACGCACTAATTCTAGAACAGTGGTAATTGTCTTCACATGATCACTCAACTACACGTAGCTTTATGTTTCATCTGGGGTCATAGAAAGAGCCTTCCTGCAGCGCCCCCTGCCAGGCTGTTTCTTTTTTTTTTTAAGTTTGCGAATCTTTCACCACCTATCTCTCTCCCTCTGCACTTGCCCTTTATTATTGCTGCTCACACTTATCCCTACTCCTTGAAACTATATATTTTAACATTAATGTAGATTGTACATGTATGATCATAAAATCTGAAAATGATTCTTCTATATATATTACTCTTGAGTAGATGTATTGCATGTAAATCTACAATACTTTATGTAAATGAGGGAGAAAAGGCCAAACTTGATTTCTCATATCCATGTAACAGTACAAGGGTGACATTGCAATATGGTAATAGATCCCCCGCTTACAGTTCTGCAAATCCTGAATCTATTTCATTTCCTTCAAATCAATATCTAAATAAGTCCAATGACCCTGATAGTAACCAATGTTTCCTCAACCTAACCATCAATCCTGTGTCAAGAGATGATGCAGGTACATATATTCTAACAGCATACATGTATGGGCAAATGCTGCCTGACTATCCAAGAATAGGGTTACGTGTTAGTTATCCTCCAGGTAAGGCATCATGTAAGTCAAGTAGTGATCATTTGGCTGGGTTTTGGATCAAGCTACACTGTTCAGCTCCAATGGGGAATGTGGCAGGCCAAATTGTATGTTACCAAAATGGTAAGAGGCTACCCCCATTTACGATGCCGTTAGAAGGTGATGGGACCTTAAATCAGGACATGTTGGCAAGACAAGTGAAATACTCTGTACGTTGCTGTTCATCAACATTAGACCAAATAAAAACCAAGCACCAATGTGATGATTGTGGATGGGATCCTATTCAAGATACAGCATTACGAACTATTACAGATTCTAGCTCTCCTGTCTCACCTGCACAGGGTTCTAAATCGTCCACAGACCCCACAGATTATGGTGTCCTTCTTCTCACAAGTCCTCAAACAAAAATCAAAGAGTGTACCATTTCAAAGACAGGACAGAACATTGCACTGAGCTGTACGAGTTTGGCTGCCTTTATATTTGGTGTACTTTACTTCAGTAAGTTAAGAGAAATGAAGCTCTCAAAGAGTGAAAAAGCACCAAAGGAAAGTGTAAGAGCAGAAGTAGAAGAATGCACATCTTTTTCTTGCTAACCTCTGGTTCTATGTTTTACTTGAATACCTTAAATATTATTCTTAACACCCCCCCCCCCCCGAGGCAATAGGATTTGTTTTCTTAAAATTAAAATTACACTTAACATTTCACAATCATATATATGTATGCATATGCTTTTACTTCGTTGGGATGTTATGAAGAAAGGAAATTTATATGTTAAGTAGTGTATTTTCTTCTTTTTTTTTTACAATAATGAAGGAACACGTCAAAGATATGCACCATGTACATGTAGGCCTACATTGTACATGTATACATAAGTTCAAATAATAACCAAGCACCAATGTGATGATTGTGGATGGGATCCTATTCAAGATACAGCATTACGAACTATTACAGATTCTAGCTCTCCCGTCTCACGTGCACAGGGTTCTAAATCGTCCACAGACCCCACAGATTATAGTGTGCTTCTTCTCACAAGTCCTCAAACAAAAATCAAAGAGTGTACCATTTCAAAGACAGGACAGAACATTGCACTGAGCCGTCACCGCCTGGATGCTACTTTGGTCCTTTTCTGACGGACAGTACATCGGTGACCGCTTAAACCAAACAGAAATGCACTAATTCAATGTTGCTGAACGGAACGTGCCATCAAACTGTACAATTGATGAGGCTCGGAAGACATTTTACTAATAGGTTCACAAATCCTGGGTCAAAATTATCTCTTAGTGGACTACCTCTCCAGGAGAAAGTGTCTACCCTCGGAGTCGACTGTCTGTCTGGTTGTGTTCAAACAGCTAATTAGGATTTTTGGTATCGACTTGTACACGCGGTTGCTCAATAGTCACCTTCCTCTGTTCTGTTCATGGGTTCAAGAATCGGAGGACATTACGTCAATCCCTCGTTTGCAAGCCTACCTGACTTTTCAGTCCTTATTCAGGTATCAGACCCCCTTATAAAAAATCCTCGTTTGAAACTATTTCCAAGCACTAGGCATGGCCAGATAATCCCTGTTATCAAACTTTGCAACTCCACAGGCCAGCTTGAGCGTTGAGCCAGGGGTAAAAGATAAACAACAGCTGGGATGTTACGTAATAGTAGCTCTGCCTATGAGTAGGCCCTTCAAAATAAAATAATTGTATTTGATATATTTCAAGTTTTCACAGGCATATTATATTTAGAAATCAAATGTTAATTCGTTTTCAATTTCAAACAAAGAAAATCGACCTCGGAATAAGGAAAGTACAAGAATAAAAAACTAATAAAAATTTATCGATACAGACATCTTGATCGTTTAATGTAAACAATGTTGGCCCCCAGCTGTGACCTTGGGTGACCACTGTTTGGACGAGGTGAAGGAACAGATGTTTTTTAGATAGATATCTGATTGAGGTGTTTGTCACACCAGGGTCTCCTCTCACGTCCCTGGTCACACTTGGAAAAGAGAACTAATAGAGTTGCAAGAAGGGGGTATACTGTCCTCAAACGGACTGCGTTCGTCATGATTTGCTCTGAATGCCTTCGCAATCCAGTGGAGAAAGTGGGGAGAACTCCTCTGTTCCTGCTGATTCCTCAGGTTCACAGGAGAATTAAAGAGAATCTGGTGGCGTTGGTTTTGATACCTCGACGTTGATTTCCAAACCTCTTGGAACGTCTGATGTGGTTTCCGTAGAGTCTGGATCTGATGTCTCAGCCCCTATTGGGAATACTACACTGTTGCTTTGCCACTATCAGGGAGAGAGCTCGATCGTCGAGCTTCTGTGATGAGCGTACAGCTCAGTTTTTAGTTCAGAGTAGGAGGGAGTCTTATAGAACACCCTACCTTTCTAGGTCTGGAAGCACTTTCTTGGTGCAAGGAGATAGGTGTTGGTCCTAGGGAGGTATATTTACCATCCATCACTAACTTTCTGATCTGTCTTCTTGATCTCAACTGTATTGATGACCCAAGACTACAATTTAGCAATTGCAGCTGTTTGTGGTTCATCGCTTTCTTTTGCTCAGCTACTCTCTGATCCGTTGGGTTCTTTTATTCTTTCTCAATAGATCCCTCAAGTCTCTGAGACTGCTTCCGTCCTCCGTGGCTTACCTAAGGTCCAGGATGCCTTGGTGCGTTCGGTTTTTTAACCGTTATCTTCTGGCGCTTTTCATGTGACAATTCCAAGACAGTCTTCCTCATAGAAAATGCTTTGGAGCAACGTAAGTGTTTTCTTGATGCCTCTCTATTGCTCCAGGGCATACATATACTCTGGGAAAGACAGGATGTTCGCCCGGTTCCAAAGCAATCCTTCATGAGAAACAATCTAACTCTTCTGGGTCATTGAAGGTTGTCCCTTATCTTCTGTCAGTTTTCTCTTCTAATCACCGAGGACAAACTTTGGTCTCCATCATGCCCATGTACTCAAAAATATTTTGGAAAAGAAAAAAAGAAAGTCCTTTCGCCACCCGGTAAAACTTTTCTGATATTTTGAGATATTTCGATAATTCTGCTGCTTCTAGAGATAGGAGGCTACTGAAGGTCATCAAAGCTCTGAGGCCATAATGCCTGATAAGACCCCTAATCACACATTTAGTGCTTCTTGGGCTTTTTTTCAAGGGGTCTCTTTTGATGTTATATGCAAGGCAGCTTTCTGGAAGTCTTGAAATTCCTTTATCTGAGCGTACTGTGTGACTGTTTTTTTTTCCAGAATGAAAGTTGACCTTGGATTGACCAGCATTGATATGCTTTGAAAAAAAAATGAAAAAATAGTGTATGGAAATGATCCTGCATAACCCAAATCAATTTTCACTAATTTATATCCATGTAATTAGCCATTCAAAGTCTCATATTTACAATATAATAAAAATATAATGTATTTCCTTATATTTGACCTTTATTTGACCTTTAACACATAAAATTGACATCAAGTCACAAAAGTAACATTTGCAACGGATTCTACGCATACATTAACCCCTGTATGCATGTTTTATACTTTAAAATGCGATCTATAGTTGAAAAGTTAAGTTTCATCATAAAGCATGGCGGCCATTTTGAATATATGCTAATTATGCACATTGCCCAAGGTTATCCATTTGGCAACCAATATAAAATTGTTTTAGAACAACAAGAGATGTCGCCTGCTCTTATCTACATGTAATTAGCCCTTTAAAATCTTATATTTACAGTATAATCAAAATATAATGAATTTCCTTATATTCGACCTTTATTTGACCTTTGAACCATAAAATTGACATTGAGTGATAAAAACAACATTTGCAATGGATTGTATGCATAAAGTAACCCCTATATGCATGTTTTATACTTCAAAATACGATCTATAGTTCAAAAGTTAAGTTTCACCATTTAGCATGGCGGCCATTTTGAATTTATGCTAATTATGCAAATTGCCCAAGGTTGCCTGTTTGGCAACCAAGCTAAAATTGTTTTAGAACCACATGAGATCACAAATCAGCAAAAAAACTTCAGTGGAAACAACTTTTCTAGGTTCATAAAATTTCAAACCGACTACTATATTGAAAATCTCAATTAAAAATGAAATGAGATATTTTGGTTCACAGGTGACATTTTTGGGATGTGACAAAGAGAAAAATAATTCATATATTTGCAATTTGTTTTGTACTGTACTTTCCCCCCAATGATACTTTGCGGAGGTTTTATCATTACCTATACTTCTGTGAATCTTTGTACACACTATGGTACTTTTGGTTTTCAGCACTCCTAAATTTACTATATTATTGTCATCATGCAGAGTTTGGACAAGACAAGTACAATTGTTATTAATGACATATCTCATTGGTATATACTTCCTACAATCTTCTTACCAACATGTATATTACAATGCATTGTAGCGCATAAGCGATTCTTGTACATATTTGTCAGACAAGGTGTAGTTCAAAATACATAATCATTGTAATGTTTATGCCATAATATGACAATTTAGTCGTACAGCGGTGGTATAGCATGTATGTATTATGATACAGCACTCATAATCCCCATAGCATAATGCTCCGTCTAGTGATTCACAATATGAAAGTTGTTGAGCATTAATAATGTCATGAAAAGTGATTCACAATATGTAAGTTGTTGAGCATTTTAATGTCATGAAATTGTAATAGTAATGTAATATAATTATTCAATATTCTCTTCTGCAAATTTGAGGGTAAAAGTTTTTAAATTTTAATGTTATGACATTGTAATATAATATATGATATCTTAATAGTGCAAGTTGTTAAAATGTTTACATGTCATTAGCTGTAAACCTTACACTAAAAGGCTGTGTTGCATTTATGAATTATCGTTCTAAGTGCAAACCTTGCGTTCTGGAGTCATGGTGAGGGTTGTGTTTGTGAACTGGTCAGCCTCTAAACCCTCCCGCTTTCTCTTCTGGCACAACCGATCCTAAAATCCACAGAAAGGCAAGATAAGAGAACTTTCAAGACTGTATGTTTTGTTTTTCCAAAATAATGTCTTTTTTATTTAAATTAATGAATTATGCTAATTTATGCATGAAATCATACTTTTTGCTCTAAATCATAAGGCTTCTTCTAACTAATTCTCGGTTTAAACATTCTTTGTAACATTGCTAATGATTGTACGTTAAAAAAATGTGGTAGCTAGTTCAATTTCTTATGTATTTTGTTGGTTTAGGAATTTCTTATGTATTTCTTTGTTTTTTGACTTATGAATTTTATTTTATTTGTTTGTTTGGAACACTTTGGTCATTGATTATGTCTGAATATTACAGCAATATCAACTAAAATAATGGCTAATAAACATATTTTAAATACTGAAATGTGATTTTAGCATGAAAAGCCATTTCCCATATGTTTTGTACACAAATACAGAAAATCTCTGGTTTTTGAGCCTGCATTGCATTACATGTTATGCAACTTCCGAATCATAAGCTCATTCTTTTCAAAATATAGTTTTAGAAGTTATGTAAGATGTAAGAGAAAAAAGAAATATATGCGCAAAGCGCAATTTTTTTTTTCAGCGACAAGCGCGAAATGTTGAGGGGGGCTGGTTAGACCCCCGGCCCTTTTAGGGTTAACATCAGAAATCTGGAAGTGCATATAGATGATATATCATACTGTGATAAAATGAATACATGCACTGCACAAGAATGAAGCATTATAATCTGAAAATGTTGTAATCATAAATTCCTTAATGATTCATGCTCACCTCAGCCTTTTTCTCCGCTTCATTGAGAGGTTACTCCCCATTATTATACTCACACTCTGTGAGACCCTGATCAAACCAACAACAAAAAATACATAACATAATAATAACTTATACTGCAAGAAACGACACCAATGTACATGTAGATGTTTATAAGTACTGTACATGTGTAACTCATGATTGAATTCATAATCTACTTCAAATTTAAAGTATATGTTACAGTAAATGTTTCATTTGTTGCATTTAATTTCAGATAATTTTTGTATAACTAGGTCTAAAGATCATCAATAAAGGAATGTACGTGATTCCTGCTATATTATTAGTGAGGTTATTTCATGGTTCCTTTTTTAATTTTTTTTTCTTTTTGGTTATATCTTGATGTGTTTATTATCAGGGTGTATCAATAAAAACGGAACAGTTTTGAAAAGTCTATCAAAATTTTGTTTCAAATTATGATGTCCATATTTTGATGTTAATAGATGCTAAGAGGTCTTATCGTTCAAATGCCATTTAAAATAATAAGTTTCGTTCATGCTTGAGCGCACACAGAACGTTTTTGTCGGGGGCTCCAAAAAAGGCTTGCGCACAAAATGGAAGAAAAGGAAAAATATGATCATCAGACTTTTTGCTAATCAGCAGACTTACTCTTAACCCTTTCATTATCTTTGCCATTTTTTGAAAATAATGCTATCAAAATTCATTTACAAAGCGACTTATTTAATTGAATTTATTTTGTTTTTCACATGTTAACATGTTATCTTTTGGCATTGAATATTCCTTCAAACTAAAAAAAATAAAAAATAAAAGAAATAAAAAATGTTGTCAACCCAAGAAAGGCGAATCGGTTGGTTGGTTGATTATTTGATTTAATGATTGCTTTGTTTGATCGTTTGTTTGATTGATTGTTTGATTTATTGATTGATTTATTAATTGATCGATTGATTGAATGAAAGATTGATAAATTGATCGTTTGATTAATTGTTTTCTTTGAATGATTGATCGATTACTTTTTGATTGATTGTTCAAATGATTCATTGTTTCTTTGAATGATTGATCGATTACTTTTTGATTGATTTTTCAAATGATTGATTAAATCGTTGGAAGAATAATAGGAAATCGACTCAAAAGACTAACTTAACCATTGATCAGTGAAAATTAACAATCAATCGGAATGGGAGTACCTGATTCAGAATAAGTAATACCCTTTGAATTTACCGAAGTCTTTTTTTTTCCCCGCTCAAGCATGAACGAAACAAATAACCAAAGCAATCAATCAATCAATCAATCAATCAATTAAACAATCACTTAAACAACCAGCCAAATCCACTTTGTTATGGGTTGACAAAAAAAAAATTAAAAATTTGTAAAAACAACAGTTTAAAGGAATATTTATTGTTAAAAGATAATATATTAAAATGAAAACAAAAACAAAACAATTAAATTAGATAAATAGCTTTGTAAATGAATTTCAAATCATAATTCGAAAAAAGTGGCAAAGATAAAGAAAACAAATTAGAAGAAGACGGTTGATTACCAAAAAGTCTGATGACCGTATTTCTCAATTTTTCCATTTTGTGCGCAAGCCGTTTTTTGAGACCCCGACAAAAATGTTCTGTGTATGCTCAAGCAGGAACGAAACTTATTCTTTTAAACTGCATTTGAAAGATAAGACTTCAGAGCATGTATTAACATAAAAATATAGACATCATAATTTGAAACAAACTTTTGACAGACTTTTCAAAACTGTTCTGTTTTTATTGATACGCACTGTATATGTAGCATATCCATCTGTGCCGTTTAGTGTTGTATAATAAATCAAAAATTTTAATTCTAGATTGTTAAAGCTAACATACAATGTACAGTACAAATTTCATGATGATAGATTTTGTATGTTATTGTAAAACTGTTATGAATTCCTATTACTATATTCGTGGATATATTTGCAGTACATTAATTTTTCTTGCGGATTTCGCGCTAAGAGTGGCAGGTGCGAATTTAAAAACCTGCGAATATATAGGCATGCTTTCCTACGCATGTATTGAATGGGTTCAATTGTGAACTTACGAATATGCAGCGCGAATTTAAGAACCTGTGAACGTGTTTTGAGGCCTCTCAGCGGGAAAAATTTTTCCTGCAAAAATAACAGCGAATAGAGTATATTGATTTAGTAACCATTAGCTTATTATTGTTGAAAAGTATCAAGTGCAAATCTTATGATGTAATGGCAGAGTTTGTGTGCTTTGATATGTGTTTACTGTAGCTAATATTATTGAACAGTATATTGCAAATGTTATGATAGCAGATTTTGTGTGCTGATCGATGTGTTATTACTGTAGTTTATTACTATTGAAAAGTATAAACATGTAGTACAAATGTTATGATGGCAGATCTTGTGTACTTTGATGTTGTTTACCAATAATGTAGTTTATTACTATTGAAAAGTATATACATGTAGTACAAATGTTATTAGGGCAGATCTTGTGTACTTTGATGTTGTTTACCATTAATGTAGTTTATTAATTGAAAAGTATATACATGTAGTGCAAATGTTATTATGGCAGATCTTGTGTACTTTGATGTTGTTTACCATTAATGTAGCTTATTACTATTGAAAAGTATATACATGTAGTGCAAATGTTATGATGGCAGATCTTGTGTACTTTGATGTTGTTTACCATTAATGTAGTTTATTACTATTGAAAAGTATATACACGTAGTGCAAATGTTATGATGGCAGATCTAGTGTACTTGGATGTTATTTACCATTAATGTAGTTTATTACTATTGAAAAGTATATACATGTAATGCAAATGTTATGATGGCAGATCGTGTGTACTTTGATGTTGTTTACCATTAATGTAGTTTATTACTATTGAAAAGTAGATACATGTAATGCAAATGTTATGATGGCAGATCTTGTGTACTTTGATGTTGTTTACCATTAATGTAGTTTATTACTATTGAAAAGTATACATTTGTCCCACAAATTGTTCATACCCCTGTCGTTTTTTAATTTTTTTTTTATTTGTGTTTTTAACTGAATGCATTTCCTCAAACTTTTTTGTGATCAATAGGTACCAACAACTAAACAATGAGGAAAATTTGAAATTTTGAGAAATTTGGTGTTCCAAGGGTATTTTATTGACAGATTTATGAAAAACACCATGTTCATAATTATTCATACCCTAGGGGTACACAGTCCAATTTCTTATCAAATTACCACAAATATTTCTTTTTTTACTCAAGTAACCATCGGAAACAGTCTTTGTAAGAGTCCATAGCATTTCCTCATGGCTTTTGAAGGGTCTGTCCCAGGTGCCTTTAGGAAAACCTCCAGGCTGCGTCAGGTTGCATGGTCTTTGAGCTATCCTTTGAGCTTTCAGCGTCCAAACTCTTTTCTTGTGCTTATCTTATCAGGACTTTGAATATTTCACTTCGGAACAATTATATCGATCTTATTACGATAAAATAACCACTCTACCCACCCTTTCTGGTCCCTGATGTAAGCACCAGATGTAAAGCACCAGATATAAAACACTTTGGAAAGAGCTTCCATGGGCATGACAAAAAGGGGCAAGTGTCTCCTCAAATTGCCAAATAGGTTTACTGTGAGGCCAACAACACCCCACAGGTCATGATCAAGGTCCGAATTGGCACCTCTGACCATCCAGAGATGAAGGCATCAAAGAGTAAATACTGCATAGGCCTAGAGGAGATCTGTACAGACACTGCCCAGTACAGACCCCAGTTTTTGTAGTCAGACCCACCGGGAGGCCTCTGGACAGTTTGTGAGCT
>CALNVZ010003426.1:35280317-35316923 GCA_940671915.1 Paracentrotus lividus
TGATCATATATGTACAATCTAAAGTTCTTAAAAGATAATATAGGTTCAAGGACTAGGGAAAGGCGTAATCGATAATTAATGGTTAGTGTTGAGGTAGAAAGAAATGTGGTGAAAGATTTGCAAACTGGAAAAAAAAAAACAGCATGGCAGCTAGGGGTCGCCACGTGAAGGCTCATTCTTTGACCCCTAATGAAATGTGCGAAGCTTCATATCGTTGGGTGATCATGTGAAGACAATTACCACTGTTTTTAGAATTAACTTGACTTTAATAGGCAAAGTAGAATCCTTCCGTAATCCAAGGGTTAATATTGTACCTTGAAGAGTTTTTATATTTCTTTTTGAATTGTATAGCTTCTCATTATTGGTTTAGCCTGCATACAGATTGCTTTTATGCCGTTCTTCAATATCATTCTTCACTTTTGAATAAAGTGATCTTGAATCCTGCATTTGTCATACACTGTGTACTGGTATGGCAATGTTTGAGAATTGTTATCCTTATTTCTTCTTTCTTCTGTTGAACTATTAGTGCTCAATAAAGTGACATACCAACATGATCCTTTAGCTTGATCGTCACTGAACGGACTTATACAGTAGATCCGAGTAGCATGCTCTTGACTGGGGGAAAAGATGAAGAAGATAAAATACATAAAACATTAATATATATTTTTTTATTTTTCTAAAACAAATTGGTAAAAGATAGTCTATACTGATATTGCATGGTACTGTCCTTTGGCAAGACAGTAAATCTACATTTGCCACACTTGGCCCAGGTGAGGTAATTGCACCTGGCAGGAATTAATTGCTTGAAATAGCCATGCTAAACCCTGGGTAATAGTGAAGTGCCAGGAAAGTCAAATCTGAGAGATTTGAAATACTAACTTGTGAAATAGGCATTGAATGTATACTCAATTTTGTGTGTGTACCAATTGTTAGCCATGTGTGTTATCTTGATCTAGTTGATTTTCTACTTGTTGATTGTTGGTGAACCTGTCTCACTTTCTGCAAGACCATAGGTTGGTAATTATTGCCCCAAAATATAAAGGTCAGCAGTTGATTGCAAATCTTTTTAACAAAAGATGCAAGCACAAATGATTTGATTGGTCTTTGCCATTTGGCAATTATTGCAAACTCTTAAACCTTAATTAGATTTTGGAGGAGTAAAAGTTCACAGACGTCAACTTTTGAAATTTCAGTTATAACATGTGTAATGTTGTTATCCCAATATCGCAAAAAAACTTAGATTATGAATTTTAAGCTTGATAACAGTAAACCTATATATCACCTTTGGAAAACAATTTAGGATATTTTGGAATGACTTGTTCAAAGTTTAACTAGGGTCACAGAGTTCAACTCTTGAAATATAGTATTGGTCATTTTATTGCTATATCTAAAGAATTACTCGAGATATGAAATTCATAAAAATTATGATAAGATTTTGGTGCAGTTAAGTAAAAGGTTTAGGGTCACTTGTGAAATTTCAGGTACTTGTAGTTCTCTAGTTAATGCGATATCTCAAGAACCACCTTATATATGGATCCAAAAACTGATTATGGAGAATACAGTCTCTTTTCACCAGCAAACATTACATTTATCCTCTTATTTTAATACAAAATAAGAGAACTGCTGAAACTGCTTATCCAATAAAAAAGAGCCATTGGAGCAAAATGAAGTCAAAAGGAGCCTGAGCTTTCGATCCTAGCAGAATCTTCGTCAGAGACTAAATGACACAGAATAGTAGGGAATAAACATGAATAAAGAGAAGGAAAGAAAAAAGGTACAAGTAGAGGGGAAGCATGGAGGAAGAGAACAAAAGGGGTGATGTAAAAGGTGTGAAGAAGGCAGCCAATCAAAAAGCAAGGAGAGGTGTGACATCAAACAGCATACTGGAACAAAAAAAGAGATGATTAGCTGGGAGAGGGAGGTGAGAGTAAACAAAGAAGGGATTAAATGAAAGGCATAAGGACTGAAAAGGGTGAAAGAAGAGAGAAAAAAAGCCTTGGAAAAGAACACTAAGTAGACCTAGCTGTGTACTAAAGACCTACAAGTAAAAGTAAAGGGAAAAATAAGATGAAACTACAAGTATAAAGAGGGAAAGATAAGAAAAATTAGTGAAACATTGGTAAAAGAACAAGGGGAAGACATAAAAAACAAAAGTGACGTCTGACCCTAACCTGTAAGGGAGAAAAGAGAAACAAGAATGGATATGAGAAACAAAATGTATTAGTCAAATAAAACAAAACACCAAAAAAAACATAACTCCTATTTTAATATTAGAAACCTATTTCAATTGCTGTAAGTGAATAAAGATGAATTATATCTTACTATTTTTCCAGCAACGTCGTTCCTTTCATCACCCGCTGTGTGTTCAGTGTTAAAATGGCGGCTGTTCACGAAACTGTCTGGAAAATTCCAAATGTGCTCGTCTCCTTCCGCATCTCAGCCTTTTACAGGGTATCACTTGAAAAAGGAAACGCAATGTGAATGGTAAACTACTCAATTTTATACACGGTCAAAAAGGTATCACTTTAAAAAGGAAATCCAAGTTTATTGATAAATTATTCACATTTATAGACCATCCAAAAGGTGCATAAACTTTACTTGTTGTATACCTGAAAAATGAGTTTCTGACCATTCATTTGGGTTTACATGTAGCTCTTATTGTCTGTCAGCATTCAAGTGTTCTGTCATGATCTATAGATGGTAATGTTGTCATATGAAGGAGGAGGTTGTTCTCTTCAGTGATGATTATGTTGCATAAATAATTTTGCTTTATATTAACCAGCACAGACAGGTGTTCTTTTCATTAGATTCCCTAAAAAAAGTACTTCCAATTTGAAATAATATTGCTAACCATCTACCCTAGGATTTTTTTTTTTGAACTACATACATAGATAGGGGCGGGTTTAGAGTTAATCATTGCATGTGAGCACCAGCAGAGCTTGTAAATCATCATTAACCGTCTTGAGATCCTGGTGTATATTTGCACGTGACCTGCCTCAGCAGAGTGATCGATGGACTTTGGACTGTCCCAAGTAATAATTAACTTCAACTTGTGCATTGATATGATTATGTGTGTGTGGGAGAGGAAGGGGAGGGGAGGAGTATTGTCTGGGATGAAGTTTGAATTCAAACATATAATTAAAACAGCTTATTATGATATTTGGAGAATGTCATAGAAACTCGTAATTAAGATGAGAGAAGAAATTCAGCGCCGTCGTCAGGAAGCTGAGGCCAAACGCAAAATGGCAGAAGAAAAAACCAAGTACTTTATTCCAAAGTACAAACTTGCTGTAAGTAGTACTTTTTTTTGTAAAAGAAAAAAAAAGAATAATCATACATTATGAGATATTTGAGTCTCCAAGCCTATTGTCAATGCATCTAAAGAAAGAGATTAAATGAAGGAGAGAACTTATGAATGACTTTGAAGAACACCCCCCCCCCCCTAGGCCAACTCCAACTCCACTACTTATAGTTGTAATATAATCTATTGGGGTGTGTGGTGTCAGTTTTGATTTGTATATTCAAGCAAAAGAAAATGAAGAGATAATGGCTAAGAGAGGAAAGGAAATGGAGGAGACACTGTTGGTCATATTCCAGGGCTGTTTTTCATCAAGTTGTTCGTAAGTTACGAATGACTTTACGAATGACTGTGATCAGTTCTTGCGTTAAATTTTAATGCATGTGATTAGTATAGCACCGAAAAACATGTTCCAGTCGTTCGTAAAATCGTAACTTTAAGAACAACATTGTGAAACACCAACAAGGTCATAGGCCTACACTTTAGGTCACAATGGTCATTCTTTGACCTCAACATGTTATTCCATTCTTATCTCCAGGATGTAGAGATGAAAGCAGAGAAAAAGAGGTCTTGAAGAGAAATGATAAGAACTTCCCCAACAGAAAAAAAAATCAGCTATCATTTTGTAGGTCATAGGTTATAGAGGTCATTTTGCTTTTGACATTGACATTTTATTCTATTCTGATCTTCAGGAAAGCATCGCTAAAGCCAAACAAGAGAAAATGCAGACCGATGCAGAGATGATGGCTGAGAGAGAAAAGAGAGTAGAAGAGAACTTCCCCCAAATACGGATCAGTGTTCGTGACTCCGAAGAGCGCCTCCGTGAGATTGCTGAGATCCTACATGCCAAGCTAGTAGAGGTCTATGGTGATATGTATGACCTCGTACAGAGGAAGGAGAGACAGGAATATGATGTAAGTGGAACTTAGTAGTTTTAAATCCTGCTTGTTTTTTTTTCTTGTTTTTTCAAAGCATTTATAAGGAAGTTATAGAACAAATACAGCAATGTGTAAGTAGAATTAAATTTAGTTTAATTAGGATTATAGCATTACAAACATTGGTGTGGAAATTCAAGAACTACATTTATACTACAGCAATTTTGTTAATTCATACATGAAATGACTTTTCTTGAGTACATACTACAAGGAAACTAACTGTGAAGAATGTTTTGGAGTATTAGAATTAAAAAAATTATTATGTTTCTTGGGATCTACATTTCCACCATTCATAGAAGACTTCTGATAATAATCTATTTGTATTTAGTATATTACATTATAAATGTATATGTAAGTACATGCCGCTCGATTGTCTTTATTTCTTTGTTGTACTTGCAGCTGAATGAAATGAATGCTCGCATCAAAGACCTCGCCAAAAACAAGTAAGTCTTGTTAGACCTAATGTTATAGGCAAGAATACAGACAGAAATGGGAGAGACAATGAGAGAGATGTGGTATACAAGATAGACAAGAATACAGGTAGACAGATAGGTAAACACAAAGGGTAAAATTTGTATTAAATGGAGACAGCCAAAGAGATACAAATGAAGAGAAAGAAAGAAAGAAATAAACCTAAAGAGATAAATTCAGAGTGAGAAATGAGCAAATGATAATATTTGACGTCTTTACTTGCATCATGCTGCTAAGATGTGTGGTATCATTTGCAGAGTATCTTAAGAGCATCACAAACATCTCTGCAAAGTTTTTTAAAGTTGATTCCTTTCTGGGATCAGAAGTTGGTTGATGGTAATAGTAGGCCTACCCACAGTCAGTCAGCTCCACAGTCAGACCCAGGTTCAAAGCTCAGACAAGTCTTTTGGATGGTGATTTTAAATACATGGTGACACTACAAGCACATCTGTTACTTATTATTATTATTAAACAACATTCTTCACTCATGTTACTAATATTAAACTAATATAACACTATTATGAATCTCTATAACTTACCCTTACCATTTTATACTTTATAGGACTGTGAAGGTTACTCCAGTTGACCAAGGGTAAGTTCCTTGTTTTCCTCATATTAGGCATTCAAATGAATATTTATGGCTGCAAACGATACAAATTATATTGTACCTCTTACCAATATTTAGATTGCATAAGACAGGGTTTTGAAAACTTTATGAGTCTTTTTTTATGCCAAATGATAATGGCTCTTTTTTAAGGCAGTGGGAAACCTGAAGAGTTAGTGGTAGTGTTGTTTTTGAAAGTTTTCAGATATAATAGGTTAAATTGTTTTTACATTTTTGTGTTGGGAATAATATTTGTTGGTATGAGTGCTGTTTTATCATTGTATAGATGTATCTTAATATTGCTTGTTGAATGACGGGATCTAACCTGGATTGTCTGTTTTCATCTTTGCTCGAAATTGTGTTTGTCTCATCATAATTTCATTTGTAATATGATGAAAGCAAAATGGATGTTCACTCTTTGCCGAGTTGTTATTTTTCAATATACAATTTCATAGATTACATTTTACACAGTTTTATGTGAATGTTTACTTTTCTTTTGTGCATCACTAATGACTGTTAACAACATTGTGCATTGCCTTTAACATTATGTTTTGATATTATATGATTTAGTTTCAATATGATTTGTTCTATTTGATATGGTTAATACAGTGCATTCATATAAAAACTATACTCTTTTAAATGGCTGCCAAGTATAAAATATATAGTTCTTGTGGAAAGGTTTATGTATAGAAAGCTCATATCCTTATCTATCATTATGACATCAAAAAGTCTGAAAATATGCTTCAGTGATCAATGCCCACATTTATCAAGGACACAAAATTGAGGCTGTGCAGGAATTCACTATTATTATGTATTTATCTTCTGCTCATGGGATAAATCAGTTAATATTATTTACAGACTTTTTTGGTGTCATAACAAAAGTTCAGGATACAGGTTTGTTCTGCATATAAACCTTTTCCCCAAGAACCATATATATTTGGTAGGCATTGTAAAAGTTTATGATTTTTACAATTTGATATGGTTAGTATGATTTTGTATGATTTGCACTATTTGATATGGTTTGATTTGCTTTGTTTTGCACTGTTCATCTAACAACTAACTCTAGGCATGTCAGTATGCTGAAGGAAATGGGATTCACCTTTGAAAACAAGGTATTATGCTCTGAGAAGTAGAATAGAGTATATTGTAATATATAAGATAGGTCATATGAAAGAATAATATAAACATAGTCAGAACACAACATAAACTGGGGTTCACATTGGCCTCGAAATTTCAACTTACAAATATTGAAGAAATAAAAGTTTGTGCCAACCTCTAGTATTGAAAGTTTCTACAAATATCAAAAGAATAAGAAAACCAAAATATTTATGGTGATAAAAAAAATATAAAAAGGCTAAATAGAAATGTATGGGTTTTTTTTTTTTTTTTTTTTTTGCTTTTTTAATTTTTTTTTAACTATCTTGAGATCTACTATAGATGTAAAGATACCATTAATTAATTTTTGGAAGTATTTATTAATTTATTTATTTATTTTATTTTTTTTATATTTTTTTTCCTTCAAATTTCAGTCCTATCCTGGATATGGTTTGCTTTAACCCAATGTAGAGTAGTGATTTGTTTCTTAATATATTTTGTGCCGTAAGTCTTTTACCATTAAATTACGTATATCTTGCTAAAATGTGAATACTACACACACGCTGCTATTCCAAGATATGCTCTTTTTGCTTTCATCCATCCTGATTTTCCTTTGTAGTTCTTTATGCAAAATATTTTAAGCACAATGTCATTTTTTGCATAATTTGCAAAGAAGCAATTTCACCAACAACAACAAACATTGACTTTGGTTTTCTTATTCTCTAATACTTACTTTTAGCTGCCTTCTAATCTATAATTATCAAAAACTGATTTGAAAGCTAGCCATAATAGATACTAGTATGTGAATATTACTATTTGTTTACGTTCCCTTGTAAACTATGTGATAATTTTCTGTGTGTAATAGAGTGCAAAGCAGAAGCAGAATGTTGATCTGAAGGCAAGCCTGCCCTCTAGTGGTAACATAGCAGACAGGCTCCAGCAGCTCCAGAACAATCTCAAGAAAGATGCGGTAATTGGACTAGATTCAACATTATTATACAAAAGCATTTAACAGCACAAGCTAGGCATTTCATATCTACAGCTGGCATTAGATGTATTGTCTTCTTGGTACACATGTCAAACATTATACTAAAAAGGCAAAAGGGAAAGTATTCTCTTTGTCAGTTAATCCGTCCTTGCTAAGGCCATAAGATCCTCATCAAGACTATGTTTATCTCTCTTCACCTGGGTAAAGTAGATTTGTTATAATGAGATGCTTGATACCAAGCCAAATACCTTGTTATAATCTTGTGCATTAGACACTTAGTACCCAGGGAGCAAAACCCCATATTTTTGAAAAAGCTGACATGTCGAGATATAAAAAGTTGTCCTATCTAGGATGGTTGTATGGACCCTAACCGACATCGCTAGGGCGGACAACTCTTCAGACCAGCTGCAGGAGGGTCCCTACAGGTGGGGGCGTCCAAAATAGCCGCCCCTTTTACAAAAATTAGTATTCTGAACACAACTGGTTGAAGAAAAGTTTTGAATACATTGAGTTCAGTACCAAATTAAAGATAATAAAATTTTCTACAATTTGGTATTATTTTCAATAGTAATAATATTCAGTAAGGGTAAAATTTTAAGCGTTAAAGTTAATTTTTTCATTTTTTTTCCAAAAAATTAATTTTAATCTTTTTATTGTTTTACCTCATTTAATAATCATGTCAGGATTTGAAGTGCGAAACTTTTCAGAAATGTGCCCCTATGCATGGACAACAGTATGTGAAAAAGACAAAGTAATGCTTCTTTTCAATGAAGAGATATAACGCTATAAAGTTATGAATGCAGTATACGGAAAAACAACGTTTTTGCCCCGTTTATGTGGAAACCCATACTATACACGTGTAATACCCTATTACAGCACGTGCATATGTATTACAATGCGTGATCTAACAATTTTATGAATATAATTTATACAAGTTTTCATGAGGGTTAATACAACGCTGTCCTATGATGGACTACTCATCTAGTATATTGTGAACGGCGAGGGGGTCTAGAGTACGGGGCCCATGAGGAGGGGGGGGGGGCGGCAGGTGTAAATTTTTAGTATACTACACATTAAGGTTGCATATTATTATTTTTTGTTGTTGTTGTTGCTAGCTCTAGCCACATCATTTTGTCCTGGCTTTATTTGTTTGTCCCCGCTTTCACTTTTAAGGAACCGGGATATATCTTAGTCGTTCCCCAAACCATACCCTAGGTTGAAAAATAAAAAAAAAAGTTTGTCAACCCCACAATGCCAATTTGTTGCGATTTTTCCTTTTAATTTTTGGGGCCCCTTTTTGTTTTCCATGATGCTAACCAAAGCCCCCTTAGATCTACCCTCACGAAACGCGTTTGATGGGTAGAGTAGCTATTGTTCTTTAACCTAAATCTAGGTTTGTGATTACAGGCTTAAAGGTCTATTGTCTGGGAGAAGGTTCAAAAAAATTTTGATTGGGGTAAAAAAAAAATGATTTTATTAATTTTTACACCACGGAAATTTCTAACTTCCCCAAAATGTATTTTACAATCCCACCAAAGCATAAATGCCAAAGAAAAATAAAGGTTGTAACCTTATACCTAGATTTAATTTAAGACCAATCAACCCTATACCTCAGACGCGTTTCGTGGGGTAGGATAGAGGAGGCTTTGGTAAGTATTTAAAAACAAAAAAAAAAAAAAAAAAAAAAAAAAAAAAAAAAAAAAAAAAAAAAAAAAAAAAAAAAGCGGCATCCCATTGAGTAGGGAAAAAATAGGCAAAATTTACCTTTTTTATTTTTCAATCCCTGGGTATGGTTTGGGGGAACGTCCATGATATAGCTGAAGTCCAAAAAGTGAAAGTTAGGATTAAGATTTAAAGCTGAAGCAAAATGATTTGGCTGGAACTGAGAAAATAGTAATAATAATAATAATAATAATCCAACCTTCACGACAAATAGCGTATTGTGTATACATTTACAAAATAAATCATAGCTTTTCGTGGATGGCTTATATGGGATGATTGTATAGACTCAAACCAATATTTTCTCGAATTGTTTCGATAGACCAGCTGGAGAAGGGTGCATACAAGCGACACAGTACAGTGGAGGGGCAGGGGGGCAGTGCAACCAACCTTTTCAGGCACCACAAAATGTGCCTCTTTCAATAGTAATATATAGTGTCCCCCTTTTTAAAGTTTGAAGGGCTCCTTTTATATTAAAAATAAACATGTAAAATTTCTATCTAAAAAAAGGGCACTTTGATACTAGAATGTGCCCATTTTTAATGTATTTTAAAACCCAAAGTTTCTCTCAACTTCGCATCAAGAGGTAACAAGCAATATATTGTTAAATTAAACAAACTTCCGCCTGCTGCTAGAGAAAAATATATTTGAAGGGGGTCATCCCACGAGACCCATAAGATAGACCTTAGACAAAGAAGGCTCATAAGACAGACACTAGCAAATAAAGGCCTATATTAGATAAACACTAATAGAGCAAAGATGATCACGAGACCGACAATACACAGAGTTGACCCACAAGACCGAAATTAGGCAAACTAGGCCCATGAGACGGTACTGAAACAGCCCCACTAGACCGAAATTGAGCTCACAAGGCAGACGCTATCCAAAACAAGCCCACGAGAACGACAGAATATATAGGAAAGCATTTGTACAGGGTGTCTCTCAATAATAAGTTTGTCAGGGACTTATGTATCACGTGGATGAAACACGTCTTGGGGGCACGATGCTATGCCACCCCCGCCCTTATCGGATACAGTAGGCAAAAGGGGCGTCTAAAAGGTAAACAAAACACAAAAAGAAAAAAGAGGGAGGAAGCGAAAGAATGGGGATGATAAGGGGAAGAAAAAAGATGGGGAATGGCAAAAGACAAATAAAGAACTTAAAGGACATAGGTGGCAGCCAGTAACCCGGGGGGGGGGGGTGACTAGGCGCGTCGAAAGAACCCCCCCCCCCCCCCCCCGCTGGATATATTTCTCTCTAGCACCAGGCGAAGTTTGTTTAATTTAACAATATATTGCTTATATTACCTCTTTAATGCGAGGTTGCCCTTTTTTAGATAAAAAATTCACAAAGTTTATTTTTAGTACAAAAGGAGCACTTTTAACTTTTAAAAGGGGGACACTATATATTCTATTGAAAGAGGCGCATTGTTGGTGCCTGAAAAAAATTGGGTTGTACTGTACCCCTGCCCCTCCACTGTGTCGCTTGTATGCACCCTTCTCCAGCATGTCCAGCTGGTCTATCGAAACAATCCGAGAAATATTGGTTTGAGTCTATACAATCATCCCATATAAGCCATCCACAAAACCTATGATTTATTTGTAATGTATACACTATTGGTCGTAAAGGTTGGATTATTATTATTATTATTGTTATTATTATTATTATCATTATTATTATTATTATATTATTATTATTATTTTATTATAATTACTATTTTCTCAGTTCCAGCCATATCATTTTGCTCCGGCTTAAATCTTATTTTTATTTCCTAACTTTCACTTTTTAAGACTTCAGCTATATCTTGGACGTTCCCTCAGACCATACCCGGAGATTGAAAAATCTAAAAAGTAAATTTTGCTATTTTTCCCCTACTCAAAGGATGCCACCCCCCCTTTTTTTTTTTTCTTCTAACCAAGGCCCCACGAAACACGTCTGAGGTATAGGGTTGATTGGCCTTAAGTTAGATCTAGGTGTAAGGTTACAACCTTTATTTTTCTTTTTGGACATTTATGTTTTGCTGAGATTGTAAATATACATTTTTGGGAAGTTAGATATTTCCGTGGTGTAAAAAAAATTAATAAAATCATTTTCTTGTTAAACCCCAATCAAAATAAATTTTGAACCTTCTCCCAGACAATAGACCTAAGCCTGTAACCACAAACCTAGATTTAGGTTAAAGAATAACAACTCTACACATCAAACGCGTTTCGTGAGGGTAGAACTAAGGGGGCTTTGGTTAGCATCATGGAAAACAAAAAGGATCCCCGAAAATTATAAGTTAAAAAATCGCAACAAATTGGCATTGTGGGGGTTGACACACTTTTTTGTTAAATTTTTCAATCCGGGGTATGGTTTGGGGAACGACTAAGATATATCACGGTTCCTTAAAAGTGAAAGCGGGGGCAAAATGATGTGGCTAGAGCAACAACAACAACAACAAATAATAATATCCAACCTTAATGTGTAGTATACTAAAAATTTACACCTGCCGCCCCCCCCCTCCCCATGGGCCCCATACTCTAGACCCCCTCTCCATTCAAAATAGACTAGATGAGTAGTCCATCATAGGACAGCGTTGTATTAACCCCCATGAAAACTTTTATAAATTATATTCATAAAAGTGTTAGATCACGCATTGTAATACATATGCACGTGCTGTAATAGGGTATTACGCGTGTATAGTATGGGTTTCCACATAAACGGGGCAAAAACGTTGTTTTTCCGTATACTGCATTCATAACTTTATAGCGTTATATCTCTTCATTCAAAAGAAGCATTACTTTGTCTTTTTCACATACTGTTGTCCATGCATAGGGGCACATTTCTGAAAAGTTTCGCACTTCACATCCTGACATGATTATTACATGAGGTAAAACAATAAAAAGATTAAAATTAATTTTTTGGAAAAAAATGAAAAAATTAACTTTAACGCTTAAAATTTTACCCTTACTGAATATTATTACTATTGAAAATAATACCAAATTATAGAAAATTTTATTATCTTTAATTTGGTACCAAACTCAAAGTATTCAAAACTTTTCTTCAACCAGTTGTGTTCAGAATACTAATTTTTGTAAAAGGGGCGGCTATTTTGGACGCCCCCACCTGTAGGGACCCTCCTGCAGCTGGTCTGAAGAGTTGTCCGCCCTAGCGATGTCGGTTAGGGTCCATACAACCATCGTAGATAGGACAACTTTTTATATCTCGACATGTCAGGTCCACCCTACTTGCTCCCTAGGTATAGGCCCGAATTCACAAAGGAGGATTTTGCAAAACCCACGGATCCGTGGATCCGTGGGTTTTGGAATCGACGGCTCCACGGATCCACCAGTTTATGATTCATCAACAGTTGACCCAAATTATGACGTTTTATGACGATGTGGATCTGTGGATTCAGTCGAGTCCACCTTTGTGAATACCATTTTGAAAATCCTAGGTCCAACCCTAGGTTAAACCCAGGGTTGAAACCATGGATTTTGCAGAACCCACCTTTGTGAATTCGGGCCTTAGAGAACTTAGACACGTGCATTCATGCACATGTTTGACAATGGGATAGATAGGATTGCCTTGATTGTATCTGTGTTCATTATAATGGTAGTACACTGTATTTTTTAGAGTAGCTTGAGAGTTTTGGGGGTATAAATTGTTTAAAATGATTGATACCTTTGAACATGTTGAAATTGCCTGAAGCATTACGAAGGCCCATGTGGATTCATATTTTTAACATTGGTCCTGTGTTCTGTACTTGCTAATGATACTCTTATACATTTATACATAATTACATACAATGTTGTTATTACCCCTGGGCCCGTATTCCATAAACTATACTTAAGCAATTTGTCTTAAGTCAAGTATTTTTCTAAGATTTTGTCCTGGGGAAAAAAAATCTTAGCCTTTATACCAAACGCATTTAAGCACTTTGTCTGAGGTCAGAAAGCATCAAGCAAAATTCTGAATTTGGTTAATATCGTCATTTTAAATTTTTGTGGTCTCAAATGAGCTTGCCATATAATCAACATTAAAGTTAAGCCGCTAGGTAGTAGGCTTAAATTAGGATATAATTCTCATTTTGTATGTGCGATTTGAAGGTGCAATTCCATTTAAGTCTTTTAACTTAGCAAAAAATCTTAGAATTTATGCTTCACTGCCAAAAATAGGCTTGAACAGAATTCTTAGTAAGCCGTATTTATGGAATACGCATTTTAAAGATAAGCAAAAATGCTTAAATTTCATGCTTTTATGGAATACGGGCCCTGATCACTATCAATCTCCACATCCTTGATAAGTATTCATGTTATATTTATTATGTCAATTGGGATTCAATGTCGTTTTATCCACCTACAATTGCTCTGCTGTAAATTCCATACAATAATTAAATGACTCAACTCAACCCTAGACTTAACACTATACACTATCCTAAACAATAACCCTAAACTTAGCCCTAGCATAAAACCATAATTGTGACCCTAACCCTACATCTTAGATGAAATAAAGCTTAGAGCATTTATCGCAGGAGCAAATGTCCCCGGCAATTAGTTATCAGTGTTATGATTATGGCAATCCCGAAATCCTCAGAGCAATACATGCTTTATGACTCGTATATTCCAGGAGACCACTGACAAGAACCTGAAGAAGGAACCTATCAAGATGACATACAGCACTCCTGAACAGCTGAGAGAAGAACTAGAGGCTAGTAAGATAGATGCTGAGAAGTACAAACAACAAAGGGTGGGTATCTCTTTGCTTTCCCCTAAATAGTTTCATGATTGTAGCCCTTTCTTAATAGCCTGGAAACTTTAAACCTGTTAAGGACTAAAAAAAAAAATCGTTGTTCTGGAGTGCAAAGTGGTTGCCCAAAATTATTTTCAATTTATTTTAAGGTGTAACAAAGACATTGATATGAATAGTAATGTTGATCATTCAAATAATTCAAGGTTTAATAATTTCATGTAATAAAGAGTGAAATATGCAGTCGAAAAGAGGGGTATTCTCTATTTTTTCATCACCCACATTACATGTACATGTATGCAGGATTAGTTTCCACCCCCCCCCCCCCCCCCCCCGTCTCTCTTTCTCTCTCTCTCTCTCTATTTCTCTCTCTCTCTCGCTCCCTCTTTATAATGATATTTCCTTCAAAGATAGGTTTTCTCTGAGACAGCTTATTATTCACCTACAAAATATTTTTCTTCACCATTTTCTTCCTCAGTATTTCTACATTCCATGTCACTGAATTTAATGGTTCCTTTTCCAGAGAAAATAACAACCGGAAAAGAAATGTCTGAATTGCACATACATTGTACCTATTTCTTCTACTTTTCTCTACTATTCATATAACTTACCAATGAACTACCCTCTTATTTCTTATGGTAGGAGGAGAATCGTAAGAAGAGGGAGGCAGATATTCGTAAGATTGAGATTTTGGAAGAAGAGCGTCGTGAGAAAGCTGAAGAAGAACGTAAGAAGCAGGTTGAGGAAAGAGAACGACTGAAGAGAGAGAAAGAGGAAAAAGAGAAGGCTAGGAGGAACTTGCTTGGTCCATCTGGAGCACCTGTCAACATTTCAGTGAGTTTCTTATTGATCTGGATTAGTGTATTTGAACTTGAACTTTACTTGGAGTCAAAAGAGTGTTTACTCTCATCTGTTGTGGACAAGAAATCAATCAGGAAGTGGTAACAAACGGACTCTGAACAGACATGGAGTTGAATCTCAGTCAAGTCTCTTGGACACTGACGTTAAGGTCGCTCCCAGATTTAAACAATCATAATGTTTTTTGGTTCTCAAATGGACCACTTGGTGTTCAAAAAATTATGTATGTGGTTGTTTTTATGATTTGAACCTAGAAAGGATTTCTAAAAAATTCCAAAGAAAAGATGACCATGTAGGTAAATGTGACAAAGGAAGTGATTAATATAATGACAGAAATTCGAGAATGTGTATTTATTACATATTTTGATCAGTTCAAGAGGAAAATGTATATAGAATATAGTTGTGAATACAAGATCATTTTTGGAATGCATATTGATTTTTAAGAAAAGTTCTTTTCCAATGGTTTTGAGAAATTCAATAAAGGACATAACCCTTCAGTTATAAACAGGTCATTCTTCTCTCTTTTTTCTTGTCTTGCAGAAAGTGGTTTCCCAGCAGAAGGCCAAGAATTGTGACGAAACCATCGCTGATCGAGTCCCTACGATGGCACTCTCCAATGACAGCACAGAAGCAGAGTTTCGTCACTTTGCCAACGACCTTTACACCCGACTCAAGACTACCATGGGAGATGTCTTTGATCTACAGGAACAGAATAAGAAGAATGAGTACTATGTAAGGTCCTTTCTTCTTTATCTTCTTCTTCTTTTTCTTTTGTTACCCCAGATGACATCCATATCAATTTTACTATTTCCTGAAAAAGGGTAAATTCATCATTCTTCAGTTTTATAGCTACATTGAAATTTTTTCTCTTGTAGTCTTATCTACCCTTAAAATGGGAATATAAGCCTACATTTACTAAAAGTATGTCAAAAAGATTGTTATAATAAGTTTAATCCTGTCTTTTAATCTTCCCTTGATATGTATACATTTACGTTGAAGCCGAACCTCTCTTCCATACTATATTATTTATTGCTCTTTTAATGCCTATAGTTGCAAAGTTGGTTTTTCATTTGGAAAATATGTACTCTCACATTGATTACAACTTATCCACTCCAAATCCAAGTATTATTATTAAATTTACCTTATGGAACAATGTAAAGCAATATATTTATATATACATATATATTTATTCTTTTTAAACAGATAAATGAACTGACTGAACGTGTTGGAACCGTGAAGAACACCAAGTAAGTGGACATGTACTGAGATTCAATAAGATTTAGTTTAATATGAATTTGAACAATATTTAATATTGCAGGTCTACATCTTGAATTTACATGTTAATTGACTAGAAATGTTATCTTTTATAAATCTTACTCCAAGAAGCACAAATCAACCATTGTTGAAATAAAAACAATTATAGGCACACTTATGATTATATCTATCATACAATGTGCCTGTACCTCTCATAGATTTGTTTTGAAATAGCTTTTAGATTGAAAATTCTGTTATCCATTGCTGTTTTGTTCTTAAACAAGAATAAAATATTTTTTTCTTTTCTTTTGTCACAGACCTTCTCCAGTTGTGAGCACTGGAATGTAAGTAGAAATCCCCCAAAACATAATGATAACCAATTATACCGAGTGAGTCAAAAAAAACTTTACACCTATAAAAATGTCAATAAAAAGATAACCAATTCATAAACCCTAAATTATTTTACATTTCTAAAAGAGTAACTCCTCCCGCATCTTCTGGTACCATTTTTGTGTGGTATGTCTTTATGCTTGGATGAACACGACGCATTGTTTGCGAACATGCAAATTTCAAATTGTGCCAGGGTGGGGATGAAATTGAAACAACAAAAGCTGACAAAAAGGCAACTCCATCATAAATAAAATACCATAACTTTTTTAACGAAAATGTCTACCTCTTAACAACTTGGCAGGGGTGTTGTTACCATTTTGTATGAAAATGGGATAAATCTGTAGAGTCAGGCATGAGTGTGCACATGTCAAAGACACAATAATCTCTTTTCAAAAGTATTAGGAGGCCTTTTTAGCTCTGTCAGTGGCAATTTACTCTTTGATGTGTACTCATTTGTGCATTACCTGACGAGTCAATCTAATTTTCATACAAAATGTAGTCAATATGTGTAACAACACCCCTGCCAAGTTTCGTTAAAAAATTATGCTTTTTTATTCATGATGGAGTTGCTTTTTTGTCAGCTTTTGTTGTTTCAATTTCATCCCCACCCTGTCACAATTAGAAATTTGCATGTTCGCAAACAATGCGTCGTGTTCATCCAAGCTTAAAGACATACCGCACAAAATGGTTCCAGAAGATGTGGGAGGAGTTACTCTTTCAGAATATGTAAAATAATTAAGGGTTTATAAATTGGTTTTCTTTTTATTGACATTTTTCTAGGTGTAAAGTTTTTTTTGACTCACTCGGTATAATGTTTAAATATTACAATGAACTTATCAAATAGGTAGTATATTATTATAAATCTGAGCTATAAGGTTACGTTTGTTTTTGCAAAAAAAAAAAAAAACTTATGGTTGGAGCTAACAAAACTTTTGAAGACCATTTAAAATGCCTTGATAAAGCCAGAATTTTTTTTAGCTTTGTAGAGGAGTTTCTTAATAGCTTTGTTTTTCAATCAATTTTATTTTCCTTATCATCTTTAGTATTTTTATGACTCATTACATCTTTTATTAATGTTCACATCCCCTTTAAATTGTCCTTGTATTTCTGTGACTTATTGTGTGTTTTCCTTCTCTTTTGTTTGCAGAGTGAGCAAGATGAAAGATGGGGGCACTTGGACACCAAAGAAACAAGTAGAAAATCTTGAATACATAGCTTGATATTCAGTGAATGAAAGCTGTTGAACTTTATGAAAGATTGGCAGAGAAAATTGATTGACAGAGAGAATGAGAGAGAAAGAAACACTTGAACAAAATGTATAAGTGAAGAGTGTAAGAGAGAATGAAGAGATGAAATGACATTTATCCTTGGAAAAAAAATGAATGTATATGGTGGAGATATCTAAAGTGGATGAGATCTTCAGAATTACAGTCTACTCCTGTTATATTGAGCCCAGATATAAAAACATTTTGTCATATTGAGGCGATTCTGTGAGTCCAAAACGTGCACATGTCTGTCTATGTGCCCATATGTATTCAGTAGGGCCTATAATATGATTTTGTAACAACAATGTTTTAGGCTTGGTCCCAAGCCCCTCATTATAATAGGAGTGGATTGTATAAACTTTCTCCTACCCATTAGAAATTTTATTCCTCCTAATCGGCTTTTCTATACGATACAGTCCACTATCATCATAATGATGCCCTCACACTAGAGTGTGTTGAGGTAACGTGTGTCTAGCGTTCACGATTTTCATTCGAAATTTGACTATGTCCAAAATACGCTCAAGAATGCTCCATTTTCCCTGCCCAAAATGGAATTTTAAATGAGCTCTAAATGACTGAGAAGCGAATAAATAGCGTCAGGGTAACGATGACTGCGCGTGCTTAGCGTCCACCTAACGATTGCCTAGCGTTAGCAACGACTGAACAGCGATGCCCAACTTATGTCTAGTGTGTTTAGACGTGTTACAGAACGTTAGGAAACGCCAAACATGTGCGTATTGAGTAACGACTGCCCGACGTTCGTGGAATGTTAATTGCATTTTCGCGTAAGTTCATGAGCGCGGACAGTCGTTCGAAAATCGCTTGGCAAACGGAGGAAAGCGTTTGCTTTTCGTTGGTATACGCAAAGAAACGCAGAGGAACGCTGAGGTCAATTTTTGATTTTGAACATTTACAAAATTTTTTGCGTGTAACAGCGTTCTTATAAAGACGCTTTGAAAGCGCTGGGCATTCGCTACTTGATCGTTCAGCGCTTTGGGTGAACGTTCCTTCATAGTTCGAATTGCGTCCAACCAACGCAGAACTTTTGTTTATATGTTTTTTGACTCAATTTCCTCATGTCACCAAATGGGGGCGTATGTCTTTTTACCTCAATATCCTTATGTCACCAAATGGGGGCGCTTTCTGTTGTTTATCGAATAAAATGATTAAAGCTTATTCTGTTTTGTGCTTCAGTAGTTTTCCCTCCCTGTTTTAAGTGTATTTTTACATGTAAAAGTAACTATTCGGTATAATGAATATAAACATTTTCGACTTGAAATATACATGTAATTGTTTTCTGTGAATACCAAGGTATAAACGTATCTAACACTTTTAAATGTTAACAAAAATTTGGTTATTTCTTATTTTATTTATCATTTTGGAGCAATTATTACCTTAAAAAATACGAAGTTCAAAAGAACACCAGCAGAATTTACACTGTTGTTCATTAAGCTTGGATACTATTATTATTATTTATTATTATTATTGTTTATTTATTTATTATTATTATTATTATTATTACTATTGTCTATTTGTTTATTTTTTTGCTCTAGCCACATCATTTTGCTCCAGCTTAAATTTCTTGAATTTGTTTGTCTCCTCTCAACTCTCCGGGAACCTGGCAGTGGCGGATCCAGACGGGGCGCAGGAGACCTGCACCCCTTCTGTAATTAAAGAAAAAAATGATTGACTGTATATGTTAAAATTTGAAAAATTACGCCTGCACCTATTTTTTTTCCCTCAAATTTTCGTGATGCACCACTTGTATTTCAAAAATCCTGGATCCACTACTGCTATGGTTATTTCCTAGACGAAAAAAAAATGGAAGAAATAATAACAATTGATTGTTAAAGGTTTTTTCTCTCTCTGTTTTTACCATAACGGTAGAATATTGTTATTATTTATATTGTTTACCAGTCACACGTTTTAATTCAACCCCTCACTTGGACAAGAAACCATTGTTTTTAAACCTAGATTTAAGACCAATAGCAACCCTACACCTCAAAAGTGTTTCATGGGATAGCACCGAGGGGGCTTTGGTAAGCCAAAAAAAGTTGCCAGAATGGTTATTGTGGTGGATGAAGTACCTTTTTTTTAATTATTCAATACCCGGTCATGGTTTAGGAAAAATCAAATATAAAAAAAAAAAATAAATAAACATCAAAATTATTTATGTGGCTGGATCAATAAAAAAAATCCAACCTTTTTGACCAACAGTGTAGTTAAAAATGTAATGTTTTCTATCTCAAGAAAACAATACCATCTTATAACACCCTAATATTGTATTGAGTGTAGATGTAGTGTAAAAGAGTATGATACCCTTCGTCTTGATTAGGATTGAGAAATAAAAAAAAAGTATATTTTATCTAATATGAAACAAGCCCGTCCATTTATTTGGTTCATCTTGATTTTAAAAAAGTGCAAGTTGATTTTTTCACCCATCAATTTATTTGAAATAAATTAAGTACTCAAAAAAAAAAATCATAATTATGAGGGGGTATAACAACTCAGGATCATATAGGGAAAAACAGAACAAAAAGGAAAGCAAACTGTTAATGCAGTTATCAGAATGCATTGACTGTTCAACACTTTTAACATGCCAATACAATGAATACTATCAATGAATAAACAATTTTGTGCCCATAAATTAGAGATAAACAAAGCTTCCCCACAACCTCCCACCCCCCCCAAAAAAAAGGGGGAAAATGTATTGCACAATGTTATGTTTCAAAATGACTTTGCGTCTATAATAAAACTTTTTTGAGTTTCAGATCTCAATTTCTCAATAATGTTCTTTTTAGTTTCTTTTTCCTATGTTCATCTTCCAGTCTCTCTCCCATTATATTATATTCATTCGTTATCTCTTTCTCCTCTCTTCCCCTTTCTCTCTCTCTCTCTCTCTCTCTTCTGTCTGTTTCTTGTTGCTGTCTTTTCATTCTCTTTTTACCTCTCTTTCCTTTTTGTCTACCCAGTTCTCCCTATCTGTGTTTCTCTTCCGTTTCCCTTATTCTTTCCTGTGGTCCAAAGTTTTGGTTTATACCTATTCCTAGATACATCATAATTTTTTTTTTCTTAACCAAAATATGAAGGTTTGTTTCTTAAATTACATAAATACCACTTGACGAAAATCTTTGTAAACATTCTTCATGGCATGATAGAGTATTACTAATAATAGTTACATTTATGTATCACTTTATACATGTATCCTACTCGGTGTTTATAAGGGCTTTTAATATTAACTAACTATTACCAGGCTTAGTGAGGCGACTCTGAAAGGCGCTCGCAGCATTCAAGTATTATTGATAATATAACATCATATAATATAGCTAATTCCCAAATGAAATAAAGATTAAGAGACCACAGTTATATTGAATTACATGTCGATTGATTATCCCATAATCTCTTCTCCGACATAATAAGAAGATTTTATATCATTATTATTTTTTTAAATTTTAATCGAGGAGGAAAAAAATCGATGCATTCAAAGATATTGATTAAAAAATGAAAAGAATAGTAACAAACCATAATTAAGAAAAAAAAAACTTCCCGAGATAGATTAGACGCGTTTGAATGACCAGAGAACGACGAGGGAACGACAAGGGAACGAACATCCAACGCGCATAACGTTCACACTGCTAATGCCCAGCACATACAAAACCTATTGATAAGTGCGTTGTTACGCGCTAGAAAACGCTCAAAACTATGAACGTGTAATAAATTATGAATTTATCTCAGCGTACATTTGCGTTCAGACAACGATTAATTGCGTATGGTTAACGAGTAGCAACGTTTTCGAACGTACACACCAAATTCCAAGAACACTGGTCAAACGTTAGCTCAACACGCCGTAGTGTGAGGGCACCTTTACAAGCACAAATACAAAGGGATTTATAAAAAGGGCATTTCTATTTGTCTAAATTTTAAATGATACAAATTTATGTTTTCAATAAATGAGATTTCTTTTTGTGAACAGGGTATTTGGCTCGTCTGTGAACACCTTGTTGAAATCTGAGTGGACTGCTTAATTATTCACTTTTCCTCTATTCATATGAATCTCTCTCTCTCTTTTTATTTCAGAATGACGGTGGCAGATCTCCTAAGCCTAAGGAACTAGGAGGCATAGCATCTGAGGGCGGGGTCCGGGGGCGTCTGGCCATGTTCTCTGGTGGACAGGACACCACTGACTCCCCATCAAGAGTAAGCTAAACCATTTTATCATTTAATTTGCCTGAAGTAATTGATTGCCTCAATAGCTTTTATTGGACTCTAAAACATGGAAATATATTTTGATAAAAGCTGGCTTCAAATACCCAGCCTTAGCCTACTTCTGAGGGCCCACAGCTTTTCAGTGGAGCTCTTTATTGATGCAGATAATTTTCATTCGATGTGTATCCTCTAGAGGGCAGAGTATATGGCATTGTTCTTAGTGGGGGCCATGAAACACAATATGGACTTGTTTTTTGCTATGCAGACATTTTCCATTCAATTTTGATTGATTTAAAAAGATTTTTTTCCCGTTTTGAATATTGCTTCTCATTGACTTAATGTGCTAGAACAACATTTACATGAACACCTGGATTTCTTTCAATTTTAAATTTAATCAAATTCAGGTCTACTAGAAAGAAATACAAATGCACATAACATAAGTGTGATTAAACATATCATGAATATGTACTTGTTATATTTTTCTTCTTTTTTGACCAGTAAAAACACTTACAAGAAATATCTTATATTTGCAGAAATGGGAGGGATCCACTTAAATTATTCTTTTTATATGCAATTTTCAATGTTTTGTGATTTTTCATTTCATCTAGTACATGTACATATATGCATATCCTTAATATGTTTTTTTATGTTTATTTTATTTACAGAAATCAGCCCCTCCAAAGATCAACATCTACAAGTAAGACTTGGAACATGTGGCAGAACTGAACTGATGACTCGTCTGTGCTAGCACTATATTACATAGCTTTAACTTCATGTAGTTATCCTTTTTATAGGAATATTAGCGATTGGGCATTTGTATTGGACATAATCAAATCAAACTGCTTTATGTGCTTAGTATAATTATATAGCAAGCCATCCAAGTGTTCAAAAAGAAAAATTATGATTATAGTACAAACAAATATCAATTTAGATTCCTTTGAGTAGAATGATTTCAACTTGTATACAAACAGTAATACAGGATAAGGATTTGCTCTTTTGTTAAAATGCAAGAAAAAACATGTAGTTCAAGCAAACTTTTCACCAATGTGGAGTGGGAAAGAACTATTCAAAAATAATTTTACACTTATTTTTGTATCATTTGAAAATGTTTAACTATGTAACTTTACAAATTGGATGGCAGCTTTCATTAAGTAGTTAATAAATTTTCTACATTGTCTACATGTATGATCTCCCAAAACTTACAAAATGATTGTTTGGCGACTATATCTTTATATATATCTTTATGGGTTGAAATTGATTTTGACAGATATGTAAGTAGTAGAAACTCTTCTATTTATTCTACATGTATGTGTGTTTGTAATATATAATATGCGTGTATCAAACATTGTATGGGCTAGAATGCTCGTCTGTAACAATAATTGTATACTGACAGTATATTGCATTTGCCAAGCCCATAGTGGGACACATGTATGGTAGATATCTTTGTATTATCCAAAATAGCTGTATTACTTTTTTTACCAAATTATGTAACAGTAAACACTTTTTTACTGAGTAGCATCTCTCATATGTTTGTACTTATGTATAGCTCTCTACATTACAATTAGAAAGCAAGACAATTGTTGGTTTAAGGATAACTACCCCTCAGACAACTACCCCACTAATAATCTACCCCTAACTCCTAACCCTAACCCTCAATCTGGGGGCACTGTATTCGTGGAAATATTCGTGGTACATGCATTTTCGCGTATTTTGCGCAAAGAGCAGCAGGCGCGAATTAAAAAACCCGCGAATATATAGGCTTGATTTCCTATGCTATGTATTGCAGCTGCAAGCTTATGAACACGCAATGCAAATTTAAGAACCTGTTAACATGTTTTGAGGCAGCTCAGCGCGAAAAATAATATCGCAAAAATAACAGCGAATACAGTAGTTGTCCAGGGGGTAAATTGTCCAGGGGATAGTTGCCCTTATACAATTATTGTTAATATCTAAATATTGATTTTAACATGTAATCAGTTCTGTTTGTTGAATATTTAGCGAAGGCTTTTACTTGTGTCTCCCGTCTTTAGTTGAAAATAACAAAATTTATAACAGGTAATTGCGTGACTGTATAGACTACAATGATATGTCAAAGGATGACTATTGGAAACCCTTTTCCTATGTAGTCAATGAAACAAATAGATGTGCTATATTTATCCGAGAATTATGAAAAAATAAATGTAGAGAATATGTGAGTTGTGTATTGTGTCAGAATTGATGTGCTCGTATTGATTTGTAAAGTCCTTTTCCTCACTTAAAATTATTCAGAAATAAATTATACCAAAAAAAACCTGGGGGGGGGGCAGACCAACCTTAAAGTAAGGAGGCACCAAATTGACCTTTAACTTAAGAAGGGCCAAATTGATCAAAAAGTATTTGTGGAATTTGGGTGAAATGTTAGCCATCCTTTCATTATAATACAGATAAAATAATTAGTATGGTTTCACATTTTTGACACACAAGCCAGACAGATTTGGGGTTTTCAGTAAAACACCAGTTACAGTACATGTGGCCTACACCTGAAATGAACCTGAACATGTCTACTGTATGTTTTTAGTTCAGTTTTCAAAATGCAGTATTATTAAAAGTACAGTATTTAAAGTGAAACAGGAGAGTGGCAAAGCTGAATATCTCTTATGCTACAGTCACACAGACACTTCCATTCAGTTATGTCCGGCATTGTGTCTTTTTTTTCTGTGGATCCCCACGGATGCCTTCCCATTGTAGTCAACAGTGGAAATAGTGATAATTTTGTTCATTCAATGAAACAAAGAAATACATAAGAAATAGAATAGGTGAAATAAGGATAAAACACAAAAAAAAAAAAAAAAAAAAAAAAAAAAAAAAAAAAAAAAAAAAAAAAAAAAAAAACGTAACTATAAACGTAAGTGTCTGTGTAACTTTAGCATCTGGTGTTTCTATACAAAGTGTACATCCACTTTGTCTACCAGCAGTGGGTCCAATTCTCTGATTGTCTAATACCACATGGGCTCAACCCATTTGGCCTAGCTACTAACAGACCGGACATGATGACTCAATCGGTTAGAGCGCCCGTAAAAAGGTAGCCTTTCTTGCTTTCATGAACGGGAGGTCGTGAGTTCGAAACCCGGCCGAGTCATACCAAAGACTTACAAAAATGGTACCTAAAAGTTGCCTTTTAACAAGGAGCTTTGGGGTAATAATAGCATCATGCAGGGCCCGCTGGGAGAACAGTTGTCAGAACTGAAGTGGCTACCCTGGGTAAATAAAACGATATTATTATTATTATTATTATTATTATTAACAATTTGGTCCCATTGCCCCTTGGTCTAATAGGTACTTCATCTAATTTTCACTTGGCCTTTTGACCACTTGTTCAAATTGCCAATTCATCAATTACCCTTTGTTCTAAAAGTTTTTTGTCTAATTCTGAAATGAATATTCAGTCTATTACCAGTTGGTTACAAGATTGACCAAGTGGTGTTAGACTAAATGGAAATTGGGACAAAATGGACATTGGGCAACATGGGAATAAGACAAAATGGTAAGTAGGCAAATTGGCAGTGAGACCAAATGTCAACTAGATGAGCTGGTTGTACACAAAGTGGCATTAGACCACATGGGATGAGACTAAACAGGTATTAGTCAAAGTGGGTTTAGACCAATTGGCAATTTACCCATAAATTCCACAGAATACACTTCCAAACACTTCTTTGTGTACAAATGTATATATGTGTATTTTAGATCTCACTTGTTGGCTTTTGCTTATTGATTGTAGTTGTAAAAAAAAACTAAAATGACAGAAAGATACAAAGAAGCATATTTTATTATGAACTACTGATAGTTTCATTTAATTTGAAAGCATTTCTTAACATTTCAAATTAATTCAATTTACAATACATCAAATAAGTATAATGCACTACATTCCTTTGTATCCCCCCCCCCCCCTGTTACAGAAACAAACTCACAAGTCTCTGATGTAAGTAATTTATGTTTAATTGCATTTTTTAAATAGAGATTCAACATAGTATGTATACCACTAATGTCTCCATTTTAGTGATGTTTTTGTATTTCAGACCTGGATCTACAAGTGCATTCCCAACAGACATCAACCTTACTTTTTGCAGTTTTGCAATGGTCTTGACTAATAATTTTTTTTTTCTACATTTTACAATTTTTCACCTTTACATACAGATAAAGCACTCAAAATACATCTTAAAGTATCAAAATTTGTTCCACCTGTCTTGAAGTAGAACTAAAAACTGGCATCTAGGCTTATAATCCAATACTAAACAGCAAAAACAATCTGACAGTACAAACAAATATAACAGGAAGGATATATATATATATATATTTTTTAACAATATATCTTTGTCACATGTATACGCAATATACAAATGGACACAACATTGGCATTCATGCAATTTGCACTATATTTTTTAACTTGAACTAGAGCTGAGACTAGTTTCCTGTCTAATACTATACTATTAATACAACAATAACAGAACAAGAAATTGTGTTACATCCAAATTCACCTGTTGTTATATATATGTTATATAAACAAGTTCCATATGACAATAATTTGCAAAACAGAAGAAATTTAAGAAGGAACTGATTTAAATATTCTGTTGTATATTCAAAGTTTATATTAGGACATTTATTTTATTTTTTTGGACATTTGTTTCTAAAATATTTTTATACTTCTGTTGTTTGTTTCTAAAATATTTGTATACTTCTGTTGTTTGTACATGTATGTTTTTTTGTTTTATTTTATTTAATCATTCTACAGTCTGTGTAAAAAAAAAATGGTACAGTCGGGGAAAAAATCATTTAGGTGTGAAATCTTTTCATATAATGTGTGTTTGTGGTACCAAATTAAAGCCAAAAGATTTTTCTTGCTGATGCGCTTTGTCCTGTATAATTTGCTTTCGTAAAACAAAAGTTATGCGAAGTTTTGTGCGACGAGTAACAAATCGAAATTACGCACTTCTATTGTTCTGGAGCGCTGCATTCATGGTCATTATGCGAAATCGTACACAAAGGCATGGGACGGCGTGTGAAAAATGGATTTTCCTTGATTGTAGAAAATTAGTCATATCTCAAAAAATACTGCACCAAAAGTGATGAAAAAAATTGCAGAAGAAAGAGTGATATTCCTGCTTTATGGAAATAACAAACAATACCACGTTGATATTAACCTTCATACTATAAAAAAATGTTTTCCAACTGTACCATTTTATTTGACACAGACTGTATAAATCTTTCTCAATTCTTCAATGGCTGCGAATAGAACCCTGAATTCAATAACATTGCCAGATACACATTATATCACACAAAATCTCAAAGCATAAAGAGTTACCCTGTTCATTGTACAATGTATGTTGAACTTTAATTAGAACTAAACCTTGAAATTTATTATATAATACTCAACAACAAAGACAAGATATATTGTACTTAATGAAAATCCACTATTTTGTCAAATTATTTTTAAAAATTCATCAAGATGCAGGATCAGAAAAAAAGTATTAAAAGGATAAATGAAACCAGAAAACAACATACAACATGTAAATGCTATGAAGAATCTTGTCCCTTATCCCCTATTTGTATTCAATAGGTCTTCGAAAAATACCAACAACAGCAAAAAGTTGTCTGAAAAAAAAAAGATATTTGAACCAAATGAAAGTTTTACTGTAACATATATCTAATTAATGCTTACAAGATTTGAAATCAAGTTTGAAATACATTATGAATTGAAATATACAGTATAGTTTTTGTGATATGAATATATACATTGTTGCAGTTTATCACCATTTAGTCATGATATGTTATTAAATTTTTCCTTTTTGTTGTTGTTTTGAACAGGGTCCTAAAGGGTGTGAGTAATGAGGAGAAATCTCTCAATGAAGCTGAGAAAAATGCTAAGGTAAGCATGAATCATTAAGGAATTTATGATATCAACATAAGCTTTTTTTAATGATACTTATATAGCACTATATAGTTGAACTATTCAACTTAACTTGAAAGTTGATTTTACAATATAATTACTCTATTCTCTTGTATCTGTGGCAGTAGGAGTTGCGCCAGAAGAGAGAGCTGGAGTGTTTGGAAGCTGACTAGCGAACTCAACAAGAATTCACAAAGACAACCCTCACCATGACTTCAGAACGCAAGGTTTGTATTACATTGTGTACATGCAAAACCTATCTTTCTGGTACATGTAAATAGAGTATGTGTACTATATTACAAATATTGAATTTAAATTATTTTAATTCAGTATTAATTAACCATTCAGTCCTCAAATGACCTGTAACGATGTTTATTCTGTTTTGGCAGTCTACAATACATCGTTTTGGCAGCTGATCTGATACACACAGCCTGTGAGTGCTAGAGGGTTCATAGCTATAATATGACAAGCATTTATCAACTTGTAGTATTAAATTAGTGTAAGAGAACAATGGATATACTACATGTATTACAGTTTCACGACATCTTTGATATTTAACAACTTGTACTATGACATAAGCAAAAAATATATTTTTTTGTATTACAGCTTCATTACATCATTTACCATTAAATCAGCATAAGAGAACTTAATATACTACATGCATGTATCACAGTTTCATCACATCATTAACATTTTACAACTATTACTATTAAATGAACATTATAAGAGAATAAGGAATATAGTATATGTATTAAAGCGAGAGCGAACTGACCAACATTCCCATTGACTCTGTGTTATAAATAGCTAGTCTAAAAGTATAGCTTTTGAGATAACTATCAAGATCGGAGTGGCTGAAATAGCCTTTAGTTTTATTTGCATCAAGGAAACTAAAATGTTTTAAGGGGAAAAGTATTCGTTTTATAACTTGTTAACATTATCATTGGGGTATTGGGTAGTGAGTTTGTCATTTGATTTGGTCTGTATTATAAGACTACACTGCTCAGGATGTTGCATTATGGGTTAGAAATCAGGGCAGAATTTAGTAGTTGAGGACTTGAGGTGGTGCTATTCAAGGCTGCTAGTTCGTACTGGCTTTAAAGTTTCATATGACATTTACATTTGACAACTACATGTAGTACTATTATTAAACCACTTGGCTGCGGACCACGCAATATTATGTGCTTGGCGTTTGTACACTGTGCGTGGACCATGTAATATTACATGCTCATGCTTTTGTCTGAGGTTTGTCTGTTTTGACACACCATACCCGTACTGTGCAATTAGCACCATGCAGCAGTCAAGTGGTTAAAGTAGCATAAGAGTGTAATGTATACATGTACATTCTATACACTATACCATGGCATAATTAACATAACATCATAAACATTTGACAAATTGTATTATTAAATTAGCAGAAGAGAATAATTAATTTTCTTATCGTTAATTACTGGAAGGAGTATTACACAATGAGGATTATGAGTGCTGTATTATACAACATGTTTACTATACCATCACTGTAATAAATGTATCATACTAGAACATAAACATTACAACGATCATGCATTTTGTAATAATCAACTATATATGACGAATATCTCGGTACATGCATTATTTACACAGAACAGTAGGCTTGTTATAAAAGGTCGGGTAAGTTGCGTGTAAATGTCGGGTAAATTTATGAAGCTAGCCAGACAATTTTGCATAAGGTGTCTTTCAAAGAACAAAAGTGATAAATAAAAAATAATAATAATAAATAATAAATAAATAAATTAAAAAAAATAGAAAAGAAGATGAAAGAAAGATAAAAACAAAGAAGTACATAAACATTTGTTTGAGAGAAGAGGAAAGAAAGACAAAGAAAAGTAATACATAATAAATGATTGAAAAATAGATGAAAGAAGGCTAAAACAAAGAAATACATAAGAAATCAGAATTACAGATTGGGAAATAATAGAAAAAACAAAGAAATACATACTGTAGGGGTAGTTGTCCTAGGGATAGTCATTCAGGGGTTGGTTGTCCTCGATGGTGGTCTTCATAGGGTGATTGTCCTATGGGCTAGTTGTCCGAGGGGTAGTTGTCATGTGGGGTAGTGGTCATAGGGGCTAGTTGTCCTAGGGGTAGTTGCCATAGGGGCTAGTTGTCATAGGGGCTAGTTATCATAGGGGCTAGTTGTCCTATGGGTTAGTTGTCATAGCCTAGGGGCTAGTTGTCCTAGGGGGTAGTTGTACCAAGGCTAGCTGTCCTAGGGGCTAGTTGTCCTCGAGGTATTTGTCATATGAGGTGGTTGTCATAGGGGCGATTTGTCATGGGGCTAGTTGTCCTAGGGGCTAGTTTTCATGGGGCTAGTTGTCCTAGGGGCTAGTTGTCATAGGGGTTGTCATAGGGGTAGTTGTCCTAGGGGCTAGTTGTCCTTGGTGTATTTGTCATATGGGTAGTTGTCATAGGGGCTAGTTGTCCTAGGGGTTGTTCTAGGGGTAGTTGTCCTAGGGTTGATTGTCCTGGAGTGATTGTCCTAGGGATAGTTGGCCTTGGGGCTTGTTGTCCTAGGGGGTAGTTGTCCTAGGAGGTAGTTGTCCTAGGGGGTGGGTTTCCGGAGGGTAGACCTAGCTGTCTGGGGGTAGTTGTCCTGATAAAACCCGCACCTCCGACCCACTCGAGCTTATGTGTATATATTCATTATTGCCCTGTACATGTGATTTCTGCGTTAGCTTGGTTCTTTAAAAGACACACTAGTAAAAATTGTGGAAAAATTGTCTGGCTAGATTCCGCAATTTACGCGACACATACGCGCCACTTACCCGACCTTTTATAACAAGCCAAACAGTATGCCTATGAAACAATGCAGTATAATGTACTCGGAAACATGAACATCACAACAAGTATGCAATTTGCAGGGCAACTTGTTTGACAAATATTACTAGTTTATCTCTTGCAAGCAAAAGTATGGGCACATATAGCTGCATACCAACATCAGCCAGTACTGAAAAATGACTGTCGTCCTCTTTGTTACTGAGGAAACTTCTCAATAATAATTAGCGAAACCAGCTTTAAACCTACCTCAAAATAAATTAAGATAATCTTTAGTCTCATTACAATTTAATTCTTCCATTAGATATTTATAATTTTGTTTAGTAGAATTTTTAGACCCTTTTTTGGATATGCCACTTGAGTTGGCTGGAGCTGCTCAAGACACTTTTCTGCATTGACTTTCCATTGGATGAAAACTGCTGCAGTATGGTACTTCCCAGTGCAAGGTCAATTATGAATTGACCATGCATAAGTGTAAGTGAAGTATGTGTAGCATAATTTATGTTAATTTATGCACCTGTTTACATAGTTTGAGTAGTTTGCATTTCTTTTCTAAACAGGAGGAGATACGAAGAGCAAGAGAAGAACGAGAACGTCAGGAGAAACAAGAGGAAGAAGAACGTAAAGCTATAGGGCTGAGGTGAGATAAGTGGAAGATGCCAGCTACAAGTACATCATTTAATACTCCCTTTTATATATTGCATATAACACATAAGCAAATGTGTAAATAGTGGCATATCAATTCTACTCTATGTAAAATGTAAAGTTAACGTATACCAATGTGCGGCATTAAATCGTAATTAAACAAGGCGCGTCCATTATCTAAGAGGCCAGACGCAACAAAGTGACGTTGGAAATATGGCTGAGAAGCGTAGAAATCCATACAGCTGGCTGCAATAATAAATTAGCTCACAAAAACTCGCGTAAGAAGACTTCCCTCCAGTGGAATGGTATTGTCCGTTCGTTTGAGCAATCTACTCGTGGAGATGAAAGAAATTGATAAACTTTTATCATGTTGTTAGTTAATAGATTTTCCAGACCAGATGGAGGAAATACACATTTGGGCAAGCTTATAACATTATTGTGCTGAAGTTGTAATCAGAATATGCAATTCATATAAATTGATGCTCAAAACAATGACATAGATTGTGAACTTGTCACAAGTCTTGTGAAGACGCCTTTCACGTGTTTCTATGCGATATGCATGTGATAAGCGTAAATATTGACTAGTCGAGGAAAGAACCTCTTATGATTATGTTCAAAGTGACAGGACTTTTTCTTAATCAATTAAAATGAATGTACCATCTCCGGAAAGCTGAGAATTCAAGCTTTTAATTGCCCTGTGAACAATAAGCTATTATAGTATAATGCGGCGTCGAGGATCAAAACTATGCAGCGCATGAGCTATTTTGAGAGCAAAATATACCCTATTGTACAGGAATTTGATCTGACTAGGATTTCGAATTGACACAAGTGACAGGACTTTTTTTTCCCTTTGCAATAAGTTGTTCCTATTTTTGAAAAATTCAGACTCTTAGCGTACTTATTCAAGTTGAACATTTCTTTGAAAAGGTAGTTGCTCGCCACAATAAAGAAAATAAAGTGAAAAACTGTCCAAAAACAAAAAAAAGTCAATGGGCACGTTCGCTTTGAGTAGAATGGTAGCGCCCTCTATGTCTTAAGTTTACAACGAGAATTGATATGGAAATATGAAATTATATAAATATTCATCATTTCCAGCTGTGGATTATCGATGATAGCATTGGCCAGCTCTACTTTTGGCACAATATCAAATGTAATTGCCCTAACTCAGTCTCATATTAATTTTGATGGGGTCAGTGAAATTCTTTTGCAAGCAATATTGCCTTACATGTAGGCCTATAATATCCTCTTGAAAGCTAACAACTTTTGAAATGACATGTGTGATACAAAACTTAGACATTTTCATTTATTATTTTTAAAAAATACATTACAAAATTCATAAAATACATTTCATTAACATATGTGTGATTTTGATTTCAAGAAAAAACTTCAATGCTCCAGACCTTGAGGGGCGCTTTGGATAAAATCATACACTTCTAATCTGTAGTCTTACATTTTCAGTAGATTCTTACTGTGTACCCACACGTATCAGAGTCTTTTGAACCATTTGAGGGGCACTTTAACTAAACTCATACACTTCTAATCTGTAGTCTTACATTTTCAGTAGATTCTTACTGTGTACACACACGTATCAGAGTCTTTTGAACCATTTGAGGGGCACTTTAACTAAAATCATACACTTCTAATCTGTAGTCTTACATTTTCAGTAGATTACTGTGTACACAAACGTATCAGAGTCTTTTGAACCATTTGAGGGGCACTGTACTTTAGCTAAAATCATACACTTCTAATCTGTAGTCATACATTTTCAGTAGATTACTGTGTACACAAACGTATCAGAGTCTTTTGAACCATTTAAGGGGCACTTTAGCTAAATTCATACATTTCTAATCTGTAGTCTTACATTTTCAGTAGATTACTGTGTACACAAACGTATCAGAGTCTTTTGAACTATTTGAGGGGCACTTTAGCTAAAATCATACACTTCTAATCTGTAGTCTTACATTTTCAGTAGATTACTGTGTACACAAACGTATCAGAGTCTTTTGAACCATTTGAGGGGCACTTTAGCTAAAATCATACACTTCCAATCTGTAGTTTTACATTTTCAGTTGATTCTTCCTGTGAATCAGACTCTCTTGAACCATTTCCTTTAACTTTCTTCTTTGCTCGTTTCATTTCTTTAGCCTTAAGAAAGTACATTACGGCAAAAACAATAGCAATCAAACTCATGAAGCTCAGTGCAATGTACGGTGCTATCCTGGAATTTGCATCATCTTTGCTAGGGATTTCAAGTTTTGATTGAGGACTTGTCAGAACAGTGTTGTCATCTTCTGTGGGGTGTTTGGCCGATTGAGAACCCTGTGTTGGTGAGACTGTAGGGCTAGGGTTCGTAATGGTTTCTATTGCTATATCACGAATAGGATCCCATCCACAATCATCACACTGTTGCTCGGTCTTTACTTCATCTAATGTTGACGAACAGCAATGCACAGAATGATTTGTTTTTCTAGCCAGCAAGTCCTGATCTAAAGTCCCACCACCTTCTAACGGCATTGTAGATTGGTGTAGCCTCTTACCATCTTGATAACAAACAATTTGGCCTGCCACATTCCCCTTTGGAGCTGTACAGTGTAACTTTATCCAAACCCCAGCCAAATGATCACTACTTGATTTGCATTGGGCCTTACCGGGAGGATAACTTACACGTAACCCTATTCTTGGGTAGTCAGGCAGCATTTGCCCATCCTTGTATGCTGTTAGAATATATGTCCCTACATCATCTCTTGACACCGGATCAATGGTTAGGTTGAGGAAACATTGTATACTGTCATTGGAATTTGATAAAAATTGATTTGAAGGTAAAGAAATAAATGTTGGATTGGCAGAACTGTAAGAGGGGGACCTATTTGCATACTGCAATGTAACCCTTGTACTGTTACATGGATATGAGAAATTCAGTTTAGCTGTTTCTTCCTCATTTACATGAAGTATTTCGGAATTACACACAACACATGTGCTGAATAAGAGTAATATATACAGAAGTTTCATTTTCAGACTCTATGATCATACATGTACAATCCACTCCTGTTAAAAGATAATATAGTTTCAATGAGTAGGGACATGTGTAAACAATAATAAAGGGTAAGTGCAAAGAGAGAGAGAGATTGTGAAAGATTCGCAAACTGAAAAAAGAAACAGCCTGGCAGGGGTCGCCGCGGGAAGGCTCTTTCTATAACCTCTGATGAAAAATGAAGCTACATGTAGTTGAGTGATCATGTGAAGACAATTACCACTGTTCTAGAATTAGCACGTCCTGCATGGGATAGAATCCTTCATCAGTCCAACGGCAAAGATTGTACTTTGAATGTATTTCTGTTTGAATTGTATTGCTTATCATTATCTGTGTCACCTTCATTCAGATTGTTTTTATGCTGTTCGTATTCAATATCATATTTCGCTTTTGAAAAAAGTGATATTAAATCCTACATTCGTCGTACAGTGTGTTCTGGTATGGCAATGTTTGTGAATTTTTATCCTTGTTCCTTTATTGTTGAATTCTTAATGCAAGTTATTTACCAATATGCTCCTTCAGCTTGATGTTACTGGATGGACATAGATTCAAATAGCATACCCTTGAGTCACCTCACCTATCCTCTTTGGGCCCTAATTTGGCTCATAAGGCTGCTACTTGCAGTTTCTGTAGTAAAATGGGTATTACGTGATGGAGCAGTTAACACCATGCACAACCCTCCTTTTTCATCTGGGCTTGGGACCGTCCTGGGCGGAGTTTACCCTTGAGTGGGGGGGGGGGGGAATTGAAAATAAAAGATGATATTATTAAAACACTTATATATATTTTTTATTTTTCTACACCAAATTGGGAATTGATAGTCTTTACTCAGATTGCATGGGAAGCATGCTGGCTGCTTCATATGGTACTTGGCCAGACACTAAATCTATATATACCACACTTGACCCAGGTGAGGTCATTGATAAATTCCTTGACAGTCTAAACCCAGGTTGAGAGTTAAATGTAGGTGCAGGGAGTGTCAAATCTGACAGACTTGACACCCATGCATTAACTTGTGAAAAAGGCATTGTAGGTATACTCAATTTGCGTATACGAATAACCATGGGTGTTGAATATCTCCTTGACCTACATGTACACTGTTGCTCATAAAGCAACATCATTTTGCGCCGGCTTTCATTTCTTGAAGTTGTTTGTACCCGCTTCCACTTATTGCCAATATTGGCACCCTGGCTATACATGTATCTTGGACATTCCCCCAAACGTTCCCGGGGAATGAAAGATAAAAAAGTTTGTCAACCCCCACACTGCCCATTTTTGCCATTTTCTCTCATTCTGGGGCCCCTTATTAGTTTAATCGGAGGACCGAGGCCCCCTCCATCCTACCCCCGTGAAACAGGTCTGAAGTATAGGGTTGTTATTGTTGTTTGCGTTAAATCAAAGTTTAGGGACACAGGCGTTGGTCTCTTGTCTAGGGGAGGGGTTGAAATAAAAAGTGAGGTAGGTGAATTCATCCTACCTTTATGATTAAAACAAACGATATAAAAACAACCATGAATACTTTAAATAATCATTATCATTTTCTCCCAAATTTTGCTTCAGCCTTAATGAAAAGGGTGACTATAGTCTACTTTTCATTATGAGTTATGTTTGACTGAGATTTCTACAATTCTTTTTTCGGAAGATAAAAGTTTTTCCACTTTGTAAAGATTAATAAAATCAATTTTGAGATACAATCGAAATAAACTTTGACCCTTCCCTTAGACAAAAAATCAAAGTCTTTGACCGTGAGCTTAGATTTAACTTAAAGAACAATAACAACCCTATACCACAGTCACATTTCGTAGGGGTAGGACTGAGGGGGCCTTGGTCAGCCGGGTAAACAAAAAAGGAGCCCCAAAATGAGAAAAATGGCAAAAATGGGCATTGTGGGGGTTGACAAACTTTTTTTTTTGTCTTTCAATATCCTGGAATAGTTGGGGGAGCGTCCAAGATATAGCCATGGTCCCGAAAAGAGAAAGTGGGGACAAACAAATTAAGAAATTAAAACAGGAGCAAAATGATGTTGCTGGATACCATAAAGAAATATCCTACCTTTATGAGCAACTGTGTAGTTGCATTGACGCTCCAGCGACAATGCTATGTTATCGTTCCATATTCCTTTTCCGTCTTCTTTGCATTGACGCTCCAGCGACAATGCTATGTTATCGTTCAATATTCCTTTTTGCATTGACGCTACAGCGACAATGCTATGTTATCGTTCAATATTCCTTTTTGCATTGACGCTACAGCGACAATGCTATGTTATCGTTCCATATTCCTTTTCCGTCTTCTTTGCATTGACGCTCCAGCGACAATGCTATGTTATCGTTCCATATTCCTTTTCCGTTTTTGCATTGACGCTACAGCGACAATGCTATGTTG
>CALNVZ010003426.1:35316948-35328880 GCA_940671915.1 Paracentrotus lividus
GGAAACATTGTTATACTGTCATTGGAATTTGATAAAATTGATTTGAAGGTAAAGAAATAAATTTGGATTGGCAGAACTGTAAGAGGGGGACCTATTTGCATACTGCAATGTAACCCTTGTACTGTTACATGGATATGAGAAATTCAGTTTAGCTGTTTCTTCCTCATTTACATGAAGTATTTCGGAATTACACACAACACATGTGCTGAATAAGAGTAATATATACAGAAGTTTCATTTTCAGACTCTATGATCATACATGTACAATCCACTCCTGTTAAAAGATAATATAGTTTCAATGAGTAGGACATGTGTAAACAATAATAAAGGGTAAGTGCAAAGAGAGAGAGAGATTGTGAAAGATTCGCAAACTGAAAAAAGAAACAGCCTGGCAGGGGTCGCCGCGGAAGGCTCTTTCTATAACCTCTGATGAAAAATGAAGCTACATGTAGTTGAGTGATCATTGTGAAGACAATTACCACTGTTCTAGAAATAGCACGTCCTGCATGGGATAGAATCCTTCATCAGTCCAACGGCAAAGATTGTACTTTGAATGTATTTCTGTTTGAATTGTATTGCTTATCATTATCTGTGTCACCTTCATTCAGATTGTTTTTATGCTGTTCGTATTCAATATCATATTTCGTTTTTGAAAAAAGTGATATTAAATCCTACATTCGTCGTACAGTGTGTTCTGGTATGGCAATGTTTGTGAATTTTTATCCTTGTTCCTTTATTGTTGAATTCTTAATGCAAGTTATTACCAATATGCTCCTTCAGCTTGATGTTACTGGATGGACATAGATTCAAATAGCATACCCTTGAGTCACCTCACCTATCCTCTTTGGGCCCTAATTTGGCTCATAAGGCTGCTACTTGCAGTTTCTGTAGTAAATGGTTATTACGTGATGGAGCAGTTAACACCATGCACAACCCTCCTTTTTCATCTGGGCTTGGGACCGTCCTGGGCGGAGTTTACCTTGAGTGGGGGGGGGAATGAAAATAAAAGATGATATTATTAAAACACTTATATATATTTTTATTTTTCTACACCAAATTGAGATTGATAGTCTTTACTCAGATTGCATGGGAAGCATGCTGGCTGCTTCATATGGTACTTGGCCAGACACTAAATCTATATATACCACACTTGACCCAGGTGAGGTCATTGATAAATTCCTTGACAGTCTAAACCCAGGTTGAGAGTTAAATGTAGGTGCAGGGATGTCAAATCTGACAGACTTGACACCCATGCATTAACTTGTGAAAAAGGCATTGTAGGTATACTCCAATTTGCGTTACGAATAACCATGGTGTTGAATATCTCCTTGACCTACATGTACACTGTTGCTCATAAAGCAACATCATTTTGCGCCGGCTTTCATTTCTTGAAGTTGTTTGTACCCGCTTCCACTTATTGCCAATATTGGCACCCTGGCTATACATGTATCTTGGACATTCCCCCAAACGTTCCCGGGGAATGAAGATAAAAAAAGTTTGTCAACCCCCACACTGCCCATTTTTGCCATTTTCTCTCATTCTGGGGCCCCTTATTAGTTTAATCGGAGGACCGAGGCCCCTCCATCCTACCCCCGTGAAACAGGTCTGAAGTATAGGGTTGTTATTGTTGTTTGCGTTAAATCAAATTTAGGGACACAGGCGTTGGTCTCTTGTTAGGGGAGGGGTTGAAATAAAAAGTGAGGTAGGGAATTCATCCTACCTTTATGATTAAAACAAACGATATAAAAACAACATGAATACTTTAAATAATCATTATCATTTTCTCCCAAATTTTGCTTCAGCCTTAATGAAAAGGGTGACTATAGTCTACTTTTCATTATGAGTTATGTTTGACTGAGATTTTCTACAATTCTTTTTTCGGAAGATAAAGTTTTTCCACTTTGTAAAGATTAATATAAAATCAATTTTGAGATACAATCGAAATAAACTTTGACCCTTCCCTTAGACAAAAAATCAAAGTCTTTGACCGTGAGCTTAGATTTAACTTAAGAACAATAACAACCCTATACCACAGTCACATTTCGTAGGGGTAGGACTGAGGGGGCTTGGTCAGCCGGGTAAACAAAAAGGAGCCCCAAAATGAAAAAATGGCAAAAATGGGCATTGTGGGGGTTGACAAAACTTTTTTTTTGTCTTTCAATATCCTGGAATAGTTGGGGGAGCGTCCAAGATATATGCCATGGTCCCGAAAAGAGAAAGTGGGGACAAACAAATTAAGAAATTAAACAGGAGCAAAATGATGTTGCTGGATACCATAAAGAAATATCCTACCTTTATGAGCAACTGTGTGGTTGCATTGACGCCTCCAGCGACAATGCTATTGTATCGTTCCATATTCCTTTTCCGTCTTCTTTGCATTGGACGCTCCAGCGACAATGCTATGTTATCGTTCAATATTCCTTTTTGCATTGACGCTACAGCGACAATGCTATGTTATCGTTCAATATTCCTTTTTGCATTGACGCTACAGCACAATGCTATGTTATCGTTCCATATTCCTTTTCCGTCTTCTTTGCATTGACGCTCCAGCGACAATGCTATGTTATCGTCCATATTCCTTTTCCGTTTTGGCATTGACGCTACAGCGACAATGCTATGTTGTTGTTCCATATTCCTTTTCCGTCTTCTTCTTCTTTGCATTGACGCTACAGCGACAATGCTATGTTGTTGTTCCATATTCCTTTTCCGTCTTCTTCTTTCTTCTTCTTCCACAAAAAGCCATTCACTTAACACATGATCCTTGTTCTCCCTGTCAAGGTCAAATTACTCATCCAAATTCGTTCAAACTTCATAGACATGACATCCATGATCCACTATTGATCCCCTGACATTTCAATTTCCAAAATCACTCATCCTGACCGTCCATCCGCCATTTTGTCATTTTTGCATATGAAAGCCATTTTCACCTTCATACTCCATTATCCGAATCTACAACTTCTAACAAAATCATAAAGTCCATAGTTACCTTTAAATGATATCAAAACTTTTTTATTAAAACATCTTCAATTTTTAAATTAATTTCAAAAATCACTCCGTTTTGAAATGAAAATTGTGACTAAAAACACGAAAAATGCTATAACTTTCTAAATCAATTCATTTTGCTTCAATTTTCAGGGCATGTTATTCTTAATAATGTGCACACACTCCACAGTTTCACGCTCCAATAAATACGCAAAATGCAAAAAGCGCCTCTAAAGTTTCAAAATTTGGCTAAAATCCAAGAGGCTGCATCTGCGTTGTGCCTTGTTAAAACCGTACCCTTTTTGGATTTAAGTAGTTCAGATATGTACTTTCCAGCAATGTAAAGAAAAATATATCGATTCATTGACCAAATTGCTCAAAAATGTTGTACAAATAAAAATTATCGATACCAGGAAAACAAGTTTAACTTCCCCTAAAAGAGCGAATATTCAATCTAGGGACTTGAAACTTGCAGGCATATGTATCAATACATTTCACAAATATCTGCCAATTTTTGTAAAATTTGATGACGTCATCAAAAAGTTATGGACAAAAAATAGCGAATTTTAATGGATTACGCGAACAAAGCATTACGTCATGTTGTTCAATATTTGCTTCTGAAATTGACATCACAATGACCGCATTGAAATTGCCCTTCCATTGATACCAAATAAATATAGGTTGTCACAAAAAATTTCGAGTAAATCACGTTTTTGTAGGAGCCATTATACCAGCTTGCTTCATAATCGCGAAATCGAGAAAACCACGAGGCTCAGATCACTATGGAATGCCGTTGAGGAAAAAGGATAAAGATAAAATCTCAACAACGTACACAAACACCAATCGTTTAACACACATTTGTTCTACATGTTGAAGGCTATTTCCGTTTACCAATATATTTCAAGGTATACGTTTACATTTTTATAATCCTTGATATATTTTAGTCAAAGCGTCAATGCACGCACATCGTTCATGTCAACGATTGCAGTTCTAGTCTTGCATTGACGCTACAGCGACAATGCTATGTTGTTGTTCCACATTCCTTTCCGTCGTCTTCTTCTTCTCGTTCTTCTCCAAAAAAAGCCATTCATTTAACACATGATCCTTGTTATTCCTCTCCAGGTCCAATTACTCATCCAAATTCGCTCAAACTTCGTAGACATGTCATCTACAATCCATTAGTGATCCCCTGACATTTCAATTTCCAAAATCGCTCATCCGTGACCGTCCATCGGCCATTTTGTCAATTTTCGCCCATATGAAAGCCATTCTTCCAACTTCAATATCTCCATCATCCTAGATGCTACAAACTTCTAACAAAATTCATTATGTAGTCCATGAATTCACCTTTCAAATGCATCCAACAACTTTTTATTTCAAAACCATCTTCATATTTTAAATTAATTTCAAATATCAACTCCGTTATGAATTGAAAAATTGTGACTAAAAACACGCAAAAATGGCTATAACTTTCTTAAATCAATTCAATTTTGCTTCAAATTTTCAGGTCATGTTATTCTAATGAATGTGCACACACTCCACATGTTTCACGTTCCGATGAATACGCAAAATGCAAATAGCGCCCTCTAAAGTTTCAAAATTTGGCTAAAATCCAAGAGGCTGCATCTGCGTTGTGCCTTGTTAAAACCGTACCCTTTTTTGGATTTAGGTAGTTCAGATTATGTACTTTCCAGCAATGTAAAGAAAAATATATCGATTCATTGACCAAATTGCTCAAAAATGTTGTACAAAATAAAAAATTATCGATACAAGGAAAACAAGTTTAACTTCCCCTAAAAGAGCGAATATTCAATCTAGGGACTTGAAACTTGGCAGGCATATGTATCAATACATTCTACAACTATCTGCCAATTTTTGTAAAATTTGATGACGTCATCAAAAAGTTATGGAAAAAAAAAAGCGAATTTTCAATGGATTACGTAACAAAGCATTACGTCATTGTCGTTCAATATTTGCTTCTGAAATTGACATCACAATGACTGCATTGAATTTGCCTTTTCATTGATACCAAATATAATATAGGTTGTCACAGAAAATTTCGAGTAAATCCAGTTTTTGTAGAAACCATTTTAATCAGCTTGCTTCATAATCGCGAAATCGAGAAAGCCACGAGTGCTCAGATTACTATAGAACGCCGGGGAGGAAAAAGGATTTTTTTTTTTTGTAGGAGCCGTTATACCCGCTTGCCTATTAATTGCAAATTTGACAGAACAATGTGTACGCCGGATAGTATGGAAAGCGAAGTTTTCAAAATTGCACTGTAGTACACAAACCGTATTCGTTTAACACACAGATCTTGTATAGTTATGTAAAGCCTACTTCCGTTTCCCAATATATTTCAAAATATACATTCAAATTTTAATTGTCCGTGACATCTTTTAGTCTAGGCGTCAATGCACGCACATCGTTCATGTCAACGATTGCAGTTCTAGTCTTCTTCTTCTTCTTCTTCCCCAAAAAGCCATTCACTTAACACGTGAACCTTGTTCTCCCTACCCAGGTCCCATCGCTCAACCAAATTCGTTCAAATTTCATACACACCTCCTCCATGATCCAGTATTGATCCCCTGACATTTCATTTTCCAAAATCATTCATCCATGACCGTCCATCCGCCATTTTGTCTATTTTTGGCCATCTGAAAGCCATTTTTTCCAGCCTCCATATCTCTGTTGTTATAAAGGCTACAGACTTCTAACAAAATCCATTAAATAGTTTGAGTTTGCCTTTCATATGTATCCAATCACTTTTCATTTAAAAACCATCTTCATATTTTTAAGTAATTTCAAAAATCAACTCCGTTATGAATTGAAAAATTGTGACTAAAAACACGCAAAAATGGCTATAACTTTCTTAAATCAATTCCATTTCGCTTCAAATTTTCAGGGCATGTTATTTTAATAAATGTGCACACACTCCACATGTTTCACGCTCCAATGAATACGCAAAATGCAAATAGCGCCCTCTAAAGTTTCAAAATTTGGCTAAAATCCAAGAGGCTGCATCTGCGTTGTGCCTTGTTAAAACCGTACCCTTTTTTGGATTTAGGTAGTTCAGACTATGTACTTTCCAGCAATGTAAAGAAAAATATATCGATTCATTGAGCAAATTGCTCAAAAATGTTGTACAAAATAAAAAATTATCGATACCAGGAAAACAAGTTTAACTTCCCCTAAAAGAGCGAATATTCAATCTAGGGAATTGAAACTTAGCAGGCATATGTATCAATACATTCTACAACTATCTTCCAATTTTTGTAAAATTTGATGACGTCATCAAAAAGTTATGGACAAAAAGTAGCGAATTTACAACGCAATACGTAACAAGGCATTACGTCATTGTCGTTCAATATGTGCTTATAAAAGGGACATGACAATGACCGCAATGAAATTACCTTTCCATTGATACCATATAAAGTATAGGTTGTCATTGAAAATTTTGAGTAAATCAAGTTTTCGTAGTAGGCAGTATACCCGCTTGCCTAATAATTGCAAATTTGACAGAGCCATGTGCACGCCGGATGATATGGAAACCTAAGCTTTCAAAATTGCACTGTAGTACACAAAACGTATTCTTTTTGCACACAGATCTTGTTTATTATGTAAAACTTACTTCCGTTTTCCAATATATTTCAAAATACATAATCATTGAAATCTTTTAGTCAAGGCGTCAATGCACGCACATCGTTCATGTCAACGATTGCAGTTCTAGTGTTACTGCTGTTGTTGTTGTTGTTGTTGCATTGACGCTACAGCGACAATGCTATGTTGTTGTTCCATATTCCTTTTCCGTCGTCTTCTCGATCTTCTTCCACAAAAAGCCATTCATTTAACACGCGATCCTTGTTAGTCCTCTCCAGGTCCAACCACTCATCCAAATTCGTTCAAACTTCGTAGACATGTCATCCATGATCCATTATTGATCCCCTGACATTTTATTTTCAAAAATCACTCATCCATGACCGCCCATCCGCCATTTTGTCTATTTCGGGTCATCTGAAAGCCATTCTTCCAGCTTCAATATCTTTATCATCGTAGATGCTAAAAACTTCTAATAAAAATCATTAAATAGTCTATAAATTCATCTTTCAAATGCATCCAAGAACTTTTTATTTCAAAATCCATTTCATATTTTTAAAAAATAAACAAAATCAACTCCGTTATGAAATCCAAAATTGTGACTAAAAGCACACAAAAATGGCTATAACTTTCTTAAGTCGATTCCATTTGGCTTCAAATTTTCAGGCATGTTTTTCTGATAGGTGTGTACACTCTCCACATATTTCACGCTCCAGTAAATACGCAAAATCCAAATAGCGCCCTCTAAAGTTCCAAAATTTATCTAAAATCCAAGAGACTGCATCTGCGTTGTGCCTCGTTAAAACCGTACTCTTTTTTTACTTTAGTTACTTCAGACTATGTCCTTTCCAGCAATGTCAAGAAAAATACATCGATTCATTGACCAAATTGCTCAAAAATGTTGTAGAAAGTAAAATATTATCGATACCAGGAAATCAAGTTTAACTTCCCCTAAAATTGCGAATATTCAATCAAGGGGCTTGAAACTAGGCAGGCATATGTATAAATACATTTCACAACTATCTGCCAATTTTTGTAAAATTTGATGACGTCATCAAAAAGTTATGGACAAAAAATTGCGAATTACCAATGCATTACGTAACAAGGCTTTACGTCATTGTCTTTCAATATTTGCTTCTAAAATCGACATCGCAATAACCGCACTGAAATTGCCTTTCTATTGATACCATATATAATATAGGTTGTCACAGAAAATTTTGAGTAAATCACGTTTTTGTAGGAGCCATTATACCCGCTTGCCTAAATATTGCAAATAAAAGCGGAGTTTTCAAATTTGCAATGTAGTACACGAACCGTATTCATTAAACACACAAATCTTGTATATATGTACAGCCTACTTCAGATTTCCAATATTATTTCAAAATATAAGTTTAAATTTTAATAGTCCTTGAAATCTTATAGTCAAGGCGTCAATGCACGCACATCGTTCATGTCAACGATTGCAGTTCTAGTTGCATTGACGCTACAGCGACAATGCCATGTTATCGTTCAATATTCCTATTCCGCCATCTTCTTTTTCCGCCAAAAAAGCCATTCATTTAACACATGATCTTTGTTATACCTGTCAAGGTCAAACTACTCGTCCAAATTCGTTCAAACTTCGTAGACATGTCATCCATGATCCACTATTGATCCCCTGACATTTCAATTTCCAAAATCACTCATCCGTGACCGTCCATCGGCCATTTTGTCAATTTTCGGCCATATGAAAGCCATTTTTCCAGCCTCCATATCTATGTCAATATAGATGCTACAGACTTCTAACAAAATGCATTGAATAGTCAATGATTTGTCCTTTCATATGCATCCAACAACTTTTTATTTCAAAACCATCTTCATATTTTTAATCAATTTTAAAAATCGATTCCGTTATGAAATAAAAAATTGTGACTAAAAGCACACAAAAATGGCTATAACTTCATAAAATCAATTCCATTTTGCTTCAAATTTTCAGGGCATGTTATTCCAATAAATGTGCACACACTCCCCATGTTTCACGCTCCAATAAATACGCAAAATGAAAATAGCGCCCTCTAAAGTTTCAAAATTTCGCTAAAATCCAAGAGGCTGCATCTGCGTTGTGCCTCGTTAAAACCGTACCCTTTTTTTGGATTTAGGTAGTTCAGACTATGTCCTTCCAGCAATGTAAAGAAAAATATATCGATTCATTGACCACATTGCTCAAAAATGTTGTACAAAATGAAAAATTATCAATACCAGGAAAACAAGTTGAAATTCCCCTAAAAGAGCGAATATTCAATCTAGGAGGGACTTAAACTTTGGCAGGCATATGTATCATACATTTCACAACTATCTGCCAATTTTTGTAAAATTTGATGACGTCATCAAAAAGTTACGGACAAAAAATTGCGAATTTTCAATGGATTACGTAACAAGCATTACGTCATTGTCGTTCAATATTTGCTTCTGAAATTGACATATAATGACCGCATTGAAATTGCCTTTTCATTGATACCAAATATAATTAGGTTGTCACAGAAAATTTCGAGAAATCCAGTTTTTGTAGAAACCATTTTAATCAGCTTGCTTCATAATCGCGAAATCGAGAAAGCACGAGTGCTCAGATTATATAGAACGCCGGGGAGAAAAAGGATTTTTTTTTTTTTGTAGGAGCCATTATACCCGCTTGCCTAATAATTGCAAATTTGACAGAACAATGTGTACGCCGGATAGTATGGAAAGTGAAGTTTTCAAAATTGCACTGTAGTACACAAACCGTATTCGTTAACACACAGATCTTGTATAGTTATGTAAAGCCTACTTCCGTTTCCCAATATATTTCGAAATATACATTTAAATTTAATAGTCCTTGAAATCTTTTAGTCTAGGCGTCAATGCACGCACATCGTTCATGTCAACGATTGCAGTTCTAGTCTTCTTTGCATTGACGCTACAGCGACAATGCTATGTTATCGTTCCATATTTCCTTTCCGTCTTTGCATTGACTCCAGGACAATGCTATTTATCGTTCATATTCCTTTTCCTTCTTCTTCTTCTTGCTTCTTCCAAAAAGCCATTCATTTAACACGTGAACCTTGTTCTCCCTACCAGGTCCATCGCTCACCAAATTCGTTCAAATTTCATACACACATCCTCCATGATCCATTATTGATCCCCTGACATTTCATTTTCAAAATCACTCATCCATGACCGTCCATCGCCATTTTGTATATTTTGGTCATATGAAGCCATTTTTTCCAGCCTCACTAGCTCCATTATCCGAAATCCTACAGACTTCTAACAAAAATGCACTAAACAGTCCATGAGTTGGACCTTTAATATGCATTCCAATAACTTTTTATTTTAAAACCATCTTCATTTTTAAATGAATTTCAAAAATCAACTCCGTTATGAAATTAAAAATTGTGACTAAAAACACCACAAAAATGGCTATAACTTTCTAAATCGATTCCATTTTGCTTCAATTTTCAGGTATATTATTCTAATAAATGTACATACACTCCTTATTTTCATGCTTCAAAAATACGCAAAATGCAAATAGCGCCTCTAAAGTTTCAAAATTTGGCTAAAATCCAGAGGCTGCACTGCGTTGTGCCTTGTTAAAACCGTACCCTTTTTTGGATTTAGGTATTCAGATATGTTTCCGCAATGTAAAGAAAAATATATCGATTCCATTGACCAAATTGCTCAAAAATGTCGTGATGTAAAAAATTATCAATGCCAGGAAACAAGTATAACTTCCCTAAAATTGCAAATATTCAATCTAGTTGCATTGACACTACAGCGACAATGCTATGTTGTTCCATATTCCTTATCGTCTCTTCTTTCTTCTTATCTTCTTCCCAAAAAGCCATTCACTTAACACGTGAAACCTTGTTCTCCCTACCAGGTCCATCGCTCAACCAAATTCGTTCAAATTTCATCACACATCATCCATGATCCATATTGATCCCCTGACATTTCATTTTCCAAAATCACTCATCCGATGACCGTCCATCGCCATTTTGTCCTATTTTTGCCATCTGAAAGCCATTTTTCCAGCCCCATATCTTGTTGTTATAAAGGCTACAGACTTCTAACAAAATCCATAAATTAGTTTTATGAGTTTGCCTTTCATATGTATCCAATCACTTTTCATTTTAAAAACCATCTTCATATTTTAAATTAATTTCAAAAATCAAACTCGTTTGAATTGAAAAATTGTTGACTAAAAACACGCAAAAATGGCTATAACTTTCTTAAATCAATTCCATTTCGCTTCAAATTTTCAGGGCATGTTATTTTAATAAATGTGCACACACTCCACATGTTTCACGCTCCAATAAATACGCAAAATGCAAATAGCGCCTCTAAAGTTTCAAAATTTGCTAAAATCCAAGAGGCTGCATCTGCGTTGTGCCTGTTAAAACCGTACCTTTTTTTGGATTTAGGTAGTTCAGACTATGTACTTTCCAGCAATGTAAAAAAAATATATCGATTCATTGACCAAATTGCTCAAAAATGTTGTACAAATAAAAAATTATCGATACCAGGAAAACAAGTTTAACTTCCCCTAAAAGAGCAATATTCAATCTAGGGACTTGAAACTTGGCAGGCATATGTATCATAAACATTCCACAACTACTCTCAATTTTTGTAAAATTTGATGACGTCATCAAAAAGTTATGGACAAAAAATAGCGAATTTACAACGCAATACGTAACAGGCATTACGTCATGTCGTTCAATATGTGCTTTATAAATGGACATGACAATGACCGCAATGAAATTACCTTTTCCATTGATACCATATAAAGTATAGGTCGTCATTGAAAATTTGAGTAAATCAAGTTTTCGTAGTAGCAGTATACCGCCTTGCCTAATAATTGCAAATTTGACAGAGCCATGTGCACGCCGAAGATATGGAAAGCCTAAGCTTTCAAAATTGCACTGTAGTACACAAAGCGTATTCGTTTTGCACACAGATCTTGTATATTATGTAAAGCTTACTTCCGTTTTCCAATATATTTCAAAATACATTATATGCTTACATTTACATAATCATTGAAATCTTTAGTCAAGGCGTCAATGCACGCACATCGTTCATGTCAACGATTGCAGTTCTAGTCTTCTTCTTCTTCTTCTTCCACAAAAAGCATTCACTTAACACATGATCCTTGTTCTCCCTGTCAGGTCAAATTACTCATCCAAATTCGTTCAAACTTCATAGACATGACATCCATGATCCACTATTGATCCCCTGACATTTCAATTTCCAAAATCACTCATCCGTGACCGTCCATCGGCATTTTGTCAATTTTTCGGCCATATGAAAGCCATTCTTCCAACTTCAATATCTCATCATCCTAGATG
>CALNVZ010003426.1:35329880-35346633 GCA_940671915.1 Paracentrotus lividus
TTTAGCAGGGGTTTGGATCAAGCTACACTGCACTGCTCCAATTGGAAACCTGGCAGGCCAAATTGTATGTTACCAAAATGGTATAAAGCTGCACCCATTTTCAACGCCGGTACAAAATGGTGGGACTTTGTATCAGGACTTGTTGGCAAGACAAGCAAATTATTCTGTACGTTGCTGTTCATCAACTTTAGTCCATATAAAGACCGAGCATGAGTGTAATGATTGTGCATGGGATCCTATTCATGATATACCAATACAAATTATAGAATCTTACCCAACACTCCCACCTACACAAGATTCTACATCATCAAATCACCCAAAAGAGGATAGTACCAATCTACTCACAAGTCCTCAAACAGAAATGTATGTACCTAGCAAAAAGTGTGCCAATTCCAAGATAGGTCTGTACATTGTGATTGGACTTTTCAGTTTGACAACAATTATTTTGGGTGTACTCTACTTTTTAAAGGTTAGAGAAATGAAGATGTATACTTTCAAAAGGTTATACATGCAATATTATTAGCTCATAAAAAAAATTCATTGAGAAAGTCCAAGTTTATTTGGGACTGGGTTGGGGCAATATTTTTATATAGTGCCAAAAGTAACCAGCCAATATAATAATTGTTGATTATCCACAGCCCACAATATGGCAAGATATATATATTACCCACTATTTACACTTGTGCCTAAGCGCGATAAACAAAAATCTTCAGTTTACTGGTAGATGGAATCTTTCACTTATCTCACCTCAGCCCTAGCTTTGCGCTCTTCTTCCTCTTGTTTCTCCTGACGTTCCCTTTCTTCTCTTGCTCTTCGTATCTCCTCCTGTTAATATGAACAAATTGAACAGATAAAAACTGCAAACTACTCAAACTTAATGTCAGAGATGAACATTCTACATTTGTTTACAGGAAAACTGAATGTATAATGCACTACAAAAAGTAAGATAATGTTCATGATATTTACAATGTTAAGCCATAAACTATAATTTATTACCCAATAGAGGGCTTACTTCATATCTCTGAATCAGAGCCATCAATAAACAGAGTTTAGCAATCTCGGTTGAGTAACAACATAGCACTTTTTCTTTTGTTCTGTGCTTGCCTAACAAAGGAATTCCACACCATGTTGTAACCTTCTCAAATTGAGTTGGACAAACTGTTTACTGATGGCTGTGCTCTGAAGAAAGTCTCACATTAACATGCTAAATATCTAAACAAGTTACATGAATATCATTTGAGTCTAGGAGACTACACATGCCTACCAAAATCAGTGGCAAATCCATATAGGGGTGCAACAGTCATGTGCCCCCCCCCCCCCTTTCAAATTATGGGGATGCCCCCACCCGTCTTTTCAAATCGTGGATTTGCCACTGAAAGCATATAGAAAATCTCAATTTTAAAAAATGTTATGAAACACTTTGGTTTACAGGTGATATTTTTTGGATATGGCATGGTTAATTAATCATGTTTATACTATAAGTGTTCTATGTTTAATTATGTTTATATTACTGATCTATTTTAATTTATTGTTTGTGTAATATATTGTCATGACTATTACTGGAAACTTTTGTAATTCGGCTTTTGCCACCATGAAAGTATCCCAATGCACCACTTTGAATTAAATTGAATTGAATGGTGAAAATAATAGGGGCCTTTATTAACTTGCAATTTGTTTTGTACTTTAGTTTCTCCAATGATAATTTGCAGAGGTTTTACCATTATTTACCTATATACTTCTATGCATCTTTGTATGCACTATTTTTGTTTTTAGTACTATATTTTCTTAAATTTATTATTCCAATGTTTGGATGAAACCATTACTATTGTATTAACCTGTTGGAGACGAGCTGATTTGGCTATAACACACATTTCCCATAGACCTCAGCCCGAATATATTCGGGCTCAGTCCCCAACGGGTTAATGACATATCTCCTTGGTACATACACCATGTTCAATCTTCTTGCCCTGATATTTGTTATTTCTATTGTCATTCAAAATGTATTATGACTGCAATTTTCATGTCATAATTTTAACAATTAGGCCTATTTCTAATGAACTCTTAAATCATTGTTGAGCTTTGGTACATACTTCATGCAGAATATGCTTGCTAACAAGTACATTATATTGCATTGTAGCCCATTATTATATGTAAGACATTCATGTACCATGATTATTTGTCACAAAATTTTGCTCAAAAAGCATGATCATTGTAATGTTTATGTCATCATATAATACAATTCATGCAGTACAGTGATGGTTTCGAATACAGGTAGTATTATATAGCACTAATAATAGTTTTTGAGCATTAATGACGTCCTGATTCAATATTCTTTTCAGCAAATTTGAGAGTACAAGTTGTTTAATTATGTTAATGTTATGACGCTGTAATACAATGTACGATATATCTTAATAGTGCAAGTGGTCGTTCATCATGTCACGATTAGACCCGCACTAAAGGTCTGCAGTAGCGGACACAGACCGGAGTCACACAATGAACTTACCGGGCCCATGTGTAAACATAATAGAGCCGCTTTTGTCCCAAGACAATTGGGCCCCCGAAATGCATTCAATTCAATTGTCTTGGATCCGCGCCTGGTCTGTGTTGTCTTTGTGAATTATTGTTTTAAGTACAAACCTTGCGTTCTGGAGTCATGCTGACGGTTGTCTTTGTAAATTCTTGTTGTGTTCGTTGGTCAGCCTCCAAACGCTCCCGCTCTCTCTTTTTACGTAACTCCTAAATCCAGATATAAGAGATATACTGAATTCAAAAATCAATTTTCCAGTGAAGTTCTTATTCTTAAATAAAGTTACAAAGTTCTTCATTACATTCCAGTGAAGTTCTTATTCTTAAATAAAGTTACAAAGTTCTTCATTACATTGCAGCAAACCTTGCAATTGATATGAAGAAATAAATATTATGTGTCGATCCACAGAAGTATTTCCCAACACTTCTCCCCTTCTGGATACTACTCTACTTGATGGGCAAACAAGAAAGCACAATATTTAATCCTAAATTCCTTTAATTTGGTTCATGTTAGTGTATATATTTCAAGGATAGAAGAAATGGTGATCATCATTCTCATCATTTTTCACTTTAAATCTATGCAATCTATGCAAATTAAACCGCGGAATTAACATCAGATATTTGAAAGCACATAGAGATGATCTATGATATAATGTGCGCTGCACAAAAATGAAGCATTATCATCTGAAAATATTGTAATCATGAATTCCTTAATGATTCATGCTTACCTCAGCCTTTTTCTCTGCTTCATTTAGTGGTTTCTCTCCATTAGTCACACTCTTTGAGACCCTGTTAAAAAAATAAAAAAATAACAATGACTAAATATAATAAACAGCATCAATGTAGTAGATGGTTATAAGTACTTCATGATTGAATTCATAATCTACTTCACATTTGATTTTTAATCTTGCAAGGATTCTGAAAGTACATAATGTTACAGTAAACCTTTCATTTGTTTCATTTCCTTTAAGATAAATTTTGTATAATTAGGTCAAAAGTGTATAGATAAAGGGATGTGCTCCGTAATATTATTTATGGAGTTCTCTGGTTCTATTAATCCTTTAAAATCTTCCTTCTTTTGTTGGTTATACATGTATCTTGATGCGTTTGTCATCAATCATAGCTTATCTGTGTTGTTTAGTAATGTATAATAAATTTAAGGTTTAATGCTAGAACTTTAAAGGTTACGTACAATGTGCAGTGCAAGTTTCGCGATGTCAGATTTTATGAATTCCTATTGTATATATTGATGTGTTAACCATGGACTTATTACTGTTGAAACGTATATAGTGCAAATGTTATGACAGATTTTGTGTGCTTTGATTATGTTTACCATTACTGTAGCTTATTAATATTGAAAAGTATACTAGTATATTGCAAATGTTATGATCGCCGATATGGTGTGCTTTATCTATATTGTGTATGTGACAACAGAACGAACCAAACTTGATCCTAACTACATTTACTATTGCTATTGAATTGTTAGATACATGTATATTGTTGTTTAACCAACCAGTATTTACTCGAGGTTGAAAATTAACTTACAATGAAAAGTGCTCCGATTTTATGTGCCTTATGTGTTGGCAATGAATTATAAGATGTAACTAATTAAATTAAGGTTTATTATAGCATTGCAAATTTCTTGATTATTTTCTTGTTAAATGTTTTTATAGTTCATAAACAGCAAACATAACAAATGTATGATATATATATTATAGCATTCTGAAGCCCTGACTGAGATCAAAATCAAAGTTGTTCAAATGAGCTCATCTCCATTGAAATGGGATAGATTAAAGCTCTATTGATTGCAATCAGCGGTATGAAATTGATCTCAGTTGAGAATGCACATGTAGGACTAGTGTAAAATGCAAAATAAAATCACTAAGAGAAAGACTTTAGAGTATTATTATGTGTTGAATCTCTATTGAAAATATGCTATTAAAGATCATACTTACATTGGTGACTTGGGAGTTTGCTTCTGTAATCAGAAAATAGAATAGAATGTATCACATTTGTATCGCACAATATAATGGAATGTAATAAAATATATAAAACTTAAAATATAATGGAATGTAATAAAATATGTAAAACTTTGTTGAAGTTGTGCAGCATCAAATTCTGAAATATGGTTCTTTTGTATTTTTTTTGTCATTAGGCCTAGAGTTTCTTCTACATAGCTACCATTAATAAGCCAAATCCAACTAACTACATGTAGATCAGGCAGGTACACACAAAGTGGTGTTTTAAAACTTTTTAAAATTTTGAGTGATATTCATGTATAATCTAGGGGTGACTTATCACGTATTGCAAAGAAAACCTACATCAAGTCAATATTTATTATATTCTATCAATTTGGGGGAGAGGGTTCCTTCTCTTTTTTTTTTGTTGTTAATTTGCCACTCCTCTTAATCTAGTTCAAATACCATAAGTCTATTATCTTGAAATATGTTTATATAGGGCCGAGGTTCAGGTTGCATTCATATTACATAGGTTTGCATGTGCATATGCATGTAAGTAGTGTTTTACTGAAAAGCCCCAAATCTGTCTGGCTTGCTGACCCTTCGCAACACATGTGTACGAAAAGTGTGAAACCATATCAATGATTGAATCTATGATTATGAAAGGATGGCTAACATTTCATAAACATTCCGCAAATTTCATTTCTTTTAAGAACCCTTTAAGTACTAAAGATTAAAATGAAATGACAACAACTCAGTAATGCAAATTGTTCAATACACATTCCATACATTAACATACATGTATAACATGTACATATAGGCACTCTTGTGGCTGTGACTTTTCTTGTACCCATTGTGAAAACTACATGTTCCAAACAACAAAAATTGATTCTGTGAGATGAAGATTGACATTTCACCAATATTTTATTTCTAGAAAATCTCACATTGTAAACTACAGATTAAAATGGGGGAAAAAAACTAAGAATAATTCATGTACCCTTTCCAACACACTTACAAGGAACTCTAAAAGCCCTCACTACATTATTGTACTTTGGCTTTGTGACCTTTGGTGCACCCACTGTGGAACTACAGCGCACCAATAATTGAATCCATAAGAGATAGGTTAACATTTCATACATACCAGCTGTACTCCTGGGAGGGTCACATGTGAAATCTTGGTGGTAGGAGAAACTGAGCCACTGAAAAACAAATGCACAACATACAGAACAATATGAGTAGATATACATGTACATGTATACAATGCAGGGGACAAGAAACTAAGCCATTAATGTAAACAACAACAACAACAACAACAATCAAACAGATAATAATGTACTCCTACATGCAAAGGAAGTGGGGGGAGGGCTGGAGCTTTAGCCCCCCCCCCCCCCCTCAATAATTTTTCTCACTAAATTTGTATAATACATGTAAATGCACAAACTACCATAGAACATAAGATTTTTTGCACATTTAGCCCCCCCTTTTTTAACATCTAAACCCCTCACAAAAAGTTTCGCAAATAGACTTTGGGCCATGATAACTGTTCAGGTACGCTTTAGTTATTCCTGATATTTATACCATTGGAAAGATAATTTAATCCCCTTTTTATTGATATCCTACTTGTAATGATTATGTCATGATTCAATGCACAAAATATCAGAATATGGAGAAAAGTAAAAAGTCAATGTTGCAAAATGCATTATCAAAGCAAAGTTCCGCAACTCGACTTTAGGCTCTGATAACTTTCGGGGTATTTTCTAATTTTTTGAATTTTAGACCCATGCAAGATAATTATTCCTCTTTTCAATGACACCCTAACTGTAACGGGGTGTTGTTGCATGCACAGAACACCTGAATGTTAGGACAAGTCAGAAGTTGAATGTTGCAAATTGAATGCCTATTGTGAGTATATTGTCGGTTGCAAGCAATAACAATGCATTTCGCAACTTTTCACTTTTACTTTGCATTATATTCGTGAGTTATGTGCATTCAAACATGATGTTACTATTGCAAAATAGGGTATCAATAAAAATAAGAATAAATGAACTTTTTAATGCAATAAAAATTGACAATGATTAAATCCCCACATTAAAATGTATCAAAGTATTAGTTGTTACAGATATTTAAACTGAAAATCCTCTTCGCTTGTCATGTTTCTGGTGTATCAGAATAATAGCCGGCATGACATCACCATGACAAATTAGGTATCAATCAAGAGAGGGATTAATAAACTTGACAATGGTCTAAAATTCAATAAAAATTAGAAAATATCCCCAACGTTATCAGGACCTAAAGTCAAGTTGCAGAACTTCAATGTGATCAATAACAATGCATTTTACAACATTTGACTTTTTACTTTTCTCCATGTTCTGATATTCTGTGCATTGAAGCATGACATAATCATTACAAATATGATATCAATAAAAAATCTTTCCCAATGGTATGAATATCAGGAATAACTAAAGCGTACCTGAAAAAGTTATCATGGCCCAAAGGCGAAACTTTTTGTGAGGGGTTTATATTTAACTCAAGCAAAGTACAAATTACAATGTAGGTGACATAAATAGAGAAATTAAGAAATCTTTATGTTTTTAATTATAAAAAAAGTTTAATTTACCATTTAACTGCAAGAAACAATAATTACAAATACAATGCACTTACTTAAACTTTTAATTACAAATATACGTGAACTCATTCTCTCTCTTTCTTCATTTTATCAAAGTCCAATTTAATTGTTCTCATTTTAAGTGGGTTTCTTTTCTTTCCTTTTTCCTCTTTTTGTTTACCAGTGACCATGTACATGTAGGCCTACAGTGCTTGTCACCAAAGTATTCAAGTTAAATATGTTTAGTTGAAAATGTGTGTCAAATACAATAGAAAACCTCTAAATGCCCACCAACCCATCATTACAAACATCCATTCACATTCCCATGCTCATTGCGATAATAAACTGATCTATAAACAAAACCAGAGTGTGCATTGGTGGTGAATTGCTTCTAAGCAAACAAGAGTGTGTAAATTTTCCTTGTTCTGCTTCAAGTAGATGTACTCCAGCTATTCTGACATCATACCACACTTAATCTGACACACGTTAACACTCTAGTTCTGGAACTAAGTTAATTATGGTGAGTCTTGTTTACATACAGTATACGCTCTACATTGTACATTGTAAGTGCATGAAAAAGCATGTTTTAAATTTTCGGTCTAAAAGTCAACGAAAAGATTTTTTTAAAGAATTGAATGTACTTTACCAAAAGTTTATCTGAGGGTGCAATTTTAAGGCATCATCCTTGAAAACCAGTCATTAATCAAATTACCTTACTTTCAATAATAAATACTCAAGTCCTACATGTATGCAGAATATATTATACATTAGACATGTGCAAAGAAACGTTTTGATCAGCGAGCTGATGCAACACAGATATGAACCAATACATATTCAAACAATATGAAAAACAAATTACATGTATGCAGTATTCAACAAAATGTTTAAAATGATGCATATTGGACTAAGAAACAGTTGTGTTTTTAGTCTAATTTTTCAGGTTTCTTCTACACACTTTAAGATCTCTTACCAATATACCTAGAGTAGTTCATTGCGTTACATTTCTATTTACAAACAACTCTTTCTGGAACTTACTTGGTTGTCCCTCCATCACTCTCCATTCGTTTGCGAAACCTTTCCTCCTTCTTTCTCTCCCATTCCTCTTGGAAACTCATGGTTCGATGATCAATAGGTGGTCGGTGGAAATTCAAAACTGCCAAGAATGGGGATAGGGGTTGGGGGAATTTATAAAGTAATACAAGATGAAAAGCTATAGTCCGATATACCATAATTGTTTCAACAAGTGGTCAGACAACGTATAAACAAATGATAGACTAGTGATAGAAATATATTTTGGAGAAAAAAATGTTTACAATTTGGCTACTATATTTTAATGGGGTTTTCTATGTATTTTATCATAAAATAATGCAATGTTTTGCTGCCAACATAATTGTAGTTTACACAATCTAAGAAGATAAATCATTGAAAACTGCGACAATAGACTTTCTATCATTTTCATAAATTAGCCAATTCAAGATTTTAAAATTAAATACATCTTTGAAACTCAAGATAAAGTTGATCTAACAAGTAACAGTTAACAAAAGAAATGAGACAAGCATTAGGCCTAATTCAGATGGATCTATTATATTAGACAAATCACTTTCTAGCACTTCAGTTGTATGAAAATCCTTTATTTTCACATGGACAATAAACAACAATACACATTCACTGTGATTGCGTACACCGTTAGTTTTTACAAAAGAATGTCGCCCGTCTGAGCTCCATTACAATAGATCGACCCGCGCCCACACACAAAATACCGAGGGTCTATTCGGCTGCACCTGTACACAGCTTAGCTTCGTAGCTAGCCGCAACGCGCCGCTACACTACACAGCACATTACCCTTCGTCTTCACAATCACAAACCCTTCGGAGAATATCTGCATACTTAAAAATCACATTCGTATAAACTTTTTCGCTATTAATATTCATATTTTTCACTGGATCATACTTCAAACACTACTAAACTGAAATTCAAAGCATAATATAGAATAATACTTACATATTATCTTGTTGAAGGTGAATTAATAATTCTTCGGGCTCTCCGCTTTATCTCGTCAACTTCTCCAAAACACTTGAACAGGTGTTTTTGTTATAAAGTTTGGTATCGCGATTACGATCCCCATCGATCGATATAATTGTATGGTTGTGACTTGCCCATATCGTCTGCGCGCGTTTGAGAGAGTAAAGAAAAAAGGAAAAAAAAAAAAAAAAAAAAAAAAAACGTTAACGTCACATAAAAAACCTTTCAATTTTCATGCCAAAAAAAAAAAAAAATAATAAAATAAAATAACAAGATAAAGAGGAGGAAAACAAAGCGGAGGTTTTTAACAATTTGATCTATTGAGGTGCGCTCATTCAGCCCGGAAACTATATAGAACACGCGTGAAAATTATTGCTTGTTGTAGGCCATTAAAAATTGAACACCACCCCGTCCTTTGTGGCAAAAGTGCTATGCAGATGCAAGAAAAGAAGCTTAAAATATAGGGGTTTCAGTTCTATATTTAGCAGGGCCCGCCGAGCGTTTTGAAAGTAGGGGGCGACGGGCTCGCCCCCCGAAAAAGAATGGGGAAAAAAGGGGGAAAACCCTACCCCTCCACCCCCCCCCTTCCCGCTTATTGCTCGACCAGCATGATGTGAAAAAAAATTTGTTGTACCTTTTTAGTTAGTCCGGTGTGACCGGGATAAAGGATTGAGTGGACCAAATCTAACATTCCAATTTTGGCCACCCCCTCCCCTTATTATGAAATTTTGGATCTGCCACTGGGTTCTGAGCCAAAAGTTCGGGCTGAACCATATGGCTGAATATGCAAAAGAAAAATCACAAATGTAGATTTTCATCGGCTTTGTGTTTACGTGTACTACAAAAAAAAAAAAAAAAAAAAAAAAAAAAAAAAAAAAAAAAGGAAAGCAGGGAGGGGTTCGGCGTGCTTCGCTCTCGGCAGACACATTAAAAAAAAAAAATATATACCTATGATAAAGGGGTTAGCATTATTTTCAGACGATTATTATTAGAAGCAAGATTGGTGCACCTTGGTCTCTCTTATTTTAGGTCATTTTGAAAAAGGAAATTAAACCATTTTTTCGTATAGAATTATTGGAACCATCAATGATAAAAATGGAACACGAATGACGTTTTGCTCGTTCGTGTTTATGAGAATGTTTATAAGCTCACGCTTCGCACTTCGCGCTTCTCTGGGATAATAATTATCATCAGGCAAGAAATTAAAAGAGAAATAGGAGGAGAGGCACGTTAAAGTTATGAAAAGGTTATCGAAAAGGTATATGAAAAGGCAAATTAATGCAAGCTTGAAACACGAGTTCCCGATAGTATTGACTTTTGATGGTATTATAAAAGTATCAAATTAGCTCTTAACCTTTCAATATTCTGAGCAAGAAAAACACAAACTTTACACAATACACGTGATGTATTGTTCTTGATAAAATTGAATATCTTAAACGTTAATATAATGATTTTATCATATTTGTTTATAGCGCTGCCATGTATTTTTTTCTGTGGCATAACGCTGAAAACCATCCTACATTGTTTGAAGCAGGGGGAAAAAATCTAAAAAAAATTTAAAAGTTACAATATTATTGTTTGCTAATGCGAGTCAACAAAGCGTAGGCCAATAGGAAATAAAATAATTGAAAATGGTGTATTTCTTTATTCAATTATAATGACGTACTTAATTATCCCATTCGCCATCTCTATTCCCAATATGGTCAGAGCCAAAATGAAATATTATACATAATTATAATGCTTGGGTTTAGAACTAAGGAAAAAATGTATTCAAATTATCAGCAGCGGTACAATTTTGAAGTGAAATCATATGGTGTTAAATTGTGTCAGTGTGAGAAAAATAAGATCATGGGAGAGCGAGAGAGGGGGAGGGAGAGGGGGTAAAGAGAGAGGACAAGGCGAGAGGAACTAAGAGATGGATGAGAGAGGGGAGAGAGAGAAAAAAAAGAGAGGGAGAGAAAGAGGGAGAAGGAGAGAGAGAGAGAGAGAGAGAGATAGAAAGAGAGAGGGAGAGAAAGGGAGAGATATAGGGTGAGAGGGAGTGGGAGAGAGAGAGAGAGAGAGAGAGAGAGAGAGAGAAAGAAAGAGAGAGAGAGGGAGAGAAAAAAAAGGAGGCAGAGAGAAGAGAGAGATGCTAAAATTGACAATTAACATCATAATTGCTTTTCTGAAGTATCTGTTATGATGGTTATTAAATTAGTCCCTATAGTATAAGGACGTCAAATTATCTGACACTATAGAGCCTATATAGTTATATACAGAAAGAGAATATCAGATAAGGTATATATATATATATATATATATATATATATATATTTAATATTTGCCTATACATCAACTTTTTGATAGCTCGCTTTTATAGGAAAATGCATCGAGTTTATAAAGAGTGGAGTGGTGTATTGGAAAAGTTTGGTTTCAAAAGGACCTAAATCCATTTAAATTGAGCTATTGATATCAAACAATATTATTGTTTATACTGCTACCTGTCTGCGAAAGAAAGTTTAAACCTACATTCTGAGAGAAATTGTTACAAAATGCACATAAAGATCACGTTCCCATATATTAGGCATCTCTACAAAATTTGGCAAACTAATGCCCTTTTCTCACAAATAACAAAAGTGGTTTAGCTCCTTTTGGAATCAAACTCTTCATTTCTGGACATAAGCGTCGCGGGTTCCAGCACTGATGACCAAGTCACCTTGAAACTGGTTGTATTATTGTGTAGAGAACCTAAGAAGCAATGCTACTAATTTAGTTTCCCTCTTTGTTGAAAATTTTCATGCCTACTCCCTTTCATTCAGCAGATATTAAACATTGGTAATTACATTAAAGATATTTTTTTTTTAATTTTTAAAAACACCAAAAAACAAAACTGTAAAACATCTTTTCTAAAGATACATGTATATAGGTTAATCCATGGATCTACCAACTCTGGGGCCATAACACATTATACACCGTGTAATCAAAATATGGTCAGTGAATACTCATTTGGTAAAATGAAGGAAGCAATATAGTATTCGTGATAATAATGATAACAATTCTATGATGATAGTATTGCAATTAAAAAAATAGTACTTATCATGAATGATGAATCTGATGAAAATAATACTCGTGATAAAAATCTATAATTAAGTTTTTACAATTACATTAACCCTATAATCGTAATAAATGTCATTACCCTTTAAGTCGCACGTGATGTTCCTGTACTTCAAAACGTGATTTTCTATATGTATTTATTTATAGTTGAACTTACAAAGGTATATCATAATTCCTATCGAAACTTATCTGATTTCCGAAGGTCGAAGCATATTCACAATACAAGTCGTCATGTCACGCTATAAACTCTCAAACAACACATATACCGTACAATGTGCGTACGATGGACTAATTACACGGCTAGCGGGTTTTAAAATTAAACATTTTGTACCAAAAATATGTCATTTGAAATTGAACGTGTTGAACATGGCTCTCCACCATGATATTTGTCAGTGATACATAGCATGCGTCAGATAATTTGTCCACGATTTTAAAAGGAAAATATCTGAAAAGATTGAGGACAAAGATTGTGTCAATCTATTATACTGTAACTTATAACTTGTCAATAATTTGTATACCTTATGCGGCGGTCACAACTCGCCGTACCTTCGACGTGCAACTCCCTACGATGGATTTCGTATAGAAATTTCGTGCAGCGGAGGTACCTTGCAGGTACAATGCAAGTACGACGTGCAGGAAGTTTTTACAATACCCTTACTACAGAAACGCAGGAATCGCAAAAGTTGACCAAGGACCTGTGCGTGCATTGCACATGCAACGCTGGCTACGTTGATGGCACGTGCCCCGTAGCCTACGACGAGTTGTGACCGCCGCATTAGTTGCAGTCTTAACCATTTGACTGCTGCATGCATGGTACTAATTGCACAGTACGGGTATGACCAGGTGTTTCATATTCTGTTAGTTCTGTTATTTTAGTTTGTTGGCGAAGGAAGAAGTATATTGTCGAACTGCATGGTCTTCCACTACCAACTGGGCACTACAATTTTTAATTATCAGACTTATTCTCTTTCGAACACACCAAATTGTGATGAAATAATGTATCGTAATGAAAATGTCTGAATTTCTTTTAGTAGGAATACTGGCCCTGTCTGACATATCATTACATAATATGCAGATCCGCCGCTTGGTCTGATAGGCCTACATATTTGGTTTAAATCCACTTGGTCTAATAACCACTTGGGAAAATTGCCCGTTCGTCTAATCTTTTGGTCTAATTGCTTTTATTTTAATCTAATACCCAAATGAATATTTGGTCTAATACCACTTTGTTACAGAAATTGTAATGTTGAGCCAAGTGGAAATTAGACGATATGGATATTTAGACGAAATGAGATTTGACACAATGGTTATAGGCTATATGGTAATTGGACCAAATGGTAATTAGACGAGCCGGTTATAGACGAAATGGTACTACCACGTGGGGTGAGACCAAACGGGCTTTAGTCAAAGTGGGTTAAGACCAAATAGCAATTTATTCTCATAAAGAAGGCATTACCCGACAGATTTGTGAATAAAGTAGTTTATATATAAGCAATGTTCATCATTATATCTTAACTCATCTTTCGTTAAAGAAAGAAAGAAAAAAAACAAAAAAACAAAACAACGCTAAGGATATTCATGAAAATAACTTTGGAAAGATGTTACTCAATAATGCAGAATCATTTTTCCGAGAAATGTAAAAATGACTAATATCCAAAAACTCGATATGTCTCCCTCTTCAACAACATGCCAACATAATCAATGTATCACGTAAGATGAAGTATGGCTAATGACATGTGAGAGAATCAGAAGCACATTACAGGAAGGGTACGTAGATCTTTTTTCTTCATATTTTTAAAGACAGAAAATTATTTTTTTTTATAGCCTAAACATTTATGCATTGCTAAACATTTGTAGCGCTGATCTTCTTGCCATAATAATCAATAAAGGGTGATTTTTTTTTTTTCAGTGGCCGCGGATCCCCCTCACCCACTTTCTTCATGAAACTTTTACAAAAACGAGAAAAACGAGCAATCTACTTTGTATGATTGTGATTTTAGCCTGTTCAGCCAAAGCCCCCCCCCTTACTTTCGGCTCATCCCAACACTTTGAACAACGTCCGCGGCCCCTGATTTGTTATTGATCATGCACTGTGCAAAGGAGATAATTATTATCTTAGTTGCAGATAACTGAACAAATAAAATGTTGACTTGTTGAGTAACGAACAGCCTAATTTGGGCTTCGTATGTTCTGAGACACCTTGTATAACTTTAACTCCTTTCACTAACGGTAGGGGAGAGTGGGGTTAGTTGAACACGGGGTTAGTTGAAACATTGCAATTTTCTTTAACGGCTATAAATATATTTGCATATGTACCTCTCAGTTTGTTGCTATTAGTAACTGCCATCCACCACATTTTAGACAGCACACATGCTTCAAGCCTCGTGAAGTTATAGAAAGCAATGTTTGTTTTTTCACCCTCTGAGTAAATTTTGTCACTTTTACAAATGCTTTAATATTATCTCAGAAAAGATCATAAATTAAGTTGGCCATTTTTTAGTATAAACAAACAGTTATACCAAGTTACAAAATAAGGTTAATAAATGGCATGTTGTTGTCCGTCTTTTGTGCTGTAAGCTTACAAATGTCAAATGGGCCTCTGGGGTTAGTTGGAACATTTTGAACGGGGTTAGTTGGAACATGTATTAAGTAAATAGTTTTCAGCTGAATAAAAAATAAAAATCATATAATTCAGTGAAGTGTTCCGAAATATTCCTATACATGTATATTAGTACACATTGGACAATTTTATTTTGGTTTTGGTTTAAACAAAATATATTGCAGAATGCTACTTCAAGGACTTCAGAATATCTGTATGTGAGTGGACGCCATCAAGTGTAATAAAACATGAAGTAAAAACAATTTGAACACCAATCTTTAATATTTTTATAATAAGAATCAATAAGCAAATTAGCTGAACCATGTAATAATGTTGTAGGTCGTTTAATATAATTATAAAGATACCATGAACAATGTTTCAACTTACCCCATACCATGTTTCAACTAACCCCGTGATGTGGGGTTAGCTTGGAACACTTGACATGGTCTTGTTGAAGATGGATTTTTTCCGGAACCGTCACTAAGTTTAAGAATTTTATGGGATACATTGGTAGCATACAGATATACACACCAGCTGATTGTTTATTTTTTCTTGAAATAAATCCGCTTTTGTTTTACGGCCATTTTTGTGAAAAATGTTCCATATAACCCCACTCTCCCCTATATCCTCTCTCTATGTGTCGATAGCCCGTGTCTGGAATATTAAGTTACTATTTTGTATTATATTACCTATATTTCTTTTATGGTATATGCCAAGATGCGAATTCATTCAATCAACAACTAATGGACGCTGCGTCGAGGGCACGTTCAATGATAATTATAATTCTATTAATGGATCTCAATGTAGTGCTGGGCGGTGAGTTACTAGGGTAATAATGTGCCCTGTATAATGTAGGAATAGAAAGGATAAGCTCCTTCAAAAAAAATATAGAAGGAAAAAAGCGGAACATCTGAAGGGAATAACAGCGTCAGGGGCATTTCTTAATCACATCATATGCTGTCAAGGCTTGTAGCTGACATTAATTACTGTTCATTCGTACGTATACGATGTCCATTATACATAGAGCGTACACACATAGAATGCGCAACGAATGCACAACGAATGCACATCGTTGGCTTAGCGCACTTGACGAATGAGTAACGCACACTCAGCATACACTGTGCGTTAGCCATGCGTCGTACATGTGACCGCGCCATAATATAGGTTTTCCCGATCAAGTTTAAACTATCTCCGATCAATTTGACATTTCTTACAAGCACTTTCGTCCGAAATGTGATCGTGATTAAAAAGTCTAAAAGTAAATTCAATTGACCGATAGCTCCGCTCCAGCATGAGATATCGTTTAAATTGAATGAATATAAACGAATTCGATTGCAAAGAGTTTAAAATTGACCGGAAAAACCGGAGAATAAACTAGCACAGATCAGTGATTAATAGGCTTAAGATGGTCTAGGTTTGATGAGATATCGCCCTACGCCTTTGGCGAAGCTATACAGGCCCATTATATTAGTCCCTTGAATATATAGTAGGATGGGAGCTGGGTGTCCGGGCACTTAACAAAATTAAAGCCATGTTTTTGTCTTTGGATTAAGCCAAAAATTTACGTTGAATATGATCATCAATATTTGTTCTCCACTATATTTTCTACAATCATGTTCTAAAATACTACAAAGACACTGCTTGTAAAAAAGGATTGTCCGGACGCTGTCCGGACATCAAATAACTGGGAATACTACAAGTCGCGGATCATTAAACGAATACATTTTTTGACTTACGAATAACCCATTTTCTTTTTGGGTAAACCAAGCCTCGCAAAAACGAACCTTTGGAATAATGAACACCATTTTTTCAGAGAAACGAACCCTTTTCCATTTTCGGAACAACGAACCCTCGGGTTATTTGATCAATGTTCTGTAGGGGAGACTGGGGACAATTGTAACACGGGGCAATTGTAACAGAGGCTCCCATCCCTAGCACAAACACGCT
>CALNVZ010003426.1:35357744-35369036 GCA_940671915.1 Paracentrotus lividus
GTTCGCGGTGATTACAATTATTCTTGAACAAAAATCCATATGAAATTTTGACTTATCAAAGAAACATGTGCTGAGTGAAAACATAATGTATAATTCACTAATAGAAATTGATGGATATAATTTGAAAGACTCGACAGAGATGAATACGGAGGTGGAGTTGGTTGTTTTTACAAAAAAGATGTCATATATCCGACGATATGATCTTGAAGACGAATGAACTAGAAATGATGTTGGCTAGAATAAAAAACTACACAATCACAACTCTAAGTATCTTGGAATTATTTATCGCCCACTAATAGTGGAAGTGCATTTTTCAATCACCTGGAAAATAAGCTGGAAAATATGCACGTTATCTATATGATATTTGTTATATTAGGTGACATGAACTGCAACATGCTCTCATCAGAATAGATTATCAAAGCAGATAAATGATTTATGTGACGAATATGCAATTGTCTCAGCTGATAAAACACCCCAAACACGTATAACTCCTTATAGTACAACCCTCATTGATTTAATCCTTGTATCAAATAATTTTAAATCATATGGTTATGGCTATTACATGTTGTGTACACATCTATTTTGGTGGTCTAGTGACCATTAAATTACTATCTTTATTGAAGAAAGCCACCACGCCAACTGTGTGTTTTTCGAACGACCGTACGTTTTCATTTAGAAAAATTTTGCATTGAAAATTCATTCAGAATGAGTTTAAAGAACTGAATATTAGGCATCAATTTTATACTTTAAACACAAAGTGTTGAGAACATGTGGGTTAGATTTTTAAATGTAAGATTCAAAGAATTGTTTTGTGATCAACATGTTACCATATGTTACTGTACGATTACGCTCCAGGGGGTTTAATTCAGGGGTCACCTTGGTATCAGCTAATGAATATATTTGCATTGCAAAGAGATAGAGATATTTTCAAACGCAAATTTGATAAGCATAAAAATCCGAAAGCTACTGGGAAAAAGTTTAAACAATTTTAGAAATAAAGCAAATGCATTAAACAAGAAGAAACTTAAAAAAGATTTATTACAGAATCTTGTACAAGAACTTGGTGATAATAGAGGGGTAATGCTTGGAAAGGTTCTCAAAAAATTACTCCAAAGAAAGATTCTAATGTCTGAATATAAAATTATGATAATGACCAAATTGTAGTAGACAAAGAAAATGATAGCAGAATTGTTTAATGAAACTTTAATATGTTCAATAGCAATTTGGCAGGTTACGAATAATAATCATTTGTAATCAATGCACTTCAAGACATTATCTCACAGAACCATACATTTCAAATTTACTGAGATTTGAACAATGCTTTGTATTAAATAGAACTACTCGAAGCTTGATGTTTCAAAAGCAGTTTGGTATTGACGATCTTGCCTCCTAAGTATGTACTTAGAATCGCTGCCCATTATATAGCAGGGAGTATTAACACTATTGTTTAATTGTTCACTAGCAAAAGGGTGCGTTCCCCAGGAATTCAAAGTTTGCCAAATAAGCCCTATTCTATAAAGGAGGAACAAAACGGATTTAGGCAACTATCGGACCTATTCTGTTTTCCCCACTCTTTCGAAAATATTTGAGAAGGCAGTTCACACTCAGGTTTATACTTACTTAAATGAGAATTCTTTGTTAATGAGCGTCAGTCAGGTTTAGGCCCGGACACTCAACTTTGACATGCTTGACCGAAATCGTTGAAAGTATACTTAATAACATGGACAACGTCTGGTCACTGGTGCGATTTTCTTGATTTGAAAAAGCCTTTGATGATTATACCCCATCAGTTAATTTCTTCAAAATGATCAAGAGTATGGTATTGATGGAGTTGAACTTAAGTGGTGTTGAGTCATATCTTATCTAATAGACAACAGTGTGTATTTCCACAAGAACTAAAAGTAAATTTTTAACTGTTAAATCAGGAATTCCATCAAGGTCAATACTGTGGCCACTTATTTTTTGTCTATATGTGAATGACATTTGTAATCTTCAACTCCATTCTAAGACAAAGATATTCATTAATGCTGTGATGATACAGCGAATGTTTCACCATGGTAAAGACATATAAAACTTGTGAATTAATCTCAAAAAGAAGACTTTTCTAGTATTGTGAAATGGTTACATTACAATGGCTTATTTTTGAATGCAAGTAAAACAATAACAATTTATTTTTGGATCCAAAAGAAAAATAAGAAATTATAATATGCATATTTATCATAACAATGACCATTCTTGAACCAGTTGAGAGCATTAAATATTTAGAATAAACATATGGACGCTGTCTACCTGGTCGCTACAAATTTGAAAACAATCGTGAAGAAAGTATCGAGGTACAATTGCTTGTATACGAAGAGATACCTATTATATTACTCGTAAGTAACGCCTCATTACTTTTATATTACTCCTTAATCCTACGCACATTTTAATTACTGTAATTTACAACTATGGGGAACACGTCAAAACAAAATCTTAGATAGTTGCAGAAACTACAAAATTAGATATAGCCGTCTATACTTTCTGCAAATCTATTTGACACCACAAAGTTTACTCATGAGTGACATTAAAGTGGCAATCGGTAGAAGAAAGAATGGAATATCAAAAATGCATATTAATTTTTAAAATAATCAATGGATTATCGCCACCATATCTAAATTCTTTAGATAGACCAACGAAATGTTTTGTATTGTACACGTTATTTCATTAAATTGCCCTTTACTGTCCATCCCTAAATGTGTAAAACTGAAAATTTAAAATGAAAACATTAGCCGTCGTCGGGGCACAAATTATATAACAAATTACCTGTTAAATATTCAAAATTCTAAATCCTTGGTGGCAAAGGTTGTCAAAAGCAATGTACATACCTTTCAGTTTCTCCTGCTAATTATCTCTTATGATTACTATCTATTGACCTTTGTATTTGACCTTACTTACTTTGTTGTTTTAATTATGATTTAATTTAATTTATTTATGCCTTTGTATTATGTATGTTCTGAATATTTGAAAAATCTGAAATGTATTTTATATGAATGCAGGGCTCTCTGGAAGAGTAGGGCCAGAAATGGACTTGAATTGAGACTACCCTGTTTAAATAAAACTGAAATAAATAAATAAATAAATAAATAACAATAGCGATAGCAGGAAATTTGGTTGGATTTGTGCTCTGACTCGGGATCTATTCGGGACCTATTCGTCTCTGATTCAGGGAGCTCCCCGAATCAGAGACGAATAGGTTCCGAATCCACCGAATCCATTCGATTCAGGCCATAGTCGGGCAGAATCGGTCCAAATTTATTCGGGAGAATTCGGCTCTAGTGTAACCCTGGTTTTTCATGACATGGCCTGCATCTCAGCAGATGGAGAGAAAAGGGCAAAAATTCAACTTAAAGCAGCAATCATAATTGCCATTACGAACGGTAAAGCACGCCGTGCGAACGATTTCCAAACCATTTCGTAAGATGGCCGTTCTAAAATACCGTTTGTACGTTTGAAGATTGGTCGTTGGTATTGTCCAAGATTTACCAACTTCGTACGAAACACGACTCTCGTGAGACAATCGTACAAAAGTCGTAAAAAAGATGTAAGATATTCATGCGAACTTATTGGTAGTACGAACAGTGACCATATAACTTTAGATGCATTTTACAACTATCATGGTAGTATTATTATACTAATCTACTCCAACAAAAAAGAGCAAGTTAAAAGAGCACAAATCATGTTATGTCACTAATTACTGATGTCAACGAAATTTCCTTGAACAGGAGAAATGTTTATGTATAGATCCCTTAAAGGTGGACAAAGGGTTTCGTGAAAAGGTGCAATCTGGAGCAAAACTCTAAAAACTCCATATTGCACACTTTTGAGGTAATTAAAAATTTGAAAAGGGTGCATATTATTTTGTGCATTTTGAATCTGCAATCTGCCTTCGTATTGTGAGTAAGCAACCCATCATTCTGATCATTCATGTATTATTTAACATGTTTAAGGTAATGCAGTGGTCGGAAGTGCAACGTGTAAATAATAAGGCAGGATATCTATGATGTTCAATTCTCTATGTCATAGAGAGTTGCTATTTTATTAGCCTTCATGCATCCATTCACAAGGGACAAGGCAAAAGATTACTTAAATTCAACCTTTGAAATGCACGAGTTGCTTATGCCTAAACTTGGTACAAGGAAATCTTGACACAAATCCCTGGTGACACACGTTTTAGGCCAAGTTCTTTATCATCGATGACAGGACATGACAAGCTATGGCATCATTTAACAGAATATGAGTTACTCTTCAATATCAAGATCATAATTGTTAATATGAGGGTTTCAAAAATTTGTATACCTTTTGTTTTCTGGGATGCCCTTTAATAATTTGAAATCTGATTTGATGCTTTTATTTGAACATTAAAACATAACATATAATTTATCCACAAAAAAATAACCAAAGTGTTGTTTTTAATAAAAAACCGAATGAGTATACTCCATTGTCGGTAAACCATTGTTTTCATTTCAAAAGATGTACCCCTACCTTTTTATTGAAGGCACTGTGAAGAGTGTATATTTTGAAAAGGGGTATGTTATAAGAAACATTAATATACCCTGATGGTTATAATACAACATGACTGTGTACAACTGTGATGTCGTTACAAAAATACCAAACTCATTCAGACACTCCTTTAGATGCTAAAATGCAGACCAACATGGTAATTGCAAATTTACGATTCTGTAGAATGAACCCCTCTTCTCCGACAATGAAATATATTCTACGGTCTCCTTAAAGTACTCAACTTTACAAGGATGGTCATACAATCTTTTCTAAAATTCGAGTTGAGGAGTGCGTAAACAAAAATACTGACAATGTGATTGAGGTTGCGTAACTGGTAAGAAAATGAAACAACGATGCCCTGTGATTCCTTTGCACGGTAAGCAGCCACAGCATCATCGGGAACTTGGGTCAAGATGAAAGACGGTAACCAGGACAAGATGAGGACGAGGTTGGTACCAAGCAGCATCCGCGTCATCAAACGCTCTTTTTTCATCCGGTTGCGATGGGCCTGCTGACGGGCCTGCTGGATAGGTTGGGTTCTACCGGACGCCTTCGAGATGTTCTGGGTGATTGGACGTGGACATGAACAGTTATCAGTAGAAATGATATCCCCAGAAATATCACGTTCTGGTAACTGAAGTAAGGACCGATTGGATCTTTCTTTTGGAGGATTTTGCTTGGTGCTATTATCGAATGCTATCCCTGAATTGTTATCCCGCCGTGCTGCCATCATCAGAACAAGAGGAGCGAGCACACCGCTGATGCGTCACTTCCTTGCGTTTCATCGAAAAAGCCACCCGATCATCCAAATGGTCCTGTACCGCTACCCCTTTGGATGTGATGACTCTGCACAATTGCCGATTGTGGGCCCTATGTTTCCTGAATGTTTTGTTGTTTGAAGGTGCCTCGTTTTCTACGAGTCTCTGCGCGGACTTCATCTTGCTTTCGAATTCTTTGGTAGATTCTGACATATACACCCGTGCAAATAACCAAGGCTGCTATGTAGGATATAGAGGTGAAGATTTCATTACTGAGATCCAGCCAGTCAGGGCCACCTCTATATATACACTTTTGAACAAAACCAATCTCAACAGGTTTCACGTAAAGTGCATATTGAACGTTCCCAGATGTGGCCAATCCAATGCTCACCAGAATCAGGCCTATGGAAACGACCCGAGCCCGACGAGTGTTTAAGCGTATTTTTAACGGCCTACAGATAGCCCTGTAACGATCAATGGCAATACAGATTGTCAGGTAAAGCGCCGAGAAGGAAAATGCTCGACTTCCGTAAATGCTAAACTTACAAACGAATGTGTCAATGAAACGGCCACCGAGTGCTCGAACGAGATGAACTGGGGCAATCAGGCATGCACCGAGGTCGATCACGGCTAGGCCCAGGATCAACAACGACGTCGTTGACTTCCGAGATTTCCGAGCGAACACCCAAACCACCATACAATTTCCTGGAACACCGATTGTAAAGATGAACGTGAAAAGACAAAGTGCTACCAATTCGGTCACGTCCATCGTAACTAAAACAGATTGTGAAACGTGAATAAAGATCTTCGCCTACTCCTTCATAATGACTTCAATATATACGTATAATTTTAAGTCAGTAGACAGTTTTGATAAAAGTCTACGTTTCAACTATCTTTTAAAAGAAATCAGCATCGAAGGTTATATTATCTGCCTGTAGGCCTATACGTTTGGAAGGAAACGATTGTGTCGATGTGCTGTGGCGTATGTCGCTGTATTAATAGCTAATGCCGTCGATGTCAACATCATCTTGGTGGGATAAAAAACAGACAAACTGATTACTGGAGAAACACAACCGAGATACTGTGCTATGACTGCGATCAGTTGTCGTTTTTATACGAACCAAATTCGGTCAGCGAACTTCGATGAGTCGAGTGACAATGCATGGTGTGAAAATGAACATGTCAATTCTTTGAGTTGTTGGTCACGTGCCTGTACTATTTATTTTCTTGAATACAGCCTCATTAGTTATTGGAGTAGTATGCAGGTCCATAATCAGGATTTGTCATGGGGGAAGGGATCGGTTGCGTAAGTCAAGAAAATAAACCCTTGATACAAAGTTTGGAGGTAAATATAAATTATATTCGTAGAAGACTTTGTTGGTTTTCTTGCTTTCTTTTTTCCCCCTTCTTCTTCTTTTGTCTTTCTCTCTTCCCCTCCTTTTTTTTTTTTTTTTTTTAAGGCGGGATGGGGCTGATAACTTTTACGCACACGACACATCTTTGTGTTACCGGGCCTGATGATTATTTGTAGGCTTATAACTCATTTATATAATGTAATATGAACCAGTTTCATTTACAAATATCATACTCCGGTAATTGATTGTAAGCTTCCCTGAAGGATGTCCATTCTCCAAATGTCACTATGTTTTTAGAATTGATTTAATAAATCAACGATAAATATAGGTGAATAGCCAATGGCTATTTAGTTTTAATGAAGACAAACAAAATCATGCAAACCTTACCAATCAACCGTTGTAGGCTATAATCATTTATATAATGTAATATGGACCAGTTTCATTTCCAAATCATACTCCGGTACTGATTGTATAAGCTTCCATGAAGGATGTCCATTCCAAATCGATCACTACATTTTTAGATTGATTAATAAATCAACGTAAACTTATAGGGTAAAGCAAGGCTATTTAGTTTTAATGAAGACAAACAAAATCATGCAAACCTTTAATGTAGGCTATAATCATTTATATAATGTAATATGAACCAGTTTCATTTCCGAGTCCTACTCCGGTAAAAACAAAAAACAAAAAACAAAAACAAAAACAAAAAAACATCAAATTCTTCAAAAACAGTATCTCGCTTCCTTGCTCGCTCTCTCTCTCTCTCTCCCCCACCTCTCCCCCTCTCTCTTTCTCTCTCTCTCTCTCACTCACTCTATCTATCTCTGTCTCTCTCCTTCTATCTCATTCCTCCTCTATAGTTTTGTCCTTTTATATCCACTTGGTTTAACAGCAGTTGGTTCAATTCTCTGAATGTCTAATACCACCTTGGCTAACGGTGGGTTTAGACCAAATTGCAATTTTTTACCGTCTCGTCCTACTATCTCTTTCCTCTCTTCTCATTCTTCTCTCTATCAATGTCCCCTCTCTCTGTCTCTCGTTCCTTTTCTCTCCAACTGCTTTTGAAAATATATCTGCTCTCAATGGCCTCAGATACTATTAATAAACTCAAACATGGTTGCTATAGTATCTCATACTAGCACAATTATCCAAGACCTTAATGATACAATCACACAACCAGGCATAGTATAATTACGATGAATTATTGTAATGAGATCATTAAAAATTGTTAGAAAATCATGGCCGAAGTAAATAGTATAGATATAGTGAATGCCATGAGGGGCAATAGTTGTTTCTAAAGCTCGAGGGGGCCTTCCATCCAGCTATGACCCCGAGGCTTGCCGAGGGGTCATAGCTGGATGGAAGGCCCCCAAGAGCCTTTAGAAACAACTATGCCCCGAATATTAAGGCAGTCACTATATATTTTATATAACGAAGAAAAACTCTGACATGTTTTGTTTTTCTCCGGTCATACGTCCATTTAGCTGAGGGGTCATAGTAGGATGGAAGGCCCCCAGTCGAGGCTTTAAAAACAACTACAGTGTATGCCTAGCATACTGAACAAAACAAAAAACAAAAACATGAATCAATGAAAGGTTCTGATACTTACCAAATATAATAAATACATTGTAGTCTATACATTTCAAAATCCTTCACAACGGTGTCTGCGCTCGCACAAAACACGGATTGACTGCCGTTGAAAAAATGACTATTGAAAACGACTATTGAACGATGACTATTGAACGCTCAGCCTCCCTGGCCAGCCCTGGCTAAAACTATGACCAGACTTTTGACCAATCAGAGGACAGGATTATTCAACATTCTTAGCATGAGTTATATAACATAGTCTATATACGTCACTCACTGTGAAGAAGAGTATTATGGCGAATATACTTCGATCCAATTACGCACGCACCTAAGCCACATGGCAAGATTCGATGAGAAAAATGTCAGAAAGCAAACTTCATTTTTCATTTTTACAATAAATTTTTCATTTATCTTTAGTCAATTATTATATGTGTGTTTGGGTCTTCCTTTTACTACTAGTTCCCTGTAAGCACCCGTTATTCGAAGGTTCGTAATTCGAAGGATCTTATATATCGAACATATTACGAGGTCGCATTAGAGAGTTTCGTTTATTCCGAAGATTCGTAACTTCCGAACGAATATAGGTTCGTCATTTCCGAAAACGAATAAGGTTTCGTTATCTCGAAGGTGTCGTCAATTCGAAAACGAAATAAGGTTCGTTTACTCCGAAGGTTCGTCATTCCGAAAACGAAAAGGGTTCGTTGTTCCGAAGGTTTGTCATTGCGGAGAGGGGCTGTTCATTATTTTAGGAGTTATCGGTGCGGCTAGCGGGACGTTAATGCCTCACACATAAGTGTATGTACTGATGTGTTGCGCTCAGTGGATAGAGCGTCTGCCTTACAAGGTTGTGAGGTCGATACACGGTGGCGTTAACCAAAAGTGCGGAAACCCCCACTTTTATGCATAAAATTGTCTGCGGATTCAGAAAGTTCGTTATTTCCGAAGTTCGTAATTCCGAAAACGAAATAGGGTTCGTCATTCCGAAAACGAATAAGGTTCGTTATTCCGAAGGTTCCGTCATTCCGAAAACGAAATAAGGTTCGTTACTCCGCAGGTTCGTCATTCCGAAAACGAAAATGGGTTCGTTGTTTCGAGGTTTGTCATTTGCGAGAAGGGGTTGTCATTATTTTAGGGGTATCGGGGGCTAGCGGGGACTAATGCCTCACACATAAGTGTATGTACTGATGTGTGGGCTCAGTGGATAGAGCGTCTGCTTACAGGGTTGTGAGGTCGATACCAGTGGCGTTTAACCAAAGTGCGAAACCCCACTTTTATGCATAAAATGCTCTGCGGATTCTTAATATGTTCTATCTAACCTGTATGGACAAAATGTTCCTGAGCTAATTTGAAGTGCAGAAAAACCCCATTTTCAGATAGGTGTGTTGCAATATTTTCGCATGGCTCGTGCATTATAGTTTATAGCGCGAGGTGCGTTTTTAAAAGAATTTGGGGCAGGGATGGCAGGGGGGGGGAGAGGGTACAAAGTTTGATTCGCTGGAACACACGGAAAACTATATAATTCTTTTTCGCATTTTTGTAAGTGTCTACAGATAGATGGAAGAGGCTTACAGCCCCCCCCCCCCCGCTTATCCTTTCATTTAATAGAGTTTTTCCTTTCGGCTTCATGCTCGCATATCAAATTCGAGGGAGGTGAATATCATCTAGTTAGTTAGGAATATAAAAAAAAAAAGCAAATGTGCTTTAAATGCACAGCCTCATGTAATTTTTTAAAAAATGTAAGCAAAATTTTGGCTCGCGCTTCGCGCTCGCCATGTCCAACTTGACCTCCCGTTCGATAGGTCCGAATTATAGGTTAAATAAGAAATGTGCTACAAATTCACAGCGATTCATATGATTTTGTGTGTTTTTTCGCCCTGACATATCTATTTCTGGAATTTGTGTCGTATTTTGGTCTGGCTTGTGGGATGAATATTTGAAAGTAGAAATGAGGGGCTAAATAAATGCCTTGTAAATAACAAGGCAAGAGTTACGATTTTGTAGAAAGGGGGTGATCATTTAACTTGTTAAGGAATTAAAGAAAATTAGAAAGATTATAGATGCACAAACTGTGCATTAACATACTCGACCTATTCTGTGCAAGTAGCCATTAACAGCAAATTTTCTGGCTCGCGCTTTCGCGCCTTCGCTAAGTTCAATTCCTTGCGAAAAGTCTGCTTTTCACATTTTTAAACCCTTATAAAAAAAAATCCTTATTACGGATCTGTAAAAATAAGAGGGAAAAAAGTTTTAAAAATACACTACTTTAAGGTCATTATAAGCCAAAATTTTCTGAAAAATCCTAGTTACGGGCCTGAAGCCTATGATCACCCATTTGAAAGAATTCTTAAACGCCCCTGGTAACGATAGATCAACCCCTTTCCACCCTCATAACAATAATTGAACACTGAAAGGTGATACCCTTCCCCCTCCAACACGCCTGCCCTCCAGTTTTCCCGGCTTCGCCACAGATTATTTCAGTTTTGGACTAATTACAAATTAAACTTATTTTATTTTCGGATTAACGAACCTTCGGAATGACGAGCCCTATTTCGTTTTCGGAATTACGACCCTTCGGAATGACGAACCCTATTTCGTTTTCGGAATTACGAACCTTCGGAATGACGAACCCTATTTCGTTTTCGGAATGACGAACCTTCGGAATGACGAACCCTTTTTCGTTTTCGGAATGACGAACCTTCGGAATAACAAACCTTCGGAATAACGCCACAAATGTTCGGATTAACGAACCCTTTTCTATTTTTGGATAAACGAACATCGAAGTATAGGCATTTTACGTGTTTCGGAATGACGAACCTTCGGAATAATGGACCTTCGGAATAACGAACCTTCGGAATTACGAAGTGTAACCGTATCCCTGATGTTTTAATATTTCCCCCTCTTTTCTTGGATGAAATATCTAAGTCCAATTCATGACAAGGGAAAAAATAAAGGGTGGCTTTTTTTGTTTGTTTGTTTTTTAATAATGTTACAAAATTGTGATTAAAATTCATTCAAAACTTAATTTCTGTGAAGCATAATTATCCAGAAATATA
>CALNVZ010003426.1:35375006-35450193 GCA_940671915.1 Paracentrotus lividus
CTGGTAGTTGACCCCGCCCCCCCCCCCCCCATCCCAGCGGGTTAAGACCTATAATGTGATGTACGGTATCGATATCGCAAAATTACGCGCGATAAAATTAAATAAGACGATATATATGCGATCGCATCATCAACATACCTTACAAGACAAAAACGTTGGGCTCTGCCTGTTCAAAACTATAGACGAATTAATAACAGATCTTGTGGTCCTTAACTAATTTTTTTCAACCTTTCGACTACTGTATAAGCGATGATTCCATCTTGAGCGTGAGTAGAGCTAACGTATAGATCTTGGATGGACTTAGGGAAAATATAATTTTCGAATTGTACCGGTACGTCTCCCGATCGGCATCCCGAACAGGGATGTCGATTTATTTAGCCACGGCACATGCATATTGCAGTGTCAGTGCTATAACTATAGATCTAGGCCTGCCCTTTGGCCGGGCGGGTGACCACAGACTGGGATTGCTCCTGCTTTCCAGCTCTCTTTTGGGATTTGTTGGAGCAGCTGCACGCCGCAACACCTGACGTCTGAGAGAGATGAGAAATGTGGAAGACTAACTTCCAGTTAGATCAGAGACTTAACTAGATTCTAACATGTTAGATATCTTGAAATTTTGCGAGATATTTTCAGAACTGGAAGAGTGTTGAGCTATCATTCATTAAAAAAAGTATATAGCTAAGCTTCTTTTTTTCTTCCTTGACTTTCCTCAGTTTGGTCAGAACTGCGTTGTTGCGCTATGCTTAAAGCGTTGCGTTGTGGCGCGGCGCGGCGCGTAAAAAATGGAAATAATCGACGAAAAAAAAACAAGGTGTCTTCAAAAGCGATCCTACGAAAAAAGTAAAGTTTCTGGATCGATATTTGTGAATTTTGGGAAATGATTATCATTTTTTCGGACATCGACTTTGCATTAAGCCTTCGTGTTGGGGTTAGTGTGCATGTGTGTGTGTGGTTGGTGTAGTGTGTGTGCTGATGTATGTGTGTGTGTGTGTGTCAAAAATTGTGTGACTAATAGTTCCAAAACGATGCATATGGATTTTACCTAACACTTAAGCTGTAACCCTTCATACACACGGCCGCCGCTATAAAAAGCTTGCAAACGGTACATATTTCTCCTCTGTTCAATTATCTTTTTGACCGATGGGCCAGTTCACGCAACGGAAAAAGTATTAGAAAATGTAATCTTCTTCGTTTAGGTGATATAAAATCACATTTTTGTCCTTTTACAGCGACCGTCATTTTTTGTTTGATATTCTCATCAATTTTGTCAAATTTCTATGTATGAACTTTTTTTACTGAACTGTTCCGGTCTTTGATCAGTGTAAGTTCTTGCCGGGTGGGGGCTATTTTTCACAACGGAAAAGATTTAGTTATTCAGTCTCATTCTGACAAATGTTGATATAAATTTTCTTTTGGGATGAAAAATAGCACCGTCATTTTCTCAAAAGATCAAACCATTGTGCCTATTTGCGTCTGAGGTGTGGGAACTTGCGCTAAGCGAGCCAGGCCGGCTACGGGTCGTAACCATTCTTGCTACAAGAGGGAACTCACAGGTTTTTAATTCTGTGGATCACTGCGATCGAGATTGAAGTTAGAGAAAAGACAGAAAAGAGACGACATTTTACAATTTTTCAGTAAAGTAATCACGCAGTCAGGTAGCGTGAGTATTTTCCTGACAAGAAATGACAAGAAAAACAATGTCTGCTTGAAAAATAAATAAACTGGTCTCAAAAAATGCCGTACGTGTCCCTCCCACTAAAGCCCAAACGCCGTGTCACCCCTTGCTCTAGAAATAGAACAGTCGCCATACCTGTGATCCGGCCGGCCAATTCAGATTCAACCGCCACAGCTGACCGGACATTGTACGCGTAGTCGTTCTGTGTATCGCACAGCTATACCGGGCTGATTAAAAGCGTCAATTTAGCTGTGAAAGAAAATCGGGGGTCACAGCATAATGAAAGTTTGGTCGATGCGTTTACGGCTATCTGGCAGCATCAGAAATCGCGATGGGGCTGAGTCCTGCGTCCACTTACCTGCGTCCTGGTCCACAGTTCACATGGTTTAAATTGCGAATTTCAAGTGAAATCCTAGTCCTGCGTCTCTGTCGTTCCACAGAATACAGGGGCCGGCCTTAGTACTCACATAATGCCAGCAACCAGAAATCGGAATGGGCTAGTCCTGGTCCACTCCCTGGTCCGGTCCATCGTTTCACTTGTTTAATCTGCGAATTTCAATGAAATTCCTCCGGTCCATGGTCCGGTTCCTTGCGCCACAGACATCAGGAGGCGCCGGCACCTTTGTACTCACACTATAGCCAGCCTCCTATTCTAAATCTTTGTCTCTTGAAGAAGACTGAAGTCCGCCACTCAGACTTGGGCTCATTTCCAAAATTTCACAACAAAATCGAAGTTTCACCGAATCTTTTCCTTTTTGTGAGGACGCTTTCTAAGACCACCTTATTTTTTCGTCGTCGTTATTTCCATTTTTCAGCGCGTCCGCGTCCGCTGCCAGCAACGCTACACTTTATGATAAGCTCGTTGTTTTTGTATTGCAAACTTGCAGAGAAAATACATGTATGACAGGTAGATTCTAACGTTGCCAGACGAGTGGTAGTAAGTAGTCAGGACGGGGTTTAACGTCTACGTGAGTATTGTCTATAGTCAATGACTGTTAGACTAACGTTTACTAGATTAGACTAATCTGTTTAGACGAACCATGCCCGTCTCGTCCACCTTCGGCCAGACGGGCTAACATCAGATCTAACGTGTAGATCTAACAGTAGTTAGGGCCCCTAACTGTTAGGATCTAAGGTTAGTAAAGTACTTAGTGATTTAATTGTTGGATCCTTTTTTTTTCTGCATTTTCAAGTGATATGAAAAATTTCATTGAATCACCACTATAAAAGTAGATTTCTAACGTTAGGCACCTACACTAACGTAACACTCTCTTACTAACGTTAGATTTTAGAATCCCCTTAACAGTTAATACTGTAGTGGCCTAATATTTTAAAATTATTGAGATAAGAAATGATTTCCTTAAACTGTTTGACTTAGATCTAGAAGAATCTATGATCTAACTTAGATCTAATAGGTAAGCCTGCCATTGTCATTGACGGTGAGTTGAGAGTGAGCAGCCCATTGGTCACATGACATATTGACTATATAAATGAGCCTGAAATGTGAACCACTTTACAAACTTTGTATGAGATCAGGATTTCTCAATAAGACTAACGTAGATCTACACAGTATAGAGATCTAGCTGGAGTCTTATGCGTGAGAAGTTTAGGTGAGCTGAGGACTGTATCATTAAAATAATCTATGGTTGCACTTTACAGTGATATGAAATATCATAATCTACCACCTGTCACTGAATATTTTGAATTAAGTTCTATCAACTTTGGTTCTTTTTTTTTCTTCAGTAGATAGGTCTATGATCTAGTAGGAAATATTTACTTTCTCAGGATATATTTGGTTATTTGTGAACATATACAATAGGACTGGTGCCAATCAAATGCAAGTAATATTAACTGCTTGGAATTCATTCTGTCGTATCTATTACTCTTAAGTCGGTAGGCGAATATATCCACCTGCTTCTTCGCGATTTAAGTGTTACATATTAGCGAATTTTCCTCCATATCCTTCCTTTCAGTGTTTTACCATGCAATCCCATTATAGCGACTGAATTGTCGCTACTTGTGGGTAGTGGCCATGAGTGAGAGTGGTCATATCATGAGATTATAGTAGGCCTATGTGAACCTGAATCTTCTGAATTTTATTTTATCAAACATTTATTTGAAGTGCATTTCTGATGGTAGGTAAATGGATACCATCAACCAGGTTGAAGAGATCGTGTGGACTTTCGTATTGAGACGGGAAACTCCCCCAGATTAGACCTGTGTGACTGCAGATACGGCTGAGAGGGTGCAGACAGTCCTGGCCAGCTCTGAGTGTAGTCGCCAATTGGAAGCTTACAGTAAGTGCCCATGATTAAGAGGGTAGGTTGTCTCTGCAAGATCTAGGGTTCTCTTAAAGTGGTAATTTCGTCGGTTGGTTTTATTTTTCGGAAATGTTTGCGAGTCCACTCTTCACGAAAATTTCCACTTCAACGTAAGGCTGATTGTAGTAATGATAACACTTCAACAAAACTCAAATATATCGATTTACTGAATTCGACCAACTAGGCCTCTATTTGCTAGGTGCAGAAATCGCATTTGAATATCTTGATGCAATGGGAAATATGCTTTCTGTGTTACCAGTACCTTAAGACTTGGCAGAAGTGTGCAAGTTCATAAGAAATTAAGCGAGGGGGCGAATCTCCAACATAGATGTATAGTCACGTCATAGATGATAACAGTAATTTAAATGCAAAGTATCGAGTCGCCCCCGCTCTATAAAAATAATACTTTGTGTGACATGTAGGCCTCAGTTGAATGACTGCAAATACTTTATGGATTGACAAGTCCATCAGAATGTATTTCATAAAAATGAAAATTCAGCAGGGCAAAAATACAATGTCTCATATATAATAGAAGCTAAGTATTTCAACCTAAATATAATATATAGATAATCTTCACAATGTCCCCAAAATTAAAAAGAGATCTAAAACCATCTATAATAGATGGTAGAATTAGACCAATCTTGTTAATGTAAATTTATATGTGTTAGATCAATATAAGAAACAAGTCTTGCAATCTAACGTAAGATGTAAATGTAGGCTATGAAATAGCCCAATCTAATGTGAAATATTGACGGAAGCTAGTAGAAGTGGACCACCCCGCCCCCCAAAAAAAAAAAAAAAAGAGAAGAAAAGAAAAGAGAGCCGAAAAGATGTAGTAGGGTATTATTTTTAGGGAAGCTACTGATACTATGAAAAATTTAAAAAAATATAGAATAAAATATATTAAAAAAAGAAGAGTGTGTCTGGAATAAGTTAGATCATAACTTAGATGTGAAATTAGTCGAATAATTTAAGCAATATATTTTATAAGTGGCCAATCCACTACTGTAATGACGCCTACATACCATGTATTGATACAAGAAGAACTGTCCATTATACATATTTATACCCAATATAAAGTGTTTATTTTGTATTGTTTGTTTTTACAGCAGAGATCGAAAGCACAGATGCTACAGATCTAAGTCACAGAAAACATGCGATCAAACCTAATGTAAGCTACAAGTACATTTTTCTTTTCCAGATAATTTAAGGAAAATTGTATTTTTTAACAGTGAATATCCCTTTGAAAGTGCGGAGGACCTGAAAAGCTATTCTATAATGATATCAGATCAATTGTGGGCAGCGGGTTATGCACATTGAGCAGAGATTGTGCTTTGATCGAAACACTTGGAAAGAAGAGACGATGTTTCAGGTCAACAAATCTGTCCAGGACAGCATCATCATGATTGATGATCCCTTTTTGCAGTTACTCCATGTTATTAACAAGCTGCCTCAGGACTAAACCAATTACATATAGGCCTACCGTGTTATAACAAAATATTATATACTGAAGCTGTGTAAAAGCTCTATCAGGAGATTGCCTTGTTTTCATATATTTTACTTCCTTTTTAAAGTGATGTATTTTCTTAAAAAAAAATAAATTCGCTAATATTGCAACCTTGTAACAGAAAATCCGAGTTCAAATACTATAATCCAGTTTATACAAAATCACAATAGTAATTCATCCTTGATACCTAGCATATGAATTACTTCACTTTTGCTATTAATGCATGTAATGATGTTACCTATTGGTTTGAATTATAGGTCAGTACTAAGTAAAATGGATTAATTGTAATCTAATTTCTTTATGAGCTAAGGTTTAGACTGGATAAAATACCATGTCATCTCCTACCCCCCCCCCCCCCCCCCCCCGTAGCCCCCACCCCCCCCCCCTCCCCCCCCCCCCCCCCCCGTCCCCCCCGAATCCCGTAGATTTCCGCTATTGACGATTACAACCTACGTCGTGTTCAGCCTACCCCCCCCCCCCCCCCCCCCCCCCCCCCCCCCAAATCAAGGATATTGTTCTTCTTGAACAAAGTGACCCCTATGCCCCCCCCCCCCCCCCCTCACGGGTTTCATTTCTTGACACTTATAATATGCACTGACAGATATATTACCCCATAGCCGAAACCTCCACAAAGTCACTCAATCCCTTTAACATTGGGAGGACTGTACAGCTACTATGGATAAATGCATGCAGTACATTTGCCTAGAAAACTACAGCTCTGCTCTATTATAAGGGATGGCAGTAACACATGATTAGCTTATTTTGCCAAAATTAATATAAAACACTTATAGGTCAGTCTGGTATCTCTTCAAAATGCAAGCTAATTGCTTTTACCTTCGAGATATGCAAATGATTTCATACTCAATTTTTTTAACCAACACTGGTGCGTTTTATAAACATGTCGCTTTTCCACACACCCATTCCTGTTGATAGTCCCCTGTCCCTAGCAGCCGGTGAGCTATCAATAGAGGGTACCGCTGTATGCTTGGCATTGTTTGTACACATGTTTTAAGTAGGTAAATGACTTCCATTGATCTGAAACTTTCAGTAGTTGTTTTCTGTTGGAACAATATAATTTTATTAATTCTTGATAAAATGCTCTTGTTTTGAAAGCTACCAAGTCCCCTTTAAAACTGACTACAGTACATGTTCCAATTCTCTTAATACATTTAGAAGCACCTGAGTTCCCGTTAGTCAATAACAGGGAAGCCGTATCTAGGTAATGATTCTTTTTCACTTCAAATAGATTTGTTTTGGAAAAAGTACAAACACTGTTAATTAACAAGGTGCGTCAGTATATTCCATAATTAGGTCCATGAAGGACCTGCTATCTGGGCAATTACGTTTTGTAAGCTAGAGTAATTATTTTTCACCTTAACAGAAAAATGGGGAAAACACTGTTATTAGCTGCACCACAAATAGTAAAAGATTTTTTAACTTTAGTACTTTTTTTTTCTAATTCCATCAGATGAATGCATCATTGTTTATGTATCCAGCCGATTAAGGTTTATTAACTCCTTTCTGCAAAATAAAGAGCTATGAACTAAATATTTCATAACCTGATGTATTATCTCTCAGATGCCCAGTCTGGCTCAACCTCGTCTGAGGATGTCTCAAATGCAGTTCACTCTTCCCACTAACTATTTCCAGAATCATAGATGCTTAATAAACACGAATAGTTAAGGCCTTTTTGATCCCAAACCTTACACTTCCCAAAATATTAATAAATTAATAAAACAGGAGACAAGAAGGAAAGGCTTCATGGATGAATCATGACTGAACCCTCCCCCAAAAAAACACAACCCTTCCCCCCACCCGACCGCCACCATCACCCACCCCCCACCCCACCCACCCCACAACGCCATACCCCCACACAACCACCCCACACCACCTCCGTACCCCCCCGCCCCCTCGCCCTCCTCCCATGCCACTCCCGTTTCTCCCACTATACCCTCCCCTCCCCCCGGCAACTATAAATTATACATGTACATTTTTTAATCTTCGGCTTGTGTGCAAATCTGAAAAATTTGCGAGGGTCATGTAAAAAAAATTAAATTTTGGGCCCCCCCACCCCCCACCCCCCTAATCCCTTCCATGAATCCCTGATCTAAGGCTGTCCGTGTCCTGGCCATATTAAACTAGATATGTTCATCCTTTTGTAAGAAGATAGAGAAACATAAAATTGGCTCCGTGGTGCTTTCCCATATATAGCTGTATTAAAAAAAGTGTCAGCTTGTAGTTTACTATTTTTTTCACCTGTCTAACCTTAAATAGTTACGATTAAATAATGTGAGTTACGGACACAATAAAACATTCTAATTAAACCTGATGTCAATGTTTTTTTCTCCGGCAAAAAGTACGCATAGACAGATTACAAATTATTCAAAACTAATGTGAATCTTGCGTTCTGTTTTTATACCATGCAGTACAGCCAATTCTGAAATTTTTTTTTTTTTTTTTTTTTTTTTTTTGCATTTCTAATTGTATTTTTGGAAGAGAGATATCTAAACAAAAGATATATTAAATTTAAAATATTTACTTGGAATAGAAATATACACGTGGCTGAACACGTGTTTCTGTTTATACGCCTACGGAAAGCATTTTGAAAGAGTTATTTCTATTATTGGCATTCTCTCTCATTAGTTTATTTGGAGGAGAAGAAGATTAACACAAAAGAAAGAATATGAAGTAATTCCTCATGTTTCCATTTTCATCCAAGGCACTAGAAATACATGTAATCTTAAATAAATTAACGTGGAGAAACTATAAATTTTCGTGTGCATAAACCCGTTTCGTTTATACTCCGATACGCCAATATCCACTTCCAGAATGACTTTGCTTTACGGCGATGTTCTCATTGAATTTAGATTTCATTTTGTTTTTTACATGAAGTATTATGGTGGACTCTGCTTGACAGACACATTGTTTTTAAAATTACGGCATATTTGTTTACAGTTGATGATTAGAGAACCAATGTGGGTTAACCCTCACACCTGTACATGTTACTGAGTCGAGAGGTAAAGTTTCCACCTTCCATGAAACAACCTTCACCAAAAGGTGGATTGAGAAACATGCAAATTGATTCCTGTGCATTTCATTTATGTTGAAAGGATGAAGTTTCGCATGACCACCTGCATGGAGATTCTTTTAGAGAGATGAAGAAATTCAAAGGAACAAGCACATAATAAAAACCTTAATGATTAATGGATAATAAAATTTGAAATAAATTTTAAAAATTGTGTTTTTTTTAAAGTTTTTTATGGGACCATTGTGTTAGCGGATGTTTATCTTCTGATTAACTCAATTTTTTCCATGCCACAACAAACATGGTACAGAGCTATAGACATGTAATCCTAAGTCTTTGCCACCTGAATAATTATGTTTTTATAACCTCTTCAAGAGATTTAAATATTCAATATTGATTGACCAAAGTGTGCAGTTGTATATGTACATTACTACTCTATCAATACATAAATGCAAGAATGACACTTGGCAGATCGCAAATTTTACTGATTGTCGACCATAATGTGTTTTGGACATGATCGATAGTTGAATCCAAATCAGAAACAGAGATTGCAGTACTTTGCTGGAGATTGAACAAAAATCGGAGCTCTGCTTGGCGCATTAGTCATCGATTTGTTGTGGTGGCTGTACACTGTAATAATATGAAAGAGGGTAATCCTGAAAATATTTTAATTTTCCTGAGCATCATTTCGGACTGAACATATGAAGGATCCAAAGTGAGATAATTTAATTACATTTATATTCGGAGTTAATAAGATATTCGGTAATATATTCAGTTAATCAATATCCTGCTAAATTAAAATACTGTTATAGCTTTTAAAATATGCTCACGGTGTTCCTGTACCTAGACTATAAATTGGGTTGCGAATTTGCAATAATGGATAATATAGATTAGCTGGCAAGAGAATTTTTTTTATTTTATTTATATTTATTGTAATTTATTTTTATTTTTTTGTTGCCTTGAAATGAAGTTACACATTGCTAGATACTCTACGGACTTATTAACTAAAATGTTTTTTTTAAAAGAACTTTTGCCTTGCTTTCTTTTGTGAACCGGAAACGAGCTCCCACAGAAGCCAGAAGTGAAGGAGAGTTGCCGCGAGTACAATCATCAGATGCTTGCGGCAGGAATCCTAATGTGGATCTGCGGGAATCGGCAGGAGTCAGAGTAAGGAACCAAGAGGGAGAATGTGGCGACTCCAGAAGTGTGAAGGATGATGGGGAGGGAAGACATCTCAGGCAAAGAAAAACAAAGGTCGTTGGCGAGAAGAAAACTTCACCGAACCAAGAAGTGCTGGTTTGTATGAGGAGAGGTTCTCAAATTTGTGTTTTTATTGTTCTGACTTTTTGACACGTATGTTTTATAAATTGTTAAATAACACTGTACTGTGCAGTGAATCCCTCCTTGTACTGTTATGAGCCTGGACATACATACTATACTACAAGTCCTGTTCCGGCTTTTAAAAATCGCCGTTTTTGCCCAATACTTGTGTGTAACAATTGCTCGTAATGAGAAAATAGGCAAAATGGCTATTATTTTTTTACTACGCCATTATATTGCCACTCGGGGTGAGTATGTGATACATTGCCGTTAATCTGCATTCAAGGAAAATTTCAAGGATGTCGTTTTTATGTGTAAGTTTCAACTTGGTAAATGATTAGAGAATGCTGCAATGACATTTACAACGCATTCCAATACACAAGGAGATTTTCGGTTAGATGACTAAATAGGACACCGTACCTTGTTTACTAACAAATTTAAGTTTTATAATTAAAATTTTATAAAGCATAATGCACAAATTGTAACTGTTACATTAATTTTTTTTTACGTAATGCGGAGTCAGCAGAACCCAGTGCCACGATGTTAAAATTATATGATCCTAATTTGTTTTAATCGTCCCATTAGTTTTATTTTTTAATGTGCTCTGTTAAAAAAATTAAAGTATGCCTTCTTATTTTATGTGTTTATTCATATTCTGAGGAATATATACAAAATACGAGATTATTCTTATTTAGCGATCTTGTTAAACATTGTTACATATAAAAATTTTGGAATCCTTATCATCGTATGGTATTTCAACATAAAAGTAAAGAATATACAAGTAAACAGACCATAAAGAAAGACAGACCAAATGCAAAAGAATCAAGGCAGAACTGAAGTGGTAATTGGTTATTCTTAATAGGCGTTGTCATTTCTTTGATACTTCCAATTTAAATGAAATAAAGCGTTTAATAATTTGTTTTTGAAAAATTTGCAGGTCATCAATTAGGCGCTCTTATAATTATTAAACATTATATTGTCACACATGATAATGTTTATCAATATAATCATAATCCTCGATTCTGTATTAAGGTTATCAATATGTGATCATTTATAGTATGATTCTCATGTAAAAGTGTGAATTCGTCTCATTGTACTATTTCCCAATTCAATATTTGTTCATTGATTGATTGTTAATTACTCATTATGAAATTCATAAATCATACCATCAATTCGACTTTCATTCATTATATATCATCTAATTTGTTATGACTCTATTCAGTTAATCAATTTATTATTTTCCATATCACCCATAACACCATCAACAAACAGTCGGATAAAGCATTATAACAACCGACAAAGAAAATCTAACTTTGACTTGTGCATTGCATTTAGTCGAACGGAGTCAGGGACAAATGAATATCAGATATTCTTGATGAAAGCGTGTTTAGGGATGCGGCGAAGTCGCAATCCAGATCGATGAAAGAAAAAGATTGAAGACAGTTGAGCGGAATGGGTGAGTCTTTCATGATTGCCATTGGATCTTATCTACAATTTTTTAAATGACAATTGAGACTCGATAGAACATAATTCATACTCCACTAATAAAACAACTACTTGTGCATGTATAATATTATAATTTCATGCTCAATTTTTCATTCTTTCTTTTTTCCTGGTATTTTCAAAGCAACTTTCTTAAGGCAGCACCGTACATTATCTTGCCATATTCAATTTTGTTGCAAGAATGAACTTTGTTTTTTCAAAGTGTTGTTTGAATCATTATATGCTGAATTGGTGAATTATGTATAAATACAGCACATTTAATATTACTATTAATGACCAAGGATGAAATATAAATTTTATTGATTGATGATCATACATGGAAATCTGTTTATTATTAATAATATTATATTGTATGATATGGAGAAATTATATTTGTGGCCGTGGCCTCAGGAAATTGGTGATTTGTTTCATGAATAGAAAATACCGAGCGATTTTCTTATATTCATTTCTTGATTGAAAAGTTGCCAATGTGCCTGTTGTACGGTTGTTCATTTTTGAAATATTACCATTGGATTTGTTTATTTATTGCTGAATATTGCTAATTATCTTTTCTTAATCATTGATTGTAGATGATTTATTTCAGGATATATATCGCATTATAAACTGGTTATTATTACGTGTTTAAAATCTGACATTGATCAGATTTTCTTGACAGAAAATACAATCTAAATACCGAAATTAACGTGTGAAATAATTAGCACTGACTGGAATTCCTCCTCAACTGTGTAGTGTGTATGGGTGCCTGATCTGTTATTTATAGACATATAAGCCATTAGTCTCATATAGAAAATTGATTCTCCAATATCCAGTTAAGACATCCTAAGTAAGAATAGGAATGTTATATATTATGACCAATATTAATATGAGATTAGGAGCATGAAATAGAGTAACCGATACTTTTGGCTTGCCAATTTAGAGATCTTCAAATTATCACTTTTCATCCAAAAATACGTTAAATCGTGAAAAACCCAACTGTGTTACAGTGTCGATGCACGAGCAAGTACATAAAATTACGAGATTACAGGTTGATTTATTCATCCTCTTCTATTAATTTTTAAAAGTACTCTTTGCCAAAAATGATCCATCTGATCGCACATTGTTTACATATTATCGGGTTTAAGCTTTGAAACTGAGCAACAAACAAAATTAAGTTGTAGTTTTATCTGAACCAAAACATCCAAATATCTTTCAAATCACATAACCTTGTTACTATACTTTATGATTAACGTCATTAGCATGTCTTTAATTAATCTTCTTCAAAATATACCCATCATAAAATTATATTAAACAATATATGAACCCATAAGTTCATGTACAATCTACATGCAAGTTTTCATGTTCAATCTACATGTTCACATAATAATAGTAATACAACTAAAAGTATGACTAAGAAAAGAGACACTCCTACTAAGAAAATCTGTTTCCTTACAGTTGAGGGCATTCAAAAGGAATAAGTTATTATGAAGAGCTGATGAAATATGATAACAAAACGACATAAATAATAGATCACTATTATATATCGATCTTAACAGACGTTAACTCTCTACTACGCCTACCATGCTACTAATAGCGGCGCACGTGCACCACACTATTGCTAAGCCACGTTGGATAGTCAAATCTAATGGATTTTCCATTCAAATCAGCAGCGATCAGATATCATCTAGTAATTACTAGTGGTTTCCTCTAGTTTATATCAATTTCTTATCAGATATTCAGCCACCTTGAGCTCCAGTTGCTTTGATCATCCAATATATCTACAACTGTATTTTTTGAATCAACATAAAGCGGTAGAATGAGAAATTTAGCCATATATATAAATCTAGGTAATATAGTCTATCAACAATGTTGTAGGCATGGTGTATCTGCCCTCTGTACATTTTTTATTTAATTATAATTTACGTGCTTCTTTTTTCTAGTACTAAAATACTCGACGTATTTCACACATTGTGTTCACTTTGATCAATCGCAAACAACAAACCAATCATTTTCTTCATTATTTTTGCACCTTGTCTCCTCCGACTTCCGACTGCAATGAGTAATGATTGTTGTTGGTTTCGTAGTCAATCGGTTCGTTGCTTCACTATTCATAACGCATCCACATATGTAACATTAAGGAGATATGACCAATTCTCAGTCCATTACCCGGAAGAGCTCTCTGCATTTTAGATCCAATTGCAATCATTAAGGGTCTCCGCCATGAAAGAAAAATTTCCTACCAGACTGGCCATAACGGATCCGGCTGGTTTACCATCTTTTAACCACCTGGAGGTGACACTTAGTCACTGTCCTACTCCCACGGAAGTAAAGACAGAACTTGATAGGTCAAAAAAAACACCTTGGTTTCTTAAACATGCATTTAAATTTCTGTTTCAATGAGCCTTTATGATTTGATGAGGACAATATGGAGCTTTGCTCTGATCATGAGTGCCTCATCTTCCATGGATTAGGATACGCCCAAGGCTGCTGATTTCTAATACTATTGTGGTAAGTTTTACTGAGACATTTAGACCTGAGGTAATATCTACCCAACAAATGTGATGAGGTTGAAAAGTAAGATACATATTTATCTAGACGTAAACTGACCACACAAACATAACTAGATCCCTAACACATAGTAAGTGACCAATGCGTGCATAATACACCACAGTCTTTACTGTTGACGTGGTGTACATTTGTTTTAAGGCCTACTACAGCGCCTACAAAATCAAACGTATATCAGATAGGTACAGACCGTGTTTGTCGTGCTTTGTCTCATGCGGGACCTTTAAAAAGCATGAGAATTATTGGGGAGTTCCAAGTATAAAAAATTGATGATGAGAAAGACGCCATATAGATTTATGATCTTAGAACATATCAGTACATCTATCATACTTTTCCTAGTTTGCTATCTAAATCTTGAAGTAGTGCATTCAGGATTGTGTATGTTTGAACATTTGCGGTCATCCAGACCTATTGTTTGTGCAATCAGGCCATGGATTCTATCATACAGTTTTGTTTGCTAACACGTGAGAGCGTCAATTTGCCTTCATTTATTTTACCTTAGGATTGATGTTTTTTGAACAATCTAATCTTGCGCGAGCCCTTTATATTAGAAGTGACTTTTTTGACAAAACATTTAAGATATTGTATCAAATATCTGACATAGAACTTTCACGTCAGGACTCGGACTAGATCTTTCTGTTTAGAAAAACTCGTATGATTACTAGGTATCGATTCTAATAAATAATTAATATCACTGTACTGACAGAAATCTACTTTCAATGTGTGATGAAAAACAATCATGGGTTCGATGGTGCTTAGTTAAAATTATACGTATAGAAGACCCAGTACAGTTAGATCAAACTGTCCGAGCAGCAATGCAATTTGAATTCTGTACTGATCACTTTTCTTACAGACGCAAAAAACACTGTTCAATTCAAGTGAATGGGTATTAATACCTCTATACATGAAAGCAGTTTCTGCCCCTCTGATTTTAAGCCCCCTGTAAATGAGGACACCTTGGAGAAATTTGCAACCGAAATTACATCATGCCCCAGCCTACCTATCCTTGTTTCTTAACAAGAACTCCACACTTTCATATGGACACTCATCGCAAAAAAACACAGCTAGGAGTTTCTCATTATACCGGACGCCACAGGCCAGGACATTTATTTGACAACAACCAGACCAAATCATCCAAAATCAAATGTCTCAAAACATAATCCACACCATTATATGAGTCATCGTATACGGGAAAAAAGTCTTCAATGGATCACTAAACTAATACATTCACAGGATTTTACTATAATCTACTAACTTATCTGAAGAACGAGAGTGCATTTTTTTGATTATTTGGTGGTTGCTTGCTTTTTCACGTTATGTTTAACTAGCAATAATCGCAATATTCTACTAGTAGTAGATCATCGACCTTTCTGATGATGGAGACTACACGGCCACACATACCCAGCCGAATAAATGTTGCTAATTAATCAAGATGCACAAGGAGCTTGTCCAGAGATCAGAAAGATAAAAATTAATATGAGATTTAAAACGAATGACTGGACCAACGCGAAGTTAATCTATTCTGTCCCTTCCTAACAAAGTAGGAGCATAAGAATTGTATCCGCATTGTCTAGGTGCTCCAATTTTTAGAAAGTAAATAAGCTTGATCAATCATATACTCAAATGGATCCCAGCTTTTACGCCCAGAAGGATAAAACTCTATCGCACAACTGCAATAAACTTATCTTTCAATAATTTATTTTCTCGCGTGAACTAGCAATCGCGGTTTGTGCCTTGTCGTAGACGCAGTGCCCAAATAGTACCCACTCTTCCATATTTTTAGAACATAAAGAAAAGAGAAACTTATCTCTATCTAATATAAAAAAGGAATTCTTGTCATATGAGCGATATTCAACTGCATATTCCACCATGTACTTCATAATATTATTCTTTTATTCTGGGTGACCAGACGAATGCCATTTACGTTTTGACGAAATGTTTTCCTCAAAACGCATTAAATGAAATGAGTATATTGGCTACCAAAAAAATTAAAAATTTGACAAAATTCGTCACCTTACTGAAATCAATAAAATTATAACGTACCGTGTGTACTATCTTTCCCATTTGGAAATATGACAGGTTAACAATACAGACGAGTTTATCATAAAATGGACTATTATAAGATAAAATACTCATCTTCGCTGAGATTTTCTTTGTCCGAATAATATACTATGGTATGATATTACCAGAGCGTCTATATATGCATAAACTAATAACTATCTGTGATATAATAAATTTATAGAGAAGCGCACATTCTAGTTCTGATTACATACAAAAAATTGTGCTCTGCATCTTGAAAGAGCCAAAAGCTTAATCAATTCATTCATATACCCCTGCTTCATTGCCATTGTTATTTGACGCAAATGAGTAGTCCCAGCCTGATCTTAAGTGATACTACATTCAAAGAAGTTCATCGGTAAGAGAGACTTTTAAATGAAAATCATAAAATTCAGAGAGAAAAACAATTCTCAACAGTGTTTAAAAAATTTATGATAATGAAAAACATGCATACAAGATCAGCACTCCGAATTTATAATGTTGAAGTAAGATACAAGTATACCTATTGCTTATTATCTCTCCCACAAGCTGTACTGTGTGTTTTACCTTCAATAAAGATATACGATCGCAGTTGTCATTGTGAATTTGCAACCAACTTACTTAGCCCCCACCGCATCATCTTTACCACAAATTTTATTTAAATTGACATAATGTCAACATAGCAATTGTATTTTCCCCAAGCTAAAAAAAAGCGCAGTTAAGAAGACAAACCATTCATTCGACACTGATCTCTAGCAAAACACACATACCAAAACCATTAAGACAACCTTAATATATAGTTCATTGTCTATTTATTCGAAATCTATTCTCAAGTCGATTCTTGTAAACGTCATGTCCATGTTCCTCAGGATTCCTAACATCAATGACAAATAAGGACAAAACAAACTCAAGTAACCAAACAAACTATGCTAGTCTATTAAAACAATCTCTTTGTCGCTGCGTGAGGAATATATACGCAACCTACCAACACTAACCTGAACTTGCAAACTAAGACTAAAAAGACTAAATACACGAGATAAAGTACCTATCAGCTCCCAGTGCCAAAGTAAACTATAAATGCACATTATGCAATTTATATATCCCGAATACGACTCAACTGGTCAGTACAAATATATCGGGCAAATATTGGCCCGATGCATCCTAGGAAAAACAGATAATACTCAGTACGATCTTGATTAAGTCTCGATAGGCCCCATAATGGCTAAGCCATCTTTCTGTCTGTTTTTGCTTGTGCTTTGAAAGACGAAATAATGCCTGGATACTAGCAAACAATCTTTTCGTTAACGTGACTTATGTGAGCTGCGACCAGGTACGTTAGTAAACGAAACACGAGTTCAGAAATAGTATCTCTTAATGGTATCTTAGTTGTTACATTGCTGATTAGGATTGCAGCATTGAGGTCGTCCCAAGAAAATCTCAACATGAGCATTAAAAACCAGAAGGGAAATAAATTCGAACCCTGTTCTTTTGTTTATATGCGATCTCCTCTCTGGGCTGCAACCGATTCACATTTCACCAGAGTCGAATACATCCCTTCTTTTATATGACTGTTATCCTTTAAGTCGATTGACATGTAACATACCAATAAAATATACTTCCTGACATGTGGACCTTTCACTAATCGATATTAAAATATGTGAAATCTAGATCATCTATTGACAAAAAAAAAGACAGAAAGGGGTCCGGAAGAATAAACAAACTATAACTCTCAATTTCTCTTAAATGTATATCTTGGTCAAAATAACAATCGATTTGACTTTATGAATTATTAAAATTGCATCTAATATTGATATTACCCTATTTGAGCTTTTATTATCTTAATATCTATGTTCCATTTATTTATTAAGGAAATTTTCCAATCAATATCAAGCCCTTCCATTCTAGATAATCAGTAAAAATATATATTTAATCCATTATAGTGCTGATAACCTATAGGAGAAGCAGGTGTTCCGAAAACGAATTACATGATGTTTAACTAGTTGTGAGATTGGGGAAAATTATGTCGATCAGTAGGTAAAAAGAAGAGTGGGAAAACAGCAGCTAGACAGTGCGCAGTGTGGAGAGAGATCATTGATGATACAATCGAAAATGACACAAAAACAATAATATGTCTCTCCAATAAACAAGAACAATGAGAATGCCTATTTGTAAGAGAGGTGAATATTTGACCTTCCACCCAACCAACGGAACAGATTCCCATAATTAGCTACAACTTCCTAGTGTCTAATCTCATCGACATTGCACACGATAGCAGTTCCATAAGAATAACTTAATACCACCACTCTGGGAGAGGATCGTAACAAATAATGCTGCCACTCCCCAATTATGAAGTAGCATGTAAGAACAATCAAAAAAAGGGAACCTAGAATGAGAAATACTTCTGCTCCTAATTGAACCATGCTGAGAAAACGCTCTAAGCACGAGAGTTATAAATATGAGATTATGTTACTCTCCAGGAAAGATTCAAACAATAATGGGTTTTGACCACTTTAGTCAGGCAAAATAGTGAACAAAAATCTCAACCCCATCTTGCCTTATCTAATCTAGTAGACTGGGTGCCTCTCAACTCCCAGCGGGGGTTTAAGACCATAATTGTATGTACGGTATCGATATCGCAAAATTCGCGCGTAAAATTAAAATAAGACGATATATATGCGATCGACTCATCAACATACTTTTACAAGACATCAAAACGTTGGGCCTGCTGTCAAAACTAGACGAATAATAACAGATCTTGTGGTCCTAAACTATTTCAACCTTTCGACTACTGATAAGCGTATGATTCATCTGAGGTGAGTAGAGCTAACGTTAGATCTTGGGATGGACTTTAAGGGGAAAAGATTATTTTCAGAATTGTACCGGTACGTCTCCACGATCGGCATCCCGAAACAGGGATGGTCGATTTATTTAGCCACGGCCACTGCATATGCAGTGTCAGTGCAATACTATAGATCTAGGCCTGCCCTGGCCGGGCGGGTGGACCACAGACTGGGATTGCTCCTGCTCCAGCTCTCTTGGGATTTGTTGGAGCAGCTGCACGCGCCAACACCTGAGTGAGAGAGATGAGAAATATGAAAGACTAACTTCTACAGTTAGATCAGACTTAGACCTAGATCTAACATGTTAGATATCTTGAAATTTTGCGAGATATTTTCAGAACTGAAAGAGGTGTTGAGCTATCATATCATTAAAAAAAGTTAATATAGCCTAGCTTCTTTTTCTTCTTCGCTTGACTTCCTCCAGTTTGGAGAACTGCAGTTGTTGCGGCTTATGCTAAAGTGTTGCGTTGTGGCGCGGCGCGGCGCGTTAAAAAATGGAAATAATCGACGAAAAAAAAACAAGGTGTCTTCAAACTTTTCAAAGGTCCTACGAAATAAAGGTAAGTCTGGATCGATTTTTGTGAATTTTTGGGAATGATTACATTTTTTTCGGATCGACTTTGCATTAAGCCCTTGTGTTGGGGTTTAGTGTGCATGTGTAGTGTGTGGTGGGTGTGTGTGGTGTGTGTATGTGTGTGTGTGTGTGTCAAAAATTGTGTGACTAATAGTTCCAAAACGATGCATTGGTTTACCTAACACTTAAGCTGTTCCTTTACACTGCGCCGCGCTATAAAAAAGCTTGCAAACGGTACATTTTCTCTTGTTCAATTATCTTTTGACCGATGGGCCTAGTTCACCAACGGAAAAAGTATTAGAAAATGTAATCTTCTTCGTTTTATGGTGATATAAAATCACGATTTTTTGTCTTTTCATCGACCGTCATTTTTTGTTTGATTTTCATCAATTTTGTCAAAGTTCTATGTATTGAACTTTTTTACTGAACTGTTCCTGGTCTTTTGGATCAGTGAAGTTCTTGCCGGGTGGGCTTTTTTCACAAGGAAAAGATTTAAGTTATTCGCTCATTCTGACAAAATTGATATAAATATATTCTTTTGAAAGATAAAAATTTAACCACCGCTTTTCTCAAAACAATCAAATCCATTGATGCACATCACGTCTGAGTGTGGAACTAGCGACTAAAGCGAGCCAGGCCGGCTACGGGTCGACCATTAACTTGCTCACAAGAAAAAAAGGGGATCAAGGTGTTTAATTCTGTGTCATCACTGCGGTATCGAGATTGAAGAATTTAGAAAAAGAAGAAAAGAGGACGACATTTGTACAGATTTATTCAGTAAATAATGCAACGCAGTCAGGTACGATAAGATTTCCTTAACAAGAAAATGACAAGAAACAATGTCTGCTTGAAATAAAAATAAACGGTCAATAAATCGCCGTAAACTGTCCTCCCACTAAGCCCAACGCCGGTGTCACCCCTGCTCTAAATAGAACACGCCTAACCTAGTAACCCGGCCGGCCAATCAGATTCAACCGCCACAGCTGACCGGAGCGTAGTCGTTCTGTGTATGCGCACAGCTATACCCGGGCTGATTAAAAGCGTCAAATTAGGTGAAAGAAATCGGGGGTCACAGATATATGAAAGGTTTGGTCGATGCTGTTTACGGCTATCGGCAGCAATCAGAAATCGCGATGGGCTAGTCCTGGTCCACTCCTGGTCCTGGTCCACGTTCACATGGTTTAAATTGCGAATTTCAATGAAATTCCTGGTCCTGGTCCTGGTCCACAGAATCAGGGGGCCGGCCTTAGTACTCACATAATGCCAGCAACCAGAAATCGTGATGGGCTAGTCCTGGTCCACTCCTGGTCCCGGTCCACGTTCACATTGTTTTAATTGCGAATTTCAATGAAATTCCTGGTCATGGTCCTGGTCCTGGTCCACAGAATCAGGGGGCCGGCCTTTGTACTCACACAATGCCAGCTCCTATTCCTAAATTCTTTTCTCTTGGAAGAACTTGAATCCGCCCATGACTTGGGCTCATTTCCTAAAATTTCACAAAAATCGATTCAGAATCTTTTCCTTTTTTGTAGGACGCTTTCAAGACACCTTATTTTTTTTTCGTCGGTTATTTCCATTTTTCAGCGCGCCGCGCCGCGCCACAACGCTACACTTTAGCATAAGCCGTTGTTGCAACTTGCAGAGAAATACATGTGTGACAGGTAGATCTAACGTTGCAGACGAGGGTAGTAGTAGTACAGGACGGGGTTTAACGTTACGTTGAGATTGTCGTTAGATCAAACGTTAGACTAACTTACTAAGATCTAACGTTAGACTGACCAGTTCCCGTCTCGTCACCTTCGGCAACGGGGCTAACATAGATCTAACGTTAGATCTAACAGTTAGTTAGGCCCCTAACTGTTAGATCTAAGTTAGTTAAAGTTACTTAGATTCTAATTGTTGGACCTTTTTTTTTTTGCACTTTCAAGTGATATGAAATTCATAATCACCACTAAAAAGTAGATTTCTAACGTTAGGCCTAACACTAACAGTAACACTCTTCTACTAACGTTAGATTTAGAACCCCTAACAGTTAACTGTTAGGGCCTAATATTTTTTAAAATTATTGAAGATAAAAATTGATTTCCCTTAACTGTGTTAGACTTAGATCTAGAAGAATCTAGATCTAACTTAGATCTAAATTTAGGTAAGCCCTACATTGTCATTGACTGAGTGAGAGTGAGACAGCCCATGTCCATGACATTAGATCTATAAATGAGCCTGAAAGTGAACAATTTACAACTTTGTGAGACATTTTCAAAACTAACGTTAGATCTAACAGTTAGAGATCTAGGCCTAGAGTCTATGCGTGAAGTTAGTGAGCTGAGAGATGTATCATTAAAATAATCTAATGAGTTGCACTTTACAGTGATATGAATTTCATAATCACCACTGTCACTGAAATATTTTTGAAATTAAGTTCTATCAAACTTTGGTTCTCTTTTTTTTTCTTCAAGATAGGTCTAGATCTAGGAAGAAATATTTACTTTTCTCAGGATATATTTGGTTATTTGTTGACATATCAAATAGACTGTGCAATCAATGCAAGAAATAACTGCTGAATCATTCTTCGATCTATCTACTTAAGTGGTAGGCAGAAATATTCCACCGTTCTTGGGATATTAATTGAATATTAGGAATTTTTCCCATATCCCATCTTCAGTGTTTAACCAATGCAATCCCAATATAGCGACTGAATCCTTCGGTCTACTTAAGTGGGTAAGTGGCATGAGTGAGAGTGGTCATAATCATGAGATTATAGTAGGCCTATGTGAAACCTGAATTCTCTGAATTTATTTTATCAAACATTTATTGAATGCATTTCTGATGTAGGTAAATGGATACCCAACCAGTTGAAGAGATCGGTGTGGATGCTGTTGAGACGGGAAACTCCCCCAGATTAGACCCTGTGACTGCAGATACGGCTGAGGAGGGTGCAGACAGTCCTGGCCAGCCAGCTGAGTCAGCCAACTTGGAAGCTACAGAAGTGCCCAAGAATAAAGAGGGTAGGCTTGTCTCTCAAGATCTAGGGTCTACTGTATAAGTGGTAATTTTCGCGGTGGTTTTATTTTTCGGAAATTTTGCGAGTCCATCTTCACGAAAATTTCCACTTCAACGTAAGGCTATTTATGGTAATGAAAACATCACAAAACTCAAAATTATCGACTTACGAATTTCCCAAACTAGGCCTATTTTCTAGTGCAAAATCGCGAAAATATCTGGTCATGAAAATATTTTCTTGTACAGTACCTTAGATGCAGAAGTGCAAGTCAAAAAAAAGGAGGCAATTCTAAAATAGATGTTACTCAACAGAAAGCTTAGTGAATAAATAAATGATATGAAGCGGCTCTATAAAAAAATTACTTTGTGTACATGTAGGCTCAGTTGATGATTGCAAAATTTAATGATTAAAAGTCTTCAGAAGTAATACAAAATAAAAATAGCAGGCAAAAATACATGTCCATATTAAAGTAAGCTAAGTATTTCAACCTAAAAATAATATATAGAAATCTTCACAAGTCCCAAAATTAAAAAGGCAGATCTAAACCAATCTAAATTAGATGTAGAATTAGGCCAACTTATTTAATGTAAAAATTAATGTTTAGAAACAATATAAGAAACAAGTCTTAGCAGATCTAACTAAGATGTAGATGTAGGCTATGAATACCCAATCTAATGTGAAAATTATTGACTGGGAAGCTATGTAGAGAGTGACCACCCCCCCCCCCCCCCCCCAAAAAAAAAAAAAAAAAAAGAAAAAGAAAAGAAGAGAGCGAAAAGATGTATGTAGGGTAATTATTTTTAAGGGAAGCTACAGAACTATGAAAAAATTAAAAAAAATAAAAAATATAATTTAAAAAAAGAAGGTGTGTCTGAATAAGTTAGATCTAACTTAGATGTGAAATTAGTCGAAGTAATTTAATGCAAAATATTTTGATAAGTGGCCATCACTTACTGTAATGACAGCCTACATACCATGTATTGTACAAGAAAGTGTCCATTATACATATATACCCAATATAAAGTGTTTTTTTTGTTTTGTTTGTTTTTTTACAGCAGAGATCGAAAGCACAGATGCTACAGATAAGGTCACAGAAAACATGGATCAAACTAATGTAAGTACGAAGTACATTTTTTTTTTTCCAGATAATTAAGGAAAATTGTATTTTTAACAGTGAATATCCCTTTTGAAACGTGGGAGACCCTGAAAAGCTTTCTTAGATGATATCATGATCAATTGTGGGGCAGGGGTTATGCACAATTGAAGAGATTGGCTTATGATCGAAACACTTGGAAAGAGAGACGATGTTTCAGGTCAACAAATCTGTCCCAGGACAGATCACTCATGATGATGATCCCTTTTTGCAGTCTACTCATGTTATAACAAGCTGCTCAGGACTAAACCAATTACATATAGGCCTACCGTGTTATAACAAAATATTATAATACTGAACTTGTGTAAAATAGGCATCTATCAGGAGATTTGCCTTGTTCATTATATTTATACTTCCTTTTTTAAAGTGCATTGTTTCATTTCATTCAGAATTTTAAAAAAAATATATAATTTTCCCGCTATAATCATAATTGCAAACCTTAAGGTCAGACAGGAAGAAGCGCCTGAGATTTCAAATCTAATCTGTCATTTAATTGCTGAGGTTTTAATGACTGAAAATCACCATAGTCATTTCATACCTTGATACTTTGTATTGCAGTGAATGAATGTAAATCTTCACTTTTTGGCTTATTGTGAAGCATGTAATGATGCTTAACCCTATTTGTGCTTTGTAGTCATATGGCTACATAATAAATCAAAGGATTAAATTGTATCTTTTCTAAGAAAAGCACAAAAAGGGTTAAGGAATAAAAATGTCAGGGTTTCATCTTGACACATTATAATATGCACTGACAGAATATATTACCCCATAGCTCGAAACCTCCACAAAGTCACTCAATCCCTTTAAATTGGGAGTGGACTGTACAGCTACATGGTAAATGCATGCAGTACATTGCTGAAAAACTACAGCTCTGCTCATTATTAAAGGGATGCAGTAACAACATTGATTTAGCTTATTTTGCCAATATAATTATAAACACTTAGGTCAGTCTGGTATCTCTTCAAAATTGCAAGCTAATTGCTTGCTTTACCTTCTAGATATCAATGATTTCATACTCAAATTTTATAAACCAACACTGGATGGTTTATAAAACCATGTGCTTTTCGACACACCCATTTCCTGTTGTATAGTCCCCCGTCCCTAGCAGCCTGGTGAGCTATCAGTAGAGGGTACTGCTGTATGCTTGGCATTGTTTGTTACACTGTTTTAAGGTAGTAAATGACTTCCATTTGATCAGAAACTTTCAGTAGTTTGTTTTTACTGTTGGAACAATATAATTTTATTAATCTTGATAAAATTGCTCTTGTTTTTGAAAGCTACTAAATCCCTTTAGACTGACTACATGTAGGGGGTCTACATACAAGTCCAAAATTCTCTTTATGTTAAGAAGCGCCTGGTTCCTGTAGTCAATAACAGGAAGCCGATTCTAGGAAATGATTCTTTTTCACCTTCAATAGAATTTGTTTTTGGAAAAAATACAAACAACTGTTAATTAACAAGGTGCATCATTTTATACATCATTAAAAGCTGAGGGTGATTATCTTATACATGCCATCTGCTCAAATGTAGCTCGAGGTACTTTAACTATCGTCAGTCTATTCCGTAATTAGGTCCATGAAGGAACCTGCTATCTGGGCAATTACGTTTTGTAAGCTAGAGTAATTATTTTTCACCTTTAACAGAAAAGGGAAAACAAACTGTTATTAGCTGCACAAATTAGTACAAGATTTTTAACTTTAGTTACTTTTTTTTTTCTAAATTCACATACCAGATGAATTGCATATTGTATGATCCAGGCCAATGAAGGTTTTTTAACTCCCTTCTGCCAAAATAAAAGTATGAACAAATATTCATTAACCTGATGATTATCTCAGATGCCAGCTGCTCAACCTCGTTAGGATTGTTCAAATGCAGTCACTCTTCCACTAAACTATTTCCCAGATTATAAGATGCTTAAAACAAGAATGTTAGCCTTTTGATCCCCCACCTCCAAAAAAATAAAAAAGGAGACAGAGAGAGGAAAGGCTATGGTATGAATGATTGACCCCCCCCAAAAAAAAAACACACCTTAACCGACCCCCCCCCCCCCCCCCGCACTAAATTTTACTGTTAACATTTTAATCATTCCGGTTATGGTCTGAAAAATGGCGGTACATGAAAAAAAAAATTAATTTTTGGGCACCCCCCCCCCCCCCCTCTCCTCATGAAATCCTGATCTCAAGGCGTCCGTTGTTGGCCATTGAAACTAATAATGTTCACCTTTGAAGAAAGATAGAGAAACAAATTTTAAATTGCCTGGTGCCATTTCCATATATAGCTGTATTAAAAAAAAGTTGTTCAGCTTTGTAGTTTACATATCTTTCACCTGTCTATCCTAAATAAGTTACATTAAATTTATACCGACACAATAAACATTCTAATTAACCTGGTGTCAATGTTTTTTTTCCACGGCAAAGTACCCATGACAGATACAAATATAAACAAGGTTGAATATGCGTTCTGTTTTATTACCAATGCGTACAGCAATTCTGATTTTTTTTTTTTTTTTTTTTTTTTTTTTTGCATTTCTAATTATTTTTGGAGAGAAATTAACAAAAGAAATAAATTTATAAATATTTACTTGAGAGATAGAAAATACCGTGGCTGAACACGTGTTCTGTTTATACCATACGGAAAGCAATTTTAAGAGATTTTTCTATTTTGCATCTCTCTCATATATTTTTGGAGGAGAAGTTAACAAAAGAAAGAAATGAAGAATTCCTCATGTTTCCTTTTCTCCAGGCACTGAAATATTTACTTGAGAGATACAAAATATACACGTGGCTGAACACGTGTTCTGTTTTATACCATACTATACAGCAATTCCACTTCCAGAATGATTTGCTTTACGGGTGTCTCTCATTGATTGATTCATTTTTTTTTTTTTTTTTACATTAAAGTATTATGGTGACTCTGCTGACAACACATTGCTTTTAAAAATATTAATATTTTGTTTACAGTGTATCAATTAGTTAGACTAATGTGAGTTAACCCTCACACCTGTACATGTACTGAGGTGAGAGTAAGTTTCACACCTTCCCTGAACACCTCTCACCAAAAGGTGGGATTGAGGAAACACAAATTGTTCCTGTGCATTATAATTGTTGAAAGGATGAAGTTTCGCATGCCACCTGCATGGATCTTTTAGAGAAGATGAAGAAATCAAAAGGACAGCACGATAATAAAAACCTTTTAATGATTAAAGAAAAATAAAATTTGAAAGAATGGGACCATTGTGTTAGCCGGATGTTTTTCTTTCTGATTAAACTCATTTTTTTCCATGCCACAAACATGTACAGTACATGTATCCAAGTCTTGCCAACTGAATAATTGTTTTTAACCTTCTTTAAAAGATTTTAAATTTCAAATATTGATTGACAAAGTGTGCAGTGTACATGTACTACTCTATCAAAATACATAAAATGCATGAAAGACACTGGCAGATCGCATTTATGATGTACCATAAATGTTTTTGACATGTCGATATTGAAATACAAATCAAAACAGAGATAGAGTAACTTTGTGGTGGATTGCAAAAATCGGAGCTTGGCGCTTACATGCTGTTGGTGCATGTACATGTAATAATATGTAAAGAAGAAACCCTGAATATTTTAACTTCCTAAGCATCATTTCGGCTGCACAATAAGTGAAAAGTGATTACTTTCCCTACATGTATTGCAGTTTTAACGTAAGCATACTCTGGTATGCTTATAGATAGCAATAATATTCAGTAATCAATATCAGCTCTGCAATTAAACAACCATTTAGCTTTAAAATCTCAGGCGATTTCTGTTCGACCTATAAAGGTGTGCTATTATGATTACATTTGAAGCATTAGCTGGAAGAGCATCTATTTATTTATTTTTGTATTTCTTTTTCTTTTTTTTTTTTTTTTTGCTGAATGAAGTTACACAATTCCTTTGAAGTCCTGCCATGGAGTATTAACTAAAATGTTTTTAAAGCTAATCTAGAGTAGTAGTCATGATGAAATAAATCAAAACGTTCTTGTTCATACCAGAATCTCAAGCATATGAAATAAATACTACACACCAAAGGAATTTACAGAAAATTAAGATTTTGATGAGAAAAGAGCAAAATAAGCATAATATCTGTATCTGGACGGCCCGTCCAAGCACATGCGTGATTAACACGGCCACGTGGAAAGTCTACGGGTATATCATGTGCACGCGATTCGCACCGGATCTGTGTGTGTATGTTGTGCCGTGACTTGTGGCGATATAGCGGTCTACTCCAAGTCTCAATTTGACGGACTGTTTCAATATTTTTTCAATATTTCTTCTGAAATCATTATCGAAACGTGAATATAATCTTGTGTAGGCATATGTATATGTTAATGGAACAATGTGAGGACATATCTTACATAATTATCTCAAATTATTATGGCTATAAGAACTCTAGCTTGACTTTAAAAGCACTTTGCCTTGCTTTTCTTGGAACCAGGAACCAGCTCCCCAGGAACCAGAAGTGAAGGAGGATGCCAGCGAGCAATCATTAGATGCTGCAGAAGCTAACATGGCTCCTGTGGTGGATCCTGCAGGAGACCGCAAGGAGCCACTGAAGGAACCAGAGAGAGATGTGGGTACTCCAGAAGTTGCTGAGGACGATGGGGAGACTCCGGCAAAAAAACAAAAGGTTGGCGAGGAAGAAACTTCAACCGAACCCGAGAAAGTCTTTTGTGAGGAATGAGTTCTCAAATTTGTGTCTTTGTTATTGTTCATGACTTTTTGAAGTGTTTATAAATTTGTAAATAGCACTGTATGTGCAGTGAATCCCCTGTCTGCTTAGAGCCTAGAATACATACATAACTACAAGTCGTGTCCGGCTTGTAAAAATCAGCCGTTTTGCCCATACTTGTGTAAACTGCTCTGAACGAAAATAGGCAAATTGGCTATTTTTTTACTCGCCATATTGACCTCTGGGTGTTATTGAATTCAAAGGAAATTCTCAGGATTTGTTGTTATGTGTTAAGTCCTGACTTGTAAAGATTTGAAAAAGCTACATGTACAACCATTCCAATCACAAGGAGACTTTCTGTCACGAATGAGGACACACATACCTAGTCAAGTTTTACAGTTTATAATTAAAAATTTATAAAGCAAGTTTTACAGTTTATAATTAAAAATTTATAAAGCAAATGCACAAATTTGTATCAATGTTACATTATTTTTTAACGATGCGGAGTCAGAGACCCAGTGCCACAAAGTCCAAATTGTATGATCCTATTGATTTTAATGTCAATTAGTTTTATTTATTTAGTAATGTGCTCTTTAAAAAAAATTCAAGTATGCCTTCTTATTTTCATGTGTTATATTTTCATCTGGCAGAATATACAAGATACGAGATATTCTTATTAGGTCTTTGTAAACATTGTTACATAAAAATTTGGATTCCACTGGTATTTCAACATAAAATAAGAATATACAAGAATACAAGATAACAAGACATAAAGAAGATAGACAAATGCAAATAGAAATCCAGCGACAGAAGTGGTAATTGGTTCTACATGGCGTTGTCATTTGATACTTCCAATTTAAATGAAATAAAGGGTTTAAATATTGTTTTAAAAATTCAATCATCAATAGGGTTACTATCATTAACATTATATTGTCAGCATGATAATGTATTATTATTATTATCATAATCAATTCTTGTATCAAAAGTATTATGATTATAGTGATCATTAAGTTATTCCAGTAACATTGATATTCAATTCAATATTTGTTCATTGATTATTGTTCATACAATATATGAAATTCATAAATTCATACCATCAATTCATTTCATTTCAATTATTATCATCTAATTTGTTATGACTCTAATTCAAGTTATCATTGTTATTATTTTCCAATCACTCCAAACACCATCAACAAACAGTCGGATAAGCATTTACACCCGACAAAGAAATTTAACTTTGAACTTGTGCATTGCATTTGTGAACGGAGTCAGGGACAAATGAATATCGATATCGTGAAAGGTGGGTAGGGATGGGGCGAAGTCGAATACCAGATCGATTGAAAGAAAAGATTGAATGAAGTGGGTGGGTGATGTCTTTCATGATTGCACGGACCTTATCTACAATTTGTTCAATACAATGAGACTCGATAGAAACTAATTCTACCCCAATTATAAACACTACTTGTGCATGTATATATTATAATTCTATCTCAAATTTTCATTTTCTTCTTTTTTTTCCTGAATATTTTCAAAGCAACTTTCTTAAGGCAGCACATGTACATTACTTGCCATATTCAATTTTGTTTGCAAGATGCATCAATCATATTTGTATAGAACTTTGTTTTTTCAGTGTTGCTTGAATCGTTTTATGCTGAATTTGTGAAATTTGTATAAATACAGCCATTTAATATTACTGTTTGACCAAGGATGAAATATAAATTATTGTGTGATCATACATGGAAATCTGTTTTTTATTATTAATATTGTTATATTGTAATGATATTGGAAAAATATTTTGTGGCTCAGGAAATGGTGATTGCTTTCATGTAGAAATTGATGGATTTCTTAATTTCATTCTTTTAAAAGTTGCAAGTGCCTTTTGTACGTGTATGTTCATTTGGAAATATACCATGGATTTTGTTATTTATTTGTGAATTGAATCATCATTTTCTTTAATCATTGAATGTATGATTTGTATTCTGGAATTATATCGCATATAACTGTCATTATTACTGTTAATCTGACATTGTCAGATTTTCTTTGAAGAAAACATTAAATACCGAATTAACGTTATAATTTGCAACTGATTTCAAAACTTTGTGTTATGGGTGATGATCTGTTTTATAGCTATAAGCCATTGTCTTTAACCCATAATAGTACAACATTTACAGAAATATGATTCTCCAATTCATAGACCCTAGAAGAAATAGAATGTATATATTATGACCCGGTATTAATATGAATTTAGAAACATGAAAATAGTAACCGATACCTTGAAATGCCAATTTAGAGATTCAAATGATCCCTTTCATCCAAAATGTTCTAAATGATGAACCAACTAGTGTTCTGCAACAGAAGTACATAAATTACAGATTACAGGTGATTTTTCATGTTTTCATGTTTACTACTATGGGTTAAAGCTTTCAACTGCAAAACAAAATAAGTTTGTTTTATCTAAAACAATACAACATTCAGATTCAAAGAACACCTCGTTTATATACATTTTTTAACGTCGTAGACATCTTTAATTAATCTTCTTCAATATATCCCTCATAAAAATATATAAACATATATGAACCCAAATTTCATGTACATCTACATGCATAGTTTTCATTTCCATTTCTACATGTACATAATAATAAAGATGCATAGAAAAGACACTCTAACAAGAAAAATTTGTTTCCTTACATTGAGGGCATCAAAGAATGAGTTTGAAGAGCTAGATGAACATAAACAATACAAAAACAAGATTGACGCCAGGTCAAACAATTGACACTTGGTCGAACCAATAGTTTATCTTGTTTTTGTATAGTTTATATTTTTTATCCAGCTCTTCGAGCTCATTCTTTCATGCCCGAAACGTAAGGAAAAACTGTTTTATTGTTGTGTGGGGTTTTTTTTTTACGCATCTTTTTTCATTGTCCACTTTTCATTTGTGCACCGACACAGAACATTTCATTTATGCATTAATAATATTTGTTTTATATGGTGCTTAACACATTACCACATTCATTGGAGTTAATCCCATGCAATCATTAAGGTCTCACCATGAAAGAATCCTACCAGGTACCATTTAAACACCTGGGTGAGGTGAAGCATGTAGATAAAATGCCCTGCCAAAGGATATTAGTGCCGTTGCCCGGACGACTGAACCCATGATTGTTCCATTCCCAGTCATGAGATACAACTACTATACTACAACATAACAATTTTATAAACAACGCTTCACTTATGACAGTTAAGAGGCAACGTAATATGATTTTTTTTTTTTAAACGCTGGTTTTCCCATCATGGAAGATAAAGTATAATCTAATCTTAATGGTTATAAAAGCTAGTTTACATCTTTAAAAAAAATTAGAAAATTTGTATACATGTAGTAGTAACTTAAGTTTGAGAATTTTAATGAAATCATAGATTGAGAGAAAACATTCTCACGGTATAAAAAATATTGAATGAAAAAGTGCTCAAATCAGCCTTTTATATTTGAATAAGAAAGTTACATTTTATATTCTGTTTTTACTCATAAATTAAGGTTTCTGCCAGTTCAGGCACAACATTTCCACAAATTTAAATGACATAATCACACACATACAATGTATTTTCCCCAAGAACTTCATATACAATTAAAAATATATGATTTTTTTGTTTATTTGTTTTCAAAAGAAAACAAAGTATGTTAAAGGAATCATGACAAAGGGATAAAATGAAACGCTTGTGATTAAAACCGAGAGAAAGAAAGAGGAAAAAAATGTGAGTATATACAGTGCTTCCTAGAAAAAAGTAAACAAGTAATTTTTGAGGTGAAAGCCAACTTTTCAAGAGATATTATGATGCACTAGAGTTAAGATTTTCTGCATGTTTTGACAAGTCATGCAAGTTCTTCATTACATTTCCTTCACCCAATCTCAATGATTAAAACTTGAGTTATTCACTTGCTCCATGCATCTGGTGCAGTTCCATTTCAAAGTCAAACTCTTTTTGCTCATATACATGTACATGTACATGCGCACCTTTTGTATCGTATGAGACATCAAAAGAAGGAAGAAAAATTCATCTTTCCGACAAGTCATTTGCATTAAAATTGATTGAATTTTTTGCTTTCATCAGAAAAAAATATTGACTGTTTTTGGGGAGACACTGTATAGGGAGGGAAAATATGCACAGAAGAGTGAAGCAGGGGAGAAACAGAAATATGAGAAAACAGTTGTTTCAATAAAAGACAGAGAAGTTATTTGTAAGATGATATAGGGACAATATTACATCTACCGATTGCACAAGAGATGAGATTGATATAGTACAAACACTGGGAGATGTACAAATAATATCCCTCCCCAATATGTTGTCACATAAAAAAAGGTAGATTTCTCTCTTTTGAAATCTGAAAAACTCTAGCAGGGAGAGAATACTGGATATTACTCTCCAGGAAAGAATCAAACAATATTGTTTCCACTTTAGCAGGCAAAATGTGAACAAAATTTCACTCTACCTACCTAATCTTAACTGTCCAACAATTAAGAGCTGACAAATAGCAATATCCTAAAATGAGAAGTTTGACCAATGACAGAGGCTTATTGGCATAATACCTGATCCTAGGCAGTCGCACAAAGATGATCATAAACAGTTAATTTAGACCAAATGATTTGTGGCTGTCTTTTCATCAATTTTTATTTATATTTATTTCATTTTTTTTGCTGATGATTAGAATCCATTTCAAATGTATTGGAGAGGAAAGGGTCAGTAAAATGACACAGTACACAGAATTTCATAAAACTAGAATGTTTTATGAAATTCTTAAATCAAAGAATTATAATCAGTTATCATTCCTCAATAGGACAGCTCCATTTCATCATCTGGTTTTCCTTAATATGCATACAGGAAGGTAATTGACAGAGCTACCAAGTCTCACGCATCTTGCGTGAGAATCACACATTTCGGGTCCATCTCACGCAGAACACTCCATTTCTCACGCAAAATGAGAAAAAGCAGCATTATTATAGATTTTTTGCCATTTTGGGGTCTCAAAACCCTAAATATCGGCAATTTTGTCGCGCATCAATCCCTGCGAGTGCGATGTTTTCATGCAGGCGATCGTTATGCAAGATAGCTTACTACGTGAAACATGTGTAGCGGGCGTGCGCGCCTCCTTTGTGTACAAAATACTACTGCGCACGCGCAAATGTGGTAACGCGCGCCACGTGCGCACTGCTTTAAAACACGATGTGAATGATCTCACGCAAGTTTTTAATTTGAACTTGGCATCGCTGATTTGATAATTTTGTAATTTGCAAACAACTGCACATCAATCATTGAGGGGAGGGGGGGGGGGGGGTAACCAGTGAAACTGCACAGCAAACAAATATAACAAGGGGAGCTCATGGCGATTTGTCCCAGAACACCAAAAAACAAGCCCTACTTGAGCCCCTCTTCATTCTGGAATATGTTTACTGTATAACATGATTCAGTAAAATAGGTTTAATGCAGCCAGATTTCATAAATACAGTCAACCTCGCCTAAGTCGAAATTAAAAAAGTCGAAGTTCTTTTCAAGTGATCTTCTCTTTATAATCGATCGTTTTTATTTTTTTACCCATTATGAGTCAAAATTTTCATACATATATTTCTTCAGTCCTAACAGATTAGACTAAGGCAAAGTTGAGAATACACCTAAACTGGTCTATGAAATTTGCTCCAGCGACAATTGCTCCTCGGTAAATTCTATATTTCTAACTTCAACCCTGGAATTAACAATGTACCCTACCATAACCCTAAGCCTAAACCCAACATAAAATCCTATTGTAAGTAAACCCTCATCTTAGATGAAATAAAGCAAGGAGCAATTGTGGTAAGAGCATTTGTTGGTTCCCCCACCTAAACACATTTGCTGGTATTCACCAAGGGGGACTATCAAAGTTTGTAGGCCTACTATATATACTAAATTTAGATACATATTTAGTAGGCCTACTAACTTTAGTCACGCTTTGAGAATACCGGCCATTGTTTTTCCCTTGTAGAGGTGGAGGGGGGGGGGAGAATGTCAGAAACATAATGAATTATGAAGTGGTCTTCAAGACTCCTCTGTACAGGCCCCATCCAAGAGAATAGCGTATCATCATTTGGGAGAGAAAGGAATCCTTCCAGATCTCTCATGTTCCTCTTCTACCAGTTTGTAGGCTGGGTGGTACTTTAGCTCACCCCTCTCTGTGGTGTACATCAGGGCGGGGTTAGGCGAAGTGGTAGAAACACTGCCCAGGGAAGTGTACCTAACAAGGGCAAAAAAGTAAACACATCAATTATCTGTTCTTGCAAAAGTGTATAGAATTTTAAAAAAAAAATCTTAATCCAACGTGCACATAAGTACAGTACATTTATTCATATATGCATATTTATTTCCTAACATTGATCTATATTCCCACTGACCTCAGATCCCGAGCATTGGTCGAAAAGATGTAATCTCTAAACTTCTTCAATATCCTAAACTAATGACCAATAGAGGATCTGGTGAAATTATCAGGGATGCCACTTTTCCGGTTTTTCCCGGAATTCTGTTTTTTTCCTTTTATCCGTCTTATTTCCAGGTTCCCGTCTTTTCCTTAAAAAAAAAAAAAATCAGAATAATTGCCCATTGACTGCGCGTACATGCGTTGAAAAATGCGGAAGCAAAAGATATCTCGACGATAAAAAGATAAAAGTCGTTTGTAGACTACTTTAGTAGAACGCAATGTGTGGATTATGTACGTAATTTATAATTTTTTATGAAAACGACTGTAGATAGATAGAGATAGATAGATAAATGGTTTATTCAAATCAAAACATATAAACAATAAGTGTACATATCTCCATGCTTTGTAGTTTGAAAACTTAATTGTGCATTGATCACTACACTGTACCACAATTCTAGTGATCTTGTCCATATATGGTGTGTGGTGTGAATAAGTATACATGTGGGTTTTGTGCAGAGCCAGCAGAACTATGCCTTGCTATCGCCCCAGCCCTCCGGGCACACCAGCGCTTGGCCGGTACCCCATATTTCCTGGCGAGTTTTTCGTTCGCGATCAAGCCTGCCTTGGACTTCACTACTCTGGATTTTTTTTTAATGGATTAGTTGTGGAATAATATGTGCCATGGATGTAGAAAGTGAATCACATGACAAGAAAATTAACAGTGCAATCAAGAAGAAATTTTGGTGGAAATTGCTAAGGAAGAAAGATAGCCGCGAAATATTGCTATCGGACTAAAAATTTATTTCCGAAATCAAATTTGCCTTCACTAGAATAGCATTGGAATACTGAAAGTTTTGTCCTGTGGTGAAACATGGAATTTCGGATGCCCATAATACTTCATCAAGATTAAAATTAAAAATGGATACTATTTCTATTTGAAGTCTACTCTGATTTCATCTTTAATTATGTTTGAGTGAGTAGATTAGATATTTGATTTTTATAATGTTTTTTTTTATTACATGAATAATACCCATAAATTTGGGTTAATTTTGGGGGGAAATCATTCAAATAATAGGCTCAGGTAGCAGCAACAAAGCATCTAGAACCCCAGAGCTTCCAGGGCCCTATGGTGCATGGGCCCTGGACCCCGGCCTATTCCATTCGGACTTCGCGCTGCGCGCTCCTGCCCGCCAAAAACTTTCAGGGTTTTTGGAGGACACCTAGTGGCATCCCTAAATTATTTAGGGTTCATTTAACCTTCGGTGTAAGAAGTGTACACAAATATATTTTTTATCTGTCACCTTTCTCCTCAAGCTGTCTGAAGTAACTACCCATCTGTGTTTCAGCATGCCATGGTAGTAAAAAATTGTAAATAGTTTGGTTGTTTTTGTTTTTGTTTTTGTTTTTTACAAAATGTCTTAAATACATTATTTTGACACATAGATCTAAGGAGTAGGCTGCCTTTTTAAACACAGCATCTGGGTGCGAAAGTGTAAAATGAGATGATTCTGATATTCAGAGTTCAGAGCAACCTTTAGTACTCACCCTTTATCATAGAGCTTGCAGTAAGGCACAAAGAGACGCCTCATAAAAGACCAGACATCATGATAGCTCCAGAATAGCATTGGATTGACCCTCATCAGCTCAGGCCATCCCTCGTCAGTGGGTGAAAAGGCACTGAGGGTTGCTGCAGGGAGAATAAACAAATAGAATGTGATATATAATTGCTGTATTCAATTGCTATGAAGCAACCAGGGGCGCAACAGATGTGCTCCCCCCCCCCCTAAAAAAAAATAAATAAATGAAAAAATAAAAACCTCTCGATGACTCCACATGTTAAAAAAATCATAAAATATTTGGAGAGCCCCTCCTATTACTTTTCACGCTGCCCCATATTCAAATCCTTGATCCGCTGAACAATGATTGAGTCATGCATATTTGGTAAAAGCAGAAATGTCTCGGCCTTCTGACTTCATCTTCTCATCTAAAGCATTTCAGGACTTGTCAAATTCTCAAGAAAAAATCTACTCTCCATCTCAACTCTCCTTTTTTTTTTGTCTCTTTAACTATTTCCTCATCTACTCCCTAAATAGGTCTTTCCAGGACTTTCAACCAGTTATGATAAACCTTAAGGTACCTTCCCAAAAGATACAGCTGCGGTCCGCTGCGTGAATGCCGCACTGCGGCGCTTTATACAGGATGTACTAATCCCCTCCAATTAAGTCAATGGAAGAATAATAGGGGGAACGGTATATCCTGCCTAAAAGCCCGCTGTGCGGCGTTCACGCAGCGGGCCGCGGCTGTATCTTTTGGGAAGGTACCTAAACCTATCAGCAAGTATTAGTATAGGTGCAATGAAACAAATGCAAGCATTGAAATGGTCTGATTTTGGTATTTACCTGAATGTGGGTCTGTCTGTCTTGTTCCCATGAGTACAGCTTTGATTTCAGGGTGAGTCTTCTTCAGTTCCCATAATGCATCTTTGATACGACCCTGTATCAGAATGGTCTTCAGGTTATACCTGTGGGGCAAGAGATGTTTATTCAATCAATATCTTTCAAATTGCATCAAATTCATGATTACATTAGTCATCTCATTCTACAGTCTACAATTCAGCATTTAGCAGCCAAGGTTTACAATAGAGTCCTTTCTGAAAATAACAATAAAATCATTTGCTGCAACCACTAATATAGAGACACCCCATGATCAAAAATATTTAGTTTTGATATAGGACCATATTTAAACTGAAACATGTAGCCTGTCTTATTTCGATTTGTTACTTTTGTATTTCTTTCTGAAGGTGTCTAAAACAGGTTTTCCACTGTATTGGGAGAGCAAAACTCCCTGACTTTTCCTTTATGCATTTTCAAAATTTAGGATAACTATTTTGAACTATTCAAACCAATTTTGATGTGTCACAGCAAACAAGAGATTGACAACTTCATATCAAATTCCCTGACTTTTCTCCAATTTTGAGGCACTTTTCTGAAATTCCCTGACTTTTCCCTAATTTCCAGGTTTTCTATGTAGAGTGGAACCCTGTATGTATAACACAAGGAGCCCTAAGACCATTTATACAAAAATAAATAAGTCAAATTTCTTTACCTTTTTATTGATTCCTCTACAAACTCATCTACTTCATGGAATGTACCATGTGGATGCTGGATGTATAACACTTGCAGCTTGCCTTTGTAATCAGGATATTTTCTAAAGGATAATTTGAAAATGAAAGAACAAGTTAAGCACCTAGAATTTAAACACTGCAGCTTGCATTTGTAATCAGGACAATTTCTAGTTGATAGACTGGAAATAAAAGAATAAAAGTAAAGTACATATGGTTTACACATACATTGAGAAATATTAATGAATGTGATTGTGGATGTATATACCATACAAAAGGGGCCACATTTTTGTCTACCAGGATTTTTTTTTTAATATCAAAGGTTTAAAAATTAGATATTCCTTGTCAAATTGGCAAAAAAGCAGTTCATCTAACGTTAACACTTTACCAAGAACTGACGCATGTTGTGACCCCCCCCCCCCTGCCTCTTTGTATATTAAAGGCTTGAATGTGTAACACCTGGGTGGAGAGAAGCAAATTAGATTAAAGTCCCATTTCCACATGATTTTGCCTCTTCAAAAATACCTCCTATTGCCGGATAGGGAGTTTGCATAGTGATGCAATGATTTCTTGTTTATGGTTTAAATCTCTTGAGTGTACTGTAGGTTCACAATGCAAACCTTCTATAAACCTTGAATGAATTACCTATGGAATAGGCTTTAGGAATGGAAATCATTTAAAGACAGTGAGTCTTGAGCTTCCATGGGTAATTTGACACCATGGATGCTAACCCAGTAAAAGGTGGTGTCCATCACCTTGAGTTTTAACACCAACAGACCTTATACATAATACTCTGTATATTCCACCCACTGCCCCGTTTGGAAAAGTCATTAGGCCTATCTCACTTTTCCTGGCCTGATGATGCCCAAAGCAGGCCAAAGTGGGGCAACTTGTTTTGCTGAGGTACACAAATTTAGCTTCAAGACAGGTATTTCCAGTGCTTTTCATAAATTCTGCTATCAGCACATTATGATCCACTCTCCATGAAATCCCACGACTGACCAACTTGGCAGCTCTGCTTACCTTCTGACTACAGCATGGAATAGATGTATAAGAGCAGTGCAGTCTTTGCCTCCATTGAAACCTGCACAGATTTCATCCATAGTATACTTCTCAAGGGCTTCCTCGATCACTACACGTCACAGAATGAAGATAAAAGTATAATATTAATAACTATTACTTCAGCATTTACAATCTAATACAATTAGAGGTATTGGACGAATTCATATGAGCTTATCGGATTTCAGACAAGAAAAGAAATACCCACCTGACAAAATTTTTATTTTGACAAAGTCAGATTTTCCATTTCAATAAAGTCCAATCCCGTAATAACAACGGAATTTCCCAGTCCCCACTTGTTCAGATTTTGAATTTATTTTTTTCTATTTTCAATCCCAAATGTGCAACTCTACATTGCTGCTCTGCCACGAAATATGGCATGACACCAAATTGTACGGGTGAGGAAAATCGTTGAGCCAAATAAGTAGCAGTAAAGTCTCTTCTTCAAATCTTTGAAGGAACTTTAACTTAGAACCTCCCAGGTGAATCCTTGATAGGTTGGCACAAATGCCAATCTCATGCGACCAAAATCCAAATGTAGCAGGATTGGTGGGTGTACATCAATCACAATAGGAGTGTATAGCCTGGATGGTTAATTTTTCTACCCATGTCAGATGATAGCCATGTTTTAATCTTAACAAATTTTCTCACCTGTACAAGTTCGGGGTCACACCATCTCTGGGTGTCGCAGCAATATGATTATTGGGTACTGGGAAGATTGTTCTTAAAATAAAATCATTTAGAATCTGAACGAAGTCCCAACATGTGCAAACGTTCATGTTTATAAAAAAAAAAATAATTGACATAATAGAAGTTGACTGTAATAGCTTTAATAATAATTATTATACTTGTTTACAGCGCCGAACACCGTTTTATCAGAAGTTTCTAAGCGCTCTACAATTATGCAGCATAATTACCCTAGCTTTAGCACAGCTGCTTTTAGTAATCAATGATTATTTATCGCTGAAATTTCTCAATGGGCATATACCTTTCACTGCCGTAGCAACACCATCTACTAACGTATCTTGAGACCCACTGGAGGTATCGTTGGCAAGAGCTGCTGGACTACTGGCACTGGATTCCAATGGATTAGTTCCAGGACTGGATCCAGGACTAGGTTGGTCCTGGGGTGATGCAAGGCTGTAGACGGCTTCAGGGGCCTTGCCTATAGGGTCAGGCTGAAAGTTGACAATGTGTTCTGTTGTTTGAGAGACATAATGGTATTAGCACAATAATGACACTAGTTGGATTTACTTTAACCCGTTTTACCCGCTGCATAATCTTCGGACTGATATGAAACAGCACTATACCGGAAGAAGAATACTTAGAATGAATCAGGGTTGTCAAGCAAGGCTGCCACATATCATTTTCATTTAAATGTGATACAAAGACACACATTAATATATCAATATCTAATCATTTGAATTATTCAGGATTTTATTTAGTCATACAATATGAGTAAAAATAAACTATCATCAAGAAGAATGTTCTCTATTACTTCATCCCGCATATATGCAGGCTAAGTTCACAACTGGTCAATATGAAAACCTATGGAGGAGTGTAATAATTATGCTTTATCGCTGAGATATGCTCAACTTTAAAGCAGGTTTTTCCCTGACGACATGGGTGTTTAACTATTACGAAAGGGTGTAACATCAGTGCTAACTCTCTTTGAGGTAGCATAAAAAGAGATTTAATGGTAGATGAGCTAAACATATAAGCAGTGGTAACCTAATGAGATGGGTCTTAAACTATCGACAAGGGGTGTAACACCAGTGCTAACTCACCCTGAGGTAGAATAGAAAGAAGTTCATGGTGAGCTTTGTTTAACGTCTCTTCATCCTCACACTCTAAAGTGAGCTTGACTGTATAATAACTGGAAAGAAATTTAAAAGATAAATGAATAAAAGTACTAGATCTCAGTCAAATAATAAGGTCTGTATTCTGAACTTCAGTTTACATACCAATTCTGGTTTAAACCTCAGCTTTGAGCTGTGGTGATGATTTGTTGAGCAATAACTAATTAATTCATAACACAAAAATATTTATTTATGTCATGCATCTTAATTTTGATAACATATTACTTTTACTTATTATTTATTATTTGCACATTTTTGTGAAATGAGCAACGTACATGAAACAGGGAATGGCATTATTAAATGGCAATGTCACAGATGGTGATCTGCAATAGGGCCATCTTTTGGTGAAAGTTTTACACTGCGAGTCCAAATTCTCACATATTTTAAAGGCACATACATGTACACAGTAGCCTTTTAAGATATATTTACTGTGACTATATCGCTTGTCAAAAAAAAAACTTTTAGGATTAAAAAGGTTAATAATTCATTACTCTGGCCTACAAAAGATGCTGTGGAATTTTCTGCTATGATGTTCTGAATGAACTACTGATCAATAATTGACCTCCAAGGCTGAAAACTAATTGACCTCCAACTGGTGTTTATGACCAGAGTTCAGAATATAGACACAAGAGATTGCAACTCAAAATAATAAAAAGACATAATTTGTGCTGAGCAATCATATCCACCAGAGGGTGCTAGAGGCAATTACAATAAAATGATATATAAATGTAAATAAAATCAGCTTCCACTAAATAAACCTCTCAATCCTTGCATCAAAAGTGATGGACTTCACAAAGAGACAAACAAGTAATAGAGGCAAATACTTCCTGATAAATAATCAATATTGGTAACCCCTTACCTGTGACTTATCTTTGGATATGACCCTAGATGTATAACTCCTTTATACTTGGAATTGAACTGGTTAAGAAATGGAGCTACTGCAATCTCATGTGTACTGATGTAGATCTCACGCAGATGAAAATGAACCGATGATCCTTGGAATAATTTCTCCTGTATCACATAGAAAAGAATAACTAAAAAATATAAAGAAGAAAAACATATATGCACAAAATGTTTCTATTATGTTTCTGGATTATTTTTAATAGGAATACAGGAAATGCAGTCACCCTCGCTGGAGTCGAAAAAGCTGAATAATCGCCTAGGTTAAAGGCTTTTTAAAATCATTTTCTCTTTATATTTTAATGATTCGAAGCCTCATCAGTCATTTTTGCCTTAGTCAAAGCTATTTTTTTCTGTGCAAACATATTAGACTGAGGTAATGTTGATTAATGTTCTGGTATCTTTTGAGCAAATGTAACAATGAAATTTCTGCTTGATCACTCGATCAGCAAGCATGAGTTTAATTGTTTCAATTGGCTGGAACCTACTCTAGCACTTCCAGAAACTTCCAAGCAATCTGGGTCATGCTAGCCTAGACTGCACTGCAGAAATACATCAACAACAAAAGTTACAATGACTTTACAAACGACTGGAACATGTTCTTGGGTACTATACTGATCACCTTCTCAAGCATTTGGCACAAGAACTGATCACCAGTTTTCATAGTTATTAATAACTTACAAACGACTTGGTGAAACACCACCAAGATTTCTCCCCCCCCCCTAACTCTAGTATGGGTACAAACCTTGAGGGCCATGAATGCTCCTTCTAAGAGTTTTGGGATTCCGGGGAAGACATAGACATTCTGGACTGAGATTATAGGATAGAGCATCTTCTGACCTGTCTTTGGGTTTGTTCCAAAGGTCAGGGTTGAAGATTTGGGGACCTGGTAAAAGAAAAGAAATAAGATGTCGATTTGTTAGGCAAATCATCATTGAGGGACATGAAGCTCCTTCTAAGAGTTTTGGGATACCAGGGAAGACATAGACATTCTTGACTGAAAGGATAGGATAGAGCATCTAAGCGATCCTCAAAGTGGCAAACTTGCTTCAAAATGGCTGACTTTTTTGGACAACTCCCATTTTTATTTATACACAGATTTTCATACTTTCCCCATTATTTCTCACGTTTTTTATTGTCTCCTGCTGACGTGGTGTGGTGTGAAATATATCTTCTTTAGATATATCTTGAGCTCAGGAGGAGGTAAGACACATTTTGAAAGTAGTGGGGAAAATCTGAAAATTCTTGGTTTCCTATAAAGCGAGAGCAAAGTGACCATCATTCTCATTGAAATATATATATACCCTTTGAGACGTGTATTAACAATACAGTGTATAAAATTTCGAGGGGAAATATATTTGTTTTGTTTCTGGTAACATAATTATTGCAGTGTGAATTTATCGAACAGTGAAAAAGTGTGTTATCATTCAAGTTGGCCTGTATTATAAGACTACACTGCTCAGGATTATTGTTAGGAATCAGGGGAGAATTTAGCAGTTGAGGACTTAGGTCGTGCTGTACATGTGTGTTGATTCGTATTAGCTTTAAGAATAAGATTCATTACCAGAGCCATCTTGAGTTGTGGTGAGTCCATAGAGCTATCAGCTCCAAAGTAATCTCTACAGATCTTAACCAGGTCAGGATGGGGTACAATCTCCTCTCCAAAGGCCTTAGCTACTCCTGCAGGAGAAAAACATTATGATGATAAAATGGATTTATACAGCAACTGATAAATTGTGTTATAAAACGGGTATGCATGTCACTTATTCATGTTTTAATTTTACACAGCCTTCTTGCCATGAACTGTTTGGTGCAGCCCTGTGCATTTTGGGAGCAGCACTGTGCATTTCGGATGCATCACTTTACCTCTGACACTTAAAAACTGAGACGCCATGAAAAACGCGTTCTTTTAAAGAGAAGGCCATGTTCAGGATCTCAATGAATTTACCCAGGCACGCATCACACTGTTGCGATAGTTTTATTTAGATAGGGTCAGATTTCGAATAGAGTCCATGAAAAAAGTTTAAGATTTGATTAGTGTTAAACCTGAGTCACCTACAATGTATAACTCCAGGGGCAAGTGTGGGGAGTAAACAAATGGCCGTTCAGCCCACTTTCGTACAGAACGGTTTGTAGGAACATAGGCAAAATGGCTCATGTTTACAAGCCATACAAGCCACTGAGTGACAGATAATCTAGATTTTAGGAATTTACGGTTCCAGGACAACTTATCCCTGGATAATTACCCCCCCCCCCTCCTCCCTGACAATTACCCCACCAAAAATCTACCTACTAACTCTACACCTAACCATAACCCTTTTTCTGGGGAGTAATTGTCAAGGGGTAGTTGTCCTGATACTGGAATTTACTGAAGAGGAGTTATTGCCAAAGCATATGTCATACATGTACAATCACCTGGAAAATGTCATAAAATGGATGACCTTTACTGACCTTCAAAAGTGAGGTCATCATGGGTCGGACCGATACCCCCTGATGTGATAACATGAGTGTAACGTTTGGAGAAGGATGCCACCTCATCTGCAATGACTGATAGGTCGTCATGGATCACAGAGACCTTCAAAACAATCGAGATGAAGATATGTAAATTATGCAACTTCTTTTCTGTACCATTCATCATCATTGTTTCCATTTATTAATTTTCTTCCCTTTACTTTTGGGTGAGTATCAATCATTGTCATATTATTTGTGTCTGTAGGTAGGTAGTCACACCAAAAAGATAGACACTTTATCAAGACATTATATTAGCCCAAATTATCAGTCAATATGGAATTTATTAACAAATTTTGGGTAAGTTTAGCGATATTTTAATATGATATGTAAATGTATTACATGACATTTGGTATAATTTCATTTGTGGCCAACTTAAATTGTTTTCATGTCCCAATGTAAGTCAGGTGCGGATCCAAGATTTTCAATTTGAATACGTTCTGCAGGCCCAATTGTCTGGGGACAATGGCAGCTTTACTATGTTTGCACATGGGCCGATACATTTTATTGTGTGACATCTATTATGCTTGAGCATGGGCTGATACAATCCTTTGTCAGAGGTAACGCTGAATACCGCTACTGTAGTTTACATCTTACCCTTTGAACTTTGACCCCAAGCTTGTAGAGTTCACCACAGATAAAGTGAGAGTTGGTATCAAGAGTTTGGCCTTTCAAAATCTCATCACCAATGACTATAAAGAAAAAGAAGAAATTTGTAACAAAATTAGAAGACTATGAGCAGTTAGGAATAAATGCAGGCCTTTTCTTTCTTTGCATTTCAATAACTCTAATAATGTGGGGTTCTTTGCCAAAAACCACAGATAACTTAAATTGATTACTCAGTCTGTAAAATTGAGTCTTTTTATTCAAGACACTTTTTAATAAGACATGTACCTTCGCTGATATTGCTCGCTGAATAACAAATATATAGACCTATGTAACAACATTTCAGACTTCGTTAAGGATTTTTTGTGAGGGAAACAAAACGTTTCGACTAGCCAAAACTCCAGTACAAGAATACACAAGATGGTGTCGAACTATACTTAAACAAGAAGAAGAAAAATATTAACAATCATCAGTAAGATATTCAACACTTCAACACAAGTCTGAGATAACGACAATGCCCAAGGATTCTTAGAGATACCCTATCACATTCACAGGCTTTTGGAAGGGAAGCCTTGTCAAAATTACCCCCTATTTATGGGCTTTTGGAGGAAAAACCAGCAATATTACCCCTCCACCACAGGTTTTTGGACCATATTCAGACCTCTACAATATATTTCAGGAATTTCTAAAGAAATAATGAAAACCGGGCCCCCTAATTTAAATAATTAAAAATAGTTTTTTTGGGAAAATACTAGGAAATCTAACAGTTAGATCTAGATCTAGGCCCTATTTAAATGATTTTTTTTTTTCAGGATTTTTTTTTCCAAACTGAGCCCCTAAAATATACCCCTTTTCCTGAGAAATCAGGAAAGACCATACATGTAGATCTATAGACTTAGAGTTGCTCCCCCCCCCCCACCTGAGGGGGGGGGGGCGGCCAGGCTGTCGAACTGTCATTGCAATGACAATGTCACATCAACACCACATACTGCTGCAAACCAACATCAGTCAGTACTGTATGAGAGGTGCTTAGAAGTGGGGAAAATTGGCCAGGGGTTACTCATCCGGGAATTACATGGCTCCATCAGAGGTAATTTGGCCAGTGGGTAAATGATAATATCGGGGGTAATTTTCCAGGTGTTATTGTCGACCTTGAGGCCATTCTTCATCGGGTGGGGGTGATTCCCTGGGGGTAAATTGTTCTTCAGGTACATAGTTAGGTGGGGTGAAAAGTAGGGGGTTATTGTCCTTACATGTTCAACAATGGTTATGATTTGCACCCACCAAAATTGTTATTTATAACAAAAACAAATTTAAAGGAAACTTCCACCTGCCCCCCCCCCCCCCCCTCCTCTCCGATATAGACGCCTCAATTTATGAAGCAATGGAATCTTGTTTGAATATATTGAAACATTCAGACATTCATTGAAGTAAATAAATGAAACAATGATTTCTTTATTATATTTTTTTTCTCCGGCCAATTATAGTTGCACTTCTATCTATCTGCATGCACGTAACAGTAAAAGTACAATTATTTTGATTTGTAACATTTGCACCGAAAAATGTTTTTGATTAATCTATCATTATTCAATGTAAAAATGAAACACTGTGACAACAAAATCATGAAGTATGAAATCATGAATTATGCTTATTGTAGGTCAACATACACACAGCGATTATTCAATATGAAGAGAGAATCATTAATGCATTGGAACATAAAATTGAACAAAGGAAAGCTGCCCCTTAGTACATGTATGTAATATAACAGGCGCGGATCCAGGGGGGGGGGGCTAGCCCCCTCAAAAAGCGAGTAATAGACGAGCGGGCCGATTGACCCCAACCTTACCCCTATGGCTGAACATGATGACCTCTTTGATGGCCAAAAAATAAATAACACCTACCCCCCCCCCCGCCGCTTATTTGCTCGGCCGCGTGACGTGAAAAACATGAGTGTACCTTTTAGCTCGCCCGTGTAACAGGAAAAAAATTTGGGTGTACCAAAATTTCAAATTCCGATTTTTGGGCCCCCCCCCCCCCCCCCCCCCCCCCCCTCTGTAATCAAATCCTGCATCCACCACTGTTTAAGGTTCAAAATCAAGAGGCAATGTGAAGTTTTAACATAAATTGCATTTTGGTATAGTATAAGAAGTGATTATAAATATTCACATTAACAATTCATTATAGATTTATTAATCTCGAATTAAATGTATACAAATTTTACACATATTAATAACTTCCGATAATGAAAAATACTAATCACAAGCATCAGAACACTATATTGATTACAATTAATTCGGCAAGTTCTCTTACATGATTTATATTATAAGATTATTTGTTTTATGCATTTTGTAAAAGAAATGAATGTTATACCCGAGTATGAACTTGAACTTATATACGTTATAATAAAATATTGTGACATCAGTTTAGAGGTCTTAGTTATTGATTGGTCTGTACTGATTATTGATGGACAAAACTTTGCCCAGTATTGGTGAAAACATGGAACAAAGCAAATCTGTCAGTCAATAGCCCTTTTAACAATTACGAAGCCTGGTGAACATTTTGAACAATCGCAGTTTTTAACTAAACAAGAAAACAAAAACAAAAACAAAACAAAAGTGTATTTTTTCTTTTGACCTTGAATTCAGCAATCAAGAAGTTCATCAAATACCGACCATAGGGTATAGGGTTCTGATGTCTGTCACAAATCACTTTTTTTTTAATTATTTTTTTCATTTTTCATTTTTCATTTTTCACTGGTGAAATACAGAAAGAAAAAAACCAAACAAACAAACAATGCCATGCTATTCCTCCAAATTTCAACCTTCTTTTATTTACATCTTTTATATAGATCTATACTAGTAGCTGACAATCCTCTACATAATATTTAAATGTTTCAAAATATAAATCTTTATTTCAATTACCAAATTTAACAATTATGATCCAAATACAAGTCAAAACCAGTAAAATTAGTTGACGTGAATAAACCCATACGCTGTCAATCAATCAGTGAACTATATTATTGCGCGATCTGATGGCGACGTGCATACCTCGATAATTAGGCGAGGGCTGGTCTAAAGTAGTAGATTTTTTACAGAATTTTGAACATGTTTACATCTGGGTAAGATCTAGGGGGACTGTGTTGAAATGATACATTTATCGTGATCAACAATTCAATCGCAAAATACGAAATTTTGGCTGGTTTTGTTCGAATTGAGAGACATGTGACATCTGCTCTGCAATTTGATTTCCTGCCGATGCCACAAAACTCGGTGAGAAAACAACATATTTATTCGAATTCCGCGCTCAGATCGGGTCGGAAAACGGACCTGTTGTGTTGCATAGACTAGATGGTTCTCTGCGAATGTGCGAGCGGACATTTCGTATAATTACACGATGTGGAAATACGGGAGACTTTTGTGTGTACATGCACGTAAAGTCAGCGCGGCCTGCATACCTCGAGAAATGGGCGTGTACGGTAGATCTACTTCCCAGTGCAAGGTCAATTATGAATTGACCATGTATATTAAAGTGTATTAGTGCATCATGCGTGAAGTGGAGCCGTAATCAACTTACCGAGACTGGCATAGACGGGACGACGTACGAAACATCAACACAGTCATACTCAAAAAGATTCAGCAAATAAGCAATATGAAAAAAACATGGAAAATTCACTTACCGAATTGTTGGCAATCTTCTTCTCCTTATTTCCTTTCCTTGAGCACTGCTCCCTAATGTCCTCAAAGTAGTAAATTTTAGTATTCAACTGCTATACATGTATATGTACACTTTGCCACTGATTCCACGAACCCGGAGTCGCCAGTAATTGAATGGCGGAATAAATTGTGCCGCCCTCTTTTGTTGAAAGTCCAAATTCTATTAAAGATTTACTAGGGCAATTGTAGGCCTAAATTTCCTACCCCATTGTCCCCCTCCCCAATGAATGGCTTAGATGTATGTACATTGTTAAAAAGAAAATAAATAAATAAATCAGAGACAAAGACAGTTAGATGTATTTCAATTCAAATAATCTTTGAAGGTTTCACTGGTGGTAGAACGATTAGCAGTAGAAGGTTTCACGGTGCACCAAGTATTCTTTCTTGAGGTTATGAGTGGTCCTGAAAACGACCTACCCAATCTCGACGTTTCGGTGAGCATGTTCTCACCGTCTTCAGGAGAATGTCAAAATTGATATCAGAGCCCTATTCCTGCACTTTGGATCCTCAGAAGGGTTATTATATGCCCCTCGGATATCAATCTTTGACTCATTCTCCTGAACAGCGTTGAGAACATGCTCACCGAAACTTGAGATTTGGGTTAGGTCCTTTTCAATTCAAGTTTTAATTTTTTTACAAAACATGAAGAATACAGATTATAAAGGAATTTAAAGTAAAGACAAGTAAGTAACACAAGACTAAGCTCCTGGCCCCCATTACCAAATATCTCGTCCATCCCAGCCCCCACCCCCTCCATCCACCTAAAAAAAAAGTCTTAGCAAAAAAAAAAAAAAAAAAAAAAAAGGCTTAAGCTTCCTCCGGGCCCCATGACAAAAATATCTCGTCCAGCCCCCCCCCCCTCACCCCTAAAGAAAAAAAAGTGTTGGGGAATCAAAAAGGAAAAGAAAATTAGAGTAAGAGTAAAGTGTAAACAAGAATTAGCTCTTCCGGCCCCATGACAAAAATATTCATCCAACCCCCCCCCCTCACCCCTAAAAAACAGTCTTAGGAGAAAAAAAAAAAAAAAAAAGAAGGGGAGGAATTGACGCAGGCCCGATATAGGCACTGACCCTATCCTAATGCCAATACATGATGACCTTTATGATGAGACGAGGCGGAAAAAGAAAAAAAAAAACATCTTTCTATTTTTTTTTTTTTTTAATACTTAAGTGTGGAAGGTAGGTTAACATTTGTTTTATTTTAGCACATGTTTACATGCAACTCAGCACGATCGCAGGCAGCAATTCCATTTCATTTTTTTTTCTCTTGCTACCATACCAACTGGAGTGGCAGAAAATTCGGGAACTGCTGAAAATCGGTGAGTTTTTTCCCTTTATTTCCCCTTTTATTTCAGATATTTTTTTAACAACATTACTATCAATGCCTTTACAAATGTTAAGAGCCCATTAAATAACAATTAAAGTTGTTAAAAGTTGATTGTAAGGGTAAATTAAAGGGTTTTTTTTTCTGTCCTCATAACGTTCGAGACTTGAATGGCAGAGGGCACAAGGATATCATCCGAGTGTAGCGCATGAGTGAGTGCATCAACACTCAACACGTGACAGAGTAAGTCGTTTTATTATTAACTTTAATAATTGCATTTCCTACCCCCCCCCCCCCCCCCCTCCCCTCCGTCCAAATATTCTGTCTCTGAATTTCAACAAAGACAGAAAGAATCAGATAGAAAATGGGCGTACCGCGCATACCGGTACCGAGCAAGCAGAGACGATACTTACTAATGATCCCCGCCGTAGGTTTCCCGTCTTCGTTCATCGCCATTCCGCTGAAAGCACGTAGTCGATTAGATGTTTGTTGAACGCCACTCAAATGGCGACTAAGGGCCGTAACACGTCGTAAACTTGCAATTGTCCTCGTCAAAATCATAGCAAACAAACCTAGAATCATAAGCTCTATAAAACATCACAATTTCGTGCTCATTTCGGGATAGATCTACACAAGGAAAAGCACCCCGCGCGATGCCCTTGCTTGCAAAAAATAATTGAATGGTGTCTGCTAGTAAGCAAAAAAGCATGGGAAAACTTAGATTTAAAAAAAAAATTAATTTCATTTTATTTATTCATTTTTTCTATATTTCGAGTTGGGATGGGGGGGGGGGGTAATTTAGACAAAAGGGTCCTGAAAAGGAACATAAAACGAAAAGAGGTTACAGCAATGAACCATTTAAGCTCGTTGCACCACCCGATGGGACCTCAATGCGACACTGTACTGTAGTGTTGTATGTTTTTTAAGAGAAATATTTGAAGAGCTTCATTCCAAAAGGGACTAAATCCACTTTTGTAACTTCAGAGTAAATGGCATTTTTTGTACAGGCGTCTATGGAAAATTGAAATTAAAAGTTGCAATTTCTGAATAAAAATTTAGATTAGTTCCTTTGTTCAAAGATTGGTCTATAGGCCTACCTGACCAATGTCCTCATATCAATAACTCAATTTTCATCAAAAGTGGATTTAGTCCCTTTTGGAATGAAAATCTTCATTTTTAAATCTGTATCATGAAAAAAAAAATGAAAAAAAGAAGAAAACCCCCATATTGTCAAGATTATTTTGAATAGAGACAAAGTGTATATGTAGGCTACGGTATGATGATGATGATGATGTTGATGATGATGATGCCGGATGATGATGATGATGATGATGTTGACGATGATAGGGGAGACCGGGGATGGAAGTTACACGGGTCAGTTGTTACAGTTCTCAGTGCGCTAAGTTGGAACAAGAGAGTTCGTGGTAACTGGCATCTATATACAGCCTACACATAGCTGCGATGAATTGCCGGTCGTGAGGTTTCTCCGTTGTTTTATTAAAAAGTAAATCAACAAAAACCATTTTTTACAGTTCCAAGTGAATTTTTGACAAAAATTAAAATTTGTAATAGTTCTTACAACTGAAGGCACATGATGATAGTCTGGTATTGTGAATATAGTACATGTATGTCACTAATATACCCCTGAGCCATGCCCTGTAATTCTGCCTAAGACTTTGCTACAGTTGATTTTATGTGGAAAATCACCCATGGGGTAGGTTGTTACAACAACCTACCTCATGTCGATGTAACAACCTACCCCAATTACATTACACATGTAAAGTAATTTTGTTTCAATTTTCAGGGGTTAATATTTTGATATTTCTATTATTACTTTAGTCTATGCTAGAGCTCTACTTTATCTACTGTTAACGATACCAAGAAACTGGAAAGTTGAAACAAAAGTATGGTATAAGAGACTTACACATTTTAACAAATTACCCCGTATGTTTACATAGTAACAATTTCCCCCGTATGGTGTAACAACCTACCCCGTATATGGGGTAGGTTGTTACAAAAAAATGACTTCATTAATTAAGCTGTAGTTAGTGTTTACATGTTTTCAAGTTTTATGTGCCTCAGGTTTTAGCCAACATAATAGGCTAACTACAGACCCAAAATGGAGTGTGTGAGTACTTTCATTAGAATTATCTGGCCCAAAATGTGAATTTTGTAACGTCCATCCCCGGTCTCCCCTAATCAGTGGCGGATCCAGGATTTCATGGGGGTTGGGGACAAAATTGGAATTTCAGATTTTGGTACACCCAATTTTTCCCCGTCACATCGGCTACAGCCCGATAGTCCGCGGGGTCTGATAGTCCGCGGGTCCGTTAGTCCACGGGTCCGATAGTCCACGGGTCCGATAGTCCGCGGGTCCGATAGTCCGCGGCTCCTATAGTCCGCGGGTCCGATACTCCGCGGGGGAATGTTCGTTATTCCGAAGGTTCATTATTCCGAAAATAGAAAAAGGTCCGTTATTCCGAAAATAGAATGAGGTTCGTTATTCCGAAAATGAAATAAGGTTCGTTAGTCCGAAAATAGAATAAGGTTCGTTAGTCCGAAAATGAAATAAGGTTAGTTTTTTCCGAAAATGAACTAAACCTACTTTAGTAACAAAAACGGTGTTGTAATTAAGAAATAATAGGATATTATGCAATTATTGTCTACGCGGAGGATGGTCACCCGTGAATAACCTCCAGATAAGGGGATTTTTTTTTTTGGGGGGGGGGGAGGGGGGTCATTATTTAACAGCTAATGCTGTTTAATTTTGATTTTCGGAGAATTTATTTCACAAAATTATCAACGGCGACTTATACTGATGAAGAATTAGTTTCGCTTCGAAAATCGGGTCGTTAAACAGTCCATAACTACACTGTTGCTCATAAAGGTTGGATATTTTTTTTATACGGTCGAGTTACATCACTTTGCACCGGCTTCAATTTCTAGAATTTGTTTGTCCCTGCTTTCAGTTTTCTGTATCCTTACTATATCTTGGACGTTCCCTCAGTCCTTCCCGGGTATCGAAAAATAAAAACAGTTTGACGACCCCCAACAATGCCAATTTTTGCAATTTTTTCATATTTTGGGGCCCCTTTTTGGTTCACCCTGCTGACCAAGGCCCTCTCCTTCCGAACCCCCAAGAAACGCATATGGAGTATAGGGTTGTTATTGTTCTTTAAGTTAATTCTAGGTTTGTGGCCACAGACTTAGATTTATTGTCTAGGGGGAGGTTCAAAGTTTATTTTGATTGGGGTTCGAAGTTGATTTTATTCCTTTTTACAACATGTAAATTTCTGTCTTCCCAACAATGTATTGCAGAATCTCAGCTAAACATAAATCATAATGAAAAATAGACTTTGGTTATCATTTACAACCATGTCACTGAGGCTGAAACAAAAATTTGGGGAAAACAATGATAATTAAGGGTTCATTATTGGTTTTTATTTCCTTTGTTTTGACCATAAAGGTAAAATAAAATATTTCAATTTTCTACCGATCTCACTTTTTACTTCAACCCCTCTCCTAGACAAGAGACCAAAGTCTGTGACGTTAAACCTTGGTTTAACGTGGATAACAACAAGAGTCCTACATGTCAGACGCGTTTTGCGGGGTTAGGACGGAGGGGGCCTTGGTCAGGCGGGTAAACAAAAAGGGGGCCCCAAAATAAGAAAAAAAAATTAAAATGGGCATTGTGGGGGTTGACAAACCTTGTGCTATATTTCATCCCCTGGGTATGGTTGGGGAAGGTCCAAATATGTCAAGAGTCCCAAAAAGTGAAAGCGGGACAAATAATTTCAAAAAAATAAAGCTGAAGCAAAAAGATGTTGCTGGAGCACACAAAAAAATATCTAACCTTTATGAGCGACAGTGTACATGTAGATAATTTATTCCATAATTGTTTTCGTTCCGTCTTTATTTAATGAAGAATTTATTTCCCAACTTTATCGATGGTGACTTCTTCCAAAAAAAATAATAAGTTTCGCTACTAAAACCAGGCCTTTACCACGCCAATACTAAATAATTATGTTCGCAATTGTTTTCGTGCCTTTTTATTTTGTAATGAAATTGTTTCGAAACATTATCAGCCGCGACTTCTTCCGTTAAAGAATAACTTTCGTTTTTAAAATCGGGCCGTTATAACTCAATAACTAAATAATTAATTCCTCAATTTTATTCGTTCCGTATTTATTTAAAGAAATTATTTAAACGCATTATCAGCGGAAATTAATATTTATCGGAAGATTAAGAAGTCGCCGCCGATAATGTTTCGAAATAACTTCTTCATGAAGTAAAGACGGAGTGGATACACTTTAAAAACTGAAGTGTTGTTTTTAGCTCTCCAGAGGCTGAAATCAGCACTTTTTAAGAGCTAGCATAGTGACTGCACTCAAAGTGCTGTTTTAGCACTTTCCCATGAACCGAACTTTCAGCAAAAATGGGGAAAAACGGCGTGACTTCGTTGGGATTCGAACCTGGGTCCCCTGCATGAGAAGAGCTGACGAGCACGTTAGACCAATTCACCTCTCACGATTGGTAGCAGATCATAATTATTGTTGCATGATTAACTTTCTTCAAATTTGCCATTATAAGCATCTACTATGCTGTCATAAAATAATCCAGTTAGCGAGATCTCCGTTGGTCTATTGGTATCGTCAGCGGTACCATCTTTCTAGATGGACAATAAAAATGCTTAAATTGGGAATATTATGAAAAATTATTAGCTTTCGTTTTATATGTAATTTGGTTTTTCATTTCTCGGTCCGGTCAAGGACTTTAACATGAAGTTCGGTCACCAAGGTCGATCCTTACTCACACAGACACACTCGTACACACAGGCCATTAACGTGCAGGCTGTGTAAACACATAAGTGAGCTATACAATAAGAAGTCATTTTTACAAAACCAGGGATAGCATATATGTGATGCGTCACGTCGAAAGGAGAGACTAATCGCGATTTTTTAAATTCATTTTATTTGATATTATTGATCTCTGATTCATTGCCTTGAATTTGATATATAACCCGACTGTAAAGAGTAAATAGAAGTGGAGGAATATTAGCCTCTGAACGCGAGGGAATTGTGCTCTTGAATCAAATCAAGAGAAAAACGTCTGCGAAGTTTACTTCCGTTTGACTCCGAGCCAGAAAAATAAGACCATTTTGTCACGGCTCTACTCACCGAAATGCCTAGCAACCACTTGTTACAAAGGTGAAACGATTGACCATATGAGGAGGCTGCATTCAGGTATACAGAGAAATATACTCGTCCGTCACGCATGGAGGCAACGAGCAAGCGATGTTGTCTAAATAAATTCATCTTCTCAAAAAAAAAACTAAATTTGGTTAGTTGTTTTATATCTTCGTCAAATAAATAAAAACGTCACGTTCTTTCTAATTGTTTAAGAAAAAGTCCGCTCTTTTAAGAAAGACGTTTACAAATCTGGCGGCTAAATTAGTTAGAAACAAACTATTTTAAAACCTTTTTGGGGGTTTTATTCCGATGTTTGCGTGCGTTCTTTTGAATGTCAATCGCGTATACTCTTACTCATTATAAAGTGAGTCATTTTGATCTGAACTCTGTTGGAAATTTCGGAACATAATAATGGTCTATAGACTAAATTATTCTTGTACAGGGGTTTATGCATTTTTGTTTTATTCTTTGAATAAGTATATGATAGAGATAAGCCTCCAAAATGTTTTAAGAATATTTGCGCCTCACGAATGTATTTTAGAATTTCTCTGATCACGTTTTATGAGTGGCTAGGTTAGCTTAAGCAATGAAAATAAAACGTAAATGATTTGCTCGATCTCGTCTTTTATTGATCAAACCTGTTACCAGTAATAAGAAGTATTAATAATTTTTAGAAATGAATTATTTTAAGAGTAAATCGTATTTTGTTTCGTCGTGTTTAGTAAAAACGCTACTTTCTTAAACACGTTACTTTGTGTAAAATAAAGTGGCAAGACTTTACCTAAATACTTGTATCAGAAGTATTATCACGTCACCTCTTTTGTATGCTCTGATGTTTCCCTGATGGAACCAAATTTTTATAGGGCAGGTTTTAATTTTCCCATCAGGACAACAGATATCGCGGCCCCTTAAAATAAATGCTGAAATTAACATTCATTGATCCAGATAGCTAAGTCAAGCAATAAGCTAGCTTTTCCCATCATAACCGCCCCCCCCCCCCCCACCCGACTTGTTGTTTGACATTCGTTTGCGTGCTCCGCTATCTCCGGATGAACAGCTTTATTCCAGCAGGTTGTGGCATCGCACGCAAAATTTCTGAGTGCAGCTCAAGAGAGTTTAAGTTCGCTATTCGCTACAAAAACGAAACAAAAATCCGAGTTGAAATCACACATCAATGACAAAGCCATGCGTTGCTAAGGGCGGAGCTAAACGGAGAGGGGAAATGAGCGTGGACGTTCGCTTTTATGTCCGGAAAAAAAAATTAAGACCGAAAAAAACACTCGCCGAAAAACTGCTTTTTTACCACTTTCCCGTTACCATTTTCACTCATGTTTTTAACTGAGCAAAGATGAAGCATGGTAGAACCAGAAAATCAACAAAAAAAAATTTCCTCAAAATTTTGACTTTTTTATTAGTTTGTCGATTTACTCGGATCTTTGATCTGCGACTTCTCTCTCATTTCGACAAGACGTATCACATATATCCCCTCATCCAATCAGAATGATTTTTATTTTTTCGGTTGTATTGGAGCTAGTCATTACCAACAGATTGATGTGCGAAGTGGCCCTATAAATCATCCTGTTTGAACTCAAGACTCAATTTAGTGAGGTGATATATGACCAATATCAAGGAAATTATCCCCTTTCAAAGGGAAAAGGTGGGAGTTGGGAGTCATAAGACTGCGGTCTCTCTTTTTTTAAACGAGATGGGCATATGTGTTTTTAAAGACATGCTATAAAAAAAAGTATAACCAAGTTAAAGGATATATTCTAAAGATCATGTTTCCATCCGAAATGAGCGCAAATAACGTCTTGTTTTAAAATGCCCAGTCATATTTTTCGCTTATGGCCTCCGAAAGACGAACTCCGCTGCGTATTTGGGTCATATTTGTTGGGGGGGGGGGCATCGCCCCCTGGATCCGCGCCTATGATAATGATGATGACGATAGTGATTCACAACATTTATATTTCGCCATTCAGATAGGTAGGCCTATGCCTACTAGTCATAGGCATTCATTCACGCTTGTAAGGTAAATTATATATATATATATATATATATAGGCGAAATGAATGAACCAGATGACTCGAAACGGAGCTCTCAAATTCCTTTAATTCACAAGCTTTCGGCCAGCATGGCCTTCATCAGGCTACAAAATAAGACGAAACAAAATTAGACAAAACATGAGTGGTTGACAGGAAAAACCTGTAATATCAACAAAATTTAACAGATATTTGTTTTTTTTTAAATATAATCTGTCACGATGAATTAAATAAAGTATAAAAATTAAATTCACTGCAAAACTATATGGAGAGGGAGAGAGAGAGAGAGAGAAGAGAGGCGGGGAGGGTGAGGGTGAAGGAGAGGGTGAGTCCCCGCCTCTCTTCTTTCTCTCTATTTCAAAAGAGACTAAATCCACTTATATAACTTTAGAGAAAATGGCAATTGTTTACCAGATTTTGTACAGGCGTCTATGGAAAAGGGAAATTACAAACTACATTTTCTGACAGTTACAATCCAGAAAATCCTTTTATTAAAAGACATGTACGTACCTGAGCAATGTCCTGATGTCAATAACTAAATTTTCATCAAAAGTAGATTTAGTCACTTTTTGGAATTAAACTCTTCATATCTATGTCAGATTTTGTGTTTCTCATTAGTTGCCCCCCCCCCTCCCAGTTTTAAAATCTGGATCTGCTGCTGGTAGGCTGAGAATAGGAATATCGTTCAGGGACAAAACCATAAAGTTTCATGACACAAAATAAAAGGATAACATACATGTATTAAGTGATAGAGCCCACAAAGTGATAATAAGTGTTTATAAGTACAACGAAACTGTTCAGACTTCCATAACTCTTTTATTTCATAAGCGGTTCAGTGAGAGACTTAAAAAAAAAAAAAATGGCTCGTCTCATGACATTTCACTTTTTTCTAATAATATTGATTCTCGTCTTGGGTTTGGGTTTCCTTCAGTTGCCCAACAATAGAATGTACAAACTTTTGTCCACCTGGATCCAGTATTTTGAGAAATGACTAAACACTCGAACAGAAGAGAGAGAGGGAGAGGGGAAAGAGAGTGAGAGAGAGAAGAGGGGGGAAGAGAGAGAGAGGGGAAAGAGAGAGAGAGAGAGAGAGGGGGGGGGGGGGGGGAGAAGAGAGAGAGAGAGGGGAAGAGAGAGAGAGAGAGAGAGGGGAGAGATTATCGAGAGGAGAGAGGGGGGGGGGGGAGACGAGAGGAGAGAAGAGAGGAGAGAGAGAGGGGAAGAGAGAGAGAGGGGGAGAGAGATTATCGAGAGAGAGAGAGAGAGAGAGAGAGGAGGGGGGGGGTGGGGGGGGAGAAGAGAGAGAGAGAGAGAGAGAGATCAGTAACTAGATAGACAGTGGTGAATCCAGGAGTTGCCATAGGGGAGGGGATGTAGCCCGAGATGGGGGGGGGGCGCAACGCGAAAAATTTCAGTTTTTTATCAAATTGTTAGGGGGCGGCGCGTCCCTGCGCCCCTGCGCCTCCACCTGGATCCGCCACTGGAATGTACAGTATATTTTCATTAGATTATACAGGGTGTATCAATAAAAAACGGACAGTTTTGAAAAGTCTGTCAAAATTTCGTTCAAAGTATGATGTCTATAATTTGATGTTATCTTGCAAATGCCATTTAAAATAAAAAGATTCGTTCATGCTTGAGCGCACACAGAATGTTTTTGTCGGGGGCTCAAAAAAAAAAGGCTTGCGCACAAAATGGAAAGAAATGAGAAATACGATCATCAGACTTTGTTGCTAATCAGCAGACTTACCCTTAACTCTTTTCATTATATCTTTGCCATTATTTTCGAATTATGCTATCAAAATTCATTTATAAATCTATTTCTTTAATTGAATTGTTTTTGTTTTGTTTTTGTTTTGTTTTTTTCACATGTTAACATGTATCTTTTGGCATTGAATATTCCTTCAAACTGAAAAAAAAAAAAAAAAATGTTGCAACCCAAGAAAGGGGATTTGGTTTGTTGGTTGATTATTGATTATTTGATTGAATGATTGCTTTGTTTGTTCGTTTGTTTGATTGATGTATTCATTTAATTAATTGATCGATTGATTGAATGAAAGATTGATAGATGGACCATTTTGAATGATTAATCGTTTGATTAAATCTTGTTTCTTTGAATGATTGATCAATTGATAAATTACTTTTTGATTGATTGTTTTGATTGATTGGAAGAATCATAGGAAATCGACTCAAAAGATTAACATAATTATTGATCAGTTAGAACCTGCCAGAATCGTGTCAGAATCGTAGGTGACCGAAGATCATATATGTATCTACGACTCTGTCTACGATAGGCTACGACAACGACTTGCTTCCACGCAAACAATAGGCTAACAATAGCTGGTATCCGATAATACAAAAGCCTCGACCTTCGCGCATGTCGCGGCTCGACTTCTTTTGTCGCAGCTTGAAATCAACCAAAATATGACCTTGCGCACTGTGGCGATCCTTGCGACTGACACAGGCGATCGAGTGTTTTTTACCTAATGGCGGCCCGTCTCCTTTAGGTTCGTGATAGTCCTCTCAGTCGTGCATTATAATTTGGGTCGTAGGTGATTTTTGAAAATTTCAAAATTCAGCGGCGACTGTACAGTATCTGAATGGGAGACCGATCCTGATTTTGGTATATGTAGGTGGCGAAAAGGCCGTAGCAGCTTAAATTTCACTGACCGTTCGGTTCTAGTCTGCAAGCACAGACTCAATTTGACACTTAAACAAATTTCAGTCTAGAGTGGAGACTAGTCTCCAAACTCACTGTCTGTGTCAAATAAGAGAAGCTACAGTACACGCGTGAATCTAGTTCTTAACTGCAGACCCTAGTAAGCGAACAACATGGGTTTGTGCCTGCAAACTAGTTCGGTTCAGCGATGCGTGCAACGTACGCTGGAGCGCGGCAACCTACAACTGGCCGCCGTTCCGCTCTGCTAGACATGTTATATCTGGCGACAATCTACGATAGCGCCTTGTCGCGTCAAGAAAAGACAGGCTACGGTCATTGACGTCAACCAAACTGACGCCGGCTATTGTTTAACTTGTTGAGAAACCAGCGGCGCATAGAATTTTGCTCCGTATTTTTTGGCGACAGACGCGATAAATCACGATCTTATAGGCGATTGGACCTGCGCATGGTGGCGATGGGTACTAAAAAGTAGTTCGTAGGTTGTCGCCACAACGATCGCCTTCTGTGGGACAGGCCCTTGTCCCACAGAAGGCGATCGTTGTCAATGTCAATGTCAATGACCGTAGCCTGTCTTCTCTTGTCGCGGCAAGGTACTATCGTAGATTGTCGCCAAATAGAACATGTTTAGCAAAGCGGAACGGCGGCCAGTTGTAGGTTGCCGCGCTCCAGCGTACGTTGCACGCATCGCTGAACCGAAAGGCCAGTGAAATTTAAGCCGCTACGACCTTTGTCGCCACCTACATTCACCAAAATCATGATCGGCCTCCCATTCAGATACTGCACAGTCGCCGCTGATTTTTGAAATTTTCAAAAATCTCTCAGGACCCAAATTATGATGCGCGACTGAGAGGACTATCACGAACCTAAAGGTGACAGGCCGCCATCAGGAAGAAAACACTCGATCGCCTGTGTCAGTCGTAAGGATCGCCACAGTGCGCAAGTTCATATTTTGGTTGATTTTAAGCTGCGACAAGAGAAGTCGAGCCGCGAAATGCGCGAAGGTCGAGGCTATTGTATTATCGGATACCAACTATTGTTAGCCTATTTTTTGCGTGGTAGCAAGTCGTTGTCGTAACCTATCGTGGACAGAGTGGTAGATACGTAGATGATCTTCGGTCACCTACGATTCTGACACGATTCTGGCAGGTTCTAACATGCATAGGTTGTCGCCACAACGATCGCCTTCTGTGGGACAGGCCCTTTACATAGTGCATAGAAAGAACTACAAAAAATAGAGTATGCAACATTCACATCTGTACAATTATACACTGCTTGCCAATTACATAGAGAAAGATCTTCTTTAAACTCGTCAATACTATATTTCTTATAATCTTATTATCGATATGTAATCTTCCCTTTACTTTTAGATACTTTAGCTATGTTCCTGAAAATTGCAAACACAGCAAAATGATCAGAGATGTCAGATTTTATGACTCCTGAATGGGTTTCAACTGTACTGAGATTCGAATAGATATGGTCTAATAATGTATAGGATCCCTTTGCTACTCTGGTCGGTGATTTTATCAATTGGTTTAACCCAACACACTGTAGAGATGTCAAAAAGTTATCTGCCATATCTTCTACACTTAAAGTTATTACGTGAAAATCACCCATTAGTACATTCTTTTGTTTGTCTACCTTTACCTGCTGCAGTTTATATAACAAACTATTTTGGAATTCTCTTAGATTTGTGTTTGGCTTTCTGTATATTACACGTACGATTATTTTAATTTCATCAGAAATGCTAAATTGTAACCACAAAGATTCTGCATGTGAAACGTTATGTTTTAGGCGAGTGTACTTTAAACATGATTTTATATAAGCTCCAACCCCTCCTCCTCTTAGGCCTTCCTTGCGGCAATCTACTTCAAGATTATAATCTTGTATATTTAGAACAGAAGTATTTGTTACATTCCAAACTTCTGATAAACCAATAATATCAAATTTAGTATCAATACAATCTTCGTGCAGCAGTTTAATGTCTTCAACATTGACATGTGTTAATTTAAAATACGTAGATGCGTCAACACGAAGAACATTATTTACGTCATTTAATATATTATTGGATTCAATTTATTTCTTTGAGAAAACAGCACTTGTTTGAAAGAATATTTATAATAAAAAATAAAAAAAAATGAATGAAAAGTGGGTCAGGGAGCGTTCATCACTTCTACAGACTATTCTTTGCTAATGTTTTAAAATTTCAAATGCATCGTGCTTATACAGTGCGTATATATCAATAAAAACGGGACAGTGTTGAAAAGTCTGTCAAAACTTTGTTTCAAATTATGATGTTTATATTTTTATGTTAATAGATGCTCTGAAGTCTTATCTTTCAAATGCAATTTAAAAAATAAGTTTCGTTCATGCTTGAGCACACACAGAACATTTTTGTCGGGGGCACAAGAAACGGCTTTGCGCACAAAATGGAAAAAATTGAGAAATACGATCATCAGACTTTTGGCTAATCAGCAGTCTTCCTTTATTTTTTTCTTTATCTGTCCCATTTTTTTTCGAATTATGATTTGAAATTTATTTACAAAGCTATTTATTTACTTTAATTGTTTTGTTTTTGTTTTCATTTTAATGTTATCTTTTTACAATAAATATTCCTTTAAACTTATTATTATTTCTTTTTTTGTCAACCCATAACAAAGAGGATTTGGTTGGTTGTTTAATTGATGATTTATTGATTGATTGCTTATTTGTTTCGTTCATGCTTGAGCAAAAAGAAAAAAAAAACTTCGTTAAATTTAAAGGGTATTATTTATTCTAAATCATTATTCTGAATCAGGTACTCCCAGTCGGATTGATTGTTACTTTTCAGGTTTAGGCTGTCGCCACAACGATCGCCTTCTGTGGGACAGGCACCCTTGGTCACAAAGCATTTAGGAAAAAAGAAAAATACCCAAAAGAAACCATGGATAACGACAGGGATAGTGAAATCTGTACGCGCTAAATAAAAGTTATATGCAAAAGTCCTGAAAACAAATCACAGAGAAACTATTGTGAAAGAATATATATAAGAGGTATAGAAACGTGCTTACAACAGTTTTAAAGAATGCAAAGCGTACATATTACAGTAACTTGTTATGTGAAAGCCGGAGTGATACTCGTAAAACATGGAATGTAATTAATGAACTTTTAAGTGGAAAGAAAAAAAATGCAAGGTTTGGGAGATGTCGATAGGCTTATCAAAATAATTGATGGAAAGAGCGAAATTCTTACATCTACAAATGATATTGTAAATGAATTTAATAATTTCTTTGTGAATATTGGACCCAACTTGGCAAATACATTACCAAATGGAAATGTGTCACATAGACACTACCTAGGCCCGCATATTGATGATTCTTTATTTTGGAAACCTGTAACAACAGCCAGAGGCGGCGGAACGAATTCGAAAGTGGGGGGTCACGATGAAAAAGGGGCACTTGAGACTAGAGGCTTTATAAGAAAAGTACTCAGATAAGTAGGGGTTCGCAGGAAATTTGCCTTTAAATTTGTGCTTTTAAAAATTTTAATGGCTTTGTATCTTATCAACGATAAACAAAAGGTATGCGAGCGCGAACCGAAAATTTTGAGATAATTGTTCACTATAGACCATATTTAGCGTCCGCGAGCGCGAAGCGCGAGCTGAAAATCTGAGTTAATTGTGCATTGTATAATCTATTTAGTATCTGCGAGCGCGAAGCGCTAGCCGAAAAAATGAGTTAATTTATATCCTATTATATATCCGCGATCGCGAAGCTCGAGTTGAAAATTATGAGCTTAAAAATGGAGTTTATTGTGCATTATAGACCATATTTAGTATCCGCGAGAGCGATGCGCGAGTTGAAAATTATGAGCTTAGAAATGGAGTTCATTGTGCATTATAGACCCTATCAATCCGCGAGAGCGATGCGCGAGTAGAAAATTATAAGCTTAAAAATGGAGTTTATTGTGCATTATAGACCCTATTTAGTATCCGCGAGCGCGAAGAGCGAGCCGAAATTTTTGGTTTTAAGAGACATATAACAAGGGGCACTTTTTGTATTAAAAGTGCCCCTTTTTACTATAAAAAATGGCATTTTATTAGCTAAAAAAAGGGGGCACTTTTTCGTCAGGAAAAGGGGCACTTTTAGGGTGGATGAAAAAGTGGGGAGTCACAGTGCCCCCCCTTGCCCCCCTGGTTCCGCCGCCTCTGACAACAGCTGAGGTGGCCTAGATATAAAAAAAGGCATGTGGGCATGACAATATACCTATACGACTACCAAAGGACGGAGCAGTACATATCAGATGCTCTTGCATATATCTTTAATCTATCTTTAGAAAGTGGTAGGGTTCCAGATGAAATGAAGATAGCAAAAGTTACACCTATCCACAAAAAAAAAGGACCTACAGACGAACCGGGAAACTACAGACCAATATCTGTTTTACCAGATTTGGTAAAAAAATTTGAAAAAAAAAATCAAAAATATCCGGCTAATACAGTTTGTAGAAAAAAAACCAATGCATTTTATCAACATCAATATAGTTTCAGGAAGAAATACAGTACGAAATTATCATTGATTAACTTATCCAATACGATATTAAAATCAGTAGATGAGGGCAGAGCTATTAGGAATATTCATTGACTTCAAAAAAAAACATTTGATACGATTAATCATGAGGTACTTACACATAAACTCTCTCACTATGGTGTAAGAGGTCTTCCACTGAAATGGTTAAAAAATTATTTCGAAGAAAGGTATCAATTTGTTCAATGTGAAGAACTTGTGTCAAGCAAAGTGAAAATAAGATGTGGTGTCCCGCAAGGTTCAATGTTAGGGCCAGCTTTGTTTTTACTGTGTATAAATGACCTACCATCGGCAACTGATTATTTTAATTTCAGATTATATGCAGATGATTCTAATTTATTTCATACTTTTCCTCCTGGTCAAACCGATATCAATGCCAACGAGGTGAATATAATATTAAAAGGGTTAATGAATGTTGTGTGGCAAATAGACTGACAATTAAGTCTTGAAAACAAAATTCATGATGATTGGTAGCAGAAAGAAAATTTTTACATTGTCTAGTGAATTGGAAGTAGCAGGAGAGGGAATTGAAGAGGTTGATGAACATGATGAAGCAACTTTTGTTGGTATAACAATTGATAAACATCTAACTTGGCATAATCACAATCGAGCAGTTAACTCATGTATCCGTAAGAGAGTGGGCATTCTATTTAGGCTGAGACATTATGTACCCAAATATACATTGGTATTACTGTATAAGGCATTCATAGAGCCCCATTTAACCTATGGAATTGAGGTGTGGGGAAGCACATACAAGAGTAACTTGAATTGTATATTTTACACCCCAAAAATGGCAGTTAGAGCCATCACATTCAGCCACTGGCAAGCACATACTGGACTACTATATTTAAAAACTTAAAAATCCTCAATATATTTGATATGCACCATTTATCTATTTGTACGTTAATGTTTGATCTGCGTAGTGGTAACTTACCACACTCTTTAATTGATTATTGTAATTATGTTATACAGCACAGATATTCTACGAGACAAAAAGCAGATGGACAGGTACATCTACCAAAACTTAGGACTTCTCAAGGCCAATTTTCTCTATCCTTCTTAGGCAGTATATTCTGGAATAATGTACCAGCTGATATCAAGCTAAAACCATCCAGAACCTCCTTCAGGAACTCTTTAAAATGCATATAATAAATCAATAACAATTTGCTTCTCTATGTGTAATTTACTGTTATTTACACTTCATATAAGCTATGTATCAATAGTTGGTATCTGTATCTGTACAGTCTTATGTTTATTAAAAACGTATACTTTGTATATAAATAATGAAGAGGGGCCAGGCTCGACTAGCACATGTGCTATCTTCTGGTCCCATTTACCATTTGTAATGTTTTAATTCTATGTCATGAAATGGTATCATTGGTAAAGTAAATAAATCAAATCAAATGAGTATATCGAAGTATGCCATATATATTTTTTGACCCATATCAATTCTAGTTGTAAACTTAAGGGGAAGAGGGCGCTATCACTCTACGCAATAGCGAACGCGGCCATAGACTTTTTGTAATTTGCACAGTTTTTTCACTTTGTTTTCTTGATTATGGCGAGCAATTACCTTTTCAAAGAAATGATCAACTTGAATAAGTTCGCTAAGAGTCTGAATTTTTCAAAAATAGGAATAACTTATTGCAAAGGGGAAAAAAAGTCCTGTCACTTGAGTCAATTCGAAATCCTAGTAAGATCAAATTCCTGTACAATATGGCCAATTTTGCTCTCAAAATAGCTCATACGCTGTATAGTCATCTTCCTCGATTACGCATAATTATATTACACCTTAATGATCAAGCAGTTTTTAAAAGCTTGAATTCTCAGCTTTCCAAATACGGTACATTCATTTCGATTGGTTAAAAAAAAGTCCTGTCACTTTGAACATTATCACAAACGAATCTTTACTCGATGGGTCAATATTTCCGCATATCACATGCATATCGCATGTGGACGGCGTCTTCGCAAGATGTGACAAGATCACTATTTATATCAATAATCGTTAGGAACATCAATCTATGTGAAATAAAGATTCTGATTACAACTTTAGCACAATGGTGTTATAGGCTTGCCAAAATGTCTTTTTCCCCAATTTGGTCTGAAGCATCTACCTACGAAAACTATGATAAAAGTTCAATTATTTATTTCATGTCCATGACGAATTTCCTCGAACGGATCGACTGATAATACCATTTTACCGACAGGGAAGTTTTCTTAGGCGAGTTTTTGTACGCTAAGTAATAATTGCATGCAGTTGTCAATCGGTCACTTCCCGCCGTTAGCGCGGGTTTTGTTGACATTATGTAGAGCCGTATAATTTTCTGCGCCGCTCAGATGCATGTATTTCCACTAAACTCATGAATGTAATGTTGCGTTTCCCCTCCTCAAATAATGGACGCGTCTTTATGTTAAGATTTAATGTCATACGTTAGATTTACATTTCACGTGGAGTAGAATTGATATGGATTTAAATGAAATTCAATACAACAGGTTTTTCGAAGCAAATGGTTCTATGATTAAGCATATGTAAATTAAGTAAAGGAATAATCATAAAGTCAAACAACACAGTCAGAGGAAATACATGGAAACAAAGGAAACTTTGGATTTGTTTTTATTAATGAAGAATAAAGGAGAGATATGAATACTATCTCGGCAAGAAGTTTTTCAGTGAGTGAAGGTAGATGCACCGGAACCCTCCCAGAATCTAGGGGAAAACACCCCCCATGTCAATGGTACAGACCTACTTTGATAGGCCTACTTCAATCGAAAAGCGCTAAATGAAAAATAGTTCAGTATAGTACGGTAGTGCCCAGAAAAACAAAAAGCGTATAATACACCTATCTTTCTTTTGACAAATAACTTTGCTTATTAATTCATATGAACAGAAGATAATCCATATAATGATGTGAAAAAAGCGCGAAACGGGAATTTTTCGTCGTTGTCCTAATAAGGACCTGAAAGTATATTTCTTTTAAAAACACTTTATGTGCCGTTTCTTTCATAGTACCCCTGAACCCAGAATTTCGTCCTAGGGGCATGCACCCAAACGAAATACACCTGGACGCTTCCTCTCTGAAAAGGCCCCAAATTTTCCAAATTATCAACAACAAAAAAATATATATATTTCTAATATGCATGAACTGAATTTAATTGATATATTGACAAACTAAAACAAGTCAATTGGTATTTGCATTCCATACGGTAGGTATTGACTAATGATATTTTTAAAAAGGTTTTTGAAAGTTTTGAGAATATGAGACAAGACTGAGTGAATGCTTTCATCCTTTACCAAAAATCTGCACCAAAAAATAATATATAGTTAAATAAATAAATTTTGTTCCTGTCATTTTCGGTTCATTTATCAACTAACAATTATATGAGTCGGTTAACAAGTTCTGTGACATCTGTAGTGCATGTTAAAAGATATCATTCCGAAGTAGAAGAGTAGCTCTCTAATTATGTTACACAATAATAGCAAGAATAAATGATCTTAAGATGTGCCGGAATATGGATCCCTTTCACATTGGATTACAGGGTGTACAATGATTATTGAAAATATTTATTATGTGCATGGCCTATATATTTGAGACATCAAATCAAACACTAAGTATATTACATAAATACAATACATATAATACAAACTCAAACTTGACACGTATATATACATCACTGTGCAAATCATCACCGTGTCATTATTTAATGCGAAATGCAATCTTTCTATGATTAAACGATTTTCTTTCCGTTTTTAAAAGCGGGTTCGCACACCAAAATTTGCTTATACACGTCCGTCATAAGAGGTGAATATTTTTTGCCGCTATAGCGACAATGATTTGCTCTGACTTTAATTCTTGAATATGTTTTCCCTGCTTTTACTTTTTGTGACCCTGGCTATATCTTGGTTCTCCCACCTCACGTGGACCTTTTCCAAAAAAGTTTTGTCAACCCCCATATGCCCATTTTTGTCATTTTCTCATTTTGGGGCCCCTTTTGTTTCCCGGCCGATCAATGCCCCCTCATCCTACCCCGGAAATTGCAACTGAGGTGTCTGTTTCATATTGTTCTTAAGTAAATCTAATTCTGGGACAGGCTAAGTCTCTTGTCTAGGGGAGGTGAAGTAAAAAACGAATGTGGTGAAAATTCGAATATTTATCCATCTTATGCTTAAAACAAAAGAAATGAAAAACCACCTTTAACCCTTGAAACATCATTTCCCTTGAATTTTGTTTAGCCCTGATGACAAGGCTGTAAATAGTCATTAAGATGATATTATTTGATTTTGTTGGTAGATTTTACAATACAATTTGGAAGATAGAAATTTCCATGGTGTAAAAATGAATAAATGAATGTGAACCCCAATCAAAAATAAATTTTGACCCTCCCCCAGACAAAAGGTCGAGCCTGTAACCATAATTAGATTTTAAAAACAAAACAAAATCTCCACCCTCAGACGTGTTACTTGGTAAGGACTTGAGGGGCCTTGGTGGTCGCGTTGAAAACAAAAAGGCCCAAAAATTAGAAAAAATACATAAATGCCATCTCGGGTGACAAACTTTTTGAAGAAAAACCCGGAAGGGTTGAGGAACGTCCAAGATATACCCAGGATCCAGAAAGGAAAGCGGTGACAAACACATCAAGAAATGAAAAAGAGAAACATAATGTCGCTTGATCCAGAAAAAAATATTCACCTTTATGACAAAATGTACATATTTAATTAGCGCGAATTCTGAGGGGGGACACACGGCCACCGGCCCGGTAGGCGCGCGAGGGTGCCAAATTAACCTAAGGGCCGCCAAATGACCTTTAGGCGCGCCAACCGAACCTTGAAGTAAGTGGTCGCAATATAACCTTTAACTTTGGGCGCCAATTGATCAATAAAGAAAAAAAAGAATAAAATACAAAAATAAGAAAAAACAAACAAATACACAGGAATCAATGAAATTAATACTTTACACAATGTTTTTTAATATGATACTCAACATTTTATAAAAAGATTGGCTTCATACACTGTTGTTTGATAATTATTATAAATAATGTAAAATAGACACCTAATTTGCATAGACATTTCAAAATACTTTCAACAGTGCAGCAATATTTACATGTGCCTCAAAGTCCATGGAAAATTTAACATATATGATTTATTGACTGAGATCTCAATTTCTTCAAAAAATTGAAATAATTACTGCAAAATCATGTTTTGCTCCTTTTTACATGTTTGACCAATATTTATGAAATCCAAAGAGGCGTATACTCAATGAATAATATATAATATATAATATAATATATATATATATATATATAAGCCTATATTTTTGCAAAATGTGTTCTTGAACAACTTATGACTAAAATGCTAAGACTAAAAAGATCTAACAAGAACCTGAAACAATAGCGACAAGACAAGGAGGCGTTTCCTAGAAGGAACTTGTCGGACGGTGTTAATCTCAGACAACTGTTATAAGCTACTGGAAGATGCTGCATCTGATTGGCTGAAGCAATGGTCGAATAAATGTCCGACAAGTCCTATGATCGAAAGCCCCTGTGCTACCAACTTTGAATCCAGTAGGGTAAGATGTGGACTTTGTATTTTAAAAAAATATATAAAAATATTTTGGTCACGCAATGACTGAGATTAGGAGTTGGTTGAAACACTCATTGTCAGCTCTCAGCACCAGCCTACAAACGGACACGGAACGGACCCAGGTTCGAATCCCATCCAGTCGCAACTGATAGATACCACGGGCGTAAATCCCGGGGGGATGGGGGGATACATCCCCCCAGATTTTGGGGAGGGTGGGGGGTGGCCTGCACAACCACTCCCAGGCGCGTATCCCAGGATTTTGCAACCCGGGGGGCCGACGTGATTTATGGCGCCCCTGTTGTACTTTTCAAAATATGGCGCCCCCCCCCCCCCCCCCCGCCAGGCAAGACATAGGCCTACGGCTACTATGTTGAAGGATTTGATAATAATATTATTTGGAGAGGTTTTTTTATTTTTTTTTTTTTTTTTCTTGCAAATGGTGATTATGGAAACAGAATTTTAGGATATATGAGGGAATTACCGCTATATACTAGATGAAAATACGAACAATTCTAAATACGAGCGCGAAATGCGATCAGATTTTTTCCCTCTACTTTACGATCAGAAAGCAAAGAATTCTAAGCAATTAGGGGTATCAATTTTGTTTAGCTCTTCATCAAAATATCATATGAAAGGGAACTGTAATTTGTCCATCAAAACGATTTGAAAGCAAGCTATATAAAATCATGTGAAATTTGTCCATCAAGTAATGTGAAATCAAACAAATGTATATTGATGTTTTGTTGTTCAGAATCCTCATAATCTGGTTACAAGAAAGAAAAAATAGACGAGCGTGAATCGCGAGCGGAAATTTGATGTATCGGAATGATCTCTGAAAACGTGACATTTTATGCATTCCTCAGGGACACAATGTAATAACTCTTTGGAAAATGATGCGAGCGCGAAGCGCGAGCAAAAATTTTGCTCTATGTAATAGAGACCTGAAGTTTAGGATCAATTTGGCCTCCATAATTTAAAGACCGTATGTTGCCCAGTAATTTTACATGATTATGAAAGAAAGATGAATATCTATCTTTCTATCTAGCTGCTTATCTATCCTTCTGCTTCCCTCCCTAAGTTTAAGATACATTTGACGCCCCTAAGTTTAAGCTCAATTTGGAGCCAACTAATCATTTGGCGCCCCCTAAATGTTGGTTTGAATTGGCGCCATACATGTACGATTTAGGTAATTTGATGCCCCTGGGAAAAAGCAAAAAATAAATGTAACGTGTATTCAAATAAATTTAAATGTCTTGATGATTAGTATCCTATGATGTAAATTATGGTCAGAGGAAAAACACAGGCGAGAGCGGAATTTCGATGTCTTTGAATGATGAGAAAACATGGCATTGCATTCGTTCCTCAGGAACACAATGTAATAACTCATTGGGAAAAAAAATGATGCGAGCGCGTAGCGCGAGCCCAAATTTTGCTATGTATATACAGACCAGGAGGAATTAAAAAATGTTAGAGAACATATTTCAAATACCAAGTTGTTGCCCCTAAGTTTCAGGTAAATTCGGCACACCTCCCTAAGTTCAAAATAAAGTTGGAGCCCCTAAGTTTAAGATAAATTTGGCATCCCTAAGTCTCAGGTCAATTTGACGCCCCTACGTTTAAGCTCAATTTGGCGCCCCCCCTTTTAGTTCAATTTGAAATGCAAAAATGAATGTAACGTGAAATAAAATAAATTGAAATGTTTTGATGGTTAGAATTCCATAATGTAAATTTTGGTAAGAGGAAAAACACAGGCGAGCGCGAAGCATTAACGGAAGTTTTGATGTAATATCAAATGATTAGAAAACAGGACATTTCATGCGTTCCTCAGGAACACAATGTAATAATTCATTGGGGGGGGGGTGATGCGAGCGCAAAGCGCGAGCGAAAATTTTGCTAGGTATATACAGACCCGGATTTTTGCTCTATCTACATAGAGACCATATTTTAAAAACCTATTTGTTGCCCCCTTAGTTTCAGGTAAATTCGGCGCCCCTTAGTTTCAGATCATTTGGGCGCCCTATTAGTGTAAGCTCAATTTGGCGCCCCTAAATTTAAGGTCGATTTTGCGCCCCTAAGTTTAAGGTCGATTTTGCGCCCCTCCTAAATCTAAGGTCGATTTGGTGCCCTTAAGTTTAAGGTCGATTTGGCGCCCCCTCCTAAGTTTCGGGTCAATTTGGCGCCCCCACGTTAAGCTCATTTTGGCGCCCCTCTGATTTTAAGTTTGATTTGGCGCCCCCTAACTTTAAGGTCGATTTGTCGTCCCACCTATGTTGAAGGTCAATTTGGCGCCCCTTAGTTTAAGGTCCATTCGGCGCCCTTAAGTTTATTGGCGTTGCTTAGTTTACTGTCGATTTGGCGCCCCTAAACTTTTCTTTAAGGCGCCCCCTCTAGCTTGGTCAATTTGGCCCCCATCTAGGTTTTGGGTCAATGTTGCGCCCTCCCCCGTAGTATAATCGAATTGGCGCCCCCCTAATTTAAAAGGTCGATTGGGCGCCCCCTAAAATTTAAGCGTCGATTTGGAGCCCATATAAGTTGGCAATTTGCAACCCTTAGTTACTGTCGAATTGACGCCCCACCTAAATTAAAGGTCGACTTGGCGCCCCATAGTTAATATCAATTAGGCGCCCCCTCAGCTTCAGGTCAATTTGGCGGCCCCATCTAGGTTTTGGGTCAATTTGGCGCCCCCCCCGTAGTTTAATAATCGAATTGGCGCCCCCCTAAATTAAGTCGATTTGGCGCCCCCCTAAATTTAAGGTCGATTTGGAGCCCCTATAAGTAGTATCAATTTGCAACCTAGTTACTGTCGAATGACGCCCCCTAAATTAAAGGTCGATTTGGCGCCCTAAGTTTTAATACAATTAGGCGCCCCACTAGCTTCAGGTCAATTTGGCGCCCCACAGGTTTCGGGTCAATTTGGCGCCCTATACGTTTAAGCTCAAGTTGGCTCCCCAGTAGTTAATATCGATTTGGCGCCGCCTAATTTAAGGTCGATTTCGGTCAGCGCCTTAGTTTGGCTAAGCGTCATTGGCGCCCCTTTATTTACTGTTAGATGTTGGCCCCGCTAAATTTAAGGTCGATTTGGCGCCCCTAGTTAAGGTCAATTGGCACCAGCTTACTTGTCGATTGGCGCCCCCCCCTCTAAATCTTAAATGTCGATTTGGCGCCCTAAGTTTAAGTCAATTTGGCGCCCCTGTTTTTTCGTCGATTTTGGCGCCCCCCCCTAAATTTAAGGTCGATTTGGGTCCCCTATCTTTCATTGCGATTGGACACCTATTTAAGGTCAATTTGGCGCCCCACATTGGTTAACTGTCGATTTGCCCCCCCCCCCTAAATCAAGGTCGATTTGGCGTCCCCGCTAATTTTAAGGTACGATTTGGCGCCTCCTTAGTTTACTGTCGATTGGCGCCCACCCCTCATTTTATAGGCCCGCCCCGCTTCCCTGCCCATCCTTTTCCCTTCCTCCTCTTCCTTTTTTAATTTTTTTTCTTTCTTTTTTCCCTCCTCCCTTTTCCCACCTTTTTTCCCTTCCTCTTTTCCCCTTTTCCCTTTCTCTTTTTTTTCCCCCTCCTTTTTCTTCTTTCTTTTTTTACCCCCTTCCTTTTTCTCCCTTTTTCTTCCTCTTTTCGGCGCCCCGCCTGCGCCCCATCCGCGGCGCCGCCGGGCCCGTAAAAGCCCCCCCCAGAATAACGCGCATGCATTGCCGCCCACCAGTTTCTCAAAGAAAGAAAATGGAAAAAATACACACTAGATAAACTTCGTTTATTGTGAAAACGCGCTTCAATACTAAAAAATGCCTCTTTTTTTATCCTCTCTATATATATAATCTCCCAACAATTTTCCTGCCAGGTCGTTATGCGACCTCACAGCTGAGTAAACAACAGTAACCTAAGTAACAAAAAGGTTGGATCCCATGCCATCGTCCGGGGACAAAACCTAGAAAGGGGCTGCTTGACAATCAAAACACAATGTGTTTTTTTTTAAGCAAAGATTGTGGTTTTTGTAACGCTGTTATCAAACAATACCCAGGAGCAAGTACGATGGACCTGAACATGCCTCGAGATTGTAGTCTATCTAGGATGTTAAGTATGGACCACTCAACACAACATCGCTAGGGCGACTCACTCTCAGATCATGCAATAGGTCCCTACAGGTTGGGCGGGCGTCAAAAGGCCGCCCATTTACAGAAAATAACGTATTTTGAACAAAAATGGGTTGAAGCAAAGTTTAATACATTGAGTTGGTCATTCAACATTAAGATAATAAAATTTCCTATAATCTGGTTATATATGTAAATAAGAATCATACTCAGCAAAGGTAAATTTGAAGCGTTAAACTGGATTTCTCATTTTTTTCAAAAAAATTAATATTTATCGATTACTTGTTTTACCTCTCGTGTAATAATCCATTGTCAAGCACCTGAAACGCCAAAACTGTCAGAAATTGCCCCAATTATGGACAAGAGATGTGAAAAACGAAAAATAATACCGTGAGATTCCCAATAAAAAGGATATAACAACGCGTAAAGTTAAGACTAGCACCACACTACGAAACGACGTTTTGTTGCCACCATTTATTAAAACCCATACATACACGTGTAATACCCTATTACCGTGCGCGCATTTATGCACGGCTGTTCCAACAACTATTATGATTATTACATGAAATCAAGTTTTCATAAAATCAATAAAGAAGGACTTCTCGACCAATCTGTTGTGAAGGGGGAGGAATGGGGGGGGGGGGAGGGTCATGAACACCGGAACCAATTATTTGGGCGGCAGAGGCCGCGGAGCCAGGGTGGGCTGGGGCTGCACCGCCCCCCCTCCCCCATTTTGTCTGTAAACGTGTACAAAAACGCAAATGCATAGATTCTGATCTCTTACGCCATGTTCAGCCCCCCGACCCCCGGCCTCCCACCCCCGATGACTAGGATAAAATCCTCGGTTTCCGGAATTTTTTTAGCTACTGGCAACCCACATTCATCTGGGCCGAACGTCCAAACCCTTATAGCAGAATTATTGAATAATGGATAATGGATAATAATAATAATAATGATGGCCTCAAAGATGAACTGGGAGACTTGAAGGGACTTGAGAATGGGAGGATGGCGCAAGTTGTTGCAACTGCGGTAGAGGCAGCAGTAAAAGCTGCAATTCCAGCTATTGTGGAGGCAATGCAGAGCGCCTTGCTGGTTTCTGTCAAGGAGGTTGTCAACCCACATATGTTGATATGCACCCAGTTTAAGGTGGATGAAATTGACCAGAAATCTCGCATGGACAATTTAAGAATCAGCGGGCTACCTGAGCCAGAGGGTGAAGAAGAAGGGACGGAAACGGAGAATATCCTGGCAAGGAAGGTGTGTGCCATGGCAGAGGAAGCTGGTGTTGCAGGACTGACACCAGAGGCACTGTCAACCTGCTATCGA
>CALNVZ010003426.1:35450218-35469579 GCA_940671915.1 Paracentrotus lividus
GCAGTACAAAGGAGATTGGTTTTAAGAGACTATAACAAGGGGCACTTTTTGTATTAAAGTGCCCTTTTTAGTAATAAAGTTGCCCTTTTTACTATAAAAAAATGGCATTTTATTAGCTTAAAAAGGGCACTTTTTGTCAGGAAAGGGCCACTATTAGGTGGATGAAAAGTGGGAGTCACTTATGTGCCCCCCCCCCTGCCCCTGGTTCCGCTGCCTCTGACAACAGCTGGGTGGCCTAGATATAAAAAGGCATGTGGCTGACAATAGTACTAACGACTACTAAAGGAGGAGAGTCTACATATCAGCTGCTCTTGCATTATCTTAATCTATCTTTAGAAAGTGGTAGGGTTCCAGAATGAAATAAGATAGCAAAAGTTCACTTCACAAAAAGGACCTACAGACGAACGGAAAATAAGACATTTGTTTTACCAGATTTGGTAAAATTTGGGAAAAAAAAAAAATCAAAGAATCCGGCTAATACAGTTTGGCAGAAAAAAACAATGATTTTATCAACATCAAATTATGGTTTCTGAAGAAATAAGTACGAAATTATTCATTATTAACTTATCATCGATATTAAATCAATAGATGAGGGCGAGCCATTAGGAATCCAATACATTATTAAAGCATAGATGAGGCAGAATATTGGGATATTCATTGCTTCAAAAACATTGATACGATTATCATGAGGTCTTCACATAAACTCTCTCACTATGGTGAAGAGGTTCCACTAAATGGTTAAAATTAATCTAAGAAAGGTATCCATTTGTTCAATGGAAGAAATTGTGTCAAGCAAAGTGAAAATTAAGAGTGGTGTCCCGGCAAGTTTCCATGTGGGCCAGCTTTGTTTTTTGTGTATAAATGACTACCTCGGCAACTGATTATTTAATTTTCGATTATATGCAGTGATTCATTTATTTCATAGCCCGATATTCAATGCCAACGGGTGAATATAAATATTAAAAGTTAATGATTGTTGCCAAATAGACTGCATTACTCTTGAAAACAATTCATGATGATTGGTAGCAGAAGGAAATTTTTACAATTGTCTAGGAATTGGAAGTAGAGGAGAGGGAATTGAAGAGGTTGATGAACATGATAAGGCAATTTTGTTGGTTATAACATTTGATAAATAACTATGTATCCGTAAGAGAGTGGGCATTATTTAGGCTGAGCATTATGTACCCAAATATTACATTGGTTTACGTATAGGCATTCAGTATAATCCCCATTAACCTGGATGGAATTGAGGTGTGGGGAAGCACATTACAAGAGTATTATTTTTACACCCAAAAAAATGACAGTTAGAGCATCACTTCAGCACTGGCAAGCACATACTGGGCTACTATTTTAAAACTTTTAAATCCTCATATAATTTGATATGCACCTTTATCTATTTGTACGTTAATTTTGATCTGCGTAATGTATAATAAAATAATAACATATTCTTATATGCGCCCTTCCATAAATTGCTCAAGGCGCTTCACATAAAGACAAGTAAGAAAGGTGACTTGCTCTCCAAGTTGATATAACAGATAGAGGGAGAACAAATATGTCTTCAATTTGTTCTTGAATGTTTGGGAACTGTTGTACAAGACGAATTTAAGAGGGAAGACATTCCAAATTTGGGAACCTGCAAAACTTAATAGTTCACATTTTTGGGAATTGATCTTTAGATTTCAAAAGAATGGTAAACTTACCACATCTCTTTTAATTGATTATTTGTATTATGTTATACAGCACAGATATTCTCGAGACAAAAAGCAAATGACAGGTCATCTGACCAAACTTAGGACTTCTCAACGCAATTTTCTTCTATCCTTCTTAGGCAGTATATTCTGGAATAATGTACCAGCTGATGATCAAGCTAAGTCCATCCAGAATTCCTTCAGGAACTCTTTAAAATGCATATAATAAATCAATAACAATTTGCTTTCTATGTGAATTTACTGAATTTACACTCATATAAACTTGTATCAATAGTTGGTATATCCTTGTATCTTTGTACAGTCTTATTTTATATAAAACAGATATACTTGTATAGAAATAATGAAGAGGGCAGGCTTCGACTAGCACATGTTGCTTCTTCTGGTCCCATTTCCATTTGTTATGTTTTATATTTTCTATGTCAGGAAATGGTATCATTGGTTTAAGTAATAATCAAATCAAATGAGTATATCGAAGTATGCCATATATAATTTTTTGACCGATTTAAATGTGAAATTCAATACAACAGGGTTTTTCAATAATGGTTCTATTGTTTTAAGCATACTGTAAATAGTAAAGGAATAATCTAAAGTCAAACAACACATTCAGAGGAAATACATGGAAACAAAGGAAACTTTGGATTTTGGTTTTTATAATGGAAGATAAAGGGAGATATGAATATATCTCGGCAAGAAGTTTTTCAATGAGTGAAGGTAGATGCACTGGACCCTCCCAGAATCTAGGGGGGAAAACACCCATGTCAATGGTAACAGACTCTCTTGATAGGCGTACTTTTTTCATGCGAAAAGCGCTAAATGAAAAAATAGTTTCGTATAGTACGGTTAGTGCCCAGAAAAACAAAAAGCGTATAGTAACCTATTTTCTTTGACAAATAAACTTTGCTTATTAATTATATGAACAGAAATAATCATATAGACGTGAAAAAAGTGCGAAACGGGAATTTTTCGTCGTTTGTTCCCTAATAAGGACTGAAAGTATATTTCTTTTAAAACCACTTATATGTGCCGTTTCTTCATAGCTACCCTGAACCAGAATTCGTCCTTAGGGGCTGACCCAAACGAAATACACCTGACGCTTCCTCTTGAAAAAGGCCCAATTTTCCAATTCAACAAAAATAATATATATATCTTTCTAATATTGATGAACTGCAATTTAATTGATTTATGACAACTAAAACAAGTCAATTGTATTTCTTCCCATACGGTAGGTATTGGACTAATGATATTTTTTTAAAAGGTTTTGAAGTTTGAGAAATATGAGACAAGACTGAGTGAATGCTTTCTCCTTTACCAAAATCTGTCACAAAAAAATATATATAGTTAAATAAATAAATTTTTGTTCCCTGTCATTTTCGGTTCATTTATCAACTAACATTATATGAGTCGGTTAACAAGTTCTGTGCTCTGTAGTGCATGTTAAAGATATCATTCCGAAGTAGAGAGTTGCTCTTATTATGTTACACAATAATGATCTTGGAATGTGCCGAATTGGGATCTTTCACATTGGATTACAGGGTTGTACAATGATTATTGAAAATATTTATATGTGCATGGCCTATATATTTGAGACATCAACTCAAACACTAAGTATTACTAAATACAATACGATACAATGAAAGATAACTTTGTCACAAGGCCAGATTAATTCGTCCTCGGGGTAAAATAATTTGTTTTGCATATTAACTGTGAAATGACAACTTCATGGCTAGTATACATACAATTGTTTATCGGCACTATTACAAGTTTCAACTGGTGTGACCAAAAACAAACTTGCGCATGACTGAATTATTTGCGTGGCGACTCTTCGCAAACCGTAATTTGACAAATCCTCTTCGCAGTCAATGTTAGAAATGACGATTTTAAGTCGGCCATTAACGAATTATAATACAAATTATTGCTGAAATAACAATCAATTTTGTTGACGCAAAATGCAGATGACAAATTTAGCTCCTGAAGACAGTTTGGGAAACCCCGCACATAATCAGCGTCTTCGAATCACTCGCGGGCGCCGTGATTAGCTGCGAGGCAAGGCTTGAGTAGATCGTAAAAAGGTAAACTTTTATTACTAAAAAAATAAATTAAATGATGTAATTAATGAATTTGATTGTAGTATATTACATGTGGAGATAACTTTGTATGAAATTCTATAATAGTGAAGTTTCAACGAATATTAGTTAAATTGGGTTATGCATACCTGCATGTACACGGCTACTCGAGCGAAGTTCGTGCAGGCCCCACTCCACTAATCCCGCTATTATGCAACAAATGCAGTCAATTGATGAATGGAAAAACAATTGAAAAATGAGAATGAGGTATTAAAATGTTCAATGTGACAACTTGAAAAAGTTGCAAATTAGACCACTTTTCATTGACAAATTAAAATTCGTATGTTATGGTCATGACAATCTATAATGACAAATCTTTGGATTGACAAATTTATTATTGTTAATTAAACACATTATGACAAATTTATATTTTTCAATTGACAAAGTTATCTTTCGAGTGTATAATACAACTTCAAACTTGCACGTATATATTTAAATCCTATGCAAATCATCACCGTGTCATTATTTTAATGCGAAATGCAATCTTTCTATGATTAAACGATTTCTTCCGTTTTTAAAAGCGGGGTTTTTTGCACACCAAAATTTGCTTTACACTGTCCGTATAAAGGTGGAATATTTTTTTGCCGCTATGCGACATGATTTTGACTTCTGCTTTAATTTCATTTATATTTTGTCCCTGCTTTACTTTTGGGACCCTGGCTATATCTTGGACATTCTCCACTTACGTGACCTTTTTCCAAAAAAGTTTTGTCAACCCCCATGATGCCCATTTTTGTCATTTTTTCTTTTTGGGGCGCCTTTTGTTTTCCCGGCATCAAGCCCCCCTCAGTCCTACCCAGGAAATGCGACTGGGTGTACTGTTTCCATATTGTTCTTTAAGTTTAAATCTATATTTCTGGGGACAGGGCTAAGGTCTCTTGTCTAGGGGACTGCGGGTTTGTGGAAGTAAAAACGAGATTGGTGAAATTCGGAATTATTTTATTCCATCTTTTATGCTGAAACAAAAGATGAAAACCACCTTTAACCCTTTGAAATCATCATTTTCCCTTGAATTTTGTTTTGCTTGATGAAGGCTGTAAATATCATTATTGATGATATTTTATTTTGATTTATGTTTGCGTTGAGTTTTACAATACAATTTGGGGAAGATAGAAATTTCCATGGTGTAAAAAAATGAATAAAAATGAATGTTTGACCCCAATCAAAATAAATTTTGACCCTTCCCCCAGACAAAAAGAGTCGAGCCTGTACATAAATCTAGATTTAATTTAAACATAACATCTCACCTCAGACGTGTTTATATGGAGACTGAGGGGGCCTTGGTGGGTCGCGTGAACAAAAAAAGGGCCCCAAAATAGAAAAATGACATAAATGGCATCTTCTGGGGTGACAAACTTTTTTGAGAGAAAAATCCCGGAGGGTTTGAGGAACGTCCAATATACCCAGGATCCCAGAGAAAGTGAAAGCGGTGACAAACACATCAAGAAAGAATAAAGGAGAACATATGTCGCCTTGATCAGAAAAAAATATTCCACCTTTAGACGAAAAGTGTACATATGTTAATTATGCGCGAGATTCTGGAGGGGGAAACGGGCCACCGGCCGGTGTAGGCGCGCGAGGGTCCAAATTACCTTAAGGGGCGCCAAATTGACCTTTAAGGGCCGCCAACGACCTTGAAGTAAGAGTGGTCGCAATATGAACTTTACTTTGGGGCGCCAAATTGATCAATAAGGAACAAAAAATGAATAAAAAAATACAAAAATAGAGACAAATCAAACAAATACACAGGAATCAATGAAATAATCTTTTTATCACAATGTTTTTTATTGATACTCAGCATTTTATAAAAAGATTGGGCTTATAACACTGTTTTGATAATTATTTATAAATACATGATGTTAAAAATAGACACTAATTTGCATAGACCATTTCAAAATACTTCAAGACAGTTTGCAGCGATATATTTTACATTTGTGCTCAAAAGTCCATGGAAAATTTAATTATGATTATGATTTTTTATTGATTGAGATCTTCAAATTTCTTCAAAATTGAAATAAATTACTGCAAAATCATGTTTGCCCTCTTTTACATGTTTTGACAATTATTTTATGAATTCCAAAGAGGCGTGTTACTCAATGGTATATATATATTATATATTATAATTTATATATATTATATATATATTATTATATATATAATATAGTATATATAAAGAATTGAACAAATTGTCTGCTTGGCATCTGTAAATTCAATGAATAACACAGTGATAAAGAAGATGCCAAAACATAAAATCATAGATTTTATATAAGGAGCATTAGCTCTCAAAATTGAAAGGCGAAGTCACACTTCTTCGTCAGTGCTCCATGGTGTGACAAAAAAGATGTATTCAAAATCCGTTCTGAAACAGACGAAAAAACACGACTGTTCATGAGCGACGGATTGTGAACTCACTTTCAAAAGAAAATCATCGCGGAAGTGGAGATGGCGCGAAAAGAAAATAACGCTTCAAGACGTCTTGGATGCGTTATTTTCTTCGCGCATGAGCATGGACGAGATGTGACTTCGCCTTTCAATTTTTGAGAGCTTGCTCCTTATTATAAAATCTATGATTTTTGTTTTTGGCATTTCTTCTTTATTCAACTGTTTTATTCATTAATATATATATATATATTTAATATTATATATATATTATATATATATATATATATACTAGTATATATATACATATATATCTATAGGCATGTGTTTTGCAAATGTGTTCTTTGAACAACTTTATGACTAAAATGCTAGACCTAAAATGACTAAAATGCCTGAACATAGCTGACATCAGGAGGTTTTCATGAAAGGACTTGTCGGACGTTTTATCCAAAACTGTTATAGCTACTGAAATGCTTTGCATCTGATTGGCTGAGAGAAATTTGTCGGATTAAAATGTCGACAGTCCTTGATGAAATGCCCCCTGGTGTACTCAAACTTTTGACCAGTAGGGTAAGATGTGGACTTTTGATTTTTAAAAAATATATAAATATTTTGGTCACGCAATGATTGAGATTGGAGTTGGTTGAAACACTCATTGTCAGCTCTCAGCACCAGCCTACAAACGGACACGGAACGGACCACAGTTCGAATCCATCAGTCGCAACTGATAGATACCACGGGGCGTAAATCCGGGGGATGGGGGATAACATCCCCAGATTTTGGGGAGGGTGGGGGGTGGCCTGCACAAAATTACCCCAGTTTTCAAAAAGGAAAGCGAAAAAAAACTAGATTAATTGTGTTATTGTGAAATAGGCTTTCAATACTTAAATGCCTCTTTTTACTCCAAAACCCCAAATTTCCTGCTCGGTCGTTATGCGGACTCCACTGAGTAACAACGTAACCTAGTATAAAAGGTTGGATCCAATGCCCTCGTCGTGGGGACAACCTTAGGAAAGGGTGTTGTTTGACAAATTCAAAACATTCAATGTGTTTTTTGACAAAGATTTGTGGTTTTGTATCGCTGTATTAACAATACCAGGGAGCAAGTAGGATGACCTGACATGTCGAGATATAAAAGTAGTCCTACTTAGGATGGTTGTATGGACCCTAACCAACTCGCCTAGGGCGGACTCCTCTTCAGATCAGCTGGGAGGGTCCCTAAGGTGGGGGCGTCAAAAATGCCGCCCTTTTACAAAATAAGTATTCTGAACAAATGGTTGAAGCAAAGTTTTAATACATATGAGTTTGGTATCAAATTAAAGATAATAAATTTCCTATAATCTGGTTAATATTTATTAAGAATCTTTACTCAGCCAAAGGTAAAATTTACGTTAACTGGTTTTTCTCATTTTTTAAAAAATTAATTTTTATCGATATTTGTTTTACGTGTAAAAACGTCAAGACCTTGAAACGCAAAACTTTTCAGAAATGTGCCCCATTATGGACAGATATGGAAAACGAAAAGTAATACCGATTTCCAATAAAGATATAACGCTGTAAAGTTACGACTGCCAATTATACGGAAAAAACGACGTTTTTGGCCCATTTATGTGGAACCATACATACACGTGCTTAATACCCTATTACCGTGCGGCATGTGTATTGCCGGCGTGTTCACAACATTTATGATTTTACATAATATGCAAGTTTTCATAAGGTTAATTAAGAATGACTTCTCGACCATCTGTTTTGTGAAGGGGGGGAATGGGGGGGGGGGGTCATGAACACGGGACCATTTTGGGCGGCAGAGGGCCGCGGAGCCAGGGGTGGGGTGGGGGCTGCACCCCCCCCTCCCATTTTTGTCTTGTTAAACGTGACAAAAACGCGAAATGGCCATAGATTTCGTGATTCTGCCTGTTCAGCCCCCCCCCTCCCACCCGATGATAGGATAAAATCCTCGCGTTTTTTCGTGATTTTTTTTAGCTTTGCAACCATTCATTGGGGCCGAATGTCAAACCCTTTAGCCAGAACTATTGAATAATGGATAAATGGATAATATAATAATAAAATAATTAATAATATATAATAATTATATATAATAATAATAATGTGGCTACTTCTATAGTTGCACAGATCCGCCTTTCGGCGCTCATGGCGTTAAAAACCCTACATTAGAAAAATATACTGTTGTTCTCAGACTGCTTAAAGTTATAGTGTAATAAGTGTTTGTCCGAGGTAGCTACATCAACTAGGATAAGTAGGCCCTAAAGGAATCATACACGCGTCTGAAGTATAAATGTTGAAAAAATCATCCTAATGTTCGTTGATATAATATATTATATATATATACATATATATCATAGAAGTTTCACGTATTGGCATGTGAAATCAAACAAGAAACAAGTGTATGCATATTTCGCCCAATTTTTATTAGATTTTGTCTCAAATTTTCGACGGTATTGCCTCGTCTTCCTAGGAGAAATTTTAGAATGAACGTATTATATTGGGAGCGCATTTTCAGAGCGCAGGTTGCCATGCAGTTGCTAGACAGCTGGCTGAGGATGCGCTCCCTCCTCAAGAAACAACTAAAGATGCGCTTAGTGATAAAGTTACTGTTATTAACTAATAATACATAAAATACCTATGAACAATAATTAAATAAGAATGTATGTCAAAATATTATAAATCAAAGTATAAATTAGATATTTGAAAATGTTATGCGAAGTCTTAGTCATTTCTGAGAAGTCACAAAATGAATTATGTGATAAAATACTACACATGCTAGCACTAGTAAACGTATTGGTAATAACATTATGTATTTGCAGGAACCGATGGGAGACCACAGCTTAATAAAGAGTTAGAAGGGGTTACCGTGAGAGTTAATAAGTGAAATTATTATAATCATTACGAAACGTGTACCCACTCACAAGAATCCCAGATCCTTATTATTCTCACCCAAAATCCTACTTTTAACATTACCCGAGTTCCGCGATTTCTTTTTCTTCAGCTGAGATGTATCCCCCCCCCTCCCCCGAAAACATACTCTAATATCATCGACTAAATTATAAATAAATAATTAGACATTTTTCAAATATCTAATTATAACTTTGATTGTATTATATTTTGACTAACTTTCTTATTTATTATTGTGTCATAGTATTTTGTATTATTACGTAATAATCAGAACTTTTATCACTAGCGATCTTTAGTGTTTCTGTGAAGGTAGCGCATCCTCAGCCAGCTGTCATAGAACTGCATGCACCTTGCTGCTTGAGATGCGGCTCCCTATACTGTTCATTGTAAAATATTTCTCCTGAGGAAGACGGAGCATACCTGTCGAAATTAGCAAAATCTAATAAAAATTGCGCGAAAATGCTTACAAATATTTTTTTTATTTTTATATATATTTAATTATATTATACATGGTGGCCAAATTATTGAACGCCAGCATAATTTATATGATTTTAATAATTTTCATTCATTTGACCATTTAAATACCTATAATGTTGGAATGTCTCGAATATCATTATTATCTTAAAAACTAAATAACAAAGCCATGCGTTGGGAACTTGCCCCAAGTCGCCCCTTTTATGTTACACACATTGAAAAAAAATAATAATCTTGCCCCCTTCAGGATCAAAGTTTCGTAACGTTAACATTTTAGCCTTCCCTAGAAGTTATATTATTCTGAAAGGAAATTTCCTGAGGAATCAAAAATGGCATTCATAACAACACAGGTTGTAGTAACATCTGATGCTGGGGATTTTTAAAATTATTTTAAGGGCCCAATTTTTAATCAGTGCCCCTATTTAAGTCCATGTTTCAATGACCTTATGTTAGCTATTTGAATTGCTTTCATTGAAATTTCCTTTAAAAAATACATTTACAAGGAGTGTCTTCATTTAAATAAAAAAAAAGTCTTAACTCAATGGGCATGGTTATTTTGATTTCATCTTACCACAAGGATGGGGGCGAATCACCCTCCCCATTTGACAAATTTGTGAACTTAGAATTGCATTTGGGGTATATAGAATAATAAGCTGGCTAAGTTCCAACTCTACCTCAATTATTTTATGAGCAATCGGCATATGTAATTTGGCATTTACTTTTTTTGCATTTGCGACTACATATTACAAGTTCTATGGGGAAACCAAAAGCGCATCGCGCAACTATTTTTATGCTCGCATTACCAGATTGGTCGGAAACCATATAATAAATTTGGTATCAACATATACTAAGACCCTATGCTTAAAAAATTCAATAGAAGCTCATGGCACACAAACAAATATCTTTAATCTGAATCTTCAAGGCAAATGAACTAGGGCATTGATAATCCCATAGACTTGTGTAGTCAGGTGTTCTATAATTTGGCCACCACTGTATTTCACAGGTACTTTTTATACCCGTGTCGAGGCCTTGACTTGTTGTTTCTATGTTCAAATAAATTAAAATGTTTTTAAAAATAAATTCAAGTAAAATTCCATTATTTTATACTGAAAAAGAACGATATTTAAAAGAACGTAACTAGAATGTCTATTTCTGCGCCCCAAAAGTGGGCCCTGTTTGTAGATCACCCCACATTTTGACTCATTAACCTCATAATGATAATATTGGTTGTAGATTTGGCTTATAATATAAATTTTATAATCCGAAATCTTTTTGATCACAGCCTGTAAGAAAAACTTTTATAGTCAGGTATAGTACTGGGAGAGGGGCAGGGGCCAGGGAGCGTTTTTGAAAGTGGAGGGGCTGAGCCAAAATTGGGTGGGGGGGGGGGCTGAACAGGCTAAAAATCACCAATCTAGTCACCCCTATGACCGTTTTTGCGTTTTTGTAAACGTTTACTGACAAAAGTGGGGGCTGCAGCCCCCAGCCCCATCCCCGGCTCCGCGGCCCCTGGGGGTATGTTTTCTGTATAATAGGCAAACAAATTATTTATAACTCTGTTAAACTCAGATGCTTTTTTTTTTTTTTTTTTCATTTTTTTTTTTTTTTTTATTCGTTGGATGTGAATTACCTGTGCCGTCTTGTTTATTGTTTACTCACATTAACTCTGTTTGTCCATTGTGTTATAGGCTTATTGTTCATCTCACTTTTATATAATGTAGGCCTACTGTTCATGTGTTTGGATGAGCATGTGCAGGGCCTTTATGTATATTATAAGTGCACTGCCTACTCACTGGAAAGGCAACCTTTAGCAAAATAAAACCAAACAAACGCATCTGTGACTTCAATCATCATAGAAGCCCTTTTTTCATGCGCCAAATAACAACCGATATATTGCACAAGCACAATTTTATTAATTTGATTCAAAACAAGATTATAATATTAACATCTGCCGCCCCAAAAATTGGTCCTGTGATCATGACCACCCCCCCCCCCCCCCCCCCCCCCCCCCCCCAATTCCCTCCCCCTTCACGACAGATTGGTCGAGAAGTCCATTCTTTATTAATCTTTATTGAAACTTGCATATTCACGTAATAATTGTTAGATCACGCCGTGCAATACACATGTGCGCACTGTATAGGGTATTACACGTGTATGTATGGGTTTTCCACATAAATGGGGCAAAAACGTCGTTTTTCGGTATATTGCAGTCGTAACTTTACAGCGTTATATCTTTTTATTGGAAATCGGTATTACTTTTTCTTTTTCACATACTCTTGTCCATACATTGGGGCACATTTCTGAAAAGTTTCGTGCTTCAGGTTTTGACATGATAATTAAACGAGGTAAAACAATGAATTTATTACAATTAATTTTTTCCAAAAAATGAGAAAAATCAAGTTAAACGCTTCAAATTTTACCTTTGCTGAGTATGATTCTTATTGAATATATAACCAGATTATAGGAAATTTTATTATCTTTAATTTGATACCAAACTCAATGTATTTGAAACTTTGCTTCAACCATTTTTGTTCAGAATACTATTTTTTGTAAAAGGGGCGGCTTTTTTTTAGACGCCCCAACATGTAGGGGACCCTCCTGCAGCTGATCTGAATAGTAGTCCGCCTAGCGATGTTTGGTTAGGGTCCATACAACCACCCTAGATAGGACTACTTTATATCTCGACATGTCAGTCTCTTAAAAAATATGGGGTTTTGCTCCCTGGTGTAAAAGCATGTAACATGTATTTTCAAAGTGGTACTAAAATTTTCGGCTCCCGGCTTCGCTCTCGCTATATTATATTATACCAGTGCATATATACATGTCCCCAGACCTGGGGATGATTTGCTGTCCATCAATACACGTAGCTTATCAATTTTTTATTTTCTCTCAATATTTTAATTTATTGCGAGCGCGAAGCGTGAGCGGAAATTTTTGAGTTCTTGCATTACTCGAATCTTGCATTTAAGAATCTGATACAGATTTCGTTATCAAGAAGGTACATAAAATATTTTTAAATGCCTTACCTTCAGGGTGTTAAAAGGCCTATTGCACAAAATGTTTTGAGAATTGTAGCCTATGCATCGGATTCGTTTTTTTTTTTAGTAGGAAAATAATAATTTAAACCTTTTGTTGGTCCTCTCTCTCAAATGATTTTGAAACATATAATATATATGCGAGGCGCGAGCGCGAGCGAAAAATTCTGGAGCTCTAAACTTGAATAACTTTGCAAGGAACAGGTCTTGATACCGAATGGTCATAAATATCGGAAAAAAGAAAATTGACGATGAAGAACACAAAAGGGAGTAATTAGCAGCGAGAAAAAGTATGGACAAGAAAAAAAATCCTTTTACTTAGAGGGACCTTCATGTTTATCTGAAGCAGGAGGGGGGGGGGCAAATTGATCTTGAAATTTGAGGTGCCATATTGATCTTAAACTATTTAAAGGGGGCTCTAATTAATTGAAACTCAGGGGATGTCAAATTGGTCTTAAATAAGGATTTAGGAGGGCACACACCGGGGGCACACAATTGATCTTAATTATTATAAAAGGACGCTAAATTGAAGTTAAGGGTGCCGATTTGATCTTTATATAGGCCTATACAGGGGGCGGCAAAATTGACCCGAAACTAAGATAGAAGGTACTAAACTTAAAAAAATTACTAGAAACTTTGGGGCGCCAAAAAGTTAAACTTAGTGGTGCTATGTAGGGGGCGGAAAACATGACCCCAATATTCACTGTGGATCACTGATTCTCCTTTTTTCTTCCTCTCCTTCTTCTTCTTCTTTCCTTTCTTTTTCTTCTTTTTTCTTTTTTTTTCCTTTTCCTTTTTTGCGCCCCCTGAAGCTCCGCGCGGGGCACGTGCACCCTTGCCCCCCCCCCTAGATACGCCACTGCATTCACCGTTCCATATCAGATGGGACATCGCTGCACACCGTCGACAAGCTTGTAGACCACTGGCGTAAATCCCGGGGGATAGGGGGATACATCCCCCCCCCCCAGATTTTTGAGGAGGGGGGATGGCCTGTACAAACATCCCCTCCCCCACTTTTCAAGAAAGAAATGAAAAAAAAAATACACTAGATAATAGTGTTATTGGTTAATATACCACTTATAATACTAAAATGTGCCTTTTTTAAGCTCCAAAAACCCTAAAATTTTCCTTCTCGGTCGCTATGCGACCTCGCACTAAGTACCAAACATTAGACTAAGTGTAAAATAGTTGGATCCAATACCCTCGTGTGGGGACAGACCATAGGAAAGGGTGTTGTCCACAATCAAAAACATCAATGTAGTTGTGTGCTGGCAAGGTTGGTGGAGGGAGGGCTTGGGGCCTGCAGCCCACAAAATTTTCATAGAAAAGATTGTGGATTTGTTTTCTATCGCTGTTATAACAAACCATGTAAAATGTATCTTCAAAATGGATACTTAATAGGGTTTATCATGCACAATTCAGGGGGTGCGGAGCGGTTTTCAAACTGTAGGGGCTGAGCCGAAAGTGGAGGGGCTGAACAGGCTGAGAATCACAAAGCTATGGTCATTTTGTACACGTTTGCTTGGAAAAGTGGAGGGGCTGCAGCCCCCCCCCCAAGCCCCCGCGGCTCCAAGGCCAATGCAATTAACTCAAACTTTAATTGAGCACAGAAATTTAGGCTCCTGATTCGCCCAACGCTGATACTAAATAGGATTTACAATACATAAATGTCTCCAATTTTTAACTTAAATTTTCTTCGCGCTCGCATTACTTTTTCCATTAACATGATTAATAAAATGAACGGTAATCAAGGTAGCCATCAAGATTATTAAAATCATGCATTTAAATAAAAATTTTATTCGTAACCCCTCCCTCTCCGAATACATTTTTCATTAGCTCTAGGTCTATGCCTCTGATCTAAAGTGCCCCCTTTTCAGAAAAAAAAAACAACACACACACTTTTTCCATCGTGACCCCACTTTCAAATCCGTTCCGCCGCCTCTGCTGTATGTTTTTGTTTTTGTTTTTGTTTTTTCGTACTCGCAGCTACTACTGTAATGCACAAATATTTCCAATTTCACCAAAAAATTTCGGCTCGCGCTTCGCGCTCGCTGATACTAAATAGGGACTTTAATGCACAAATATCTCTAATTTTTAGCTTAAAATTTTTGGCTCGCGCGCATTACCTTTTTATTGCTAAAATGAACAGTAATCAAGACAACCATAAGCTAAAAGCATACATTCAAAGACATTCTATTCGCACCCCTCCCTGTCGAAAAAATTCCTTGTGTATTATGCGAAACAAGATCGCGACAAGTTGGCAAATTATTTCGCTCACCCCCCCCCCCCCCCCCAGTCTTCGACACGGATTTACGCCGCTGTTGTCGACATCCCTCCTCAAGCGAGATCACCGAACTCCTTGTTGACGCTCTTACCGCTGACAGTCTCCTTGATCTTGATAGATGCGGAGATATACCGAGTGAGTCAAAAAAAACTTTACACCTAGAAAAATGTCAATAAAAAGAAAACAAATTCATAAATCCTAAATTATTTTACATAAGTAACTCCTCCCGCATCTTCTGATACCATTTTTGTGTGGTATGTCTTTACGCTTGGATGAACACGACGCATTGTTTGCGAACATGCAAATTTCGAATTGTGCCAGGGTGGGGATGAAATTGAAACAACAAAAGCTGACAAAAAAGCAATTCCATCATGAATAAAAGAGCATAACTTTTTAACGAAAAAGTTTTCCGCTTATTAATTTGGCAGGGCTGTTGTTATACATATTCACGTTGCACATATTTACTAAATTTTGTATGAAAATTAGATTGACTCGTCAAGAAATGCACGAATGAGTACACAATCAAAGAGTAAATTGCCACTGACAGACCTAAAAAAGCTCCTATAACTTCTTGAAAGAGATATTTTTGTCTTTGACGTTGCTCACCTCAATGCCTTACTCCACAGATTTATCTCATTTTCAATACAAATTATTCAATATGTGTAGACTAACACCCCTTGCCAAGTTATAAGCGGAACGTTTTCGTTAAAAAAGTTATCTACTTTATATCTGTGAGAGTGCTTTTTGTCAGCTTTTTTTGTTTCTCATATTTCATCCCCTACCCTGGCACAATACGAAATTTCATGTCGCAAGACAATGCGTCGGTCATCCAAGCTGTAAAATACATTACCACACAAAATGTACCAGAAGATTGCGGGAGGAGTACTTTTTCAGAATATTGTAACATAATTTAAAGTTTATAAAATTGGTTTCTGTTTTATTAGTACATTTTTCTAGTGTAAATGTTTTTTTTACTCACTCGTAGAATCCGAATGATGGCAGCGGGAAAGAAGATAACGAGGTTTTGGAAAATATAATGCATGGGAATTCGAGAAAGAGGGCGACACTCTTACTCAAGGTCAGCGTCCGACGATGAAGTCCCAACCGGTGGAGAAATCCGGCAATCCAGGGAAGCCGAAGGGGATATCCAACTTTACGATAGTGGATGATCTGGTCCTGCCTTGCTTCTCGTCATGAAGAGGTGATTGGATCGTACCGTTGCGCGATCGATCGATGCAATGATATGACGCTGGCCTTCTATCGGATCCGGAGAACATAATGGCGTTGCCATACTACCGATCGTACCCGTTGCAGAGTTGGGGCTGCCTGGAAGTAGCCGAGATGTGTGCGCACTCCGACCATGCTGGGTGATTCCGACAACGGAGGTCGGAGATGCGAGGTTGAGATGAGTAGTAGTTTCGAAGTCGTTTCTCGTATCCGCGAAGGCCCCGAGGCGAGGAGGTTGACGCGATACGATGAGGATCAGGAGGCTGCGTGGCCTGAGATCAGGCCTTTGCAGATTATATATAAATTTATATTTCATGTTCCCCGCCACGACCTCCTTCTGACTCCTTGTCTGGACGCTCTGCTATTGACATGTCAGAATAACGGATGAAATGATTCAAGACATAGTTTGCATGATTCTACATTAAACTTCTTGATTGACTTGATATTGAGAGGTTTATGCTTGGAAAATAAAAACGTCAACCAACAAAATAATGGTGTGTAAAAATTTGCAGTTTGGGTTTGATAACCACTAATAGTTGACGGAGACTATAAGCCTTCAGTAGTATGTCCACTGATTTAATCGCTGAAAGTAACATTATTTTTTTTTTCTGATCTAAATAAAAAAAAATGTAACTACAACCTCATTATAAAATAAAAGGTATAATTAAGCACCCGCGCATCTAAGTAAGTCGTGAAAATTGTAGTTACGTCTGATGAGGGAAAATCCTGTTCTGCCAAAGTTACCTTTCGAATAACGTTATATTGTGATAATAGGCAATCTTTTGGTTAATTTATTTAGTAAGGACAAGGAAATAATAGGAAAAGTGAAGTGTATGCGAAGATAGAGAGCGGGAGGGGGGGGGTAGAGTTAAGGGAAAGGAAAAGAGAGAGTGTGACATATTTCTTTTTTTTCTTTTTCTTTTTTAATATAGGGGAGATGGGGTAATTATGGCCCCCCTTTTACACATTCACTAACTTACCATAAATGATAAAGTCCAATAATTATCTAATTAAGTATACATACAGTCAGTCTTATATACTCATAACTATATCAAGGAAATATTAACCCTGTCACTCTCATTTGCATATAATACCATTGAGTTAACAACTATGTGGGCCAATAATTACCCCAGGGTTGGGGTATTTATGCCCCTATTTGTCATGACTGTATGAATGATATTATATTATGCTAATATTAGTTTGTATATTATCATATAAATGTTGTGGTATTCCTAAACACTTTTCAACCAACAAACAAATGATATTAATATTAATTGTTCAGCCAAATGTTTTGAAAATTTTGTCAGTCATAGCAATGTCATATATTTATGTACATATATCAGGCAAGTTAATGTCCGCCATCTGCCTTATACACTATGTTTATGCATTGGGGCCATTTATAACCCCGAGTGACAGTTTCAATTTATTCTCCTCTTTAAAGCTCTACTATTGAAGATTCAGGGAAGTTTTCTTTGGTTTGCCTATTCCTATTGGTTCTGTTCAATCAAAATTTTCATCTTAAGATTTAAATTAATATATCACCCCCAAAGAAAACGCAGACATTGCCACTTTTCCGGACGAATAGAATTGTGATTGCCGACATTTTAGGCTCACCCAAGCACAAAAATTTAGAGTAAATGGCTTATTTTCTCATATGTAAGTAGGAAAAGTTTAAGCTAGGCACGTGTAAAAATTTAATTATCATTGTGTAATGCAGAAAAGAATTATAAGCTCTCAAGGGCAAAGGGGCCATAATTACCCCGGGGCCATAATTACCCCAGTCTCCCCTATAGGTTTAAAAGAAAAATATCATTTACGAGTACGTACATTTAAACAATTATAAAATTCCTTCTCATAATCATTACCAATAAAATATGTAGTGAAATTATTTCATTTTATTTGATGTAATTGATAAATTGTCAAACTAAAACAATCAAATTGGTATTTTCATTCTATACGATAGCTATAATTTGCTAATGACATATTTTTAAAGGGTTTTTGGAAGTTTTGAGAAAATGGGACAATGATAATGATGTTTTCAACAGGACAGAACAACAACAATTTTTTACCTAGATCTGCTGTCGACGCTCGCCTATAGTTATAATTGAAATTAAATGCAATAAACATGATATATGCGACCGAGGTCAAAAATTTCCCCAGTTCCATAGGTTGGTATTATAAAAATATATGAATTATACACACGAAAACATTTTTGGGGATGTGTGTTTTGTTTTTGTGAAGTGTGATAGTTAAGGAGACACACAAGATGATTATGGGAGGATAACATCTTTTAAAATACATCATATCAGACTTTTTGTACCTTTTCCATTATAAACCAACGATGGCAATCGCACATAAAGAGTTGAAATCCTTTATAGATTTGAATCGACGTCTGTTGTACATTCATTGGCCTATGGTGTTCAAGAGAAACAAACATTTATTTCAAGCAAAGAACGAATGATATAAGATATATGATGAAAGACGATGGACTAAATTTTATGACAAAAATGGCGAACATTTTATCCGGACAAAATCATTTTCAATCATTCATTAATCAATTATCATTCTATTTTTATAATGGAAATTATCATTCCTTTCTTGAAACACATGACATTCAGAGATAGGTTATATTTTGGGGAGATATTGTAGGACTGTTTATTGTACATTCAGGTGTCCTTTATTAGTTGACCTTATTTCTATTCAGCTTTGGTATTTAGTTCAGCTTTGTTTACATCCATTTCCTCTTTGACTTTCAACCTCCTTCTCTATCATTCCTTTCCTATTCAGATGTCTTCATTCATTACATTCCAGATCTGATTCTTTTGTTCAACATTCTTATTACATAATCATCTCGTCATTTTATTCATCTTCATCCTCTTATCTCTTATCGGTTTTTCTTATGAATCGGACTTTTCCATTTTGAGTTGGATCCTCCATTCTCTTTATTTCTATTGGTTAATCTGTCTTATTTGAATATGTAAATTATCTTGAATATTTCTATGATTTGTGATGTGGCAAAGTAGCCCCTTTAATAAACCAGTGCACTACCAGACTTCATCCTGTTAAGTTATAATTTATTTGTGTCCTGTTCCTGTTCCTGAATCTTCCGTTTGCTATTGATTGACTAATGTGTGTTTGAGCTTATATTTTACTTCACTATACAAACTGTTCATTTTAAAACCCCACAATATTATCATTTTATTGTGTTTGTTTTACG
>CALNVZ010003426.1:35480509-35497995 GCA_940671915.1 Paracentrotus lividus
CGTTTTGTTGATAAATATGCAATCAATCAAATAATGATAGAATGTTTAATAATGCAACATTATTTTAGCGAAATTTGGACAACTTTTAGCGTCAAGGTAACGAGAAAAATGATTGGGTACCTCCAATAATAAATTTTAAAAAATACTCGCAAAGCCATATCACATTTTAAACCACCTATACTCCTAGTTTAGAATTCTTTACACATGTTTGGATATATCCAGTCTGCTATGACGCTATCGCAGACACGATTTGTATTATTAAACACGCGCCTGACTGACTCTTCGTAGGGAAGCGTGCAATTCGGCGTTGCAATCTCGTTTCAAAATCCGTACTATTTCAGTGCCACAGCACAACTCTAGTCAGCGTAGCAGAGTACGGGCCGATCATGTCTATAGTTGATTAAAAAAATCAAAATATATGCAACTACAATCTGTGTTTAAAAAAATAATTTAGGTGTAAAATATTTTCAAATAATGTGTGTATGTGGTACCAAATTAAAGCGAAAAGATTTTCCCTCCTGTTGCCCGTTTTTCTGTATAATTTGCTTTCGTAAAAAAAAAAAAAAGTTATGCAACATATTGTGCGACGAGGAACAAATTGAAATTGCGCACTTCTATTGTTCTGGAGAGCTGAATTCATGGTCATTACGCGAAACTTACACAAAGGCATGGGACTGCGTGCGAAAAATGGATTTTTCTTGATTGTAGAAAACTAGTCATATCTCAAAAAGTGCAGCACCAAATGTGATGAAAAAAATCGTAGAAGAAAGTCTGATTTTTCTGCTTTTTGAAAACACCAAACAATACCAGGTTGTGATTAATCTTCATACTATAAAAACTGTTTTATACTTGTACCATTTTATTTGACAAAGACTGTATATCCACTTTGCAAAACTATGTTTTTTATTTGGATCTTATGCAGGAGAATTCATCCAGACCAACCAAGGTTTGGATCCAGGAAATTTGTCACAAAAACAGCACACATGGATACGCATTGTACTCCTTCTAGTCATTACTCTCATCGCGTTATTTGCAATCCTGTGGGCGGTTCCATTTTGTGTTAATCTTCTTCTCTTGCCACCAGACATCAAGGAGCTTAGGGGACATCTGTACTATGATTCAAGCTTTTGTGACATCAAGACTGTTCCTTGGAACTCCTCCAGCTTTCTAGATCTAGATGATATCTTCATCAACCTGAACCTTCTGCACCGAGAAGTTAGTAAAGACAGGAAACTCTGTCATAAACCCATTTCTCACACTGATCTTTTTAAACTTGAGGATGGTAAGGGTAGAGTCGGGCGAAGGGTTCTCTTAACAGGAGCACCTGGGACTGGGAAGACAACTCTAACCTGTAAAATAGCTCGTGATTGGGGAAGGTGTCTTTCGAGTTTATCAATTAGATGCACTCCTCTGATGATCGTTCTCCAGCTATCCTTAATAGACCCGAATAACAGCCTTGGTCAAGAAGTCTTGAACCAAGGTCTGGTTCCCAGAGATCGCCAAGGTAAAATAACGGCTGACTTGATCAATGACTACATAAGCCAAAACCCAGAGAGCGCTATCATAGTGTTGGATGGCTACAACGAGTACATAAGAGGGATGATGAAGGACGAATCTCAGAAAGGGCTCTTTGATATTCTAAGGTATAGATCATTCCGAGACACAATTGTGATGGTCACATGTAGACCGTGGCATGTACCTGACTTTACTAGTATTCCTTACTATATCCATGTCGAATTAACAGGGTTTACCTCTGCGAACGTGGTAGCATACGTAAGGAAGCTCTTTGGGTACAACGAAACTGAATTAGAGGATTTCCTGGCTGGCTTCCTAGAAAACGAGTATCTCGATTCAAAAAACGAAAGCTTACTCCGTGATCACACTATTACTAGTGATGAAACACTATGTAAAGTTGATATCGGTGATAATTACACCACGACAAAAATGCTAAGAAACCCTTTATTTTTGACAATATTTTATGAGACCTCAACTATGCAAGAATCATCCTCGACCGACTTCTTCATGCAATTCATATACGAGATATACAGAGACAAACTGAAAGACCATGAGAAGGAAAGACTGATTTCCTTTGATAAATTAAAGGTGTCTTTGGGGGAAATAGCATTCAATAGTCTTTGTCGACAACCAGGACAAAGTTTAAACGCGGACGAGATGGACATCTTTAGATTAGGCATTGACATTGGATACTTCATTGATGTTCCAGAACAGGGCTATTATCCTACTATGTTGCGCCGACATAATGCTTACTCAAACGAATATATCTACCAAATGATCCAAGAGTATTTTGCATCTTGTTATTTTATTGATCTGATTATTAGATTCCCAAAAGAAGCTGAAAGAAAGTTTAAATCTTTGAAGCAGCGTATAAAGTCCATCAATATAGACGATATTATCTTCTTATGTACCAACAACGACTTAAGCTGGGGTAGACACTCTTCTTCCTTCTTTTATTACGGTGATCCTGGGGTAGAATTTTATGAGGCGACCCATACAACATCTTCTCCTGAAAAGAACAGATCATTCGCAGTTATTCATAAAGTATACAGAATTAAAGTCGTTCAAGAAGTCTGTGAGCTTGATGAGGAACCAGATATTTGACATCAGAGGCGGCGGAACGAATTTGAAAGTGGGGGGTCACGATGGAAAAGGGGCACTTTTTTCTGATAAGGGGGCACTTGAGACCAGAGGCTTTGAGAAAAGAGTTCAGATAAGAAGGGGTGCGCAGAAAATTTGCCTTTAATCTTATTAATGATAAACAAAAGGAATGCAAGCGCGAAGCGCGAGCCTAAAATTTTGAGATAATGGTTCATTATAGACCCTATTTAGTATCCGCGAGCGCGAAGCGCGAGCTGAATTTTTTTAGTTAAAAATTTGACTTAATTGTGCATATAACCTATTTAGTATTTGCGAGAGCGAAGCGCGAGCCGAAAAATTTTAGTTAAGTGTGTTTCAAATACCCCATTAAATATCCGCAGCGCGAAGCTCTAGTTGAAAATTATGAGCTTACTGAAAATGGAGTTTATTGTGCATTATAGACCCTATTTAGTATATGCGAGCGCGAAGCGTGAGCCGAAAATTTTGAACTCAAAATTGGAGTTAATTGTGCATTATAGACCCTATTAAGTGTCCGCGAGAGCGAAGCGCGAGTGTGTTGGAAATTATGAGCTTAAAATTTGAGATTATTATGCATTATAGACCCTATTACGTATCCGCGAGCGCGAAGCGCGAGCCGAAAATTTGGGTTTTAAAAGACATATGGAGTAATAAGGGGCACTTTTTTTATAAAAGAAAACTTAAAAGTGCCCCTTTTTACTATAAAGATGGCATTTTATTAGCCAATAAAAAGGGCACGTTTTAGTCATGAAACAGGGCACTTTAGGGTTGGATGAAGAAGTGCGGGGTGGGGGGTTAACAGTGCCCCCCCCTGGTCCCGCCGCCTCTGTTTGACATAATGTAACAATGGTTATCTACATGTAGCAACATTTTCTTTTTGTAAATTGGTGATAAAAAAGTAGTTATAAATAGGAATACAAATTTCTTTAAAAATTGTTCATATACTCCTGTTATTTCTCGAGTATAATTTTTTTAAAGTGATGTCGTGCTTTTAACTTAATGTCTTTAAGCAAATGTTTTGATAAGAACTGAACAATTAGGACAATTCGAAAATTTGAGGGGCATTTTGTTGAAAGATTCATGAAAAGCACGATTTTCATGTTATTCATACCCTTGGGGTACCCAGTACAAACTCTCATTTAAAGCCAGTCCGAACCAGCAGCTCTTATCAGTATTAAAAGTAATCAGTTGTTTAAAGAATAAGAAGTCAGCAGGAGTTGATAGAATAGATTCTTTCCTACTGAAAACATTTTCACTTGATGGCGGCGCGTCGGCGGCCCTCCGTTCGCTCTCCCCCCCTCTGCGTTCCCCCGTTTCGGCCTCCCTGTTCTTCCCGTTCTGCCCCGTTGCCGCCGTCCTTTTTTCCTTTCTTTTTCCTGTCCGCGTCCCCTCCCTGTTACTCTTCCTCTCCTTGGTCTCCTCCCCTCCTTTTGCCCTCCTTCTTTGCTCCTTGTCCCCCTTCCCTTCTCCTCTTTTTTCTTTTCTTCTCTCTCTCCGTTTCCCGGCCCTGGTTCTCCCGTCGGCTGCTGTCCGCCCTGTCTGCCCTCTTTCCTGGGCGCGCGGCCTGCTCCTGTGTGCCCCCCTGCTCTTCTTCCTGGCCCCCTTTTGCGGTTTCGCTCGGTGCCCTCCCTTGCTCGCTTGTTCCCTTTGCCCATCTTTTCCGGGTCGTGCTCCTCCTTCTCCCCTGTCTGCCCTTCTTTCTTCTTTTGTCGCCGCGCTTTCTTGCCGCTTCCTTCTTTGTGTTGTCTTCGCTGCCTTCTCTTGCTTTCCCCTCTTGCTTCCTCGTCCTCCCCTCTCTTTTGGCCCTTTCTCCTGTTTCTTTTGCTCTTTTTCTTCTCCTTCTTTTCTTCCTTCTCGTTTTTCCTGCTCCCCTTTTCCTTCCCTCTCCCCCTGCCCTGCTCTTCCCCTTGTCCCTGCTGTCTCCCTTGGTTCCTCGGTCCCCTCCGCGTCTGCCTTCCTCCCTGCCCTGCTCTTTCTGCCCTCGGCCCCGGCGCTTTCTGCCTTTCCGTCTCTTCTTTGCCTCTCTCTTGTCTGTTTCGCCTTCTTGTGTCCTGCCTCCCTTCCTGCTTCCTCGCCCCGGTGTTTGTCCTCCTGCCCGTTCCTTCTCCCCGTTCCCCCCGCCGCTGCCCTCCTCGGTCTCCCTGCTTCCCGCTCTTTTGGTCCGTTCCTTCTTGCTCTTCGTCCTCCCCCGTTCTTCTTCTTTTCTTCGCCTTCCTCTCGCCCTTGTCTGCCTGGGGGGGGGCGGGGGTCCACTGCTTCCTCCCGCCCTTCTTTTCCCGTCCCCTCCCCGGCCTCCCCTTTTTTCCCCCCTCCCGTTCCCCTTCTCCCCTTCGCCCCTTCGCTGCTGCCCTCTGTTCCTCCCCTTCTGACACTTGTGCTGTGCTGTGCGGCCTGCTGGCCCTCACTGCCTGGCGGCCCTTCCTCTTTCTGTTTTGTCCCCTCCCTTCGCTTTCATGCCCCGTCTCCTTCTGCCTTCTCCCCCGCTTTATTGCCGCTGTGTTTCCCCCGTCCTTCTGGTTTGCCCCGTCGCCCGCCTCCCCCCGCCTCCCGTCTTGCCCCCCGGGCCCCCCGCCCCCCCGCGGCGATCGTCCTTCGTCCGTTTCCTTCCCTCCCCCCTCCCCCCGCCTCCTCGCGGCTGTCCGCCCGGCCTCCTTTTTTTTTTTGCCTCCCTTCTCCGTTGGGGGCCTTGGCGCTCCCGCCCCGGCGCCCGCCCCCCCCCCCGGTTTGGTCGGTTTTTCTTGTGCCCGTGCCTTTGTGTCCCCTGCCCACCTTTCTTGGCCCGTTTCTCCGCTGCCGTCCTTTTCGTCCTCCTCCCTTCCGGCCCCTTTCCCCCCCCTTCCCCCCCTCGCCCCCTTGTCTTTCCCCCGTTGCCGTCCCCCTCGGCTCTGCTGTTGGCCTCTTCCTCCTTCTCCTTCCCCGTTCTCCCCTCTTTGTTCTCTCCCCGTTTTCCTTCCTGGCTGCCCTCCTTCTCCGCGTGGGTTGTGTCGGCTCACTCTGGCCCCCGTCCCCTTTCTCCCTTCCCCTTCGCCCTTTTCCCCGGCCCGTTTCTGTTTGTTTTCCTTTTTGTGCCTTTTCTCCTTCTTCTTCTTCTTTTTTTCCCCCTCTCTTTTTGCTCTTTCCTTTTCCTTTTCTGTTGCGCCGCTCCCTTTTGCTGGCCTCCTCTGTCCTGGCTCTCCCCCTGGGTGTTTTTCCCCGCTTCTCGTCCCCCCCCGCCCCCGCTTTCTCTCCCTCTGCGCTGGCCCGCCCCCTCCTCTCCGCTTCTCTTCCGCCCATCTCTCCCCTCCCTGCGTTCCTGTTCCCCGTCGGTTTTGGGGTTCGGTTCCCGGTTCCTGCCCGGGCCTCCTTTTCTTTTCTTTCCCGGCCTTGTCTGCTTCTTCTCCTGAGGTGTTCCCTTCTTTCTGCTGCCTGTGCCCGCCTCCCGCTGCTCCCGTCTCTGTTGCCTCTCCGGCCCTGCTTCTCCTCTTTGCCTGTCCCTCCTCGTTGTCTCTTCCGTCCGCCGCCCTCGGCCTCTCTGTCCTGTCTTGCCTTGCTGCTGGCCTCTTCTTTCCCCTCGCCTTGGTCCTTCTTCCCCCCTCCCCGTCTCCCCTTTCTTCTTTTCCTGCTCCTCCTTCTCTTGCCCCTGTCCTGTGCTTTTTTTTGTTTCGTTTGCCCCCCTGTCTTTCCTTGCCCCTGTTCTTTCGCGTCCTCCTTCTGCCCTGCCCTCTCCGTTTTGCCGCTCCCCTTTCCCTCCTTTCTTTTCTTTCTTTTTTTTTTTTTTTTTTTTCGCTCCTTGCCCCCTCTCTGCCTCCGGTCCCCTCGTCCCCTGTTCCCCTTCCTTTCTTCCTTTGTCCCCTGTTCTTCGTCGCCCCTCCTCCCTGTCTTTTGTGCTCGCCTCCTTTTTCGTCCTGTGTCCGTTTTGCCCTCCCGTTCGCCCCGCTTCCCCGGTCTTCGGGCTTGCCTCTTTCCTTTGTCCTTCCTCCTCGCCCTGCCCGCCCTCTCTTTGGTTTGTCCCCCCTTCGCCCCCTTCGCCTCTTCCTCCTCCTGCCTGCTTGCCTCCCGGGTGGTTTTCCCCCTCTTCCCCTGCTCCGCTCCGCTCGCCCGGTCTGTTTCCCCTCGCTCTGTTGTTGGCCTCCCTGTTCTTACTTTCGGGCCTGCTCCTGGCTTTGTCCCTTTCCTTTTGCCCCCCCCGCTGCCTCTCTGTCGCTGCCTTCTCTCCCCTGCGTCTCCTCGGCTCTGTTTTCGTGTCGCCCTGCCTGCCTTTTCTCTCTGCCTTCGGCTTCTACCCTCCCCTGTCCCCCCCTTTTGTCTTTTCTTCCGCCCCCCTCTGCTGCTCCGCCGCGGCGCCCTCCCCCTGTCCTTTCCCCCGTCTTTTGTTGTCCCTTTCTCCCTGCCCCCTCCTTCCCTGCGCCCTCCCCCGCTCTCCCTCCGGCGTCCCCTTTGTTTCCCTTTTCCGCGCCGCCCTGTGTTCGCTCTCGCCCTCTCCTGCTTTTTTCCCCTTTCTCTTTTCCTCACTTCGTCGCGTGCCTCTTTTTCTTCCTGTGTCCCCCCCTCTTTGTCCCTGTTCCCCTGCTGTTTCTTCCCCTTTTCCCTCGCTCGCCCGCCTCCACCCTGGCCTCTCTGGCCCCCCCCGCCCGCTCCTCCCTCCCGCTCCCTTGCCCCCCGCCCTCCCCGCCCTCTCGTGGCCGCGCTCCCTTTCCCTTCTTTCTCCCGCCGCCCTCGCCTTTTCGCCCTTCTCCCCTTCGCACCCTCGCTGCCGCCTTCCAGGCCCTCTTTCTTTCTTTTTCTCTCCTTTCTCGCCTCTCCTCGTGTTGTTGCCGCTCTGCCGCCGCCGCTGTCCCTTTTGTGGTCCTCGCGCGCCGCTCTGCCCCCCCCGTCCCTTTTCTTGCCCCCTGGGTGGCCCCCCGCCCCCCGCCGGCCCCTGCCTTGCGTGTTTTGGTTCCCGCGTGTCCGTGCCCCCCCCCTCGCTGTTTTTCCTCTTTTCTCGCCCTTCCTTTTTTTTTTTTTCCCTCTTTCTTTCCTCTTTTTTTCCCCCTTCCTCCTCGCGCCTCTGCCTTTTCCCCCCGTCCGGCGCCCGCGCCCCGCGCGCCTCCCTTTCTTTGTCGCGGCTGCCCCGCTCTTCTTTCGGCTGTTGCTTGCGCCCCCCCGCTTTCCTGCCCTTCCTTTCACTCGCTCGCTCTGTGCGCCCTTGCCCTGCTTGCCTCGGTCTCGTCCCGCCGCGCTCTTGGCCGTTCCGTGTTTGTTTTCTTCCCGTCTTCCTTCTCTCTTGCTGGCGGTCCTCCCTCCTTCTGCTTTCCGCGCCGCTCCCCTCCCCCCGCTCCCGCTTCCTCTTTTTTCTCGGGGCCCCGTCGTCTGTGGCTCTCCTCTTGTCGTTGGTGCTTTTTCTGGGCCCTTTTTGTCCTTGGCCCTGTCTCCCCGCCCCCCTGTCCCCCGCCCCTGTTGGCCCGCTCTGGTCCCCGTTCCCTGCTTTTCGCCTGCCTCCTCTCCGCGTTCGGCCCCCCCTTGTCCTCCCTTTGGCTTCCCTGCTTGGGTCCGCTCCTCCTCCTGTTCTCGTTTTTGGCTCCCCCGTGGCCCCGTTTCCGCTGTTCCGCTCTTTCCCCCTGCTCGCTCCCTCCCCCCTCCCTTTTTGTGCCTGCCCTCTCCCCTCTCCCTGCGGCCCTCTGCTTCCTTCTCCCTGGCCTTTCTTTTTGGGTTTTCTGCGGTGGCTCTTTGCCTCGCTCCGTCTCTTGTGTCGTTGCCCCTTGCCGTGGCCCTGCTGCGCCCGCTGGGCGTGGCTGGGGGGGCGGGGGGGGCGCGGGCCTGTCCTCCCCCATCCCTTGTCTGGCGCGCCCCCTCCAGTCCCTTCTCCTCTTCTCTCTCCCTTCTCTCTCTCTCTGTCTCCTCTCTATCTCTCTCTCTCTCTCTCTCTCTCTTCCCTTTCTCGTCTCTTCCGTCTCGTCTCTCTCTTCTCTTTCCGGCCCCTCCTGGCTCCGCTCCGTGCTTTGTTGGCCCTTTCTTTTCTGCCTCGGTGCGGTGGTCTCCCTCGTGTCTCTGTGTCGGCTCTTCCGTCCTGCTTCCTTTCGGCGCGCGGCCCGCGCGCCCGGCCCCCGCCGCCCCGTTCTTCTGGTGCCCCTGTCGTGCGGTTTCTCCTCCCTTGGCCCTCGTTTTTTTGCCTCTCTTGCGGCCCCTTTTTTTGTGCCCGTTTTTCCCTGCCTTTCCGGTCTCCTTTGCTTCGGTTTTCCTTTCCTCTGCCGCTGTTGCTCGTTTCCTTCCTCCTTTTTTTCCCCTGTTTCTGGGGTGTCGCTCCCGCCCTTCCCCTTCCTCCGGCCGCCTCCCTCGGCCCGCCCCCTTCCGCCGTGCCCCCCGCGATGGCTCCTCTCCCCCGTCCGTCGCTGCCTCCTGGCGCGGCCCTTTTCCTCTGGGCTGCGCTGCGGTCGCCTGTTTCCCCGCCGGCCGGGCCTCTCCGCGCTGTCCGGCCCTTATTCCTGGGCGCCGGCGCGCGCTGTTTTTCGTCCCCGCCCCCCGGCCTTCGCCTGCCCCCGTCCTCTCTTTCCCCTCGTGTGGTTTCGCCCTTGCCCCTTTCCTCTTTCCCCGTTCCTTCCCTCTTCCCCTTTGGCCCCGTTTTCGCCTTCTGCCCCCCGTCTTCGGCGCTTCGCGCCGCCGTTCCCCCCTTCCCCGTGCCTCCTCTCGCCCCGTGTTTTTCCGCGCCCCGCTTGCGTCCGGCCCGTTCTGCCGGGCCGCCGCCTGCGCCCCTCGCCGCCCGCGTGGCGCCGGCCGGTCTTGCCTCCTCCCTTGCTCTCTTTTCTGTTTTCCCCTTCCGGCTTGCCCTCTCCGCTCCTCCTCCTCCTCTCTCGGCCTGTTCTTCCCGCGCCTGCCCCCCGTGCGATTCCGCCCCCCCCCCCTACCTTCGGCGCTCCCTCCGCCCCGCTTGTTGCCGCTTCTTCCCGGCCTCCCTCTTTTTCCGGGGCCTCCGTTCGGGGGGGCCCGTCTCTTTCCCCCGTGCTTTGCCCGTGGTCTTTGGCTTTTTCCCCCCTGCTTCTTGGTTCTCTTCGTTTCCCGCTCTTTCCTTTCTGCCCCCCCGTGACCCGGTTCCCCGCCTCTGTCCTCGCCCCCCCCCCCCCCCCTGTGCGTGGCGGGGGGGGGGTGGGTTGCTGGCCTGCTCCCTTTCTCGCCGCCTTCTGCTCGGGGGTCCGTTTGATGGCTTTCCCTCCCCCCCCCCGTGCTCGGCCGTCGGCCCCTCCTTCCGCCCTCTCGCGCCGTTTCTCTCCGCCTCGGGCCCCCGGCTCCCCTGGGGGGGGGGGCGGGGTGGTTCCCTTCGTTCCTGTGTGCCCTGCTCTTCTTTTTCCTTCTGCCCTTCTCCTTCTCGGCCCGTCTCCTCCCTCCTCCTCTATCTGGTTTGCCTCTTCTCTCGCGCCTCCTCCTTTTCCACCCTGTCTCTCTGCGCTTCTCCCTGCCTTCCTCCCCTCCTCCCTCTCTCCCTCCCGCTCCCTCCCGGCCTCCTTCGTCCTTTCGCCCTCTCCCCGCCCCTCCCTCCCCTTCTCTGCCCCTGGGCCGGGGTCCCGTTTCGGGTTTTCTCGCCCTCTCCTTCCTTGCCCCCTTCTTGCTCCCCTTTTCGGCCCTCCGCGCTCCGTCCTCGGCCCCTCCCTGCCCCCTTTCCTCGTCCTCTTTTTCCTTCGCGCTCCCGTGTCGCCTGTTCTTCTTCGGCTTCCCCTCCCGCCTCCCTTCCCTCTCCCCCCTCCCCCGCCCGTGCTTCCCCTGCGCCTGTCCTCTCCGGTGCCCCGCCCGGTCGGTTTTGCGCCGCCTCTTGCCCGCCTGCCCGTGCCGTCGCCTCCCGCCTGGCTTTGCGGTCCGTTGTTCCCCCGGTTGTGGCCCTTCCCCTGCCGCTTCTCTGTCCCTCGTCTTGGTGTTCCCTCGCGGGGTCTGCCGGCGGTTTGTGTTGTTTTGGGCTCTGCGGGCGCGTGTCGGGCCGTCCGGGGCGCCCTCCCTCTTGGCTGTCTGCCGGGGCTGTTCCCTGGCGTGCTTTCCCTGTTTCGCCGCCTCGGCTCTTGCCCTGTCCTCGTTTGTGCCCCGGGCGTCTCTCCTCCTCTCCTGCCTCTGCCTTGCCTGGCGTTGTCCGCCGTTCCCTCTCGGCTCGCCCCCTCGCCCCGCCCTCCCCCGCCTTCCCGCCCCCTTTTTGCCTGGGCGCCCTCGCCCTCCCTCTGGGTGGGGCCCCTTTCTTGTCCGCTGCCCCGCCCGGCGTTCCACCCGGCCCTCCCTTGCCTCCTGCGCCCTCTTTTCTTCGTCGCCCGTGCTCCCGGCGCTCGTCCCTCTCCCTGCCTCCTTCCCCTTTCCCGCCCGTTTTTCCTTCTTCGCTTCTCCTCGGCTCTTTTGCCGGCCGTCTCTTTGTTCTTTTTGCCCTTTCTGGCGCTGCCTCGTCCCTCTCCGGCCCGGTGTCCCGTTTTGTTTGCTCCTCTGCCCCTCCCTCCCCTCCTGCTCTCCGCCTGTTTTCCTCCTGCCCCCTTCTTTTCGGCGCCCCTTTGGCCCCCCTTTTCGCTTCCCGTCCCGCGCCTGGTTGGGTCCTCCCCTCCTCCCTTTTCCCCCTCCTCGCCCCGCCCCTCTTCCCCCTTTTCGCCCCCACTCTCTCCCCTCGTTTCGCCTTCTTCCCCCTGCTTTTGGCTCTCTCGTCTGCTCTGCGCTCTCGCCGCCCGCTTTTGTCTTCTTCCTCCCCGCGCCTGCCTGCCTCTTCCTCGTTGGCCTTCGCGTGCCCTTCCGCGTTGTGCTCTCGTTTCCCCCTCCGTCCTCTTTTCCGTTCCCCCGCCCCCTCTCGTCGCGTCGCCGCGTCCCGGCCGCTCTCGTCCTCTCGTTGCTCGCCCCTCCCCCTCTCCTGCGCCTGCCCGCTCGTGTTTCCCCTCTTTTCGGCGTCCCCTCTTTGTGCCCTGCCCTGTGTGTCTGTGGTCCCCTCTTCCCGCCCCCGCTTTCCTTCCTGTTGCCCGTTTTTCTGTCTCTCTTTGCTTTCGTCCCCCCCGTTCTGCCCCTCTTGTGCCGCCGCGCCCCTTGCCCTTGCGCCCTCTCTTGTTCTGGCGCGCTGCCTTCCTGTCCTTCCGCGCGCGCCCTACAAATCGCGTGATGTTCCAAAATAGATCCCGTTTCCCTTCTCTCCGCCTGCCTATCCCCCGCTCCCGCCGCTACACCGGTGCCAGCGTCTTGATGATCCCCAAAAAAACCTTTATACAACAACCGTGTTTCTCCGACACAACACGTCACGCATCCGCATTTTCTTAACACACAAAACCTCTCCACCACCACTCTCTACTCAGACACCTTTTTTCCTCTGCGCGCCCCGCTTCCTCTCGCCGCACGACACTTATCCCCCCGTTAGCACCTCCCTCCTGTCTCTCCCGCTCGCTCGCCTTTTCGCTCTCGCCTCGGCCGCTCGCTCGGTCGAATACACCTTGCCGGACTGCCTTAGTGTTTTGTCCCATCGCCTTCTTTCTCGGCGTTCCCTTCTCTTCGCGCGTCTCTTCGCCCTTTCAATTGACACTTAATGCACCCCCGATATATCTTATTATATTTCACAGCCCGGCGCGCACACACCTCGGCGACGCGAACACCTACGCAACACCCTCACACCATTCACTCGCTCTTTCAACACATATATTTCCACCTCGAACACAGATATATAAGAGATCACATAGAGAATTTATCGCTCACTTCTACACTTCCTGTTGGCGCTCATCTCTTTGCCCCTGACACACATTAGCACACACACCACACACAATACACTCTCCCCCGGCCACATTGGCTGGACAGATACCGCGCCTGCGACACACATCTCTATTCTCTGCTTCGCGCATCACACGCAACATCGTCCGTCACTCCTAACGACCTGCGCCGCCGCCCACCATCAGATCAGCATCGACACACCATCACCGGACGCCGCCCGTCTTGCTTTTCTGGCTTTTACTAGACACACACACAACAACAAAACACACAACCGTTCTACACACACGGCCTCTCGCTCGCTTCCCTCTTCTCTCTCCCCCTGTTTTCCTCCTCTCTCGCTCCTCTTCTCCTTCTCGCCGCCCTCCGCTCTCCTCCCACTTTGCCTCACACTACGCACTCTACACTCTCTCTCCACTCTCAACTACATAGAGCACACTCAATGAATAAATGACAAGTGCGCCATTACATCCCACACCCGCCCGCGCCTTTGGCTCCCGGCCCATTTGTCCCCGCCGCCCTGGCTCTCGCTTTGTCTCACTATAAAAAAAAAAAACATCAGAAAAAAAACCGCTCTCCTCGCACCATCTCACGCGCTTCTCTCTGCCTCCTGTGGCGGTTCCCTTTTGTGTTCTCTATCTTCTCTTGCCCCGCCACTCCGGCGCTTCGGGCCCTCTGTCCTCTGCCCCCGCTTTTGTGCCCTCCACGCATGTTCCTTGGCCCTCCTCCCGGCTTTTCTCGCTCTCGCTGCTTCGTTCCTGCCCCTGCCCCTTCCTTGCCCCCCGGCGCAGTTCGTCCGCCCGGGCCCACTCTGTCCTCCTTTCTCCCCTGCTCTTTGTCCCACTTGCGGCTGGTCCGTGGTCCGTCGGGCGCCGGGTTCTCTTCCCGGCGCCCTGGGCCTGGGCCGCCCCCTCTCCCTGTCCCCTCGCTCGTCTATGGGGCCGGTGTCTTTCGCGTTTCTCCCTTCCGCTGCACTCTTCTGACTGCTCGTCTCTCCCGCTCTCCTTTCCTCGCTCCTCCTCCCGCCTTGGTCCCGCAGTCTTGCCTCCGGTCCTGTTCCCGCGCTCGCCCCGTCCCCTCCCGGCTGCCTTGCTCCCTGCCTTTCCCTCCGCCCCCACCCCGCGCGCGCTCTCCATGCGTGTTGGCTGGCTTCCCCCGCGTCCCCTCCCGCGGGCTGCTGCCGGGCCGCCTCTCCGCCCCGGGCTTCTTTGCTCTTCTGCCGGTCTCCGCTCCTGTCCGCGCCCCCTTGTGCTGGTCCCACTGTCGCCCGTCGCCTGTCTGCCTTTCCCTCGTTCTTCCTTCCTCTCTCCTGTCGCCTTCCCCCGGGTTTCCCTTGCGCCCGTGTCGCCTACGTCCGGCCGCTCTTTGGGTTCGCCCCGCCCCTGCCTCGCGGCTTTCCTGGCTTGGCTTCCTCGCCCCCGCCGTCTCTTCGCCTTCCCCCCCGCCCGCTTTCCTCCGTGCTCCCCTCTTCTCGTGCTGCCCCTCTGTCCCGTGCTCTCGGTGCTCCTTCCCCCCGCCCCTGCTCCGCCCCCTTTCTTTTTGCCCCTCTTTTCTGCGCCCTCCCCTCTGCCCGACTCCTCCTGCAGGCCTTCTTCCTGCCTTCCTCTCCGCGCTCTCCGCGCCCCCCCTGCACGCCCCTGCGCCCGGCCCGCCCTGCTTTCCTTTGCTCCCCTTCCCGGTGTCTTTGGGGGCCACTAGCCTTCCTCGTCTTTGTCGCCCCCGGCCCCCGTTTTCCCCGCGGCCGCGCTGGCCCTCTTTCGCTTCGGCCTTGCCCTTGGCGCTCATTCCTTGCCTGTTCCGCGCCCCGGGCTCTTCTCCTTCGCTCTGTTGCGACGCCCTCCTGCTCATATCCCGAATCTCTCTCCCCTGCTCCCCGGCCGTCTTTTGCCTCTTGTTCTTTTCTTAGCTCCTGCTTCTTTCGCTTCACCCCCGCCGCTGCCCGCCCGTTTCCCTCTTTGGCCGCCGCGTCTCCACGTGCCTCCCTCTGCGCCGTCTTCTTGCTCTTCTATGTCCCCCCCCCGCCTTTTCAGCTGGGGTTCCGCCCCTCTTCTTACCTTCTTTTCTTCCGGTGCTCTGGGGTCGCCCTTTTCTGCGGCGCCCCTCCCCCCTCTTCTTACTGCCCAGCCCCGCTCCTTCGCCGTTCCTTCCTCCCGTCTCCCACGCCTTCCCTGTCGTTCCCGCCGTCTGTGCGCTTGGCTGAGGCCCCCGCTCTTTGCCATCCGCGGCGGCGGGCACGCCTTTGCCCTGGGGGGTCCCGCTGGCCCCGGGCCCTTTTTTTTTCTGCTCCGGGGCCCCTTGCGACCCCCCGGCTTTTGCGCCAGCGTTCCGCTCCGCCGGGGTGGCGCCGCCACTTTGCCTTTCCTCTTTCTTCCTGCTCACTCCCCGGCACTGCGGCGCGCCGCGCGCGCCTCCCCTTTTGCGCTCCTGGTTCCTTTCTCGCCCCTCTTTCGTCTCCGCGCGCGCGCCGCGACGCAGGCTGACCTTTTTCGTTCCCCCTTTGCATTCCTTGTGCTCTCCCTCTTTCGTCCTTTGCGCCGCGCGCAGCGCGCGCCGCCCCAGTTTTCGTTCCGTGTGTTTCCCCTCCCCCCTTCCCTATCCGCCGCGCGCCGCTCTCGTTGCCCCTTCCTGCGCTTCTGCCCCTGGGCGTTTCCTTGTGGCCTTCTCGCCCCTCTTCTTTCGTCTCTGCGCCGCGCGCCGCGTGCGCCGCCCCTTTTGCACTCCCCCTTGGCTTCCTTGTTGCCTTACTCGGCCCCTCTTTCCGTGTCCGCGCGCGTCGCCGCGGCGCGTGGTGTTGGCGCCTTCTGCGCTTACCCTTGCGCTTCTTATGCCTTCTCGCCCCTCTTACCGTCTCCGCGCCGCGCGGCCGCGCGCGCCGCCCCTTGGGTTTTCCCCGCCCTCTGGCGTCCTCCGGGGCCTTTTTTTCCTCACCCGCCCCCTTCCCCGTGCCGCCTTTTCCTCTCCCCGACTTTGGCCTTTTATTACGCCCCCTCCCGGGCCCCGTTTTTTCGTCCTGCCCCGGGGCCCTTTTCCGGGTGGCTGCCCCCGTGGGGGGGGGGGTCCCGATGCCCGCCCTGCCCCTCACTGGTCCGCCGCCTCTGTTTTGCCCCTCCTGTCCCCTGGTTCCTCCTCCATGTAGCCCCTTTCTTTTTGTCCCTTGGTGCTCGCCGTCGTTCTCCTTCCGCCTCCCCCTGTCTTTCCCCCTTGTTCCTTCTCCTGTTGCTTTCTCGAGTACTCCTTTTTTTCCCGTGCCTGTTCCGTGGCTTTTCCCTTCCTGTCTTTTCCGCCCCTGTTTTGCTCCGCCTGCCCCCTCGGCCACTTGCCTTTGCGGGGCCTTTTTGTTGCACGCTTCACTGCCCCGCCCGCTTTCCTGTTCTTGCCTACTTTGGGGTCCCCGTCCCCCCTCTCCTTTCCCGCGCCGTCCGCCCCCCACGCTCTTATCCGTCTTCCCGCATCCGTTGTTTCCCGCCTACGCACGTCGCCGGCGTTGACTCGCCTCGCTTCACTTTCCTCCTGCCCCCTTTCCCTTGCACTTGTTTCCCGCTCTCTCCTCTCCATTACTCCATCTCTCTCTCTCCCGGTGCCGCTTCCCTCCGGTGGCCCGTTGCCGGTGCTTCCCCTGCCTCCGCCCGGGGCTCACCCTTTTTCGCTCCTCCTTACCGCCCTCTTCGTTACTTCCTGTTTTCCCCGCTTTTCGCCCCGCCTCCTCCCCCCGCCTTTACTCCGTCTCTCCGACCCCCCCTCTCCCTTGGCCTGCCTGCACCGTCTGGTTTTCGGCCTTCCCTCCCTTGCCCTGCTCTTGCTCAGGTTACCGCTGCCGTGGCTCCATTCACCCTGCTCCGGCTTCTCTCCCGGGGGCCACTTTTTTGGTTTGCTCTCACGCCCCGGCCTTCGCTCGTTGCCCCAACTTCTCTCACCGCCCATGGCTTCCTCTTGAGTGCCTGGCCGCGACTGCTCCCGTGGTTTTGTTTCTCCCTCTCTCTGTCATCGTCCCAATGTCATCCCTTCCCTTCCTCCTTTTTCCTCTCGTGCCTTGCTCTTCTCCTGGTGTCCCGCTACCGGCTGCCCTTTTTGGGCCTCTCTTGTTCCTCCTCTCCCTCCCTGCCCTTCTCTGCACGTGTTCTCATCCTTGCCGTTTCCCTTGTCCGGCCGCTGACTCCCTGTTCTCTCCTCCTCCATCCCGCTCCTTTGCGGTCCCGTCCGTTCTGCCTTCTGACTTCCCATCTCTTTACCGTGGCTGCTCCGCCTCCTTCTATCTCCTTGTGCCTCCCCTGTCTCCCTGCTGCTCGGCTCCTTCTCTGCTCCTACCTATCCTCCCTCTTCCCTTTGCCCTCGTCCTCCTCTTCATTCGTCAGGTGCCGCCCCTCCACCTACTTTAGGACGCTGCCTATCGCCTCTCCCTTCACATTGGCCTTGCCCTTCCGCGCCCTTTCTAAAGCCGGTTGGGCCCTGGTACGCTTTCTCGGCCGGCTACCCTCTCTCACGCCCCTTCCCTACCTCTCCTCTATCCCTCTGTTTATCACTTATCCTCCTTTTGCCTCCGCCGCTCTTATTGGCCCCCCTCCACACTCCTTTCTGGGCCCCCTTCAACCACTTTCAATCGGGCGGGCGCCTATTCTTAGGATACCATACATTCCATACTTCAATTTTCCAATTTCCACGATATTCCTAAAATGGGAAACCTTAAAACAAGACGTAGTAAAAGGCACCATGTATATTATGTGATGTATAAAGATTTACATTATTTAAAACTCCCTCATTATATGCAAATAACTGATAGTCCACAAGAAACAAACTTATGCTCTAAAGATGCTGAAAGCTTAGTACTACTAAACCAAACTTAATTACTGGTAAGCGACCTTTCTCCTATCCGGGATACTAAAATGTATATGACCTAATGATACTTACTCCATTCAGATAGCACATGGTACAAACCACTTAACTCTTTTTCAAAAAATGACCTACAAGGAATGGATCGAAAGGTTTTTATTTGTCAAACCTTTTGGTACAATGGGATGGGGAGGGGGAGAGGGTTTGGGATTTTTGATCATTTTATTGGTAATTTATGTAATTTTACATTTATATGTTTAAATCATTTTATATTAATTTTTCATAATGCTTTATGTTTTGTAGTACTACGGCGGACCTCTAGAGGAAGAACAGAGCCATTGTATGTAAATGGTTCTGAATAGAGCGTTCCG
>CALNVZ010003426.1:35498020-35570991 GCA_940671915.1 Paracentrotus lividus
CCTCCGTATCTATATTATGTTATATTATTACTCTGTATCATGTATCATGTTTGATTTTTATACGGAAAATAAAACCATACCATACCATCAGTAGCGGACGCAGCCTGACGTCACACAATAAAAGTATCGGGCCCATGCGTAAACATAATAGAGCCGCTATTGTCCCCAGAAAATTGGGCCCGACAAATGTATTCAATTCGGATATCTTGAATCCGCGCCTCCTTATGTCACCACCTCAAGTCCTCAACTACTCAATTCTGCCCTGATTCCTAACCCATGATGCAACTTCCTTTGTAGTGTAGTCTTATAATACAGACCGATTTAAATGATAACACACCTTTTCACTAGTCGATAAATTCACACCGCTATAATGATATTACCAAGTACCAAAGTAAATACTTTTCACCTCAAAACATTATAGTCACCCAATAAAAATTAAATTATATTTTAATTCATTGTTGATAGTTATCTCAAAAGGTAGGGGAGACCGGGGATGGAAGTTACAAAATTCACATTTTGGGCCAGATAATTCCAATGAAAGAACTCACGCACTCCATTTTGGGTCTGTAGTTAGCCTATAATGTTTGCTAAAACCTGAGGCATATAAAACTTAAAAACATGTAAACACTAATTAACTACAGCTTAATTAATGAAGACATTTTTTGTAACAACCTACCCCGTATACGGGGTAAGTTGTTACACCATCGAGGGTAAATTGTTAACAATATGTAAACATACGGGATAGTGACATGTGTAAATCTCTATACCATACATTTTTTTCAACATTTCCAGTTTCTTGGCAATCGTTTAACAGAAGATCAAGTAGAGCTCTAGATAGACAAAAAGTAATTATAGAAACATAAAAATATTAAACCTGAAAATTGAGACAAAATGTAAGTTTACATATGTAATGTAATTGGGTATAGTTGTTACATTCGACATGGGTGTAGGTTGTTGTAGCAACCTGCCCCATGTGTGATTTTACATACAAAATCAACTGTAGCACAGCCATTAGGCAGAATTACAGGGCATGGCTAGTGGTATATTAGTGACTAACATGTAGGGGAGACTGGGGTAATTTATGGCCCCTTTTCACATTTCCTATTACTACTATTAAATGAAAAGTCCAATGATATTCTAAATAATTTTTTGTAAAAATACAGTCTGTCCATATACCTATAATATAAAAAAGGAAAGTATAAACCTCTGCTTCTCATTTGCATTATAATTACCATTATGTTAACAACTTTGGGGGGCCATAATTACCCCACGGGTTGGGGTATTTATGGCCCCTATTGTACGACTGTATGAATTCAAAGATATTATGCAATTAATGATGGTATTGTATAATAAAATGTTGTTGGGTATTCCTAATACACTTATCAACCACCAACAATGATTAATCAATAATTGATTCAGCCAAATTTGAAATTGCGCAATCAAAGCACTACATATATATATGTACAAAATCGTACAAGTTATGTCCCCATCTACGCTTATCTGCCCTTATACACTGTTTATGCATTGGCGGCCATAATTACCCCTAATGACATTTTCAATTTGATTCCCCTTTACAGCTCTACTATTGAAGATATTCAGGTGGACGTTTTCTGTTGTGTTTTTTACTTCTATTGTTTCAGTTTCAATCAAAGTTCATCTTAAATGATTTTAATTAATGATATCACACCCCACATAAAAAAGCAGACTTGCCACTTTTCAACGAACAGAATAGTAATTGCTGTACATTTTAAGCTCCCCTAAGCACAAAATTTCATGCAATGGCTTATTTTTCTCATATGATAGTAGGAGAGTTTAGCTAGGCATCGTGTTAAAATAAATTATCATTGTGTAATGCACAAAGAATTATAGATCTCAAAGACAAAGGGGCCATAATTACCCCAGGCCATAATTACCCCGTCTCCCCTACTATATTTACAATACAGATTTTCATCATGTGCCTTCAGTTTGAAGAGCTATTACAATTTTCAATTTTTGTCAAAAATTTACTTGAACTGTAAAAATGTTTTTTGTTGATTTACTTTTAATAAACAACGGAGAAATCTCACGACCGGCAGTCGCCAGTTTAGCACATCCTCTTCTGTTTCCAGCTTAGCACACTGAGAACTGTAACAACTGACCCGTGTAACTTCCATCACCAGTCCTCCCTATCATTTAAGACAAGCTATTTATAACACACTCAACATAATGAGGGTGTTGATCAGTTCGCTTTCGCTTTAATGATGATGACTATCATATTTTCTTCAAAATGACCGACCTGAGTCAAGTTACATGGTCTTGAAGCCATTGGGAGTTAAAAAAAAGAAGTACCCAATGTAAAAAAAACTTTGTGAAAGTTAAAAAAAGTGCAAAGTATTGTGTTACAAAATGTAGCATAATAGCAGGGTTAATTTTTATCTGCGTTTTTTCTTCAAATTTAGCTAATTCAAAATAGAATTAAAGATACACTTATTTTTGAATGCCTTATTAAGTTGAATATATAGGTATGTTCGGTGTTTGTAGTGTGTATGATATTCAGTATTCACTTAAACTTGTAGGCCTCTATATATTTTCTATAATTTTTCATGCGTAGAGACCTTATGGTGTTATGCGTTGACTAAGAATTTTACTATTATATTATTTTATTAAAAATCATTTAAAGTCCCAGACCGGACCGAGAAATGAAAACCAAAATTACATATAAACGAAAGCTAATATTAATATTCATAATACAACAATTCCCAATTTAAACATTTTTATCTTTCCATCTAGAAAGTATTTCATTAAAAAGGTGATCGAACCTCAACCAGGCCATCCCTCCCAAGTACTCGAAAAGTACCCTATTATAGTGGCGCGGCTGATGACGTCAAAGAAGTTTAAGGGAATGCTACTGCCAGGCATGATTGGGTTTCACCTTTAGAAACATGTTTGTATGCTATGTCAGAACAATAGACCCCATGTGTGCTAGAATTCTTTGTTCTGAATAGCAATACAAACGTGTTTTCTAAAGGCGAAACCCAATCATGCCTGGCAAGTAGCATTCCCTTAAACTTCTTTGACGTCATCAACCGCGATATTAAAATAGGGGTAACTTTTCGAGTATTTGGAGGGATGGCCTGGTTGAGGTTCGATCATCTTTTATGAATACTGTTATGAAAATTTATTTTATTTTGGGGGTATTTAATGTTATATCGCCTACTTAGCTTTCAATCGATGTCAGGTTGTATTTACTCCGTCGACGGTCTTTAATCATCTGACTTGACTCTTCACATTTCTAGGTGTCGTAAAAAGACCACACTTGACTTTTTTATCTGACAGACTGTCAAATCAACGGTGATTTCTATCCGAGACCTCAAATTTTATGAACACATAGGGGAGACCTGGGGGCATTTCATGAAAGGACTTGTCGGACGTTTATCCGACAAATTTGTTCTAGGCCAATCAGATGCAAGCATTTCAGTAGCTTATAACAGTGTGTCGGATAAAACGTCCGACAAGTCCTTTCATGAAACGCCCTCCGGGGAGCATTTCATCAAAGGACTTGTCAGACGTTTTATCCGACAAACTGTTATAAGCTACTGAAATTCTTGAATCTGATTGGCTGAGAGCAAATATGTCGGATGAAATGTCTGACAAGTCCTTTGATGAAATGCCCCCCTGGAGGGCGTTTCATGAAAGGACTTGTCGGACGTTTTATCCGACAAACTGTTATAAGCTACTGAAATGCTTGCATCTGATTGGCTGAGAGCAAATTTGTCGGATAAAATGTCCGACAAGTCCTTTGATGAAAAATTATGAGATCTTACACTGTAAAAAAAAAAAATTTTATTTTTACATCAAATCTGCTGTCAGCAGAGTCGCCATAAAAAATGTAATTCAAAAAACAGTTTTGTTGTAAATTTCTCCTCTAAGAATTTATGAAAGAAAAGGGGAAAAAATCATTAGAGTTCTATAGCGTACATATTTGGTTAAAACAGAACAAATGTGTTACTCCTGATGTATATTTTGTATTTCTCATGTAATTGTTTGCAGGAGAAATTTACAACAAAACTGTTTTTTAAATTACATTTTTTATGGCGATTCTGCTGACAGCAGATTTGCTGTAAAAATACAAATATTTTTTTACAGTGTAGGAATCAAATGATATTCCTGATGTATAAATAGTGTTTATGAAGACAGAGGTCTAAATTGTTTCTTACTTTTAAACCACATTTTATTCCATGTATTATGCTGTCCCACTTGCCCCAACTTGACGGGGTAAGTGGGACAATGGAGTAGTAATGATTAACTGCCACCTTTACCTTCATTTGGCGGAAATTTTAACCAAAATATTTATAAAACGTTTATATCTAAATGAACTTTAAAAGGAACTATATGATTGCTTTATTGAGTATTTTATTTTTTTGTAAAGCATGCGTAAATGCTTAGGTGTCCCACTTACCACAACTTACCCTATACTCGAAGAAAGAGAGAGAGAGGGGGGAGGATGAAAGAGAGAGAAGAGAGGGAGAGAGAAAGAGTGAGAGAGAGAGAGAGAGAGAGAGAGGGGAGAGGAGGAAAAGAAAGAAGGAAGAGAGAGAGAGGTGTGTGTGTGTGTGTGTGTGTGTGCGCGTGTGTGTGTGGTTTGTTTGAGGGTGTGTGTGTGCGTGTTATATCTATATATATATTATATATATATATCATTAGGTTTCACGTATTGGCATGTAAATCAAACAAAAAACAAATGTTGTAATGCATTTTCGCCAATTTTTATTCAATTTTTCTCAAATTTTCGACGGTATTGCCTCCGTCTTCTCATTGTAAATATTTTCTGAGGAAGACGGAGGCAATACCGTTCGAAAATTTGAGAAAAATTGATAAAAATTGGCGAAAATGCATTACAACATTTGTTTTGTTTATATATATATATATATATATATATATATATATATATATATATATATATATATATAATATATATATAATATATATATTAAATATATATGGCCATGTGTCACAAGTTGGGGTATTGAAAAGGGTGGAGGCGTTACATTTTGGAGGGAAAATTATCACATTTTTTCACATAGCATGAAAATGATGTACAGTCATAAGCTGTGGCAATAATTCATATTGTAGATAATTCATCAGGCTACACGTCTGTGAAGTTTCAGCTTCGTTATGCTCATAGTTTTAATACAAAGAACTTTTTAGTGGAGTAGGGGCAAGGGGTGGAGGATCCTACGGTGGAGGATCCTACGGTGAGGCAGTGTTAAGCATAGGGAATTCTATCTTTGTTACTTTCTTATTGTTTGCTGGTTAATCTTTGCAGCCAATTGGTCTTTAGGGTTGAGTGATATATCATTCTCTTGGATTTATGTGGTTCTAGATAAATGTGAAGAAGATTTTAAATTAATTTAATCAATTAATTAATCAATTAAAACTACTTAATGCACACATCTTCATAGACATGCATTGCAGGCATCAAAAATTGTCACATGCAATTTTTAACAATAATTGTCATTTCGCTATTTCTTTGCATGCATGTAAATACACAATTAAGTCGAAACATATTACTTGCAATAAACTTTGTTTGAGTTGTAATCCAAGTGTAATAAACAGGATTTCTGCCCTATTTGCACTATTTTCTTTCTTTTGACACCCTGTAGCGCGGTTAGAAATATATTTTGTATTACAAGTTTATATTTTTTAGAAGCATAGCGTCTTATTTACAACAATCCACTATGATTCATTTCATTTGGTGAAAAGATTAGAAATTATTCGCCGGTAAAATTTTGAAGTTTGTAAACCATTTTTCTGTACACTCTGTATAGCTTTATGACACACCTATACAGGCACAAAAATATGTTAATCATCCTCCTTTCAATATCTGCTTTCAAAATATATATACTTTTATTACATGTCTGACTTATACTAGAACAAGAGATGTTTGATTGTGACAATGTACATTCTACATTTTTTGACATGTAACGCATTTTCCACCCAACTCATGACATGTGGCCATATATATATATTGGTCGATTCCAGCGAAGTGTACACTGTGTTTTTGATCATGTTCAGGCCAATAAAAAAATCCAAAAAATGTAGACCTCATTTGCGTTTATGTATCCGCACCGGTGACTTATTCGTGCCGCATTTGTTCCAACTTCATTTGAAGTGATTTTTTTAACGATTTAAAAATGCCATTTTTGGCCATTTTGGAAAAAAAAAAAACTTTTTTTTTCGCGACCAAACTTTTTAAAGAAATCATCAAATAATTTAGATTCAAGTTGTATTTTAGGATGGCACACATCTCAGGAGAAATTGTACCAAATTGAATAATATAGGGCAATCCAAACAATCTCTGGAATTTTTTTTCGAGTGGTAAATTTGGATGTTACTACGAATACAGCTTTTTAAAAGCTTATAAACCATACTAGATATACGAAGTACGGCTCCTAATTGCCGTACAGAAGCGCCTCACCTCCCTATCGACATGCATTGTTCCCGGTGACATTGCTTTCTTTGTTAAACTGGCAGAAGAGGTCAAAGGTCCGAAATTTTCGTGTGTCAAAAAATTCAGTTACCTACGAATACACTATAACCACTCCATTTCTATACCTTAAGAGATTAGTGACAAATATTGTAGGGAAAGTTGACAACAATGTCTTGCTGACGTGTGTAAACTTTTATCATCCTTGAACAATAGGTTTTTGAGATATTGCCTATAAGTGCTGTATTTCGTAGGTAACATTGACATTCCGAATGTACCTACGAATAAAATAGCATAGCGTGTTTCTGCATAATTTAGTAATTGTCTTGAGACTAAAGTTACAAACTTTTGTAGTTCATTTGTCTATAATAGGAATTGTGTGAAATTTTCTTGTTTAGAATCTTATGTTTCATTATGTTCGACATTTTCCTATTAATGTAAAATAATTTATATTTTTTAATATTATAGTTGAGAAGTATTTTCCTCTGAAACAATTTATTATCAAGTTTAATTTTTTCGTAAGCGCTTATCAAGTGGGGAAACTCTTTCAAATTTAATATTAAAAAAATATAGCTTTTTATAGGATAATAAAAACATGGTAGCATTTCCTGCAGTGGTGTCACTGTATTCGTAGGTAACAATGTGTATCGAGGTAACAATGTAACGTAAACTGTCATTTTCGGTTTACAATTAACCTCACATTCTTTTTTCTTTATGGAAAGGAGGAATAGTCCCAATAGATATTGGGACATCGTTTGACCCAATAATATAAGTTATTTTATTGTATTGGTGATTATTAGATTTGAAGTAAAGTGCCCAAATTATAGCTTATTGCATTATTCGGATTAACAAAATCCTTTTTTCCTATTTCATTCAAGGCACGTTTGCCGATTGGCACAATCTGTAATCACAGATGTGAATTACCTTCTCTAATTTTATTTCAAATAGGAAATGAATAATATTTACTGAGATGGATTTTCATTACTTATAAAAAAATAAAAACAAACTAAACGTTGATTTTTTTTTCCCGACTTATCCTTTTTAGATTCTATTTATCAGTGTTTATGTTTCTTATTAATAAATTCAATCTGGAGTTCAATACAAAGCAACTTGCCCCATTCTTTAAGTTATCTTTAATTCCAAATTGGGATTTCATGCGTATTTACTCAGACCTCATAATTTCATAAGTTATCGAAACCATGTTGATTAAAGTAAAGGTGACTTCATTTTCATTTTATTTTTGATGAAAATGAAAATGATGTAAAAGTGACAGATGCAGACGTATATCGCTCTCTTTAATCATACAGTGCAGCAGAATTCAATGTGGTTGGATATTCAGCCTGGATGTGTGTCATTGACGTATTATATTCTCTCAAAATACTTTGATTTTGGTACGTTCGAGCAGAGGTTTTAATTCTTTCCAATATTCATATCATATCAAGAAACAGTCAGTTATGAATATTTTAACTCATAGGCAGTTCAAGACAGTCACTGTTACCCACAAATAGTATCATTGAATAAGATAACAGAATGGATAATCATATGTGCATGTAAGTCGCTAGATATATACGACGATACAATACAACATTTTTCTATTATTAGTTAAAGGAAGGGTATAATGAATATGTAGATTTTAAATATATAGCTAATATGATGTAGCTAAATATTTGTTCATTTATGGTTTCACGCTTATGTAAATATTGATTCAGAATAAACGTGAGGAAGAATGCCTATACCAGTTGGTGAATCATTAAAAAAAAGTGCTACATCTATAATGTAATGTTCGTCGAAAAACATTTGATTACTTTTTTTTTTCGAATTATGTTAAAGTATTTATGTAGACAGAAGATATCGTATTCATTTTTATTGTTGGCTAGGGCTGATGCTATTAATAAATATTCCCAATAATTATTCTCATGTGTGAATCTTTTAGTTTAGAGTTTATCATTTTAATCGGTATTTATGCTTGTTATCAAGCACAATGTTGAGAAAAATACCTTACACTTATTAGTACCAATAATCTTGATTAAAAGATATAAACATACGATAAACAGGACAATATGACGTTTTGGGTTAAAGTTAGTGTTTCCCCAATACTTGGTAGTATGTTCCCATATATTGGCTGAGAAAGATATTTTTCACAAGAACAATTAGTTTGATATCCCTACACGATTATTATATCAATTGGATCCAACAAATAGTTTAAAATATACATGTAAGCCAGTTATACCTATGTTACCTACGAATACATTAGCTGTTACCTACGTATACATATGTTTCTACCTCTTCTATAACAAAAGTAATGGCGGATTCCAAATTTTTTAGGTTTTAATGAGAGTCATTCTCTTTTCTTTCAGTAAGATATGACATATTTTAATTAGCGTCGTGAAGATTAAACAATGCAAACTGACACAACCCCATGTTTTTCAAACAGATTGTCTTAAAACTAAACTTTAATGAGATATGGCAAATACAAGGAAATTAGGAGCACAAGCCCTGCTCTTACCGATTTTAACTATTGTTAGAATCTTATTGATGGAATGAATGACATTTGGAAGGAAAATGTATAATTAGGAGGCAAAATTCTGACTGTATCACATTAGGTAGTTATTCGTAGGTAACATGCAAAAAATATGTTTTATTTTACCCTCTGCCACAAAGTCAATTGGAGATTAAGCGTGGCAATTTATCACACGGATAGGTTGATATGTTGACTTTTAGTGGGTCAAAGGAATAAATCATCAAAGAGGTTCTAAATTGGACTCAACTTTTTCGCCGTGTCACTTTTCGCTGAATCGACCAATATAATGCATGTATATATAAAACCCCTCAAAAATGTCTTGCAATTCAACTTTGAGCCCTCATATCTTTTTATTTGATTGTTTATGATGGTTAAATTTGATATCATTGGAAAGTTGATTTATTCCTTGTCACATTGATACCCCTTTGTGATGGTTATGTTATGCTTGAATGCACAGTACTCGCAAACTCGAATGAAAGTCAGAAAGGAAAGTTCCAATGATATGGCTATTGCTTACATCGAGTTCTTAACTGTATAAAAGGTTTGTGTTTCTTGTGTTTGTTTGGTTTGTGCGTTAGGCGCTCAATACATGTTGGATACTTGGTTGAATGTCAAATAATGTTTCAGGTAATTTAAGTAGTATTTGTTGTTAATTTGTTTGTAAAAAGAACTGTTTTAATAACCAGCGAGTGGTTTGAGCATTATTGTGTATTGGTTACATACAGGTTATTGCAAGTTTCCAGCATAACAAATTCGCTACTCATCTCTTTTTCATCCATCTCCACAAACAAAGCAGCAGTATCAAAACAAACTTTTTTTTTGTCCATTTCAGCACACAATCGTTCTCTGTCTTGAACGTATCTACACATTTGATAAGCGCGCCACCTAGCTTTATCAAACGACTACTCATGAAAAATAAGCACTGCCAAGCAAAAAGCTTGGGCAAGGACATTTCTTCTTCCAAACAATAGTGAAAACATTGAGGAATAATGCATGACCCATTTAATGATACTCAATAGAAACTCTGCCTTTCAACAATAGCCATTCATTTGGCAACTTTCCACTTCTGACTTTGATTTGTATTCGGGAATACTGTGCATTCAAGCATTGCACAACCTTTCAAATGGGGTATCAGTGTAAGAGGAATAAATGAACTTTCCAATGGTATAAAATAATGAATTATAGACAATTAACAAAAAAAGATAGAGGACTCAAAGTTTGAGTTCGCAAGACATTTTTTGAGGGGTTTAGCTAAGCTGTGATACGAGGGCTAAAATCTTGTCCTTGTGTTTGTAGATTTTATTACATTGAATTTTAATCATCACCGTGAACGAAGAACTATCACCATCAAAACTAGGTCCAAAATTGTTTTCATTCTTTTTCTATTAATATTTGGATATTATATGGAAGGCATTTACATAAACATAATTGTGTAACTTTTCGTCCTCATTATTATAAAACGTTGAAGGACATCTGTTAGCATAAATATTGACAAAAAGTGTGTACGTGCTTTCTCGTTCTCCCTCTTCTTAACTATTCTAACATTACCCCAAAACAACGCTATTAAATGAAAGTGGTCTATTTTTAGTATAGATGATAACTCGAAATTTCGCGGGTGCTGTTTTTTTCCCTATAGAAACTCTAACATAAGGGTGTGGTACATAGATAGTCAATTTTGTTTGAAAATGTTAAATGGAGTCGTAAAGGTGACTCACAATTCGTTTAAATACAACCTAGAAGGTTTGTATTCTCACTTCTAATTCCTAGGCTGGTGGTGATCAAAAACGTAAAACTGCCAACTTTTGCAAACCATTTTCTTGACGATTTCGCCAAAGGAACACCTTTCTTTTTAATAAACAATCAGAATCAAGTATATGCAGAATCATGACAAACTTTTCCGAATCGTTTACGCCGTTCTTCGACGATGTCAGTGATGACTTAGTCACGGCTACTATCGTGATGGAGATCGATGGCGGCGGAACAACAAAATATAAATTTATCAATAATCTGCAAGGCCTGATCCTAGGTACCAGCCTACTGATCATCATCGTCATCACCAACCTCCTCAGCCTCGGGGCCTTCGCGGTCGAGAAACGACTTCGAACCTACAACAACTACTTCATCATCAACCTGGCCATTTCTGACCTCGTTGTCGGAATCACCCAGGTGGTCGGAGTGGCCCACACTTTCCTCGGCTACTTTCCAGGCAGCCAAAACTTCTGCAGGGTGTACGTCGGTGTACGGAACGCCATGTTCTCCGTATCCGTGGTAGGCGTCATCATCATCTGCATTGATCGATATCGTGCAACGTATGATCCCATTAACCACTTCATGACGAGAAGCAAGCGCAAGGCCGTCATCCTCAACATCGTGACATGGCTCATACCATTCGGCTTCTGGATGCCGTTCTCCACCGGTTGGGACTTCATCGTCGACGCTGACTCTGGTAAGAGCTGCCTCGCCTCGTTCTCTCGTATTCCCATCGCCAACATGTTCCAGACGATCGTTACCTTCTTCTTCCCGCTCGCCATCATCTCGGTTCTCTATGCCCGCATCTACATCAAGATCAAGGAGACTGTCAGCGGGAAGAGCGTCAACAAGGAGTTCGTTGACCTCGGTGGTGGAGGAAGGTCGATGTCGACAAGCTTGTCGACGGTGTGCAGCGAAGTCCCTTCTGATGGAACGATAAATATGAAAGAAGCAGCATCGAATGCTCAAGTGAAAATCAACGGAGAACAGGACAGGAAAGAGGAAAAGGTAGGATTGATTGACATATTGATGGATAGACTAATGGGTTGATTGTTTGATTGATTGATTGATTGATTGATGGATGGATTGATTGATTAGTTGATAGATTATTAATACAGATTTTCCCCGGTCAATTTCAAATGATCTGCAATCAAGTTTACATCTCCAACAATGATTCTCGATTTAGTCAAAAATGCAATCACGGATAAAAATCAGCATTCAAATTCGATTTTGGATCCTATGGCCGGGGGGCTCTTCTGTATGGTCCCAAACTGGCGCTTTTCTGACGCTTTATTTTCGAGAGTGTATAGAGTTTTCCAGTACTACAGTCTGTGTAAAAAAAAAAATGGTACAGTCGGAAAAAAAATATTTAGGTGTGAAATATTTTCAAATAATGTGTGTATGTGGTACCAAAATAAAGCCAAAAGATTTTCTTTGCTGATGCCCTTCGTTCTGTATAATTTGTTTTCGTAAAACAAAAGTTATGCCAAATTTTGAGCGACGAGGAACATATCGACACTGAGCACTTATTGGCCATTATGCGAAACCTATACACAAAGGCATGGAACGGCGTGCGAAAAATGGATTTTTGTTGGTCGTAGAAAAAAAAAATTACAACACCAAATGTGATGAAAAAAAATGCAGGTGAAAGTGTGAACTTCCTGCTTTATGAAAATAACAAACAATAGCTGGCTGTGATTGATCTTCATACTATAAAAAAATGTTTTCCACTTGTACCATTTTATTTGACACAGACTGTAGTATTCTGCAGGACATAAACGACATAATTTCCCTTGTTGGTTGATGTACAGGTGCAGGTAAACAGTAGTCGTATCGGGGTTGTCAACCGTGAGTCACCCAAAGAGATGAAGAAAGCCACTCGGACCCTCTCCTACATCGTCTTCTCCTTCGTGATCGCATGGCTACCCAACTCCATCATCTATTTCATCTACGCCGTCAACCCGCAGCTTGTCACCTATGAGAACCTGCCTCGGGATTTGAGACAGTTCTTCGTGTGGCTCCGATACGGTAACAGCTTCTTGAACCCCATCTGTTATCTGGTGTCGCAGCCGCTCTTTCGGCAGACCATCGTCAACATGCTGTGTCATCCTCGCCGCTATTGCTGAGCGAGACACTATGGTACAAGAGTAGGCCTTGTAAATATATTTTAGATTGACTACCCTCTTAAGGAGGATATAAATGTATGAAATCAGTAGTGTATCTTGATCTTTGTGGTGATTTGAATTTGACCGATAGAGCAGGTCTAGTGCCCTTTATTGGCAGTGATATATTTCAATTAAAATATGTCGTTCAAATGCATGGTCATTCAATATATTAAGGTAGTTTATGTCACGAAGACATGGAAGATAATATTTTGAAAATTTCTTCCTCATCCATGCCTGTGAAGTTTTTTTCATTCAAAAGAACTGTTGCTTATACGCCGGGAACCAACTTTCGTCATGAGAAATTTATAGGCCTATATTAATATTATGATTTCAGTCATTTTCTCTAAAAAGGCCCAAAAAGGGATAGGAATGGGACCAAGGTTCGAATCCCAGTCACGACTTTCGGATGATGATGTCAAAAGTTAGTCCCAGACGTAATTAATGCGTTTTTGTGACCAGATTGTGACAATATGCGTCGTGCGACATTACCAGTTGTTACAGATATTGTATATATTTTAGAATGACTATCCTATTTAAGGAAGAAATTAATATATAAAATAAGTAGTGTATCTTGATCTCTGTGAAAATTTGAATATGACAGAGTACAGAGTGGGTCGATAGTGCAGGTAAAGCGCCCTCTATTGACAGTGATATTATTTCATTTAAAGTAGGCCGTTCGCATTGATAATTTCTTTTATTAAGATAATTTATTACGGGATTAAGGAAAGCAAAATGTATATAAAGCCTACAATAAGGTTGGTTTTTATGATCAAATTGCTCTTCCAGCAATGAAGAAAAACAAAGAGGGCATTTTAGGTTCAGTAAATTGTGGTTTTAACAAAACAACATTTAGAAGAAAGCATATCTCAGTGCCGAATTATCAGTTACAAAACAATATAATTTGTATGTAAAAATCTAATCGAAGTTGAAACTAAACGGCCTAAAATAATATTTGGAAATGATAAAATCAGTAACTTTTTTCTTCTTCTTCTTTCTTTTATATTCAGCATTAAAGAAGAATGTATAAGCGATCCTATACCATGTATACAAGCAGGATGAGTTAGAAATTATGATAAATTATTGAAGTCTGTAACATTACATTTCAATAAAAAAATTATACACACTAATGATTTTTTTGCATAAGTCTTGCAGGTTTTATAAAATAGGACCTGATATAAATTCGAGTGTGTGTAAAGGTACATGTGTATCCATATAATTAACATCGGTTCCTATTTTACAAAACCTACATGACTTTTGTTAAAAATTCTCTGTGTGTACAAATTGTCATTTTATATACAGTGCGTATCAAAATAAAGGTAGCCAAGGTCTAATCCAATTTGAGTCGATCGATTATATTCCAAAGTCATTGTATTAGGCAATTTTAATTCTAACACTAATTGAAAATAATTACTACATCTTTGTGATACCTTTCTTTGTTTTGAATATTAGTTTTGAATATAACAGCATTCGATGTTTCGTTATCTATTTTTTCATTAATATATCTTTTTAAATTTTTTTTAAAGCTTCTTCTTCTTCTTCTTCTCTGTCCCTATAAGCCATCTCTTCCTCTCACTCTATCTCGCTTCCTCATTATTCCCTTCAATATCTTCTTCAGGTAGAGGAAGGCTAGAACGTTTTTAAATGATGTACATCTTCGAGAAACATCTACATTCAATTTCGCCGGAAGCGGGGACAGGGGCAATTGCCCATTAGAAGGAATAGACTTTCGCCCCAAGGGCCCTACTCAATACAAAACGAAAAAAAGAAGGGAAAAAAGTATCATATAGAGTATCATAATTTTTATATTAAGTATAAAATTGTGCAACAAGCTATTTAAGGATATTCATGTATAAAACAAAGATTCATCAAATAGGAACATTTTTTTTTTTTTTTTTTACAGGATTCGTATTCCATTTGCGACGGAAACCTAAAGTCGTGGGAGCATTATTGATGTTACTCTCATAAAGATAAATAATGCCTTGAATAGTTTCTAGTATAACAATAAGAAAAAAAAAGGTCTTCAAAATTCGTTCAAAGGTCTTTCTCGTTCTCGTTGTTTTTCTCTTGCTGTTTTACTTGAGTTACAATTATACTTAATTTCATAAACGTTTTGCGAAAGAAATTTGTTTATTTGATAAGTTTCACGATATGAAATTAAAGACAGGTATCAATTCGACATTTGTAAATATATTTCTTTATCTTCTGACATGTATTTGAAAAGCAAGTGACTTTTTGTCGACATTTCAATAAAGTCGGTCAAAATACAGGCTGCACAACAAATTTTATGTAGAAAAATAATATCCGTATATTCCTTTATTATTTAATTATTTTTATTTTGAGAAATTGATTAAAAAAAACAAAAATTAATGAAAAGGTGGGTCAGTGAAATAAAAGTCCTGCATGTAGAATATGAATTTATTAATAAGAACCCGACTTCTCCGCAAAAGGTAAAGTCTTTATTTCTTTAAAATTCGTAGCGGATAGCGCCAAACCTTTATAAACAAATTAGCATTTTAACCGCCCGAGCATTTTAACCGCCCGAGCATGTTTGAAGCATTGCAATAATATAATTTGATTTAAACGATAATCATGTCGACATTATACATCTACATTTTGACTAGTTGCCCCCCCCCCCTCTCTCTCTCTCTCTCTCTCGCTATCTCTTTCTCTCTTGCTCTCACTCCCCCTCTCTCTGTCCCCAGATCTAATATCTCCCACTCCAGTATTTTAGTCATCGGATTAAATGCACCCTCTAGTTAAAAGCTAAGTGAGCTCTCTCTCTCTCTCTCTCTCTCTCACGCACGCACACGCACACACACACACACACACACACACACACACACACACACACACACACACACACACACACACACACACATACACAAACACATATCCGCATGCAAATCAAGAACACTCGTTTCAAAACTTTTTTGTAAAATATCACTTTTGTCAAAAGTGATACGTCCATGGTCCAATGATAATATACACACGGTTAAAAAAAAAGAACAAAAACAAAAACAAAACAAAACAAAAAACAATGATAAACAAATTATTCAACTATTGCAAACTATATCTTCAATTATGGTTAATGGATTATTATCATTAAATGATAATAATCCATTAAAAATCCATTAAAAAGAAAGAAAAAAATTTATATGGTTATTTATTCATTTATTTATTTTTTATCAAGATGATACAATATAATACAGATACTTAAGTGATAGCAACGATATTATTTCGTAGGAGGAACTTTCATATTTTGATATAAAAGAAATTAGTATAGATTGTGTAATATTCATTTGAATAGAGCTCATTCATCCTATATACTTTAGGGGCCTACTACTTATATTGATTTTGTTTATTCATCTTTATCCATCGGTGCTTCCAATATGTCAGTGCATGCATCGCTTGAAACCCAACATGCTGCATGTGATATTGTTTATTACCCTACCCATCCCATCAACCAGCCTCGTGATAATGAGTCAATGAGGACTATTTGCGAGTCCAATGCCCCCTCCCCCCCCCAAAAAAAAAAAAATTACCCCTTTAAAACAAAATATTGGTATGTTATCATTAAAAGCAAACTATACGTATCTTTCTGCACAAACCCACCTTAATTCCTGCCATCACTTCACGTAAAAATATTTAAATACATAAATACAATGTACAATATACTTAGACATTTATTTCTAATGCGGCGGTCACAACTCGTCGTAGGCTACGGGGCACGTGCAATCAACGTAGCCTGCGTTGCATGCTCAACGCATGCACAGGTCGTTGGTCAATTTCTGCGATTTATGCGTTTCTGTAGTAAGGGTATTGGAAACACTTCCTGCACGTCGTACATGCAACGTGCCTGCGAGGTACCTGCGCTGCACGAATTTTCTACGAAATCCATCGTAGGGAGTTGTACGCCGAAGGTACGGCGAGTTGTGGCCGCCGCATTAAACTAGCTACCCATCATCGAGTTACAAGGGTAAAATCTAAAAAAGCCTTTGGTGTCAAAGATTTACATTTTTTGTCTCAACAGTATTAAAAAAATGTTTAATTCAAATTACCTCGAAGAGTCTGAGTTCATCTGTGGTTTAAATAATAAGGACTTTTCCAGTATAGTGGTGGATATGCCATATATTGCATTCCGATTGCGGCTTCGTACTCTTTCGCTTTCATTCGGAGATCCGAAACACTTGTGTCTGGTCTTCGGCAATCATCGGAATCAATCGTTTCACTTTTCAACTCGGGCCGAATCACCGTGATATCGTGCGGGTAAAGTCTGGGTGCAGTCGGTTGAACGTATTCTGGGTGAGCTAGGTGTGCTTGCCGAAGAGCCAGGATGTTTGTATTTGGATGGAACGCCTGTGGAGGAGGCATCATTGGATAGTACCGCGTAGGAGGGTAGAAACATGATTGCTGTGCCACACTGAGAGGTGAAGGGAGTGATGGGACAGGGTAAGGATGACCCAACTGTGGTGACGTAAGCGGTGACGTCACTGGTGGTCTGTCGGGTGACGAGAGCGGGACAGTCAATCCGATACTTGGATCCCGATTCTGTAAACAAAATGTTAAATTACATAAATTTATTTCATGTAGTCATATTATACGTCAGTGTCTATACGCTACATCGACTCATCTATCCATTCACTTCCACATTTTAGGTGCCTAAGCAGAAGGCATTAAGTCCGATGCAAGTGATTTTGAACAACCTTCTGGATCACCAGTCCATAATTTTATAAAAGCGTAACAAGACAACTACCCTGGAAAGGCCTACCCCCAGCACAACTAAACCCCATGATTATGGTTGGGGTTACGTTACACTCTAAACAATAAAATGGTGGAGATGGGTAAATCACCCTTTAAAGGGGTCGAGGTGTCCAGCGCTTTCGAAAGGGCTTGAAAAGGTGTCACTTTTCAACCCTTTTCGTAATCGTCCATTAAAGGGTGATTTACCCCTCATATCAATTCTACTCTATGTAAAATGTAAAGTTAACGTATACCAATGTGCGGCATTAAATCGTAATTAAACAAGGCGCGTCCGATTATCTAAGAGGCCAGACGCAACGAAGTGACGTTGGAAAATACGGCTGAGAAGCGCAGAAATCTATACAGCTGGCTGCAATAATAAATAAGCTCACAAAAACTCCCTTAAGAAGACTTCCCTGCAGCTGGAATGGTATTTTCCGTTCGGTTCAGCAATCTACTCGTACGTGGAGATAAAGAAATTGATGAACTTTTATCATGTTGTTAGTTAATAGATTCTCCAGACCAGATGGAGGAAATACACATTTGGGCAAGCTATAACAATTATTGTGATGAAGTTGTAATCAGATCTTTATTTCACATAGATTGATGTTCCAAACGATTATTGATATAGTAGTGATCTTGTCACCTCTTGCGAAGACGCCGTCCACATGCGATATGCATGTGATATGCGAAATATCGACCCATCGAGTAAAGATTCTATTGTGATAATGTTCAAAGTGACAGACTTTTTCTTAACCAATCGAAATGAATGTACCATCTTTGGAAAGCTGAGAATTCAAGCTTTTAAAAAATGGTTGATCATTACGCTGTAATATAATTATGCGTTATCCAGAAGATGATTATGTGGCGTATGAGCTATTTTGAGACAAAATTGGCCATATTGTACAGGAATTTGATCTGACTAGGATTTCGAATTGACACAAGTGACAGGACTTTTTTTTCACTTTGCAATAAGTTATTCTATTTTTGAAAAAATCAGACTCTTAGCGTATTTATTCAAGTTGATCATTTCTTTGAAAAGGTAGTTGCTCGCCATAATCAAGAAACAAAGTAAAAACTGTGCAAAATACAAAATGTCTATGGCAGCGTTCGCTTTGCATAGAGTGATTAATCCGCCCTCTTCCTCTTAAGTTTACAACTAGAATTGATATGTTCCACCATTTTATCTTTTAGAATGTAGGTGTAGAGTTTGGAGATATATTTTTGACGGGGTAGTTTTCTGGGGGTACTTGTCCTCGAACCATGAAAAAGTTAATACCCCATAATCGAGAGAGTTAGTTCATTTCAACGTCATAAACATGATGAAAAGGTGCACTACAGCCTTCATCAGGTAACCTCCAACTCCTGCGCTCTGCATGACCACATTGCTCATTGCGTACGTGCCTTAAAAGAAAATGCACTTGCTTGCGTCCTTAGCAAGGGTATTCTGCGTAATCTGACGTAGACCAGATGCAGGGAATTGCACGACCATGCCATTACTCATAGATATATCACCGAATAAGATATTGGTTGGTCCATAGACTCTATACATTCTAAGAAATAAAAGTGTCATGTTGAACCATAAACTGTTCTTTCAAGAACTTTTTTAAATAGTTTTCAGTTAGAACCTTTAAGGGTTCTCCTGGAAGGACAAGATGAAGAACCATTTATGTTTCAACTTGGCACCTTTATTTCAAAGAGCCTACTGGACTTGGTCTTACCGCTAGATCTAGTCTTGGAACAGATCTCGGTGCAGGGACAATCTCTGTGTTCTTGAGTTCTTCCAGCCCGCCGAAGTTTCCCAGCCGCTCGAACTTTCGCCACTTAGCCCTCCGATTCTGAAACCATATCTGCAGCAGAATAATAATAATTAAAAGACTTTGTAATATAGTAACAAACATAATCAAATCGATGGTAATCCTCAAAAAGTAAGGTGTAATTATAACGTTCATAATTATTATCTGAATAGGTAAATATCGTCATGGACCTACTCCCTCTGTTAATCCATGATATCATCAACACGATCTATTTATTGATAAATGGGCCCCTACTTGAGTAGGTGCCTCTGAATGCTTCCCTGAAATCATACACTAACTTGTTTATAAATTTAGATTAATCTTTCGTCGTCAAATTTATCTTCCACATTCGTCTGCTTTCGAAACTTTTCAACAATTCCCAATTTAAGCATTTTTATTGTCCATCTAGAAAGTATTTCATTAAAAAGGTGGTCGAACCTCAACCAGGCCATCCCTCCCAAATACTCGAAAAAGTACCCCTATTTTAATGGCGCGGCTGATGACGTCAAAAGATGTTAACGGAATGCTACATGCTTAATGCTGAATGAATTTGCCCTTTCATTTCATAACAATAGAATTCTAGCACATATGGGGTCTATTGTTCTGACATAGCAATACAAACGTGTTTTCTAAAGGCGAAACCCAATCATGCCTGGCCGTAGCATTCTCTTAACATTCTTTGACGTCATCGACCACGCCATTAAAATAGGGGTAACTTTTCGAGTATTTGGGAGGGATGGGTTGGTTGAGGTTCGATCCCCTTTTTATGAATACTGTTATAAAAACTGAATTTATTTTGGGGGTATTTATGTTATACGCCTTTCAATCGATGTAAGGTTGTATTTACTCCGTCCACGGTCTTTGACAGACATTCACGACGATAGCTATGTTTACATATATGTTTACATAATGATTTTCTACCTGGATACGTTGTTCCGGAAGTGATGTCTTGCTGGACAACTCGTCCCTGGTTTTAACATCCGGGTAGTGGGTCACCTGGAAGACAGTTTCCAACTCACGAAGTTGTTCCGGGTTGAAGGTTGTCCGAATTCGACGGTTTCGCTTTGAACTAGACCATGACTCTTCGTCACGTGACTCTATGAGTAGGTGGGAAAAGAGAAAATAAAAAAATTAATCGAAAAAACAAGAATGTTTTTGATTTTGTTTTCTTTTGTTCAAAATCAAAGTCGTAAAGGTGTAAAAACTTTCCTAACCCATCATGCCCATCGCGGTATGCAAAAATAGGCCTATTTAAGGCAAGAGAGAACACAAAAAGTCAGAGGCTGTGGGACTTCGGAGAGAGGATGATAGGGAGAGATAGGCCTTAAGAGAAAGTTGAGATAATTTGATAGTTAGAAAGAAAAGAGAAAGAGAAATATAGAGAAAGAGGGAGGGAGAGATCCATAGAGAAAAGGATGAAGAAGATGGGGGATAATAGAGAGAGACAGAGATATGCAGACATACAGACAGAGACGGAGAGAGAGAGAGAAAGATATGAGAGGGGGGGGGGGTTGGGGCGGGAAGCCGAAAGAGGCATACAGACAGATAAACATTGAATATTTTCAGGATATTTACATGAACTCTCTGGGTTTTTTCTTCTTTCATTTCTCTATATTAACAGAATCAAATGAGATACTTTAACCTTTCTGTTCAGCTACACTAAATTCTAAACTCAATAATCGAATCAAAGAAAATTTCTCACCTGTAACGTCAATTCTGACGGTCAGTCTTCCTTTCTCGATTCCCGAAGAATATTTTCCTGGTGAACAACCACCAGGTGAATTCGGAGAGAATGAATGTCCTCCGCTCATCAACACAACTTGGTCTGTCATCTCGGAGAAGGTACGTTTCCTTACGCCCGAGATGGGTTACCATTCTCTATCTCCATGGTTCTATGTCAATGCAGACCTGAAATGTTTTTTTTCTGTGGTAAGAAATATAGGAAAAATGACTTATCACAAGATATGACTGTGATTCACACTAGACAAAGAAAAAAAAGAAACCCTAACGGGCCTATATTTACCCAGAGGGAACAAATTATAGCCGCGGATCCGGGATTTCAAAATTAGATAAAAGCGTAGGCTTGTATCAGAAATATGTTGTGATGTTGTTTTATGTTCTAACTATTCTTTCTTTTTTCCCTTCTTATTTTCCAATTTCCTTTTTCCTTGTTTTTTCTTTCTTCTTCTTCTTCTTCTTTTTTTTTTTTTTTTTTTTTGGGGGGGGGGGGGAGGAGGGGGTAGATATTCCAACAAACGCATATACACGTGCACCTGAATCAACAGTCAGATTTGAAGTCAGTTGGACAGAAGTATATGCTGGGAGAGAAATTATTGGACTTTACTTTGTTTTACTGCAGCGCAAATGTCATAAAAAAACTTTTATCTGGTATGCGAGGGACAAGGCGGCCTTTGATTGACTGCGATTTGTAGGAATATAAAGATACACTTTTGTTTCGTATTCCATTTAAAAATCATTGGGTTTTTTGTTATGTTGAAATATTTTTATTCGAACATTTCCCGTCTTGTTTTTGGTCCCTTCCCAATGCAAAAACAAAACAAAACAACAAATTGGTGAGATAGAAGGACTGAGAAGGATTAATAATATAGAGAGAGAGAGAGAGAGAGAGAGAGAGAGAGAGAAGGAGGAGGGAGGAGAAAGGGAAATATAAGAGAGAAGGAGAGAGGAGAGAGAGAGAAGACAGACAGAGAGACAGACAAGACTGACAGAGAGAGAAAGAGAATTAAAGAGAGATTTAGAATTATACTATAAGGTACTTGAAATGTATTTCTATTTTATTTTTTTAAAATTTTAATGACGGTTTCAAATAATCTCCTCAAATAGGCTTATTTTCAGGAGCATGTATTTCTGTATGGATTTCAATTTTTATCTTTAGAAAGAAAAAAAAAAAAAAAAAAAAAAAAAAAAAACGAGAAACAAAATGTCATTTGTAGTTGCCCTCACGCAATTCTATCAGATAAATCGAGTTATTTTCAATTCCAGGCAGTTATAAAACAATTTGATACGATTTACTCATGTTTACGAGTGTGTTAAAAATGCGTTTTAATGGGACACTTTATTGGATGCTCAAGGAGTAAATAAATTATGATGGCACAATAATGCTCACAAACTAAAAATAAATAAATTGTTGCGTCAACAATTCCAATATGAGTGATTATAATAATACCTAGTGAACCGTCATAACAAGTATACTGAAAAACGTTAATGGAACATGTTTTCGCTTAATGATAACATTCAAGCAAAATAGATTGTAATTATTAACAGTGGCGAATTTGGGGGAGGGGGGGGGGGGCAATATGCGTGAGCCCGTATTTTATGGATACCACTTGAAAGTACATTTATGTTAATATGGAATTGAGCTTCTTTATTTTTTCAAATTTGCCAGCTGCGCCCTCACCATTTTCAAATCAAGGATCGGTCGCAGTAATTATCTTGTTTACAGAGTGAATAATACAAATTAAAGTCTGAATAAAATATATATGAATATATATATTCTACAAATATTAATTTATAATTAATATACAAACGTACACATAATTATCGGATAATAAGAGACCATATATCGAATAAGCAAATTTGCATTCGAGTAACTTACAGTAAGTTAAGACGATACTGACCAAATCAACGTTGACCCACTACACAATAAAGGAAGGGAGGGACAAAATGACTGGATCCATTATTGGGACTATACCAGTTAAATGGTTCGTTTATTTGAACCTTCAGGGGCAATAATACTAGAATAACGGTTCAGTTTATTTTTTTCTTTTCTTTCTTCAAAGTAACAACTATAATTATATGACTAATAAGGTCTGATATATTTTTTTTTTAAAGAAAAATCTCAGTGTAAAATAATAAAAATAAATAGAATATTTGAATTCTATCTGGAATAACTAAACGGGTATGATAAGAATTTAGGATTTGGGATACTGCAAAATAACTTTGCGATTTAAATGAAAATTATTCTGGTAGTTCGAATTCATTTTACAAATTGAAATATTACATTCAATCACAAACTCTTCTGAGAATAATTTTAAATAAATGTAAAAAACACATTTTTTATATAGGCATGCATAACAAACTTAAGTGACTCAGGCGCGGATCCAAGAGATCCAGATTGAATACATTTCTCGGGCCCAATTGTCTGGGAACAAAAGCGGCTCTATTATGTTTACGCACGGGCCCGATACTTCCATTGTATGAAATCAGGCTGCGTCCGCTACTGGTGAATATACATAATTATAATGCTTTACTTGAAAATTTTAGTTATAAGAATTTAAAATGTAAGAAAATTTTGTTATTAACAAACATAAATCATACCTGTCTTGTTTTGGCTTTCCCTTTCAACTGGATCAGTCTCTGTCGTAGAGAGAAGACAGAATCCAAGAATTAAAAGCTGATCTCCACCAAAAACCACTTTACAATGAGACGATACCAAAACTATGTTCCTATTTTATACCAGTCCTCGGCGACTTCCAGCGCAACCTAATGCATTTATTACCCCGTCATTTCGGGGCTAATTATACCAATAAACTTAAACGTAGCAACTTCGTATATTCTGGGCTGAGCGGTAATTGGCGACTTTATTGCAACGTCGTAAAATGATTAGCAGAGGCAAATGAGAATTTGGGTAGGTGTGAACGATTATCAAATGATCGGAGATATATTCATTTGAAATTCACAAATCATGGTTCAATATATTGTAATGATAATTCACAGTGGATCATACAAAATATTATTATATAGTGTTTAAATTATATGTTTGATAATGTATCGTTTGATGTTCTCCTGATCTAATCACGACGTAGTTGCAAATAGTTATCCCTTTCTGTTTTTTTCGGTGGGGGGGGGGGGGCTTTCTTATACTCAATTTATGTGGCTGTATCTTGTTATCAAAGCTTGTCCTTTTGAAAGTGAAATAACCATTTCACCATAACCCTATTCCATTTCGGAAGAACAAATCTTCTTTTTTTTTCGGATAACAAACTTCATTTCATTTTCGGGCACATGAACATACAAGTAAATGTATAGGGCCTTTATGTTTCCGAAAAAAAACCCCGAACGTTTGGACTAATGAAACTTCTAATTAATTTCGTACGATCAAACATTCGGAATAACGAACACCTTCTGATCTTTCCAGTAGTATCATATTATTGTACAACGAGTAGGCCTGTAGTTATGATGTTTGACCCACTGGTGGCACTTGAAATACTAAATAGCTGCTATAAATCCCTGATTTTGTTCATTAATTTGGAGCACAATCTTTCTAACGATACAAACAGGTTATAAAGTGTCCCAAATTTGCCTCGGGAGTTCATAGCCTAATGAAGGCAACGCATACACACCCTACCTTGGAGATCTTTTAGTTTTTAATTAGGAAGAATTTGTGCTAATTAAACGAATCCAGATTTTATGACTTTTATTCTGCCATTTGTAATTAGCAATTAAACACCATAATGAGATCCTACGTTTGTTCTTGGTCCAACCTGACGCAATCCAAAATAGGCTATAATGTGTTCAGATAATAATGTCCGTCTTTTGATATTCGCTTACCATGTTTACAGTTTTAAAAGACAACATAGACAATAGTCATACATTATTGTTTTGAGATTAGGAGTTCATTACATAATTTTGAACAAGTATGAAACTCCATCGTTTGAAAGTCGTTATCAACGATTAATGATTTTTTCTTTTCTTTTTTCCACTACCACCATCATTATATCTCTCTCGCTCTCTCTCTCTCTCTCTCCCACTTCTATACGTATCTTTTCTTGTTCCCTCTATTCCATCTCTCTCACATACCTACAAACTCTTACATATCTATCCTTTTTAATTATACTAGCATAACCAAGGGGGTAATACCTCCATGGTATAACATTTTTGTTTGTTTGTTTGTTTTTTTTGTCTACCCGTCCTTTTCCTTTCCTTTCCCCATTTGTAATGTCTCCCTGCCCCCTCCCCCCCCAAAAAAAAAAAAAAAAAAAATGTTTTATTTCTTATTCGTCAATGATTTATTACAAATGTATCCTTTAAACTTGGGTGTATTATACAATTCAAAAGTAATATCTTTTGTCTTTGCAAAATGAAATAATGTAGGTCTATTCTATGCGTCATACCCCCTTCATGCTTTCGGTTCGGATCAAAGCCAGGTCTCGTGTTGGGTTTATGACGGATAAACAAACAGTCACTATTGCCCCGAATAGAGTAACGGCGGTCCCCTTTTATGGTACCCCGCTAATTAGTATTTCATCTTCAATCGAATTATCATTAACCGTTGTTGTGTAATTATACCTTATTGTCGCTAAGTCAATACGGAGATTGTCGGCTGTAAGCGGTTGTGTGTTGTGTTTTATGGCCTGGGACGCTGAGGAAAGAGGGGGAGGGTGGGAGTCTGAGCGTTATTAACTAGGGGAAGATGGAAATTTTTGATAATTTTTTTTCTTCAATTAAACGCCCAAAACCTTTTGATGAAACAACAAGAAATTCGTTTTCCCTTTTTTCTCAACCCGGGGGCCAGACATCCATAGATGATAGGACAACTACCCCTTATCTTAACACAGGAGGCAGTTGTCCAGAGGTTAATTGAACTGAAGGAATTGTCCAGGGGTAGTTTTCCGGACATCCCTTCAAAGCGTACAATCTATTTTCTATCTCATATTTATCTACTTCTTTTCACATACACAATAATCATACTTCTATTTTTGAACCCCTCTCCTTTCTATTCTTGATCCACCACCAATATTGAACATGCTTAGTTTATCAATTAAATACATGCCTCACTAAAAATGTTAGTGCATTTCAGTCTGGTTTCGTTTTCCTAATTAATATTTCTCTACATTAACCTTCTTTTCACCCCTAAAATCAAGACATTTCCATTTTGCAGTGTATAAGCAATGTTTGTATATGATAAGACTACATGATCTTATTCTCTTAGTCTTTCTCTACTTCTTTTTCACATCTTTCTCTATGATCTCTCTCCCTCTCTTCATACACTTATCATTATTGAAATATATGCGCCTCTTCAACTTATTTACCAACTTAGGTATAAATTATCATCTTCATAATTCAAAGTTATGAAATTTCACAGTTGCTCTTCATTTATAATTTCTTTCAATAAACACTTCATTTTGGTAACTCATAAATAAAATACAATATCTTGCTTTGTGACAATTCAGCTGTTTTTTTGTTTTTTGTTTACATGAAAGATGTACTTTAATTTTGATTCCATCCTTTTCATTGGTAGATATACAAATTATTAAAAATGAATAAAGAACGCTGAAAGAAAAGAATAAAAACATATAAGAACATGAAATAAAAAAAGATGACATCTTAGGATTAATAACTAAAAATCAAATTATTCTTCTCAAAGTTACTAAGATTTAGAAAATCAGAAAAGATCCATATGTCTTTACATTCGGACCAGAAAAGGGGAAAATAGATTTTAAAAAAAATAATTGTAAATGGAAATACGGTTACCCATAAAACGTTATTCCCATTTCTAAGCTATAAAAACACAAAATTAAATGAGACTGACAAAAAATAATGTAAGAGCTAAAATTCAAGAAAAAAAATTTAAATTTGAACCACTTTACTATAAAAATAAGTATATAAAAGGAATATATTGCGGGTACAATATTGGTCAGTTTAAATCATTTTTTTAAAAGAAAGTAATAAAATTCCTTTTTGAATTTCAGCCCAAATTCTCGATGTACACCTTTTAAAAAACAGTGCTCTGACCGAGTGCGGTAATCTTCATTAAATGCGACAGAAATAAATTATAAAACAATATTTAATGAATATAACACTACTACGAGTAAGTACTTTTTACATGTACTATGCAAATTCTGGAGTGCTAGCTCCTCAATGTAGATATGCACGAACATGCACATTTCAAGAATCACATACAAAGAATATTAAATATTAATTCACAATTTACAGCGTTTGCTTCACTCACTTTTCAATTTATACATTGCAGTATATTTCTGGCTATGTAACAGATTCTGCGAAAATTTACATGAATACATTGGAAAACATAAAATTTGTGTCTACAGCATGCATTTTGAACTGCCAAATAAATAACGATAATAATAATAATGATAATAATAATAATAATAATTACATTGTCAACTGCTTTGGGTTAACATTCTGCCAAACTATTGGACACATCAAAAATATAAATTTAATGCAAGCAATCAAAATTAAATTAGTTATAAATCAAATACAGCTGACGATCATTAAAAAAATCATGAGAGACAGACTATTTCAATTAATCATCTTATAATGCCACTTTAACTGTTTGGTTATAATTAATATGAAATAAACACATCAAAAATAAATTTGATTTAAAGTACATGTACATGTAAATTATATCACACATAAATATTGTTATAATTTAGTTTCATAAACATTTATATGAAATTTATAAAATTTGAATATTTACAATGTAAAATCAATATATTTGAGGTCAAGTCGTCTCTGAAACTACATCTCCATCAAATACTACATTGTATCTAGTGCAGTATCATATTTGTTTACAAAAATATACATGTATGTATACCATTCAAACTGGTAATATAAACTCTTTCCATAGAAAGACATGTTAACACTGGGGCTGCTCATTGATCCAAATGTTTGTTTGTCCGAAGTCAAATGAAATAGGTCTTGATAGTCTGAAGGTTCTTTTGGCCACAAACAAATTTGCTATACAAGTGCCTGTTTTTCTAAAGGTAAAATGAGGTTTGTCTGGGTATCCAAACATTTTATCCTTTTTTTAGTTGATGTATAGTCTGAAACATTTTATCAATCAAAAAGTGACATGACAATGTTAAAGTTCAACAACTCAAAAATGAAATGAGGTTCGATGATGTGGAAATGATGTGAAAATGAAAAGGATTTGTTAATCTGAAAAAGAAATCATTCAAGAAGTTCATGCAATAGCATATGTAGCACAAGTAGATATTAACGTCTAATAAGCAGTATGCACTTGGAAAATGTTTGCTCTAACTTTCTTTACTAGCTGAACATATATTGCACATGTTGATATCTAGATCATTGACTATTTATATGAGTATTTTTACATAAATTACACCTAGATGACTGTACAGGTTGGCATGGTACACTAAGTACCTGGTACTTTTGTCCAAGGGTCTTTGACAATGAGTCTCCACTAGCAACAGATATAAACAATTTTGCACATGAAGTTCTTCCTCGCATGACTGAGAAGAATTGGTTTCCTCGAAAGACTCGTAAAACAGATACTACGCCGAGACTCTTGGCTGTCGTGATATTAGTGAATTGTCTTCATTTTCTACGGGTTGCTCAAGCATAGTGTATGAAAATATCTGGGAATGATTTAAGTTAATTTTTCAGAAGAGAGGGGGGTATAGTTATCAGTTCAACAAACAGAAAAGCTAAATTGCTCTTTTATCCCGTTCCCTCCAGCTTGAACAAACTGTTCCATACTCACAGTATTGCCAGCAGTCACATCAGGTGTGGCACAGATGGGCATATAGTCGCCAGCCCCCTGAGGTTGCCCATACTGATCTAGGTGTCCAAGCGGAAGGACCATACAAGGGTTTCCTTGAGGATCAAGCTGGACAGGCCCAATGGGTATATAGGACTCACCATCGTAGTAGTAGGCGACTTCGTTGGGGTACCATCCAGGAGGGCAGGGTCCTGGAGGGGGCCACATGGCAGGCTGGTTGAAGGGGATTGGGTAGGGGTAGGTGAAGTCTCCATAGGCACCAGGATAGAAGCATCCAGGCTGGCTCATTATCATCTCATGACTGTAGACACCACAAAAAGATAATATAAAAAAAAGAGAAAAGATGAGTAGGGGGCCTAGCTACACTACAGAGATAGAAAAAGAGATAAATGGTCATACAACACACAAAGGACGGGAAAGAGAACTAGAGAGCAAGAAATATGTACAATTCAGATAGAGAAAACAAATAATTTAGCTACTTCTTAATACTTTTCATCAGAAGAGTGAAAAATATAGAATTCTAAGGAAGTTAAAGTAAATTTATAAATAGCTTGCTTGTAGGCCTACAATATAATCTAACTTTTTAAGTAGATGTAACTTGGTAACCACTTGATGCGAACCACGTAATATTACGTGCTTGGCGTTTGTATACTGTGCGCGGACCACTTAAATTTACGCTCACGTTATTGTCTGAGCTTTGTCTTTTTGAAGCGCCAGCGTCACGCTGGTCATACCCGTACTTTGCAATTAGCACCATGCAGCAGTCAAGTGGTTAAGTACTCACTTTAAAAGTTGCTCACAGAAATAGATGAATTCCATCCTCAACTCGTCATCTTTCAACAGCTCTGCACCATACATTGCCAACAGCTCTCCAGGATCTGAGATTGAAGGTTCGAAGGCATCTCCAAGTAGTATCCTCAAGGCATCATTGATGTCTGTCATGTCCTGCAGGGTTTGTCCATTGGTTTCGCCAGAGACACTTTGATCACCACCTGCATCGCCCTTCTTCATGGAGTGAGAGCTGTCCAAAATGATTTTATTGACACTATCATTCTGCTCTGCAGAAGATGTGGAAGTTCCTGTTCCATCCGCTCCAAGATATGTACCTCTCCCGTCAGGTTGGTTTGGGAAGTACTGTCCATTTATTGGTATCGGGTATCCATAGGGGTCAAAAGTACCTGCTTGGAACCAAGGGGGAGGGATCATTGGGCCGTAGGGAGGGTGTACTGGAAAGCACCCACCTGCACTATCAATCATGTAAAGACCATCAAAGTAGGGTTGAACAACTGGGTTAAATTGGGTGCTATAATTTGGAACCTTACCAGAACCATCATCACCCTCCTGTGTGGCCTTGTTTCCAGAAGGATCCTTCTCCAATTGACCAGTTCCTTGGGAATCCATCCCGCTGCTGCTAGAAGCTGCTCTAGCTCCTTCAATATCATCTGTACTTTTGAATGGCATTTCTTTGCTAGAAGACAACAAGTTAGTATAGTAACCTCCTGCAACATTAAACTCCTGGGGCTGACCCTGCAGCATTGCATTTGCCAGCATAAACATTCCATCTCCCTGAGAATGCAAGCTCCCTGGTGCTGACACCATCCTGCTCCACTCCAAGTTGTTCATCTGCATGTTATAAGCATTATTTCTGTTGACAGACTTCACTTTTGGTTGCTTTTCAGTCTTCATCTTCCTGGGTCTTCCACGTTTCCTAGGTACCTGGCTTATGGAACTGTCAGCCATGGGCAAACTACCATTAAAATTTCCTTGTGAATTTGGAGCTGCAAACATCTCATACATCTTCCTTGGTGTGATGGTTGGCGATAGATCAGTAGTGATTTGTGCATCTTGAGGACCGGTGAGTTTAAATGGTTGATACTGAAATGTAGCTTCTCTGTTCAAGCAATTCTTAACGTCTGTAGATTTTACAGGTTCTGTGTTTTTGAGGCCATCTGGTTCTCTACTCTGTTGTAGCACCCCATCAGAACTACCCACTTGTTTTTCATCAAACAAATTTTCTCGAGATCCTCCCTCTCCACATTTGTTCTCAAGCTTTGGTGGTTCAGTGGTTTTTGTAATATGCTGGTCTTTTGAAAGTTTGGTTGCTTCAACGCTATCACTTTCACTGAACTGCACACCATCAACATTTCCTTCTTTTCTTGGCTCTCGCAATTCCTTGCACCCTTCAGCTGACCTGGTCTCAACATTCATCGAATTAGTAGGTTCTGTGTTTTCTTGGCAATTTGGTTCACTATGGTGGTGTTCTTTCTCTTGCTGAACTTGCTTAACACTAATAAACACATCCCCAGTTGATTCAGCACTCTTGTGGCCATTTAGATTTTTTTGGGGATCCTTATCATTTTTCTCTTCCTGATTCACTTCAACACTTTCTACTGGTATTGCACTGGAATCTGAAGATTTCATATCCTCTTCTTTACATCCTTCATCAGTCTTAGTCGATTTGATTGGTTCTTTTTTCTCTTGTTTACTTGCTTCTTCAGTGCCTTCTGCATGGCTATTTCCTTTCTTGCTTTGCAACCTGTCAATACCTTCTCCTTCAAGTTCTTTGCTCTCTCTTGATTCACAATCACCTCTCTCAGGTCTATCCTCAATTTTTGTTGATTTAGTAAGTTCCAGCTGTTTCTGGCAAATTGTAATTTCTTTATGATTTCCCTTATATGATTGTGTTTCTTGGATGCCTGCACTTAGCTTTGTGTCGATCTGAGAACATATGAGATCTTGCTCATCAGATTTGACCCAAGCTTCAGTTGATTCTGTGGGTTTTGGGGACTGGTTTTGGAAGTCAATTATATCGTTGCTGTTTTTATTTTCTTCCTTTGATAGTATTTTGCCTACTCTTTGCGATTTCAACTCTGGAACCAATACCTCTTCATCATTGCACTCTTTGACCTTGACGTACGCAGTGTTTTCTTTATTTGACCCAGATCCCTGTTGCTCCACATTATTTCTTGCGATGTCCTTATTGTTGTATTCGCTTACTCTTTGTGACTTCAACTCTGGAACCATCATCTCTTCATTGTTGCACTCTGTGTTCTTGACATTCTCATTGTTCTCTTTATTTGACATAGCAAAAATTTTCTCATCAATTTTTGCAAAATCTTTGTTCAAGTCTTTGTGGGACTCCTGAACTGTAGCACCCTTTTCATTACACTGTTTGTCCTTTGCATTCTCATTGTTCTCTTTATTTGACGCAGATCTAACTTTCTCACCATCAATTCTTGAAATGTCCTTGTTCACTTCTTTGTGTGACTCCAGAACTGTAGCACCTTGATCATTACACTGTTTCAACTTAACGCCCTCAATGTTCTCTTTATTTGACCCGGATCCCTGTTCCACATCAATTCTTGCAAAGTCCTTGTTCACATCTTTGTGTGACTCCAGAACTGTAGCACCTTGATCATTGCACTCTTTGATCTTATTGAACTCTTGCTTCCTCCTGCTAGAAGACCTACTCAGGGTTAAAGAGATGTTTGATGCATTCAGGTTGGATTCTCCAAGAGGAGTGTTCAAATCGTTCCTTTCAATCATAACAAAGTTTTTCTTGCTGCATGACTCTCCTTGCATGTCCTTCACTTTCAAAGATGCATGACCAACTTCCTTGCCTAAAGTAAACGCTTGTTGGCGCCTCTTCTCCTTTGATAAAGATAATAAAGGCAATGAATCATTCTGGATGGTGTCTTCGTCCGAGCACAGCAGTTTTAAGAGATGAAAGTCTTCTTTCCTGGCTTGAGCTCGATTAACAGGAGATTTGATTGGTACGTTCACATCTTCCTTAGATACTGAGAGCAGTCCAGGGCTTGTGTCCTTACGTACAGAGGGCAACCCCGGGACAGTGTCCATGCGATGGAGAACTGGAGGATCGGGCGTGGCTTCATTACATTCTTGAGTGATCTTCTTGGTCGATAGGTCATCTCCATTGCTGGATAACAGATCAGGCATCAAGACTTCAAAGGACTCATTCAAATCATCTTCTCCCTTGGTGGTAGTCTTCGAATCAATACCATCGGTAGAGCAGTCGCGTCCCTCAGTCCCACCAGTTTCATTATCTGTGACGTTATCTTTGATTAGCACTGCATCACAGGATTCAGTGTCATCCCTGCTAGCATCTGGGTGACTTGCATGAGGTATCTCCTCCTGGGCAATCTTGCGACAGCTTAGTGCAGGCTCGCTCTCATGTTTCGAAGGGAAGCGGAGTCTTTTCCGGGCACTTCTTCTGCATCGTGGTCGATGATGGCGGAAATCCCCTCTTGCATTACTGGGGTTCTGTTCAGGAGCATTTTCTGTTTTAATACAGACAGGAAAGTGAAATGGAAAAATATGAATTTAAAGATTAAATAACTCAAAAACATGATAAAGCTTTTTAAGTATTTGATGCATACACACATACACACACAGCTCTAATCTATTTTCTTACTTTTACAATAAAATATTGTGCGCAGATCATTTTCTAATAATCATACAAAATCTGATTTTGTTGTCAAAATTTATGAGAAAATTCTTAACGTTAAGGTCAGGTCCTGTTTGAATTTAAAAATCACATTTTATGTTGTAAAACAGAAAATACTGTACCTCAACATTAAACTGGGGGGGGGGGGGGTAGAGACCTGTGGAAGGTCTGATGGGTGGTTTTATGCAGTTTGAGGAGTAAGCTGAAGGGCAACGAAAGGTGCACTTCGTTTGAGGGCTTAAGAGCCAGTAGATCAATAGTGCCCTAATTGAAGCAAGAGACCTATCATCAAATTTGAGTTTTTCTATTTTTAATCATGGGTAGCAAAATGTGACACAATCTCGGACCGTAGATGTCCGATTTCTCAGAATTTTAGAAACTGAAACTCTTGAAAAGTGCCTTGGAATGATAGTACAAAAGTTTTCCTAACCATTAAAGCACAATTCCAGAACCAAGTAAACATGTGAGGAACATAACAGTATTGACAGATTGTGTCACATATTGCCACTCATAGTTAAACCACAGATTTAAGCTTAGCTTTAACTTTAGGATACCTTTCTGAATACTGGCTAATGAGATTACATTGACTTCAATGTTAATGACAGACACGTTTTGATCTTTTACAAGATATGTAATTTTTGTTAATTGCTTTGTTCTGTCAAAGTCGGGCAGAATAGGCCAATATGGAAAGGCGACATCGGTGATGGAGACAAATAGTGGCAATGGGAGAGCGATCCAAGTTTTGCACCTCAAATGAGAATACCTTTATACAGTCTGTGTCAAATAAAATGGTACAGTTGGAAAACATTTTTTTAAAGTATGAAAATTAATCACATTCTAAAAGTCTTTGATATTTCCATAAAGTAGGAAAATCAGGCTTTCTTCTGCAATTTTTTTTTCATCCCATTTGGTGCTGTAGATCTTGAGATATGACCAGTTTTCTATAATCAAGAAAAAATGTAATTTGCGCATGCTTGTCTATGGGTTTCGCACATAATAGCCATGAATTCAGCGCGCCGAGACAATAGATGTGTGTAATTTCGATTAGCTCATTGCCGCACAAAATTTAGCATAACTTTTGTTTTATAAAAGCAAATTACACAAAACAAAGTGCACCAGCCAGAATAATATTTTGGCTTTAAGTTGGTACCACATTCATACATCATTTGAGAAGATTTCATACCTAAATAATTTTTTCCCGACTGTACCATTTTTTTTTACACAGACTGTCGTGTCTACACCCTCCTGGCCCTCAGCAGATATTTAGGAAGCCTTAGATTTCACAACTTAGCCCATGACGCGGAATCTTTTTTCTCTTATCCCAGCACTCTCCTCCTCATTCGCAGTAAGGCTTATTTTCCCAAATCAGAAGATTCCGTGCCATGGAAGAAAAATGTAATGCTCCCTATCATTAAATGATGGCCTACCTGTTGCACTAATTCCAGAATCATTTTGCAGATGTGCCTCTCCATCAGGATTCATCTCTTCTCTTTCTTCTCTTCTACCGATCAGACGCAGCCTCTTGAAAATGTTACTCATCTTGATGGCTTGCAAGCAAACAAAGACTGCTACATATTCATGTCTCTTTGATCATTCCTCTAAAGATCTGTAAAAAAAAAAAAAATGTAATCAAGTTTGATAATGATGATTCAGTTGTTGCAACCATACAGGTTGGATTTGAGACACAATTTTCAAGCAAATTTCATCCTGGAAAGAGAAAATTCTTAGCAATCTTCTTTTACAATAAAGCAAATTTTATACACTGCATAAAAAAAAAGTAAGAGATGAACGGTAAACCCTTGGTGTGTATTCAGATTGCCATTTTCCCCAAGCATTTCCTGTGGGGAACTGCAATTTCTGTTTCCCCCATTTTTCCCACTTTGTTGCAATTTTCAGTGTTATTCGATACTCCAACCTATATATACTATCAGAAATAGTGTCAAATTTCCTACCTGGCCATTTGAAGGAAAAGTTTGTGAAACAAAGTATAAAGTCATGAGAGCTCTTGGAACTTAAACTCAAAATTAGGATTTTGTAAATAGTTTCAAGGTGAGATTAGAAAAGAACCTCAATCTAATGCATGAGTCTGTTTAGGTCATGTATGATGGGGAGACCATAGTTCGCGCAAATTTCAAAAATTATACAAAATGTGACATTCAATCAACAATATTTCAGGTTTTACACAAAATCAACGAAAACTATAAATACCAAATAAACGGCAAAATTCTAAACTCCGAATCGCCGACCGAAGAAGTGAACTAGGTCAAAGGGTTTCGACGATATCGCGATTTCAAAATTCTATGTCGATCGAACGATCGCGCATTCTGCTGAAAAAGTCAACAAAACAGTGTTACCTTAATTCCCGCACGGGCGTTTGACAAAGATTTATCAAGAAATTCCATCAGTCTAAGGAAAGGGAATAACAGTAAATGTAAGTCAAAATTTCATAGAATAAGATGATATTAATATCATCTCACAATTTTATGACATTAACTCGGAAAATGATGATTTCCAGACCCTTGTAAAAAATCTCGAAATTTTCGCAACGGACACGCAATTTTCCGATGTTTGGTCAATAATTTCACAATTCGATACACCATACCGTGACGAAAGTTTGGATCTTAAGCAATTTTTGGTCCCTCTCTCTGATGGTGCTATCAGATTTTCACGATATTTATTACTTTTTGAGATATCCGTCGTGCGCGAACTAAGGTTCTGCGCGAATTATGGTGACACCACCATACATCTTTGTTCACACAACCTTGTCTTTTCCCACTCTTTCAACATGAGACACAAAAATTCAATGAATGCCAGGAACCTATGATCTATGAACAGGCAACATCCTAATTCCTATATACCATCGATGGATTAAAGTAAAATAAAGTGTGTATCCCATTTCAGAAAATGCTGAAAAATGGTCAAATTTCATTAATTAACTAAGACTCAAGAGTGCCTAAGTGTGGGCAGTGCCCACACAAATGTGCAGCTTTGAAACACCCAATTAGCAACAATTTTTTAATCTTAACCTCAACAATCTATTTTGATACAAAAAATTGTAAAAAAAAATCAATCAACAAGGATTTTCAGCAAGTTTTATTTGCTAGGCCTACCCTAAAAATTTTAACCATTGACAAAAAATGAAAGGTCCAAAACTTATCTGCACATGAAACTGCATGCAAAATGATGAGCCCATCTTTAGATCTAATTTCTTTTTTTTTAAATTGTTCTTGAATTTTAAAAATTATTTGTTGAGTTTTTTAATTTTTTTTAATTTGAAATTGATTTGTAGATCTAACGTTAGATCTATCTAACATTACTTAAACAAGACTAAAGTAGACTATAAAGACATTGAGGAATCTTAAAATAATATTTTATTTTGGATTGAAATTGAGGTAAAATTTTAGGTGCCTTATAACGTTCAGCCTATTCCCTAAATCTTCTTATATTTTGTCATTTCATTCAGTCTTACAAAAAATAACTGTTAGAAAAATACTGTTAGGGATTTAACATTAGTAACAATTTCACCCACACCCCAGTGGCAGTGCCTCATTCTCACATCAATTTCATCCATTCTTGAAAAGAATCAAATTATGCATTATCACGATCGTTTAACAGATATATAACAGTTAAACTGAGATTCTAAAATCCACCAAGACCAAGTCCCAAAGTAATTAGACAGGAACTGGTCGGTCGAAACACTGAAAAGAATTTTAGCTAGCTGCTCACACTGCTACTGTAGCTAAATTCGAGTGCTCGGAAGCCTAAGCTCAGGCGGGGTAATCTGAGGAAGATGTGGACTCCTCCTGCAGCTGTGGCCGTGCTGCGATTTCAATGAAAATACAGCCTATTATTTATGAAAAATAATTAAAACGTCATTTGCGGTCTTACCAAATGATTTGTGACGTTATCAGTTTCTGAAGAATGGTCAAGAACAGTTTTTTAGTTGAGATTCTAGTCACCAATATCTTGTTGAACAGACTTTTGATGAACCTTGAAGTTTGGAACAACGAACGAATTCGAACTCCAATTGTTTATATTTTCGATGACGTGTTATGACGTCGCAGCTGATCCGCGCAAATTGACGGCGATCGTCCAATTAAAACATGGACTTGGCCGACTATTTGCATAAAACCAAATGCGCACAGCTTGCACATAATGCAATGAAGATCACATTCAAGAGCTAGAGAATCGAAATTACTTATTAATATTAACGTAATACTAATAGGGTCTATAAAATATTTATAGAGCCTCAATCTAAAATATTATACTGTAGGGTCTTCTTATTTCCAGCATTTTTTGTTTTTTTTGTTTTGTTTTGTTAGATAAACACTTTTTCTTCAATCTGTGATAATACCATGTTACCATGCGCAGCTCCAGTGGCGGAGGGGAGGGGGGGGGGCGCCTCAGTAAAAAAACAAAAAACGGCAACAACAAAATTTAGAAAAGGAAAATGTGTGATGTTTGACTGACCTGAGATGTTTGACCGACCGACTGAAACCTACCCCTATGGTATTATGATGACCTTATTTATGGCCGAAATTGTTTTCATGAAAACTAGGACACTTGCTTGCTTTTTATAAACTTGTTTGTTAATCTTTATTTTTTTTTCTTTCTGGGCCAAACTTTTTCCCTCTACCTGTCTCCATTTCACTTGTTTGTCCTCCGCTGTTTCTGATTTCTCATCCCTCCACTCTCCCTTTCAATGCCCCATCTTGCCTCATTTTATCCCCATCTCTCTCTCCCAGGCTCTTTATCTCAACTCCCTCTGATATCTGCTCTCTATCCCATCTTTCTAATCCCTCTTAGAAACAAAAACAAAAACACAACATCAACATTAAATTATTTCATTTTCTATATCATAGTTTGCTCTACAGCAAAAGACTTGTATTTATTGCAAGATTTTCTTCTCTTCTTTTCATAGAAATGATTACAACAGAGGACTAAACGTGTAATAAACAATACAATGCAGTACTTGAAACAAACCAACAAGAAAGAAAGAAAAGAAAGCAAAAACTGAATATGACAACATATTTCAAGCTCCGTCTTACAGTCTTGATTTGAGGCACACAAGGTAGAAAGACTTGAAAGGATTTGGTCTTCAATGCTTAGAAACGCAAATTGCTTATAATCTCTGTGTAAAATATATATTTTATACAAAATGAATGTAAAGCACATTGGAGTGAAATAGTTCAATTCGATAAATAAACATGATGAAACATGTAAAACTTATTTCACTATGAGTGATACTTTGATTAAAAACAAACCCATAACAGAATCAGAACTAGGTTACTGAGATGGGGAGGGGGAGGGTTAAAGGGGAAGTGGCATCACTGCTTAGGCTTAATGAACATTTGTAATAATACAGCTTTACTCATTATATATTAAGGTCATTCTATGAAGTATTCTATGAATTAAAACATTTAAAAATTGTGTGAAAAGTTTGAGGTCCTGGCAAACACAGTCTATTCAAATTAAAATTTAACATTATTATTTGTTTTGATTTATAAATAACAAATCAGTTCACACGATATAGATAATGCCCCTTGTAAATCTTTTATAGTGATCCAAAAAGCCATGAACTGTGAGGGAAAAAAAAAAGAGTACTTATGATATGGTGATCACAACACATCATAAGTGCAATGACCATAACATTAAACTTTCTGGCTCTCAGCAGACTAGTTAACTAATAAAATATTCATACATTTCCCTTTGTTTTTTACCCTTTGAATTGCCTCTCACATGGTGTCTGAAGTTAACAAATGAAATATCAATACACTAATATATCCTTAGTTTTAAACGTTTTAAAATGCCTCTTACATGGTTTCTGGAGTTAAGAATACCCTGGAGTTACAACATTATCATCAGTGCAAAAAGGGCAGAATATGGTCACATTGTGCTATTATGTTTTAACAAAGGATGTTAAAAATAATGATATACATGTACATGTGAAGAGTGAAATAATAAAACCCAATAAAACCAGATAAACAAAAACACATATTTGAGTCAATTGCAGTACGGAATGCAGATAAAACAAAGTTTTGGTATAGAACAAACAAAAAAAAACTCAATTCTTCACATTTCATTGTTAACATTATCATCAGAAACTTCTCAATTTGATCAACAAATACTATTTTTTCAGCAATAATGCATCAGTGATGCATTATTGCTGGTGTTTTATGTCAGATGAAATGAAATATGAATATTGCGAATGAGTATAAACAAAATAAAAAGTCACACCTTTCACATGTTATTTTCAGGGAAAAACATAATGATAAAGTTCATATCAATATCTTGTTTATAATACAAGAGATACAAAGTAAAAAGACTGCATACAAAGCTGAATGACAAAGTCAAATTCAAAGTAAAAATATACTTTTCAATAAAAATAAATAGCAATATAGATCTCATTTGAGGACTCTGATGAAAAGAGATAAATTCAAAATTCAAAAATGATAAAATTAGGAAAAAAAAAATGTAAAAGTGAATGATGCATAACAATTCATATAAAACTGACAAAAAATGCAGGTAGGGCATCTATGTATATTTTCCAATGCCATATAATAAATTTAGGAAAATTATAGTTGCATGCGAAGAACAATGCAATATATACAGCACGAATATGTATATTTGGATAAGGAAATAAAGATACTCATCATATATTACACTTGCATATAATTTTTATATCAATTACTTGGAAAGGTGTATGTTACATAGAACTATTTACAAACGTTGTCCAAATGTTTTCTCATCACGTACACATCTCAATTATCATATACGATCAGTGGTTGATTTCAATTCAATGATCATAAGTATTTACATATTTCTTTTTGAACTCCACTGGAATACAAGTATAAGAACCACTTACATAAAACACTCTGTACAATAATGTTAACATAGCTTGTTTAGTAAAATAGCTACTTATTAACCAGCAAACACACAGTGGATGTAGTACTATTTTGATCTCAATTTTTCTGCCGAATCATCTGCTTTACGAAGACAACCTACAATAGATATTTCTAAAAAGTTTTCAATTTCAAGATGCAGCCATATCTTTCAAATACTTTCTGTTTCTGTATCAAAAGCACAAAAATCATCAGCATACTTTAATGTCAAATGTTGCCCCCAAAGCAACTTTGAACGGAAGATAAAATGCTAAGCATAATAAAAAACATCGTTAATTCACTCAACTCAGGCACAATAGGCAAATAGAAAGCCATACTTTGTCGGTCTGTTCTGGTTTTATGATAATAACGTTATAATTGTTACAAAATACTAAGCTTGTGATCGAAATGCAAGGCAAATCAGGAAAAAAAATGTTTACCCCTAAATTTTTGGCTGTATATTTCAGCCTTCTTCAGGGATGTGACTATTCTGACCTATGCCATAAGTGCACAGGATCAGGTCATTAAATCTTTAAAGTCTGTATTGGTCCCTGTATACAGGTGAACATTTAGATATAAATAGTTTAGGGGAGACTGGGGTAATTATGGCCCCCTTTTTCACATTTCCTATTACTACCATTAAATGAAAAGTCCAATGATATTCTAATTATGTAAAAATACAGTCAATCTATATACCTATAAATTTACAAGAAAGTATAAACCTGCTACTTCTCATTTGCATATGAATTACCATTATGTTTAAAAACCTTTGGGGGGCCATAATTACCCACGGTTGGGGTATTTATTGGGCCCCTATTGTAATGAATGTAAATGAATTCAAAATATTTATGCTAATTAAATGATGGTAATGTATAATATGTGTTGGGTTTTCCTAATACGCTTATCACCGCCAACAATGATTTAGTCAATAATTGGTTCACCAAAATGTTGAAATTTTGCAATCAAAACAATACATATATTTATGTACAAATCGTAACAAGTTAATGTCCATCTACGCTATCTGCGCTTATACACTGTTTATGCATTGGGGGCCATAATTACCCCAAATGACATTTTCAATTTCATCCCCCTTTACAGCTCTATTATTTAAGATATTCAGGTGGAAGTTTTTCTGTTGTGTTTTTTACTTCCTATTGTTTCAGTTTCAATCAAATTTCATCTTAAATGATTTTAATTAATGATATCACACCCCACATAAAAAAGCAGACTTGCCACTTTCCAACGAACAGAATTGTAATTGCCGTACATTTTAGGCTCCCCTAAGCACAAAATTTCATGTAAATGGCTTATTTTTCTCATATGACAGTAGGAAGAGTTTAGCTAGGCATGTGTATAAATTAAATTATCATTGTGTAATGCAGCAAAGAATTATAAGCTCTCAAAGACAAGGGGGCCATAATTACCCCAGGGCCATAATTACCCCAGTCTCCCCTACCTATTTCTCTCTTTTTTTCTCTCTCTTTTTTTTTTTTTTTTTTTGGTTGCATTTGAATCAAAAGTTTAATTTTTTTAAAAATTTTACCCCAACTTTGTTTGATATTCATTTAGTAATGATCATTTATCACATAACCATGTAATTACAATTGTTTTTAGTTGACTTTATTAGTAAAATATTCATGAATAAAATGTGGATGAGTTGCAAGATTGAGAGAGAGAGAGAGATAAAATAAGAGAAACAGAGTCAAAAGAGATATTAGTACCTATCCTAATTAAGACAGACCTTCCAGTTGAGTCACTCAAATTGTCCCATTTATACTGACTTTTGAGGCCTATGAATGATACCTTTTAAACTCAAATCTTGCTTGAATGCAGCTGATTGAGCAAACTGCAAAAGCTACTTTTATGCATTCAGAGATATCAACTTTCCTTTAAGAATAGTTATATCTTCTTACACAGGATTTGTTTCCACATGATTTCAGTACAGTTTTGCAAAATTATACTGGACATTATCTTTAAATACTTATCCAAAATGTCTGTCCTTTTCATCTTTCTTATGCCTCTGTCCATATGCCATGCTCATAACAATTGATTTTTTTTTTAAATCATAAGATATCTCCATTCCTCAGAACTCTCATAACATGTACCCTTCAAGAACACAAGATAATCAAACTAATTGATTATTTTCTTCATACAGCAATGCCTTTGACGTCAGCAACATCTGAATATTTGTCATTGTATGTTGCTTATAATCCCCAGAAACCAGAATTTAAGACATTTCATAAGTGCTGATTAGTCTTGTCACTACCACTATTAGTCCAGACAACCATCTAGGTGCATTGAACCCCGACATGATAATAGAACATGATGGGGTGGCATCGTTTTACAGCTTGGAGCCTGTGGTCGTTTGCCGAGGGAAGAACATTGGTGTGCATTTGCACTGTGTTCACACCCGATGTTCAGCCGAGAAGGTACACCAGACTGACTAGGGTGAACAGTCAGAGGCCTTCGATGCTCTGTACCACTGTAGTTACTTATTGCTTTTAGCTAAAAAATGCTAGACTGACCAGGGTGAACAACGAGTAGCCTTCGACTCTCTGTACTACTTTTGTTCACTTCCTGCTTTTTGCTCAGATGAACTGCAGGCTGAATATGATGAACTGTAACCTGCTGTAGACACCTTCTTGACACCATCCTTCAGGACTCTCTTTTGTATCCTCTGAAGTCAAGGTTTAGTGGCTGTTCCTAAACCCTTGAATCCTCAGCATACTCTGGTGTTTGCTTCTGAAGATAAAGCCAGAATGACTAAAGATCAGTACTCTTGATGTCTTTGACACATTCCTGACATCTCCTGCATCCTCCAGAATATTCCTAGCTTTCTTTATCTCTAACACATCGTCTTTTTACCTCCAGGCTATTTCGATTCCAAATGCTGAACATTATTAACGACTATTACCGAACACTGTTGCAAATATGGACATCTTCTAAGTAGAGTAATCAGGACCTTGTGCAACATCCTTTTGCAATTGCTGAGGTTCAGCTGAGGTCAAGATGTCGCACGGGTCATCTTTAAACCTCCAGGAATTTCTACTCCAAATCCTTGATGTTCTTGTCACCATTGACTTATTAGAAAGATATCCGACATTATGTCGCATTCGCTTCCAGCGTACTGAATGTCATATAACCATATGTCGAAGGTCATGACCCGTCACACGACGCACAGCTTTATATTTCAGGGGCTCCCGAGTATGCTCGTAGGAACGGATCTCGGGAGCTGTATGTCAAATCTTGTCCTCAAAGTTCTGTTTCATCCGCTTCTGGGCGGTCTTGGCAGACTCTGCTAGCTTCATACCTGCAGGAAGAGTAAAGAAAATGATGCTTTATGATTAATAATGGCTGGTTTTGCATTCATTTTTCATAACTAGTTTTATGAAGGGAAATCCAACATACTCTTGTAACAAAACTCCCCTTAGCCTAACCTGTTGGGGACGAGCTGATTTGGCTATACCACAAATTTCCCATAGACTTCACCCAGAATATATTCAAGCTCAGTCCTCAATGGGTTAAAAAGAAAAAAGAAACAGAAAACAGAGAACAGAATTAAGGTTTAGTTCATTTTTTAAGTCCATGTATGATATAATTCCGCATACAACTGGGAGAGTTGTCTAACATTACAACACAGTAGAAATACATGTGGCAATGGGCAAAGATGAATTCCCATAAAAGGATCTAATTCTTATTTTTTTTTAATCGTCAGATTCCATCTGACCTTTCACTTCCCTTTGTCTGATACTTGATATATTCAGCTTTGGATTTTTCTTTAAAATTTCAAAACGAATCTTTCAAATCCAATCAATCCTTGATAGTCATGAAAAGGCCATGCCTTGTCCAAATTTGTCATCACTATGATAACTCTCCTCAATTTTTGCCAAAAGCCACTGTCCTCCAAACACTTTCTGTGAAGACTCTTCTTGGTTTATTTTTGTAAAACATTTTTTCTTTTCGCAGATAGCTTGAGGAAACCCTCAACCTGTACGTAACACAAAACACTCCCAACGGGGACCATTAAACTACAGCAAAAAACAAAACAAAACAGCTCACTCCTACTTAAAGCCCTGTCCAAATAATAATTAAAATATAGGAGTTTCTTGCATAGAAGTGTCACTCTGACCCAATTAGAACAGTTCCTTCAAAATCTGCAACTAATCGCAATTATCTATGTTACATATGGCACAGTAAATACAAGCAAGACAAATCAGTGAGTTTTTCGACCATGGCTCTGGCCCCTTGAAAAGGAAATTACAATCATGAGATTGAATTGAGGAATAAGCTGTCATCAAAGTGATTACGAAAGATGGATAAAAATTCACCTAAGAATTGTGTGCTTGTAGGATTGGAATCAACAATTAAATATCAATTTAATTCGGCTGAGACTAACTTGCACTGCACATAGAAATGAAAAATCCTTGACTCGATCATTTCAACTGTTTTTCGTCATTATACGCCTAACAGCAAGCCTTGAAGAGCAAGCCTTGCCAGTGGACCTTTTTACACGCATTCTTGGTAAACAAATAAAATTTACTATGAAAGCTTGCAGTTCTTTTGTTCACCTTTCCCAACTACAGTAGATCCCTTTAAATGGCTGAGTGCCTCTAAAGAAAGCTAGACTAATGCCTTGCCAAGTCTAGGAAGCATCCAGGCACCGGTTATGATTCATCCAACCTGAAATAGGTTTCCCCCTAAAGATTGATATGATCCAAAAAGTTGAAAGAAGACCAAAAATCTGTACTAAATTTGCTTTGTACACTGTATGTTGGGAAAATACTCAAAAGTACCTTTAAAGTTATGATGTCAAACAAAGTCTTATTTTCCCATCCAATGAATGGATAATCATTTGGTACAGTCTTTTTCTTGCAGTCACTAAGCTCTTAGAACTACATTCCAGTATAAAGAGTAATAAAATTATTCCAGAAGACAAGTTAAGCAATTTTTTGCCTTCCCGCAACAAGATAGTTAGTGCAATGCTGCCTTCCAGCAAAAAGGTACTTAACCCTTTAGCACCTAGAGACTTTGTGAAAAGTATCAGCTTACTCCCTAACGGAAAGGGTTTTGCTATGTGTGCATCATGGTCTTTCAATAAGAAATGCTCGTAAAACAAAACTTTTTGTGCTGACTTTATATTATCATGATCATAGCATGCATAAAACAATGGCGGTTTGGGGCTGTTTAGTGAGTAAGCTGAGGGGCGGTCTCGGGCAGTTTAGGTGCTAAAGGGTTAAATAATTATATGCGTTGTCATTGCGCCAAGTACCATCTGCTGGGAAGGCAATATTGCACTAAGTACCTTCTTGTGGGAAGGCAACGAATTGTATTACAAATGAGTTGGCCTCAAAAGTTCCTTGACCTTGTTCACATGTAAAGTCATCTTAACAGTTGTGGGAAGATTGTTCAACAACTCTGTCATAGCCACTGGAAAGAAATATGTGATCTATCATATCAAAATGAGACACAAGTTCCCAAGAAAAGAGTTGAAGAAATCAGCACAAAATCAAATTTTAAATACTTTCCCTTTATCGTTTTTACTCATTTATTTTACAGAGCACATGAAACATTGAAGATTCAGACAATAAAAAAAAATTCCCCCCAAATTTGACATTTTTTATTATTTTGCTGATTTCCTTGACTCAAAGTGATCGTTGCTCGGAGACTTGTATCTCATTTTTGTATGATGTATCACACCTCCAGTAGGTTTCTTGGAAAATTTCTCAAACTATTTCTTTTTCTCACCTGAATCTTTGATTTCTTTGACAGCCTTGCCAAACTTCTTCATCTTAGCACCAATGTTCTTGGAGTTGCTCTTTGATTCGTTCTCAAATTCTCGTACTCTCCTCTCAAAGAGGCCTGCAATATCCAATTAAAAGCGAGAGTATTAGCATGGAATTTTGTTGGGGCTATGATAGCGTCATGTGTTTGTTTTAAGAAAAGGGTTATGGTCGGGTAATGGCTTGAGTCCAAGAGAAAGAGTTAATGAGTCAATCAGTTTCCCCAGCTTTTTTCATGATGCGGTAATTTTCATGCATTTTGTACTCAGTCTGAGAGGCATAAAAAATAAAATAAAAAAGAACATGCAAATATGTATTTTGATCCCTTTAATATTAGGTTTAACATCAGGTAAAGTGTAAAGTGCATGAGTAAAATTAAGGATTCGATTATTGTTATGCATTGAAGTACATAAAATGGTTGATTAACTGTGGGGGGGGGGGCACAGCATGCAGGAAAGTTGAGAGAGCTGACAAATCATTACAAGAAGAAAATTGTACTGTAATTGTAAGAGAGGGAAAAAAGGAGTGAAAAGAAAAAAAGTGCGATCAGGTAATTTCAGAGAGGGAAGGGGGGGGGGAGGGGGGTAATCATAAGACAAGAAGAGAATCATCCCCACCTTTACCTTGTGAGATGCCTTCGCTTTCTGCTTCCTTCTCCTGTATGAAGAGAGAGAACATCTGCGTCTCGCTGAACACTTCCAGGAAGTTCCTCACACTCTTGGATGACTGTGCCTTGATGAAGCTCTCACGGTCAAACTTCTGCGAGCCGTCGTACTGCTGGGTGAAGTGGTTGGAGTAGTGGCCGACAGTTTCAACAAAGAACCGGATGAACGCCTCAGAGATGGCGCTGTTCTTGGCCTCGTGGTCTAAAAATATAGGAGAAGGAACATTATTATTTTATACAATACAAATATTATGCCAAGAAATACAACATTCAAATCTTATATTGATAAAGTGCATAAATTAGCTTAGGTACATGAGGAACACAAAACACATTCACTGGCCAATGTTCCAAATTGTAAATTGAAAGTAGCCAATCAGAATCCTTGCTGCTCGTATTTCTTGCACAAAATAATGATGCTGAACCAATCGGAATAGTTGTTTCACATCTGAAATTAGTTGTTACTATAATATATTATAAATAGGTATAATGACTGCATGATAATGCAATTGATCACTTTATGAGAACATATTATGTAAATTTGTCTCTATTTATTTCAATACTCTACACTCCACAAGTAGTTGATAATAACTCGTATGACTCCAAGTAATATCAGCAGAAAATGTACTTAATCATATTAAAACTTTTATATAGATCATACCTTCTGATAATTCATCATCTGTGTCGGCGCCCTCCCAGCTGCTCATACTACAGACCTTGAGCGCCCTCTCTAGGGCTAACGATAGCTTCTTTGGCAGGATAGTTTCCTCATCACCGATCACGGTGTAGAAGTCCCTTGCATCGAGGTCAACGACCAGGACCTATCATGAAAGAATAATTAAAGATAGGGAATTTGTGTTCTCTTTAATAAAAATTATAGCAAGGTAAGTTAGGTTGAAACCATAACTTCAATCGATATACCATTAACACCACCACCACCACCACAACCACTAATGTTATCCCCATCTACATTATGTCCATTACTATCAAAACTACTGCCAGCATCAATATACATCATAAATACAGTTTTTCAAGGGGAATTTATTCCGAAGCTCTTATTATACATAATGAACATTATCATCATTAGCACTACCATCATCATCATTGTCATCATCATCATCATCATCATCATCATCATCAACAATATCATCACCACCATCATTACAACTACCACTACCATCACTGGCATCATTATCATTACCACAATTTATACTATCACCATCATCATCACCACCACTACCTTCACCACTAGCATCATCATTATATCCACCACCAACATCAACACCAACACCAGCACTATCATAACCAATACTACCACCAACACCACCACCATCATCACCACCACCACCATCATCACCACCGCCACCATATACCCACCTCTTCAAGGGGCAAATCTTCAAGTTTTGGTATACACAATGAGAGCATGCCCATGATATAGGGTGTCGGTGAGCAGCACATGTCAATCAACTTCTCCGGGAGGACCGGTACATAGACGTGTTGCCATGAGAATGGATACAGGAGACCTACTAATGCCTGAGAACATCTGGACAGCTTACTGAATTTATTTAAGAGAAATGAAAGGGCATAAATTAAAATACCAGTGTTTGCCACAAAGAGTTTTTTTTTAAACAAATGCATGAATGCTTTGTACTACATGTTCTAAATGACCAATAAAATGTGTGAAACTTGCTGTTAAATAACCCAAAATTTTGTATCAGATCATTATTTTCAAAATGTGAAAACTATAATACAAGGGAATAAGGAATGAGGATATTTCTTCAGATTCTTAACTTGGTCCTTTCCAACAAATTTTCTTGAAGTCACATAAAATCATCTTTATTGATACGACATTGCAATAACAATGTAAATGTAGACAGCTTAACTTTAGATGTTTTTCTAATCTTTATTCGCTCATTGCTCTGCTATTACATATTTCCTACCCAAACAATTCAACCATTGTCCTTGAAGTTTTGAATACTCAGTATCAATTCTTTTCTGCAATTGTGATTAATCGCAAACTTAAAACAACCATTCTGATTGGTTTAGAATGAGACCTTTATGGAAGAGGTGCATGCAACGATGATTCTGTTTGGTTAGTATCATATGCAATTGATTGTTACTTTCTCAATACAGGGCCCAGAAATAGTACCTTAAAATTGCCTTATCTAATGACCCTTACCTTAATTTGCCAGAGCACATGATAACTCTCCTCTCGAGTAGTAATGAGCCAAAGATTTGAACTATCCTCTTCACACTCAGACAGTTGAATAGTGTATCAAAGTCAACCTGTATGGTTAACAAATATATTAAAGACATTAAAGTTATTCCTAGTAGGAAAAGACACTCATGTGTTATAAAGTCAACCTGTATGGTTATCGTAATATAAAGAAATTTTGAAATAAAGAGAATAAAGTTAATTCTGGGACTTGAAATGTCAAATGTTTTCTTTGTTACCTGTTGAAGACAAAGTCCAGTGGGTGGTGATTTGAATCATTTTAAATTCAATTTCGAATATATTTTTCTTTATTCTTCATGCTGAATGACTTAAATTACAAAATAATTTTAAATCATTGCATTCTGTTGGTTGAAATACTCAACCGAGTTGGTGGTTTTTACATGGAATTGAAGATTTCAAAGGTCAACAGGTTAACTCACATGTTCCAGCCTCTGATCTTGTGGTCGTTGAAGTAGGAGGGGCTTGTGGTCCTGTTGGTTGCTAAGGTGTTTCCGCCTGTTGTTGTTGTTAGGGGGAGTGGCAACCTTTATGTGACTTCCCTGAATAGAAATAGGAAATATTAGATATGAAAATTAGATTGATATCAATTGAAAGCACATTAATGGCCATTTCTAGCACATTTTTAGCCATTTCTAGCACAATTCTAGCCATTTCTAGCTGCCCAGACATGATAATAAAGTAGAGACCGGAGGGCGCTATTTTCTTCATCTCGTGAAGGTTACGACCGACATAGCAGTGAGAAAAAACCCTTCATTTTGAATACATTTGGAACGTTCAATTTCTTATTTTGGAATATTTTACAGTTGGAACACTATACGAAAGGTACGTGAAAGTTTCGTGAATTATAGTGACTGGATTAACCTGATTTTAAGTGTCTAAAATCTGCCCACTGACATTTCAAATATGGCGGCGGGAGACGCTAGAGACACGTACGCACAAGACCAAACTTGAGACCGTCACGTTCATAACAGCGTTACAGTGCGTGCCTAGTTGTATTCCAGACCAGCTTTCTAAACCCCGTGCTTTGTTAAGCAACTTCTGTGATATCCTCATGACGACTGCGTGCGAACGTAAGCCTCCATTGTTTAACCAGCGAACTCACTTAAGTACTAAAGCCCCACTCTCACGACTAGTATGTCTTCACTCACACCCCGCCGAAACAAGAAACTTCCAACAGCGCAATCCTCCAGCAGACCACACTATCACTGTACGCGTTCTGTCTCGGACTGTCAATTCTACTACCGCTATCAAAAAATCCCACGAACTCCACACATCGCATTCCAGCCGTCCAAGGTCTAACCTACACTCATCAGTCTGCGCTTGAAACTTATCACACAACGGAACGTCGAGTGCCGCTGGTGTACGAACACCAACACCCTTTCCTAGCTACAGACGGACAGAAGCACACGAATCACAGAGTAGCTATTAAGTCAAAGACTGCCCTCTCCTATCTGTCTCACGATGATACCTTCGATCACATCGATAGCTAGACAAAAAACTTGAAATTGCAAAAGCATGTAGATGAAAAAGCCATACCTTCACCATGCCTGTCTCACGACAATACTGGCTATGCGTGCCATGTAACTAACTCGCGCACACTGTTAACAGCGTGACCTAGCTCGTCGTATATTGAGGAAACCGTCGCCACACTCTCTGCCTAGATATGTATCCTACGGTCTTTATTCTACTAGGCCTGTGTTTACCATCCTGTGGCTCGATATTTCTCTACCGAATCTAACACATCAGCCAGTATACCTGTTCGAAACAATGTCATTGTGACTCACCGCGACATTCTAGCCACGACGCCCCAACGTGTCCGACCCAATGAGGTGCTTGTGCTATCACCTGAAAGAAACAGCCCTCCATCAGAATTGCTCCCGTGATGGTCAAAGAGGTAGTATCTCTCCCAACCTCCCTATCCCCAAACAACCTTCAACTAGCGAACGTCGCCCACAAAAAACCTCCTAGCGCGACGAGGCTCCGGGACGATCACCAAAACCCAGGCACCAGCCTCGGATCATGCCCAGCGCCTCAGTGCCACAGCCCCCTCCAAACAACCTCTACCTAGCCACCATAGGGCACGGCGCACCGCCGTTAACACAATCCACAGAGGAACAGCGCAAACACTCGATCGCTCGATTTTCCTACGCAGTGCGTGAGGAGTGTCGTCGTAGCGATCAACCCACCATGCCAACCGCCACGAGCCAACCATCGTCTCAACACCACGCAACAAAGGAAATGACACATGGGAAGATCAACAAATGAAAATCACTACCAATTACGTAGCACGCATTGAAGGCCAACGTTGAAATGTGAGCAGGAATAATTCAGCATATGATGACTTACTCTACTCGCGGGAGTCTGTTAAAGCTCGCAAGACCTTTAACAAATGAGACAACACTCGACTTCTGCTGATCACCAAAAGTCCAGTCAAAGACAAGAAAAAGAACGCAAGCGTCTCCAACAAAAGCTCTTGAAAAGAATGAGTATCCATCGCTAAATACACACTGTTTGTGTAACAAAAAACCAAAAACAAAAAAACAAAACAAAAAACAAAGCCACAACAAAACCTTAATTCGCATGGAGCCTCATGTAACAACCCATATGATTGCAACCTTACGATCCCGCCGCTGATCTTGGACTTCGTTCAGGTACCATGCACGAAACAAAGCATATAAACCGAGCATGCATCCTACTACAATTCGGTGTCCGGGCACCCCAACAGAATGATACCTGCTATCAATGTGATCATAATGCTTTCTCTGTCCCCATCAACACATACCCCTGGCACACGGACTTAAATATGTTCATTAACAAATATTGATAAGAGCACCGATGGAACAGTCAGTGTTTCCTTTCTTTCGCAACCGGATCCAAACTCACCTGCCCTAGAGAGGATGTACCCTTATCCTTCTACCTCATAGACCCGCACAAAAAGACTACTACGCCGATACTCCCAAATGAATCGTGATTTCAACTCACCAAAGCGTCTCACAAACGGACCTACTCTAAGTACATTATGACAAAATGCTTAACAATTGACATGAGAACTCGTAATTTGTATCTGTAAATATTTCTATGCACCTACAGAAAAAAACCAATGTAGGCAGAACGTTTCCTTTAAATAAAGATCTGTCAACATGGGATGCAGTGCAATACTAAAAATCAGCAGTATGATTATTATGTCACGAGTGGCTGTGATTTTAATTCCATTCTGTGTTTCCAAAAAAAGACTGTGAAGAGAATACAAAGAAAAGATATTTACCAAACACCAGTTAACCTCAACAAAAGCTGATCTCAAATTTTTTGATTTACTTCGTGACATATGCCGAGCCCCTATCTCTGATAACAGAAACACTTCGACACAACAGTTCTACCTCAGCACATCGCGACGAAAATGTATCCCTATAAACACTGTATCCGAACTTCCCACGCCTAGATTCATTGGTTCTGCGTAAACTCACAGGACATAAGACGTGCTAAAACTGACGTGACAAGTGACTATCCTTCTTAAACATTCCATCCAACAATCGATATCGTGACTTCCATACAACTACATAGCCTCGCATATTCTTTAAAGTTTGTTAGTAGAGTAACAGCTAGAAAAGACCTCGGTAATATCTGCGGAAACCTGACATTCACCCTCAGACGTTCTCACAGAGCATGAAGATTCACTCCAAATGAAACAGTAAGATAAATAAATAGGAAGACAGAAAGACATGAACCTTAGTTTTTGGAAAAACATGCCGGAAATCATAACAAATTAAAATTCCGAGCAATTACACTCAAAATCCATTGTTTCCTGATAAAAGATAGGAGAACATGTGCTTTTTAAAGAGACAAGTTTAGACACAAACAATTTCTATGAATCCTTGAATATAACCTATGATAATCCAAGAGATGTAGACCCGCATTGATTCACAACTCAAACTCACAGCAATTACTGTTATAAGAGCTAAAAATCGTAACTACAAACGCAGATATAATATAAAAAAGAAATCTGATCAACACAGGGATGGCCGGCACCAGTGTTAGGTCTCGGGACATAAAATGGTAGAGGAGGTATTTTTATAAGAACACCTTAACTTCTTTGGCTTATATGATTCTCTAGAACACAAGAAAAATGGTCCAGAAGATAAGCAAGACCCACTAACCCTACCAAGACCTAACACCAATCTACGGTCACATCAATCGACCTCTTGTTGAAAAGCCACACTGATATCTCCAGCAAACGCACAGCCGGTAGATACCACTTCTTATCACAAAGTCAATATAACAAGTACCAAAACGTACACCAAAGACAACGAAATAATTATACCCACCCATTACTTCTTGAACTGGTGGAAACTAACTTGTTTAACAAAACATAACTCAGAGACAACGAGAACACGCCTCCACCTTCTCCCCCTGCTCACATATGCCTCTACAGCCTATGTGAGGGATATTAACTTTTTAAAGAATGTCAGAACACGCTGCTTTTTAATATGCCCAAAAAATTAAAAACCCGGGGCTGGTGACTAGTCCATATAGAATTTTTAATCACCCAGTAATTTGGCATATATGAAAATAGAGTATACTACGCCTTGACCGTTAAATGACGCATCTTTAGTATATAAGATCATGTCCTAAACCAAAAGCGACCAGGGCTGTCTAAATCACATTACATCAACATAAAAGGGGAGCAGAAAGCTTGAATAACTGTACGAAGACCACATTAATTTATTGAAACTACGACTACAACATTAATGGCGCAGGCCTTGCGCAACATGCACTACATTAAAGTAATACCCAACACTATAATATATTCCACGCAAAACCAAGTTGCGTTACAAAACAGCCAAAAAAAGATCTGAGTGGTGTTCAATATGCAGCACTATCACTAGGATGTTTTTTGACCGTCATACTAGAAGAAATAACTTTGGAGAGGTCCATTAATGTTAATTTGATTTTAGGAAGAGCCTTCCGATATGACGTATGTAGTTTCAATTGATGAAGAGCTTTGCCGTCAAGCTGTAACTTTGGTGCACGACATTACCGATGTTCAGGATGAAACTAAGTAATTGAATAATGTCGAAGCTCAGTTTTAGTTAATCAGATGTGAGAGACAGCCAACATTTCGAAACTGGAGACGACAAGAGGCAACTTAGAACACGTAAGGGTGCCACCTTTATCTCAGCATCTGTTGCTTTTGTTCTATGCGGGTTGAAATTATGCAGATAAGTTAAGAATACACGAAATAATAATCCTAGGGAATGTAAATTATGAATAAAATGCCTACTATATAAGAGAGTTTAAGAATATTTTACAATAATGCTTGAATGACACACTCAGTGTTTTTTCGAGAGAAATATGTAGTTAAGTAAATTATATATAGCAAGAGTTATGAGCATTTTGGCGATGTAGGCTGACCCCTTGGATAATGTAATAAACGTAAAATCACATGTTAAAATGCGCTAATAGCCAACTAAAATGGAGTGGAATTTCGTATGAATATGGTCTTCACTGGACAACATGATTGTATAAAATATTTTATGTGTCTGTGTACATAGATAGACAGACACAAGAGTCTGTAGTGTGAAATCTAACATTGAGGAATCCAAAATTAGAAAGAAAAAACAAAGACATAGTTCAGATAATTGTCGTCCGGTATAGAATCCTACCCCCCAGATCTATCAGGAAGAGTTGCTCCATATAATTAAGACACTTACTTGTAAGATCAGATAATACATTTATAATGTTCTGTCCGGTACCACATAGTATATCATAAAAGACTTAACAAATATTATATATTAATTTGTATGGAATTCAAAAATTGATAAAGTTGAAAAGAAAATAATTAGCAGTTTTGAAGATCGGAGGCATAAAAATGATTGATATTCCAAAATTTAATGCTTAGTTTCAGAGATTGAAATGGTTAAGTAGAATAACCTTGATGAATCTGATTGTTATTGGTGAAGATTTTGCAAATATATATTTTTCGAACAATTAGGAGGTTTGAATTACTTTTAAACTGCACAATTGAACAAAACATGATAGAAAAACATTTTGTAGGGAAATTGCCAAATTTCTACCTAGAAATCTTAAAGCAAGGTCACAAAAAAGAAAAATGTAATCAGTATGACTTATATTCAGATAACAGATCTTGTGGTATAATAGATATGTTACGTATAATAATCACCCTCTTTCTATAAAGAATGGTATCTAAGTAATATAATCTATTTAAAAGATATTGTAATAAATGGTAACTTCATTATCCACAACAACACTGAAAGATACGATCGAACAAAAAAATGCTAAAGCAAATGCCTTTTTTGATTATTTTAAACTAAGAATTTCAATACCAAGGGTTTGGATAAACAATCTGAAACGAGGTAATGTTTTATCAATACCAGTAATTACTATTTGTAAAAAAGAGAGAGAACTAAAAACGTTGTCAAGTAAAGTGTTTTATCAATTTTTGACTAAAAATGAAATTGCTCATAAATGACCCACGTATTGGGAAAATATTATCGAAATAAACATGGACTGGAATCAGGTTTTTAAAAGGAATTTGAAAGACATAAAAGAAAACAGATTAAAACAATTCAATTTTAAAATGCTGTACAATCTGATTCCAACAAAGCGAAAGTTATTTGTATGGAAAGTAGAAAATTCCGATTTGTGTAATTTATGTAAATGTCGAGAAGATTTAATTCATGCATTCCTGGAATGTCCATTGAATTTGCCTTTCTTTAGAAAGCTAGTAGAATTGATAAGAAAAGTTTATAATGTTAACATAAACGTCAATATACAAACATTTTTGAAAATGCATAAAGAAAATGATATTGACGATATTCTCACTATAGCCTTTTGGAGCATCTATAAAATGATAATTCTTAGAAATGAAAGTGGTAAAGATGAAAGGAAAACCAAATTATGGTGGATTTTTCTTAAGGAAGTTAAGATACGTTTAGATATAAATGTGCATTTTGTGAAAAAAGGAAAACCTAATTTGTTTAATTTACCGAAAGAGCTAAATATATATGTCTAATATGTTATATTTCTCGATATAAATTGATGTATGTAAAATTTCAAATGTAGCATGATTTTAGATCAATAAATACACCTGTAAAGGTTGAAAGAAAAAAAAAAAAAAGTAGAGACCTAATTGGTGCCAACAGGTAAGGGCAATGTTAAAGGAAAACAAGGTAATACAGCAGTGGTCTCAGCAGGACGCCCTATGTTTCAAACCTATTCAAAGATATTTGAATAGTCTTTGGTATGACACAAATTCTCATTATTAAGCCCCTCAGATGGAACTGGAAGCCATAACTTCCATACCTTACAGCTATTCCTTTTTCAGAAGTTAGGTAAAACAAACAATCCCCCAACCTACAAATAAAGCTGATTCATTATCCCAGACATTTAGAAACTTATGGTTCCCTACATATTAAGATCAACATAATTCTCTGAAGAGTACGGCTGACACAAATCATGACTCGGGCAAAACTACCTTCCATTCTGAAGCCTCTAACCATGTAACGTGTGAAGAAAAAAAAACATATGTTAAACAACCTTGATGCATATCTGTCCCTGGAAACTATCAAAGTTAGTCTTGGCTCGTCTTTTCCTTCTCCCCCTTCCCCCTCCCCCCCCCCCATCCCTCACCTTTTGACCCTTGTTGGATTCCATGTCTTTGATTCATACGCTAGTTTCAGTGTAGAGATCTTACGTCTCTGACAATTTGAGTACTTGTAATGATGGTCATGATAATGAAAATTTATATACATAATGAAGATAATGAACATTATAATGATTAAAAATCTGTTTAAAATACAAAGAGATGTATTGCAGACCAATAACTCATAGGCCCGAATTCACAAACGTGGTTTAGTTAGTCCATGGTCTAAATCAGGTGGTTTGTGAATACCAAAATTTAGACCATGGTCTAAATCCGTGGTTTAAACAATTGATTTAGACCATGGACTAACTAAACCACGTTTGTGAATTCGGGCCCTAATGTATAAATGTGCTTTATTTATGTCACTGGGAATACAACTCAATGATTCAGAAATTCAATTATGTTGCAATAGACCAGTTTATACTAACATATTCAAATTTTATGAATACTTTTTCATGGTGACATAGCAACAAGGTATTTAAACAACCTGTAATAAAAGAATGAACTACAATACACGGAATCCAGTTTGCATCCATTAGTTGTTGCTATGTCAGGCAAGCCTCTGGCAAGCTTTCAGGTTGTCCAGAACAACCTTTGTTTAAAAAGTATGCATAAAATTTGAATATGTTAGTAAACTGGTCTATTCATTGATATAATCCCAGAAGAAATTATTGTTTTGCCTGTACATGAATGTATTCTAACAACACTGCTACAGGATCCAGAGATTTGATAGCATCATAACCCTTGACCTCTTGTGTGCGTACATGGGTACCCCCAAAGGAAGTGATTGTTTTTCCTGAACATTGCTAAATGTATTCTAAGATACTTGACTCACACATGCATCTCTCAAATAACATATCCATGCGTAGCAGGCAGTACCATTCATGGTACATGTATGTTTCTTCACTGTTACCCATACAGTTGATAGTAAAACTTTGTAATCATTCTGTGATGAATTGTCTTAACTGTTGGGAAAGCTTGAGCAAGTTCTCTAATGCGTAAATCCTTATATTGTTTTATCAAGACTCCACAATTTTCTGATTTTTATTTGTCAAAGGTACCTACTAAGGCTAAGAAAAATCAGTACTGTATTCGGGTACAACACAATACAATATACCAATTTTCTGCAGTTTATCCAACTGCTATGCTAAAAAATATTTTGTGTAGTGGATTTAATATGCACATTTGGACTGTGGGAAAATAAATTATTAAACAAAATATCTACGATCAGGGGGTATCTTTAGGGTCGGTTGGGTTACACCTATATGCAAATCAATCTTACCGGTCTAGGGAAGGGACACTCTTGCGATAGCTTGAGTAAGTTCTCTACAGCTGCCATGGAATGTTTTCTCCTGATTTCAATCTCATCAAGAAGCTGGTTGTAGATTGGATAGCATCCAATGGGGCTCATCACACACACCACCTCCGGTAACCTAGGACCCTTGCCAGGCGGCTGGAGGACGATAGGAGTGAGAAATAAAGAGTAGAGGAGTTTAAATATTGAAGGCATCAATCAGATAGACTGGCGTTATGGGTTACTGGTTGGTGGAGATGTTGATGATGGTAGATGATGATGATGATGTAGAAGATGATGATGTTTATGAGAGTGTTGATGATGATGATGATGATGGTGGTGATGGTGGTGATGGTGGTGATGATGGTGATGATGATGATGATGATGATGATGACGGTGATGATGACGGTGATGATGACGGTGATGATGGTGGTGGTGGTGACGACGACGACGAAGATGATGGTGATGATGATGATGGTGATGATGATGATGATGATGATGGTGATGATGATGGTGATGATGATGATGGTGATGATGATGATGGTGATGATGATGGTGGTGGTGATGATTATGGTGGTATCTATAAATGGGACTAAGAGAGGTGTGATGATATTTGTAATTATGATGGTGTCATACATGTACAACATGCAGATGAGGTTACATTCACTCATCACCTCATTATCTTTGGAAATCAAGGATCTTTGATAAACAATTCATTTTAAATTTTGCCAAATATTCTATTCCTTTGATGCAGTTTAAAGGAGACTCAAGTCAAGGCAAAAGGAAATCAGAACACGCTATATGCATCCCATAACCCCATGATAGACATAAAGTAAACTTTACAGGGAAAGATGAACATCAAATAATCACATATATAATCCTAAACATTAAAAAAAAAAAACATTCTAAAACAACATATTTTTGCATCACCTGCTGACAAGAAATCCACATTTTCCACAAACAAAATTATGGAACAACTTTATGGATTTTACAGGCATCATTATTTCCTGATGCAATACGAAATAGGAGAACATAGTGGAATTCAATCTGTAGGGAAATGTAGATATTGTATGGTATGGATTCTCTCTGTCTGCATTTGGATTAGGCTTCTGAGCGAATCGACTCCTTCGTTACTCTAATTAAGCCCCACCTGCTACACTACAGACTTGTACCCCCCGGCAAGAGATATACTCTTATCATAGAGAGTCATGAATGCCGTATTATTCATTTCATTTGAAACCCTAGCTGACTCACGGTTCGACCTTGTAAAGGCACATCTATAAATGAGATCTAGTAGGAACAGGAATGTGTTACTAATATCTACAGGGTTCTTTTGGCATTTAGAGCTGTAATGATTGTTTTAGCATCCATTGATGACCTTTCCAACCCTGTCTACAAATGCGATTAAAACTGATAGTGATACTCTATGTATTTATGTGTTCAGGAGAGTCGCAGATATTTTTGGCGTATTTTAAATGCATTATTTTTTAACTCTTTGCCTGCCACATTAAATTTAAGCATAAAAAAGAAGACTTTTCTCTTTAATTTTTAAAAATAGTATAACAATATTTGCTTAGTATGAACTACAAGAAATTATGCCGCAGACCCGGTCCTAGCATTATCAGTGATTTTCAGATCTTTTGGCCCAGCCATTACAGAGAAAATTAATTATTACGATTGTATAGTTAATAAGTACAATTGTGACTATAGTCGAACTTGGCAGGCAAAGAGTTAACCACTGAATATCAATTTTCTTCTCTTGCTACAGGACAGTAAATCCTTTTGACAGACTGAATATCAATGATTCTGGTATATGGTGGTACACTTGAGATTTCAATTGAGTAATTTGCCATCAGCTCAAAATCTACTGGTACAGAAGAGGCTTAATAAACTTATACTCAAAAACATCTTTCTTTAAATGTAGTCCAAAAAAAATGGAGGTGTATACGACCAGTTTCATTGGATAAGCCTACATGTATTATATTGTTTTTTGGGTTTTTTTAAGCAATCAAACAAGTTTTATCAAAATTATAAAAAACAAAATCATTTTCTCTATTTTTTTTCATATATAGAAACCACAAGCTCTACTAAACAATTCATCAGGACTAGCATTTGCCAATGATTTCATTTCAGAATACTTGTCTCTGTTTTTAGAGATACAAAAGCCAAAATATTATTCTTAAGCTTTGAGAATGAGGTCGACATTTTCCACTTATTGCCACAGAGAGACTCATGGTAAACCACCATTTTGTTTTCCTCTCATAACATTTCCTTTACTTCAGTCAGCGGCCTGAAAATCTAAACTGATTTTGCTAATCAAGTTTGATGATAACACAGTTACTAAATTTGTTTAGTCACAGCTTGCTAGAGGACATATATTATTGATTTCCCACAACTTAAGAAAAGTTTGTATGACTATTGAAACAAACATTCCAATACTTCTCTGCGATATCTGGAAATCTAAATTGAATTGCTAATTGAGTTTGATGGTAACAGCGTTACATGACTTGCTTACAACAAACATGACATAGAGGATTACATGTATCATGGAATTCCCACAATTAGGACAAATGCGGTAACATGATTTAATATGCTGTTATTACATTCAATCGGACTCGCATGGATGCCAGTGTGAGGGACTGTCTAAGTCAGAAGTCGGTCCTCAGATGTAAAATCAAATCTTATTACAAGCAGTTATAAAAAAAAAGTGAAAACACACACAACTGCACTGTTATAGCAGTAGTGTACAGAGCTGTCTAATATGGTTTGGACTAAATGCAAGTCTCCCTATTTGCCTCTCTGTTCTTATTTTTGAGGTTTACCATCTTAAAGACAATGCCTCTGAGGTTAGAAAGTACTGGGTATGTGTTTGCTCAGTAAACCTATGTTGAGCAATGAAATGTAAGCCATGCTGAGTCATTGAGATGAGATCACAATAATATGCAATGACAAGAAAGTATGAGATCACAACATTAACTTTTTAAATTGATGAGCCTTTTGTTTTGGGGCAAACCAGTGGCAACATGGCTTTATGCTATTCTATTATGGTATACACAAGCAAAATCTGATGTACCACAAACTTACAGACAAGCAACTAATTCAACAGTATTATAGCCAAAAAATCATCGAGCCAGTCATGCCAAAGAATTTGTTTCAATTTTTGTTCATATTCACCCCCATACTGTTTTATCACACTGTTTTTCCAACAACTAACCAACTTGTCCACCAAGGGCTAATGGGCAAGTAACCAACTTACTAGTGTCCTCCTGTTGTAGCCGTAGAGTCTTGAGCTATTTCAAGTTTTGTCCATATTCACCCCCTACTGTTTTATCACACTGTTTTTTCAACAACTAGCCTACTTGTCCAACAAGGGCTAGTGGGCTAGTAACCAACTTACTAGTATCCTCCTGTTGTAGCCGTAGAGTCTTGAGCCGTCCGAGCTTGTAAGGACGAAGCAGAAGCTCTCACTATTGTACTGTTCGACTGGTGCCCACTTGAATGCATCCGGAAAGCAGAACTCTGGAATTGCTCTGAGCTTATCGGTCTGACTGTCGCTAACCTACAATGACATTCAATTAATAAAAATTTATACTGAAAGGATGTTTAGAATACCGTGCAAGTCTGGGAAGAACACTTATAGTGCCACCAGTTTTCTAAAAAATAAAACTCCTATGAGCTTAAATTGGATTAGTTTATAATTATGCTTTATTTTTTGAAGCATTGAACAGTTAATTGTGGTGAAACAATTTTTTTTTGTGTGACATTGATCGAACCATTTTATATTTTTTTCATTGCATATATATGACAGCTCGGTGAAGGAGAGAATTCAATCACATACTGGTTAAAGAAAATGGACACAACATAGACATAACAGGTGCATAAATGCAAATCATTAAATACATTATGATATCGTCTATCATTTTTTTTCAATATTAAATTCATTAAGTTTACAGGGGAAAATGTCAAAGCACAGTGGTTAAAAAAAATTCACATAGATTTTTGTCCTTAAACTAATTTTCGCCTCCCTTCCATACTGTATTTTGTTCTACAGATCTGATTAACATACCTCATGTGGAAATCTCTTCATTTCAAATGGTTCATATCTTCTCGTCTCTGCGTTGATTTTGAGCGAGACGATGACAGCATATTCGTAGAGTTTAGAGTACTGCAGGGCCCACCGAGGCTGCATGGTACAGTAGACCGACGATCGTAACCTCATGGCTCGAACATAGGTCAACCGCTTCTTAAGAACTGTAACATAAAGGTGAAAGGTCAAAGATGAAAGGCTAAAAGAACATATACATGTATCTGACATTTATTTGTTTTAAGAACTGCAGTGCACATCGATGCTGCATAGTACAGTAGTTCGATGACATCAATCAATCTCATGGTGCAAACATGTCTACTGCTTCTTGAGAAGTATGAAATCAAGGTTAAATTGTGAAAGTTTAAGTTGACAAATTCTCGCAAAAAGGTGCTATAATTCATGGAAAAACCTTGTGAGCATGAAAAATACTAATTTTCCACTATCCGTAAAATGCATGTACATTTCCCCCATGCAACAGACACCGGCTAAACCTTTTCGACTTTAGAATAAATACTAAACTCAACAAATAATGGAACAAATTCCCAAACAATTATCAGCTTTCCCTTTTCCTCCAATGAATTTACCCAACACAGACACTAACTCAATCTTTTAAACTTCAGAATAAATACTTAACTGAACACATCACGGCAAAAATTCCCCAACAAACCTCAAAAAATTCCCAACTTTTCCCCTTCCCTACAATGCATCCCTCCCACACACACAGAGACACCAACTACATCTTTTCTTCAAAATTAATACTAAACTGAAACCAAACCTTGAATTCCCATTTGAATGAACTTCACAAAATTATCCGTTTTCCCCCTTCCCTACAATACATTTCCCCCATCCGAATTTGAACACATACTCCTTACTTTCACATCAGTGATAAGAACAATAGGTGAAAAACAAAAAAACATCACGTCATTTCTCCAAACTTAAAAAATGACACATGTAAATAAATGTCAAGGGATCAGAACTGACTCACACAAACGGAAACCCCGCACAATCCTTTTCCTATGTCTATGGAACAAACTGCTTAGAAGAATCTCTCTATGAATTGTTTGAGCGCAAAAAGGGCATGTATTGCTAAAAAAATTTGTATATTAACAGTCTTCAGAGCTCTCAATAGAGAACATGCAGCGCTTTTTTAAATGTGAAAAGGGAGTATGTTTCAAATGGCATGAGCCAATGTGATTTCCTCAGCACTTAAAAAAAATACATGTAGGGCCTGCATTGTAGTGAAACCTCCACAAAATCCATGTCTAATGAAGAAACATACATGGAAGAATACTAACATATATCAATAAACTCATCAATTACATTCTGTTGACATCTAGAAGGTCATAAAAACTTTCAATAATAATCATAAGTTAATATAATACGTTAAAAGGCAGTATGTTTCAAATGGCATGAGCCAGTATGGTTTTTCAGCACTGACTCAAATAGATGAAGTAGTGAAAGCTAAGACGACCCCTGTGAAATGAAGACACATGTATGAAGTAATCCATGAATTACATTATCCAACGTATCTAGAATGGTATAAATAGTATTTAATTTTATTTTGATCACTAATTAGAAGAATTAATGCCCTTAAGGCTCCTGACAAACAACAAAATTTAATTTAATGAAATTAGTTAACACTATAAGCGCTTAGAAACACTAAGGGGCGATTCCACACTAGAACTTGAAAAAATGCCAAAATTAAAATATTCTTTCAACTAATCATAAGTGGTGTAATATTTTACTCTGATACCTAAACTTTATGGAAATTACTTTTTTTTTTTCCAAAGTGAATTCGGAAATGGATTTTTTGGGGGAAAACGGTGGAATTTTCAATTTTCATAAATCTAACTGATCAACAGGTCGAAAACAAAAACTGCTTCAAACCACTATAGTATAAGAGCCACAGAATATTTAAATCAGGAGTACAAGTCAGTGTATTAATGTATCATTAGGATGGCTCAAATAATTTTAAAAACATTTTATTATGATGCTTAATGGGCGAGTTAATGATTATTCCGACACCTGTTTTTTTGGCACCATGTCCCGTACGACAGCATGGGAAATGCAATAAAGTCTTTCAACAACATCACTTTGATTTTAGATGTTGCAATCTGTGCCTATTGTCAGTTCTCTATCTCTTGACTATGGGTAATCAAGTTGATCCTATTTAGAGATTATAGAATTCGGCCCTTCTATTCATAATATGGCATTTTAAAGTGTTGTCCACGTACCGACACAAATGTAGTCGATACGGCAATTGCCCAGTACGCCACGCCATATTATGATTGCCATTTCATTGGTGATTTTGATAGTATTTCTACAAGTCCTACTAATACTCTAGAGACGTAGTAGGTATATTTGAATTGAACACATGACTAGTGACATTAAATATAAGAATTAGATATAGGCCTCTTGTTCTATTCTCGTGAACAATGAACTATGTGATTCCCACATATAACTGACTTCAATACATGCTAATCCCATTGTGATGCTTCTCAGCTTGTACTCGGTGATTTTCAACTGGTCAATACAGCTTTTAAGACCACAGGGTACAATTGATGTTTACTTTTCATACCACCCTATTTCTCGTTATGGTATTAATTAAGGAAAAGTACCATCACCTTATTTCAAGTTGGTTCATGAAATACAGCTTAAAGTTTTGAACAGAGCTTAGAAACTTTTTTCAAAGAAAAACAAAAGAAATTTCTGGAAATCGGGCGGAACTTCAGTACTTTCCTTTTACCTTTTATTAATATATGATAGCAAATATATATTTCACATGTGTCTCAAGAAGACTATTGGACTGTATATGAAGTGTCTGGTTCTTCCAAACTTTTTTTATTTTTTATTTTACATATTATCATATTTTCAATTATCGTATATAAGCCTATGGGGGGGGAATGGGGCGTTATAACAGGCAAAGTTGATTACACTTCTATTTGACTATTTCTGAAGAAATGGAAAATAAGTCTAAACTCTACCAAAATCCATAATTAAGTACAGAGGTTATATAATCAAGGAATCCTATGGACGACAAGAATATCACCAAATGCCTCAATTATGCATAATTTATTGCAAATTAGCCCCTTTTTTGCAAAAACAATATCTCAAGAATCGATTGGTCTTGTTACTTGTTACACTTTGCATACTTATTTGGTTGAAATATGTCTCTAGGGAATTGATAGGATTGAATTATTAAATTAAGCTTTTAGTTTTGTGGTAATAAATAGCTCATGAGATATATAATTACCGCTAAAAAACAATAAAATAAAATAAAAAAAAAATTTAAAAAAAATAAAATTTCGATTTTCGAAATTCAAATCTCATCATATCCTACTGACCATATTGTCTGAGAAATCGTGCAAAAAAAAAATTGGAGTTTTGGGATGTTGTAAGGTTTCAGATAGATTATCGTTATTGTGGTCAAAAATGGCTTATATTTTGCATAAATTGCAGACACAGTGACAAGTATGATGAATACCAATAACTATTTGTTATGGTATCACATCACTTGTCACATCTGCTCATTACCACTGTTATCTAAAGTTTTTGTATGCATCCCCTATCATCTTCATTCCCCTATCCTTTATTCGCTTTTCATATTTGTGCCCTTAAAGTGCCCCCGGGGGCACCTGCCCCACCCCCCCCCGTTACACCACTTATTGTACCTGCAATAGCTCTTGTTGCGGATACCAAAAAAAATTTGGGAGTAATGCTTCGTTTTTGAGTTAGACACTAGAAAGTCCAATGTTATACACGGCTGGCCGTTCGACACATCAATAGCCTCTGTCCCGTACGACACATCTATTTATATCATGATATTTGACAAACATATTCAAGAATAGTGCTTTCTTAACATGAAACTGCCCTTTTAGTTTTTCATAGGCATTAATCATTATTATCAGCAACAATTAATTGATTTAGAAGTATCAAGAACAGAAATTAAGAAGTATAGCTCCTCATTCAGAGATGCGTCCGTATGACACTTTTGCTGTCCCGTACGCCACAATGTTCTTGAAACTATAATTTGCGTTTATTTTTTTGTTAATGGCTGTGATTTTGAAAAATGTTTTTAAATTTCTGTTCTTTGTAACTGAGCATCAAATTTAGTTCACTTTTGATTTAAATTTCCTGGTGCAACTCACAGACTTTATGAACCATACACTGAGGCTCCAAAAAGTCCCTTTTTCTGCGTCCCGTACGTACACAATTACTATTTTCTCTCTAGTTTTACAGGTTTGTATCAAGTCAATCAAGTCTTGTTTTGTTACCATTATGGTGTACTTCCTAACTCGAAATGCACCATCAGTTACTGGAATATGTTTTTTTTTTTATTGTCAAAAAGCTGATCAATAGTGTTCTCTAAAGTCCCGTACAAGTCACCGTATGGAATCGCCCTACAGGGTGGATACGTATTAAGCGCTATTAAGAATTAGCAATTAATGTCTATCCAAATCTGCGCAAATTACCAATTCATTTCTCCTTGCGATTTATAAATTAGTATCTCCTGCTAGAATCCAGCGAAGGATTTTTTTCTAGTCTGAGAAGCTTTTTCTTTTTTAAAATCCGGAGACGTTCTTTTCCTGTTGAAATTTCACTTGCAGTTCCCTGTTCTGTTCAAAATGTCAATTTTTTGCAAGATTGTCAGCTGTGCTACTACACTACAGCCCATAAAGATGAACTTTGTCTTGCCTTCGCCATTATTTGACCAAGCAGTTGAAGCTTGAACTAGATATAATTGACAATTAATTTTGTCATTTGTCTCCAACGGTAGAGAACCATGCAAATAGGTAGAAAACACACGCAACTCTGTTGTGTAAATATTGGGAACCAGACAGCTATGGATAAAAATCATAGGCTGCCCAGGTCGGGATTCGAACCCACGACCTGTGGATTGCTAGACCACCGTCATAACCGCTAGACCACCGGAGTGCCCGTAGCGATCAAGGTTCATACTATCCCATATAGATGAACATCAAACGTAGCAGTTGCGTGTGTTTTTACCAATTTGCATGGTTTCTACGGTTGGAGACAAATGAATAAATTAATTGTCTATTTAACATCCCAATGGCGTAAAAAAATCCTTAACATTAGATTTATATTATTTCAATACCCTAAATTGTGTTTCTGCATGCAGACATAATGAGTGAAAATGTACTTTGGTTTGACGTTCATAGTCCCTCCCATAGTTTCCATGTCTGGAAGTAATAAATTTCTTTTTGCTTTTGAAGAGATGCATGTACTTCATCTATCAAAAGAACATGTAGCCTAAATGCTGTTGCCACGATCATGATAAGAAGAGGCAACAATACATGTAAACCCATGCATGTAGACACTCCCTTGAAAAGAGATGTCACTAACACATGGTCTTTCAGCAAAATACACCTTTTCTATTTTCTTTCTAGAAATATCAAATATGTGCTACGCCATCTCAAAACACCAATAAGTTACCAGAAATCCATTTTTTTAATGATTACCTACGCTGAAGAACTTGTTATTCCCGTCACTTGCTCCAGAATTGTTCTTTTTGCGACGTATTGGTAATTTTGAAGCAGTTCGGTCACTATACAAAGGCTCTTTATCTAGAGCATAAGCTAGCAGTCCTTTAATGTAGAATCAATCCAGTCCTGAACTCCTTATACTGATCTGTGATCGTTTATTTATACTTATATGACAAAACATTTCAAATCACATAAATTAATGCTCTAAAAAAGAAAAGAAATTATTATAACAAACCTGACCACTTTTTCTGTATCTAACCTGACCTGTCCTATCTAAACCGGCTGATGTATTTGGCGAGCAGAAGACTGGGCAACTTATGAACTCAACACTTTCTCACAATCACTTTACAGAATACCGGCCACAAAAGGAATACACCGTACACAAACAATTATGACGTTCCTGAGGTCACTCATATTTCTAAGGCTGAGTACGAAGTTTCCGTATCAATAAGTGACGTTCATAATTTAATTAACTCAGTCCAACTATTTCACCCCAAACCGACTAGAGCCAATGACGTATTTAGGACACAACCAGTACATCCTTGATGATGTTCTCTCAAGACTTTCGTCAACCAGTCAAGTCATAGAGGAAAATAACAGGAAATCATAAAAAGCTTCATACTTGAGAAAGACTTGAAATTTCTAACAAAAAAGCGGTTTCCATGGAACAAGCTTCTTTGTTGTGAAATTGACCATTCAAAATTGCCAAGTTTCTTTACTATCTCCATAAAATACATAAATAAATAAATAAATAAATAAATGAAATATACATGTAATGTACATCATTAAACCATTTTATGATATGCTGTTTATATCTCACTTAAAATGAATTTTAAAAAATTTGCTTGCGTAACATAGCAAAAAACTAAAATACAACCAATGAAATACTGTATAAGCCAATATTTTCGCGTACAGATATTTTCGCGATTTTTGACTAGTTTGGGAAATTCGCGAGAGCAAAATTTCGCGATTTTGGTGATGACTACATTACTATAAATAGCCTTGTACTGAAGTGGAAATTTTCGCGATGACCAACTCGCGAAATTCGCGAAAATAAAGTCACCGCGAAAATAACCACTTATACAGTAGATGATGGTATTGCCAATTACAAATTTGTTTAGATATATACAATACTCAATTATTTAAAGGAGAGGTAATAAGTGGTTCTTGCAATGAAGAATTGAATTTTATCCAGACAATTACTTTTGTCAGAGTTTTCAGAAGGAGGTAACTCAATTACTTTTCATCCTTTTAATAATCACTGATAAATAGAAGGCATTTAATACAAAATAGTATTAATGCCCTTCTGGCCTCTGGCAGATATGAAAATATGTAACTAGCCGCCTCAAAGTTGCAAACAGAACAACAGAGCAAATATCAGAAGAAGCCAGTTTTTCTGCACAGGATATCATAGAAAGCTCTTTTCGATCATGATATCAAACTGGGTTATACTTTATTAAGCTACAAGTGTTTGATATCATTGGAAAGCTTAGAATCTCCATTTTTCAGATTTCAGGCAATATCCATTTTCAAAATTGGCGACTCATTGGTGGTTTTCAGCTAGCAGATCACAAAAAGCATTGACTAAATTGTACAAAAAGAGTACTTACTCGGGGTCCTCCTTCTGTGAATTTTCTGCAGCATTTTAATGTCTCTCAGACGCACAACACAAAATTTGTTTCCAACAATAAGGGTTATAAATGTCCAGTTTCACGTTCTTCACATACAAATCCATCATAATAGCAAAATGATGATTCCAATATAGAAGCCATGATTATATTTCGAAGCTGCAGAAATTGTATCTCAATGTTGTACAGAAATAAGCAAAGTCGCCATTCAAACAATATCAGACTTTCTGATAAAAAGTTGATTAGAGTCCAAATCATAAATTTCCCTTCAAGAAACTTTCTAAAATCTACATTTTGCACTATTTAATTAGTACATAAAATCAGTAATGATAAAGAAAAACTGCTCCCTTCAAACAATATCATTATGCAGCATCAGAATATAGTCCACAAGAAATCTAAGACCAAAACACTTCCAAGAGAGTTCCATCACGCTAGCTTGAATCATTCCTCGTATAATCCTGAATAGAAATAGATCCTCCATAAATAGTCTGACGATCATCATACACAAAAGACGGCAATAAGACAATTAAGTCTTGGAAGTCAACAGCACTTTAACGAAGTGTGCTGACCGTGTCGACCCACTGTGGATATATTTACGTTAAGACCGTTGGAGGAAACACGCACTTTACGCTTCGCCCAACCACGAAGGCGGAAGAGAACAAATGTGGATTGTGACCGTCACATGTCCTAACATACTGTAAGTCCCCAGCAGTCTTACAATGCACATACTGTACAGTGTCACTTATACATGTATAATACTTCTGTATAGTCTTAGGTGAGCTGTTCATTGTTGCAAAGGTTGTTAGTCCAAACAAATTATTTCTTTGATACGACTTAAGGTTCGTTTATCCGCAAGTTTGATGGAATATGTGTGGTCCGAAGGGTTATTGTTGTGAATTTTTGATCCTTCGAAAAATTAATTTATATTAATCCAGAAGAGAAATAGGATTTGTTAATCCTAACATGAAATGGGGAACCTTAATCCAAATACAAAATAGGGTGTATTAAACCAAAAGTGAAATTAGGTTCGTTTATCCAGAATGGAAGAGTGTCAGATCTTAAAGTATTACCTAGTCGAACAACCAAACCGACAATGTCTGAGCCTTTCAGGGCACTGTTCATCTTTAAATCAGTCGATGGTTACTCTATCTGCTGTTGTATCGTCGTGACGTTGCATGAGGTACCCCTGGTATTAACAGGAAATTTGCAGTCTCTTTCAATGATAATCTCTTTGCAGCAGTTGGCTCCTGCTAATTACTCCTAATGAAAGTTATGTCTCTCAAAGTCTTAATATAACAACGGCAAAAAAACTCATGACGCAGTAAAAATATCCATCTGTATAATCAATATCATGTACTTCCGTTTAATGTCACATCAGTATCAATAGAGTCTTAACGTTAAATTGCAGTCTCTTGGAGCGATAATCTAAAAGAATCAGAGTTACTTGTCTTCTCTAGTAGTCTTAACCCGTTGTATCCTAAGCCCGCAAATATGCAGGCTGAAGAAAAATAGAACATCCCTCTTGTCGACCCTTTATTTCACTCATGATTGTATAACCATATAAAGACTTTATATAATTTTAATTATCTGACATAAATCTATTTAAAGATGCATTTGTTTCACCTTTAAATGAAAAGAATTTCTTGCAAGCATGCTTGACAATCATGATTCATTCGGCATTGTAAAAAGTTCTCAGTATACAATTGGTTAAAATTAATTCCTATTCTGTATGAAATGATAATGTAGGTTCTACTGTATGTGACACCAGTGAAAGATGTCACCAAGTCTTTCTCCATTTGACAAAAACTTGCAAAAAAATAGATTTCTATCACCTACATTTGCAATTTACTTGGTTATTTGTTACATTTATGATTCAAGAAAGGTATTATTGCAAAGGTGGGGAGTTTGTCTTTAATTATTGATACATATAGCCAAAATAGATAAGCTGGGAATATGGCCCCTTTAAAAATAGATTACCTTTTTCAATATGCATTGTATGTAGATGTTCATCAGCATATACTATCATGTACCTCTATGTCACCCGATCAACTGGTTGCCCTATCAAAACCTTAATTAATTCCCAAGCTGCATTTCCTGTTTGCTAATTGGTCTAATTTGTGCTGGTATTTATAATTATGTCAACCTATTAATGCACAGGTCAGTCCTAAAAGGGACATGTCTTTCCCTCTTTTTAAAAAGAGGGAATATTAAGATAAGATGAGACAAAATATCAAATACTAGACAATATCTGAGAATGGTTCCCTTTTAAGAGTTTTTCTGCATTATGAATAATACTCACCCATAACTTTTGGCACCAGACATGAAGTTCAGAAATATGAAAGGTGAAGATAATCACTATTAATTTGTTTCTGTCACAATCTAAGATCCTCTTTGTGCTTCAATTATTCTGGATAATAAATGCAGACCTTAAGAAGAGAAAAATTCTTCCACCTTATTAAAGTTTTTCGGACTTCAGTGACAACTGCACATGAAAGAATAGGCATATTCAAGTCATCTTTAATGAATATGATTCAGCTCTGTAACAAGTTGGTAGAGGAGTCTAATTGTGTCATACATGTACATGTTAAGTTGTCTCCAATCCACAATGAGTTTTCAATAAAATTTCCTATTACATATTCCTCTTCCACATTGATGCTAATCCAACATAAATAAGGATGCAAACATACACTTGGAGGAATCCATCCAAGTAATACAAACTGTGAAACAACACAGAATTCCAATTCTGTTTTCAATCCAAGCAGCTTTGAACAACCATTCCGCACGGTCTCTAAAACCATTTCCTAAATAAAGAGCTTCTAAATCCTTACTTAAATTAATGTCAGAAGTTGAAATCTTTAGTTTTTATAAAGCAATGAATCAGTTATTCTAAAGCACTCTTTATATTTCAATCCTGGTCATGGATTTCTCTTTCTATTACACATATCCTTGATCATGTGAGGTTAGAATCGACGCAACTGAAAGTAGAATACTTGACAGTAAAAGAGGAAAGTGCAGCACTTTTTCAAATGTAAAAAGGGTATTTCTCAAATGGCATTGTTTTTCAGCACTGACTCAAATACATGCATGTATTGAAAATGTCACACAATCCCTGTCTAATGAAGAAACATACATGGAGGAATACTGAAATATATCAATGAAATCCTTGAATACATCATGATCTAAGTAGAAGGGCACATCCATGATCATGCAAGGTGAGGAGCGACGTAAAGGAGTGTAAAAGACAACACACCTTAACAGCGTAATAGGACAGTGCATTTTAGAAGTGAACATTACTCTTGGTCGAAAGAGTTTAGAAACATGGAATTTGGATTTTATAGTACCCCTTCACAAGAAAACACACGGCATAAAAGAGCTCAGACTTACCTCTACTAACATCTATGCACTACATACCATTTATATTACAATCATGCCGATAAATTTCTCTCCCTTATATATATTTCCTTTTGATCATTAGGTGTTAGATTTCATGCAATCGAAACGGAATATATATGCCCAGATTTATTTGTAGTCGTTTAATAGTCATTAAATTATCTATATTATTTAATCGTTCATACATGTATGCTCATTCTCTCTTTCACATGTACCTGAACATGTGAGTTTACATTCAACATCTTGAAACGATGATGTCAAATACAGAGATTGTGCTCTAAAACACAAAGGGATTTCCCTTTACGTAGGCAATGTAATTTAAGCTTAGGAAGGTAACGCACCTTCATGGTTTCAGCATACATCCTATACATGAATAGGCTAAGGGGCGATCGGTTGACCCGCATCTCCTCCTCCGATCCGCCTCGCCGAGGCCCCCGTTTTGGCCC
>CALNVZ010003426.1:35574307-35589099 GCA_940671915.1 Paracentrotus lividus
TCGAGGGAATGAAAGAAACACCGTTTTTCAAACTGTAGGGGGTGGACCTGCTAGCTGCCCCGGCGCGTAGCGCCGGGTGCAGCTAGTGTAAAATGAATCGGTATAGAATTGCACTAAAAAGCATATTATGAATAAAATCTAAGGATTTATTACAACATGTGCATTCAAATTCTTTACGTATTGAGGAAAAGGTTGTTTCCATGGTCAATTCTGGTTTCAATAAATTGTGGATCTCAACAAAATTAAGACATTGAAAAATATAATTTTGCTTGTTTCTACATCATAAAATAAAATAAGATGCTATAAAAATTCATTTCCTAAGTTACAGAATGCAATATATATTTAAAAGTCCATCTGCAAAGAAAAAAAAAACAACCCCAAAACAAACCATATCCTAATGAACATACTTTCACCTACGGACAATAAGTGAAACTGGAAATGATAGAAAGCCTCTCTCTAATTCCCCATACATGACCACTTCCCGAACTTGTAAGTACTTTAATTGCACAAGGTTACACTTTCTATCCTATTGCAGTAGTGTAATAATCTACAACAAAGTGCATACAAATCATGCACTTAGGTCTACTTAGGGTTAGGTCGCACAGATTACTGTGAGTGGGTGTAGGGGAAATATCTTTGTCATTTCCAAAGGAAGATTTCAGTGATATATTTGAAAAGAAAATGTGTAGTGATGATTGGGTCTAATGGCTATTCCCCCCCCCCCCCTGTGGTTAGGCTTGCCTTTGAATTCCCACAAATATGTGGTGTCATTCTTTTTATTTTCCTAAGAGTATCCTGATAGATCGACATTTGTACGATATGAAATACGATTATTTGCTGAGAACAAATAGTAACAAATTAAGAGGTCGGTTTTATCAATGGATAAAGTATTGACACGCTTGTGTCTACATCGTGCCTGGCGGTTTGTCAAAATAATCTCCGTGTTTATGTGGTAAATTAATCCAATAAGAAGTAGCTTGAATAGTCGGAATAAGTGGGCTATTTTCCGTGACCAATCTGGTGTTTGAATTCCCGAGTAAATGTAGTTTCCTCCCATCTGTGCTTGTAAAGTTGTTATAGTTCTCAAATACTTTTATTCTGTCTCAACAATAATAAAACTTTGAAGTTTAACATTTTGAGATTTACAAAAAAATATACCAGAGCATTACCCTTACAGAAAATTTAGGCATGCGGACTAGCATGGCAATACCAGCTGGCGGCTAGCTGGCGACTAGCTTGTGACTAGCATGCAGTTCACAAAATATGTAAATTAGGGAAAAATTTCATTCAATCAAATATCACCTGTTTGATGTGGTAAATTAAGCTTGCAGGCACTATATTGTGATATTTGATGTAGATAATTTTCGCCTAATTTACCATATTTTTGAAAACTCATGCGAGTTGGGCATTGCTAGTCGCAAGCTAGTCGCCAGGCTAGCCACAAGCTAACGCTACTGTATTTGCATGCTGTAGTCGCAATGCCTAAATTATCTGTAAGGGTAACATTCAAAAATTTATAACATCCAAAGAGACAGATTTCTTGAAATTCCAAAAAATAAAGGGCTGCATAAGCTAGAATCTTAAACATTAACAAGTAATCGGCCGATGTGAAGCGGCTATTGAGCTCAGCAATTATGGTCTTTATTCTTTTATACCAAAATTTGCGTTCCTTATATGCAGTTTTATAATGGTAAAACAATTCAACAAATAAATGATTTCTTATTAAGCACTTAGCAATCTAATTTATTCTCAGAGGAAGTCCATTCTGGAAATTGAGCATGTTATAAAAGAGAAATGGACTAAACATATTAGGAATGTTTAACAAAAAATTTATGCCTTTACTTTTGATCATGCTATAGTATAGCATTGTGTCATAGTGCTTTCCCTTTGGTAACTAGGGGACAATGGTTGTGGTCTCAGGAAGGATTTGTGCCTAAATCCTGTTGCTAGGTAACCAGATATTATCCCTTGCCCTGTCTAAATAGGCTTGAAAATTATGAATTAATGTTCTAGTTTTGTGCAAAAATGGAGATCATAAGTACTGTTAGCAGTTAAATAATTACAACAGTTTGGCTTTGTGTTTCTAACATGTTTGTTAGCTAAATGACCATTCAAAAGCTTTGGAAAAGGATTACCTCAGCTGTAAGCTAGTTCTGTGGCCTTATTGTTATTTTTATTGTTTTTTATTTTTATTTTATTTTCATTATGGATATTTAAACTGATTGCTGTTGAGTTTTGGTTAAGCCTCCCAAAAACGTATTGAACATCAACCTATCTTTGATTGAAGATACACAGAGTAAAATCCTCTTGTTAACAATATTACCGATAGGCTATAATACTTGATGTTGAAAAAATTGAAATATATTTTTTTAAATAACCACAGGAGTCTGTGCACTGTGCCGGGAATTGAAATCAGCGGAAAAAAATGATTTTCCTGAATTGTATTTATTGTACACTATTGGAAATAAGATCTAATAAAATACATGTATTGTCATATATTACTTTGCTATTTTCATTGTATTTGCCATTGGGCGAGTTCTGTTTCTATTCTCTGTAAGAGGATCCAAAAAAAAACAGTTTAAATCTATCGTTGACATCGGTCAGAGATGTCCTCGGTTGACACAATATACATTGTATATTAAATGAGTCCAAAGGGCACATTTAAAAAGCTCTGGTTTTAAGGATTGTTAACCTCATTCAGGATCTAAAAAAAAAAAAACTCTCTCCAGCAAATGCGTAAATATAGATAGGAAGAAAAATGGTAGCAAAATAATCACCATTTTTGTGCTATTGTTATGAAATGAATTTTCAGCGTTCTTTCTGACAATTTTTCCGATGCACTGAAAGCACATAGAGCCTCACAGCTCAGATTTTGCAAGCCTCAACAAAGTTATTCAAGGTACAAGAATAATCATAATACACATACGACTGTCTGATTTCTGAACTCTGCCAGTGTTACCAATTTGATTTGGGCTGCCCAAACTGTGGTGGCTGTGAAGGAATGTCCATGAAAGAGTTTGGTTCAAATTTAGTCACTCAAACTTTTTCCTCTCTAAACGGAAACAGATACAGCAATAGAAGCTTATGTTCTTTGATCAATTTGGATGAAATTTTAAGGGCATATTTTTTTTTCACGTTGATTACGTAGGATATTATCTTTGTTGATGATTGCTTTAAAAATGTAGGTTTATCAATATTATGCTTGTAGTAAATCAAGCAACTAAACTAAAATTTCAAATATTATTATGTATTGATGAAGTTGACTTAAATTTACAAGAGATTTTGTGTCCATGTTCCATCTATAATTGGCTTACAGACCATGATGTACATGAAAATATTTAGTCGAATATATGTTTATCCCTTTCCCCCATAATTTCTTTATTATATAATTTTCAAGTCTGCCTGGGCCCTATTTGCAAATAAAAAATGTGATTGCTCCAAATTGTTGCAAATCTCCAATCAATAGCCAAACCTATCCGCATGCGTTTCGATTTGATATCAATTTCAAATTAGGTTGCAATAAATTCAAAATAGATGGTATTCACCGTAGGCTTCGGCTATTGAAATAGTTTGATAACTGGATGCCAAAGATTAATTGGTGGCATATAATTGCTATTTAACCTTCTAAAGTGCAATTGGATCAAATTACAATATGAACTTAATGCACTTATTCTCCCGAACCCAATTAAGATATGATATCATTGTCTTCTTTTAAAGCTTGTTCCAATTTCTGACGGTGAAAATTAGTATTTACCCTGTAGATCTGATAAAACTTGTCATTAAAAGTAAAGTAGATTAACTTTGTCTGGGTCCACACCAAACTTAAAATATCAGCTGATTTCATTCCTTTAGTGTTTCCCCATCCACCTGAAACGATGGTGTTAGTGCAACAAAGGCTAACTGCATTTTCCGGCCAAATAAGATTTTGGTATCAAAAATAATATACACCGGAAACCTAAAAAGTGATGATGCCTACACAGTTCTACAATTGAGTCATTAAAAAAACATATATCTGCAAGTGCTAAGTACTGGAAAAATCTTTTATCCTGATTTTTTCTCAAAATGGTAAAAATGCAACACAGCCCTTTGTTTACACTTACTCATGATCTAGAAATTGTTTTCACGTAAAAATAATGAGTTACTTGGCTGAAGCTGAATCTCTTGTACCCTGAACATGGTTTCAGCCCACGTGCTAGGATCAAAATAGGATTTACTATCAATTTAACTTGAAATCCTGATAAAGTAGTCACATGACATAGGGACATGGTTGTCAAGCAACAGTAGCTTTGTCAGCCATTTTGCTGACTTCCCCCTCCTCTCTCTGTCCTCCCCTCCCCCTCCCTCATCATAGTCTGCAAGCTCAGACTCTGTGGGATATCGTCTTCTCCTTCCATCACTGCGTTTCTGCGACGTAAAGAAGTTGATCAGGCAAATTTTTAGGCAAAAAACTTGCCATTTTAAAAAGAAGATTCTCAGCTTAAATACAGATTTTGAGCTTGCAGAGTTACGTTTTCAAAATTCAGAGGGCGTCTTATCGTAAATATAAGCCATTCCCCCCGTAAAGGGAAATTTCACCCTGGGGTTTATATGGTTTTAAAAATTGAAGAAAAATAAAACAAAAAATATGAGTGGAAGATTAAAGAAAATCGACCAACAAAAACAAATTTTTATGAATATGTAAAGTTGATTCTGGACGTCACATGTGAGCTGCTCTCTATTGTTATGTAATGTAAATTCCATAAAATTGTTAATTTTTCGAGAATATTAAATTATTTACCTATGCGGTCGATATATCATCAAACCTATGTTCATATACATGGCCTATCAAATTGACCCATTTCCTGTTTTCAAGAATCATGAAAAAGGACCAAATTTAGAATTTACATTGACACCACATGGCGAGAACTGCTCGCACTTGACGTCACAGAATCAAAACTTTAAATGTTATAAACTCCTGCTATGTTTTGGTTGATTTTTCTTCAAACTTTTCACTAATATTTTTATTTGATTTTTCTGCATTATCAAAACAAAAAAATTGCAGGGTGAAACTTCCCCTTTAAAGTTCAGACAGTTATTTCTATTCAGTCTACTTTAATATCCAGTTTGACACAATGAATTGTAACGTATGCAATATATGTCGTACCAAGCTGTACCCAGTTAGGATGGGTCCCTCGCCCTCCCCCTCCCATTTTCAAACCCTTCCATGTCCCATCATGTAAAGCTGGGCTGGGAGCCATCCGCTCTTTCCTTCTGGGTCAGACACGTTGATGAAATAGTCGTTACCGATAGAAACTGTGTGTCGTCTTTTACAAGCAGTGTCGTATGTTGATTGACTGATGAATGGTTAGTTATTGGTTGCAGACTAGTAATTAAAAGTGTTTGATATCTGAATATTTGTCTGATCGTTTTGAGTGCCAGAAAGTCCTAGACTCATGTTATTCATTCAACATAATTTTGGTTATCTGATTAACGCCCTTCTGGCTCTGTAATAACTGGCAAAATCTATTTCTTGAGTCCTATTGCATGCGTATTAATAACTATATTAGTTAAACTAATAATCAGGCAAATGAATTCAAAAATCTATTTGGCTGTAACGATTTTTTTGTCAAGATTAAAGTTTTGATGCAAGTAATGTATGCTAATGAGAATTAAACACAAAAATAAGATGAAATAAAATGCTGGAACTATACATGCAAATTTAAATATTCTTACTTGATAATTATATTTAATTCAATGGAACTTTAGTAGGTCTATAAATGTAAATTTAAATATCTAATTGATATTGATTTTGCTCTAATTTGAAATATTTAGAATTTTAAATGCAAATATGAAATTGATTATTAATTTAGCTAATTTTGACAGGTCACAGCAGACACCTCACAGACATATCAATAATCCACCCTGATACTAGATTGAACTGCTGCCATCTATTTGGCCTATTGTGCAGGTTATATTCGTAGCTAGCTTTCAACCACTGTTTCACTCCATTACGTAACAATCCAATCTATAGAAGCGCACTGGCTACTATATAAATCTATATATTCTATTAAATATAGAGATAGACATATCTCTTAACGACTTACATTGGGTACACGGGGATAAAACTATTGGGAAATATTTTATCATCATTAAAAGAGTAAAATTGGAAAAGAAAAAAAAAACAAAAAACAAATATTGAATGAAATTTCTCACTGCATTGAGTGAAACATCCACAAAATTAAACTTTTAAATCCAAGCACAAAGGAATATCAGCAAAAATATATATATTCACTTGCAATTTGGGGTTAAACAGTTCAATGGAAACATAAATATCATTTGGGTTGTCAATAAACAGCCAGGAAATTAACATTGTACGTAAAAAGGGAATTAAAAAATCGTGTATTCAATACCACCCCGTACAATGACTATATGTGGCGTTCATATGTTTTGATTAATTGCTGTAACAGCACCTTAATGCATGTAGTGCTATGCTTAGGAGTATGAGTCAATGTTTACAAGCCTGCTGTGTTAAGTTTGAATTTTAAGCCCATCAATACCACAGAAACCGAGGAATTTAATCAACATGAGATTAGATGATAGGTTAAACACATGGTTAAATTAATAGAGGAAAAACTCTGTGTGAGTGGAAGTGCATGACCCACCTACCCCACCCCATACATCCTAAAATTAATTTATTAAAAATATATGAAATTCGCCATTTGGTAAATATGCTTTCAATTTTTTATTAAAGATACTTCTAAACTAGTTTGTTTCTGTCAAAACCAGTTTCAGAGGTATTGCTATAATCAGGTTAAGGTGACTTTGAGAGACCTAACACACAAGTCAGGCAACAATTTTTTTTTTTTTTTTTTTTTTTTTTGCTTTGGGGGGGGTCATATAATATGGAGGTTAATATAATCTTAAATCATTCTGTGGTGAGGTTTGGCTCAAAAAAACTGCTAATAAGTCACCATTATTCATTTTTTTGGTCTTATTAGAATTTTTTCTTGTTGTTGTTGAAATTTAGAAATTCAAAAGCTTTCCAAATAATTTACAAACACTTGTAGTTTATATTCACTTTTAGTATAAGAGCTAATCAAAGTGCAAGAAAAACCTGACTAATCCTCCATTTACTGTGTTATTCCTATTTATAATTTATATTGGTGTGCTTTAAGGCAATACGTAACATTAAATGGCTTTTAGTTGTGTTCTAGATGAAAATAATGTTCTATTGTGGAATTGATTTTAAACAAATAACTGCGTTGAACATTCAAGAATTGAATAGTAAAATACCAAGTTGCCAATTTGCAGAAGAAAATCGTGATCAAGCCTTTTAAATAAGTCCGTCATGAAAGAGTTAATAGAAGAGAGCCAGATTGGACACATGTGAATACATGAGTATGCCTGAGGGAATTCTCTGTAGCGAGAAGTAGCTAGCGCACATTACAAAATTACAACAGTTTGTGTTTCACTAAGTCTGTTCATAAGTTACCGAACACATTAACGAATGAACTGGTGATCATATCTCATACTTAAATTGATTGGGATGGCGGATTTGTAATAACACACAAGAAATAATGTTCAGTCCTCGCGTAGAAGTCAAGTCGTCAACACTTAAGAAGACGTTTGGAAACACCAAGACCCAGAGATAGAAATAGGTTGGAGCCTCAGATCGTCACTGCTCGGAAACATTTGAGGTCGCCCTACCATTGTATTAGTGTATGAATAGGTGTATGTTAGTAATATGTCCTTCCAATTATGCAGGTAATGTTACCTACAATTCTAACTCATGGCTCCCGCTCTCCAGTCGAGAGGAAGGATGGCAGGAAGAACGATGAAGGATAAGACTTGTTCAACATCTAAAGACCATGTCTGTTTAAAAGATTGGGGCTCAGCCTATTTCTGATTAAATTTTAAAAAATCGACCTAAGAACGCATAACTAGTATAGCAATTGAATGTGTAATCAATAGGTTTATGTTCGGTTATTGTCGTCATATGCAGTAATGTTACCTACAATCTAAACATCAGCTCCGCTCTCCTGTCGAGAGGAAGGATGCGGAAGAAGATAACGATGAGGAATAAGAACCTTGTTCCACATCTAAAGAACCAATGTCTGTTTAAAGATGGCTTGGCCCTTATTTCCTGAATTAAATTTAAAATCGACTAGAACGGGCATAACTAGTATAATGCAATGAATGTGTATCAAATAGGGTGTATTGGTATGTCTGTCATTATACAGGTAAGTTACTACAGCAATTAACTCGAAATGTCCCACTCCCTTGAGAGGAAGAATGCAGGAAGGAACGATGAAGGATGGAACGCCTGTTCACATCAAAGACCAATCTATTTAAAGGCAAAAGGTCCTTTTATGCATCTTTATCAGATTAACATCTTTCCGTGCAGTTAGGTATGCAACATTGTAACTTCCAATGCTAGTTGGTCTGGCCTTATTTGGTTTAGGGATAAGTGTTTTGCCACCAAGGTTTATGTTTGGTTGACGGTGTGTTTATAGTAGGGTTGGGCGAATCTCAACTTCTTTTTTTCAAACAAGTTGTTGTCTATAGCTTATAAATTTGACGTAGAAAACTGAAAAATGCAATTATTTTTGCATTATGATGGAACGGTCTTACGTTTGCTAAAGTGCAAAAAACGCAAAATTGGCCGCCAAAATGGCGTATTATGCCCCAATTATCAGCAATTTTTATACAGTATTAAACACTTTAATAGCGTTTTTAATATGCTTTGGGTGTCAAGGGGAACCCAATCATGATTTAATCTACCCAAAGTTGACGTTAGTGTAGTTTTCGTAAGTTAGTTTTCATCAATATCGATGCAAAAATTCACCTCATATCAAATTCAACTAAAAATAACACCTATCCACATCATGACTCACATGTAGGTACATTGGTTCAATATGAATAAAAATTGTCGAATTTGAGCTTTTAGACCTATCTAAAATCCATAAACGAAACCAACAAATAAAAACCCGGTAACCCTATAAAGTGTGTGGTGATGCAAATGGGCAAATACCACTATTTGTTTTTTTTGCACTTTTTAAGCGACGTCAGACATTCAATCGTAACACAAAAATATCATTGTCATTTTTTGGATTCTACAAGTCAAATTTTGAGCTAATGAAGGTAACCTTGTTTGAAAAATAACTTTTCAGAAAAAGTAATATTTGCCCACCCTATTATAGGCATTTAGAGTTCAAAGGTAAAGTCAAACATTTTTAATTATGAGGATTCTTGTTTTCAAAATGTTATAGAATTTTTGGGTTTTTTTTTATAATAAATTTTTTTTTTTTTTAAAACTTCATCCTAATTTCTTTGCCTAAATTTAAATCAACAACAGATAAGCTTCACAAAAGCGTATACAGAATGTGTAAGTATCCTGAATCTATTTTTATTCATAATGATGTCTATTTGATTTGGCCTCAGTCTATCTAATCTATTTTTTATTCAAGATTAATATCCATCTCATCTGGCCTTTGATTATTTATGAATTTTTCTTGCCGGTGCATTCATCCCCACCCTATTTTCTTTTCTTATACCTCCATTAACCCATACACGAGAAATGCCAAAACTGATTATACTACGCCGTCACTAGGCTGTTTGTAAGATAGATTTGTAATCTTTAATCTATAAAAACAGAGGCTGTGCTTGCAGACTACCTTCCCGCCTCTATTCCCACTAACTAAATACAGTTACATACGAACTTAAAATCTTAAATATATTTCTTTCTTTCCCTTTTATTCTTCTTAAATTTTTTTTTTTTTTTTTTTAGACTGCAATTTTGAATTTTTATATTTTAGGGTTTCAATCTCTACTTTCAAGCTCTACTTACTTCTGCTGATACTCCTTAACATACATTTAGGATGCCAAACTTATATCAGCTGTAACAAAAACAAATAAATGTACTATTTGTAAGTTTGTCAGTTGTTATGTGTAATAAGGGTCTGTACTTACAACTACCTTTCCCCTTCCCCATCGAGAGAGCTCTCATATAAACTCTCCTGAATCCGTTCAGAAGTCACATTTTGGATGCGTGCTGTCCTTGATTGAAAAAGTCATTCGTGTTGTGCAGTTTTTGCATCAGTATTCATCGAATTCTACTTGGTATGGTGAATATGGTGAAGGCGATTTTGATTTATTCATCTTTTTAGAAAATACATTATGGTTTAAAATATTGATTTTTAAGGAGAACTGCTTGTAATCTGAATAGGCTTTATGGAAAAAATTCTTGTATGTATGTTGATTGCAATTGACATCAAAAATTTTGATGGAAGAAAGTGGCTCATAAAGGTCCACCTGCCTACACATTTGTTGTGGTTGTGAGGGTAAATGAGGCTATTTTAAATTTTTTAACTTTGAAAAATTCACAAATTGCTGGCTACACACTTGTGGTTGTGTAAGGGATGAATTCGGACCTATTTGAATTTTATTCAGCTTGTTGAAAATTGCAATCGGCTGTCTACACATTTTTGTTGTGGTTTGTGTACATGTAGTGAATTCAGTCTAATTCAAATTTCAAGTTTTATAAAAATTGCAATTGGTGCGTGCAAATGTCGACAACTTACCATGTAGTAATAATTTCCCCCTCCTGATTCAGTACAGTTTGCATGTACGTATGACTGAGAGAAGAACCCTTGTTAAAAAAAGTTCATGCTAACCCTGGGTTCATTCAGCACTGATGGGAGGAGAAGGGAAGTGATGTAAACGAGAGCGACGAATAGAGGAAGAGATGTGATGAAAAAGAGAGATAGAGAGAGGAAGAGAGATTGAGATAGAGGGTGGATATATGAAAGAAGAGGGAGTATTAAGAAAAGAGAGGAGCAGACTTATCAAGTCATAGAAAAACAGACAGAGGTAAAAAAAAAAAAGAAGAGACAAATGGCAAGATAGACAGTAAAAAGAGAGAGAGAGAAAGAAAAAAAAAATAAAATGTGGTTGGGAAATAGGGAGTTAAAGGATTGGGTAACTTTCAAAACGATAATTAGATTTAAAATATTAATAAAAATTATAGTTTCCAGGCAGTAAAAACACACTGAAGTTTACAAGATCAAATTTGGAAGTCATTTACTACCATTAAAACAGTGTAACAAACAAGCAAAGCATACAGCCAACACCATACCCCCCTGTGGTAGCTCAGCAGGCGCCGCTAGGCGACGGGGACTATTACACAGGAAATGGGTGTATGTTTGGCTATGTGGAAAAGCACATGGTTTTATAAAACCGATCGGGGTTGGTTATAAAATTGAGTATGAAATCATTGATATCGTCCAAAGGTAATGAAAAGCAATGAGCTTGCATTTGAAAGAGTACCAGACTGACCTAGTGTTTATAAGTATGTTGTCAAATAAGGCTAATCGAACAAAATGTGTTGGAATTCATTCAATGTTAACTATGCATACACCTTTAAATGCTGGGGGCGGGTAGATAAAAAAAGCAAAAGGGACACTACAGAAAATGGAGAATGGAGAGATAAAGATGAATACTGAGTCTGGAGAGAAAGGACACATAACTTCATTCAGGCATAGCAGAGACAAAGAGAGACAGCACATACGCACAGACAGGGGTGAAGTGACACAGAAGTACGTCATCACAGTTGCAAATGCGAGAGAAAGAGGATCGAGAGAGAAACTTGGGGAACTATAATCCGGAAGCCTAACAGGAAAAAAAATGAGGGAACCCTAATACGACTCATCTAACATTGTACGTCGCAGTTCTTAATGTTGCATCCACAAAATTGGCCCACCACATTCTCTTTACATCTCGACTCCCTTAGTTGCACTTTTTTTATCATCCGGCGTGATGTGAAGTGAAAGCGCAAGGAAATGGTTTGCACCATTTTGTGCCTTCAAACTGTTAGAGAATTTGGACTACTTTGGGATACAAGCACTCGTGGAATCCTGGTTTGGTTCCGTCTTGCGTCTTTTGTTAAGAATTTGTTTCTTTTTTATCGCACCACCAACGTTTATATTGAATGCTGCTGATCCAGTATTGGAATGAGGGGGCCGCAGACGAAAAATATTGTGGCTCAACACCGCACTGTTGCGCACCTGAATGTTGAAAGGTCCAAAGTTTATTCTCCGCGTTTTTCTCTCTGGTGTTCCTTTTATAAAAAAACCTTGTGTTAGCAGAAATATTGGGTGTATATTTTTTGTAAAATATGAAAGAGCCAATGGAATATCAAATTGTCTCCTTCTCTGGAACTTTATGTTGATCGTTGGAAGTGTTCAATGTCTACAAGAAGGTCTATACTTACTCCTTTTTTGTTCTTTTTTTCTCCTTTTTGGGGGATAGGTTACATGTACTACAAGATATTTTTACAACACACATGTACAGAATCATCAAACTTTTACATGAGGCGTCTACGTGGCACTTGATGCATACGGAATGGAGCCTGTTTTAATGAGGGTTCTCTGTCAAAAAAGGTAATATTTGGCAAAAAAATGATATGAATGTAACAGGTGCAGACACAAAATAGACTCAAAAATATGAACAATGTAGAATATGTATGATTATTTAAATGCTCACAATGTCCACTGTGAATGCCATTCATGAAAGAGCCTGTGTGTAAGGGAAATCAAATTTGCGATGTGTTTAGTTTCCCGATTTCCCTATTCAAATGGTCCCACAGCCAAATTTCAAATATTTCCAGCTATAAAGCAAAAGAAATCACCATTTCTATTTTCTGTCTTGTGAATTTTATATGACTTTCGTAACCCATTTAAAAAAATTTTTAGGGACTTTTTTTTTGTGCAAACTTAGCAGGAATAAAGATGACCGCCCCCCCCCCATCACAAAATTATTAATTTAGTTTGAAGCATGCAAACAAGTCCATGAAACAGAAATTGTGCACATTATAGCAAGGCATTCCTTCTAATTCTAAGCTTGCTTCTTCTCCCCACCCATGTTTAATGGATAAACATTTGGATGCAAATGCCATTGCAATTGAATTATCACAATAATGTGCTGTTCAATACTTCCATGGCGCTACCCCTTGGACTATCTGTAAATTGAGTTCAAATTTGTTAGGTCAAATGTTCGAATGGACCTAGTACAATAATTTAATTCAATAACATTGTTATATAATCTTCTATCGCTGTATATGTAGGTCAAGTACCGGTAACAGTAAAGTCTTGTGTAACAGTTGAGTGATTTCACCGTTCGTGTTGGTGTTGGTGTTAGTGTTAGCAGAGGAAATTCTTGCTAAAATCGAGCTCAAACACCGAGCTCAGATCATGAGAGTCGGATACCGACTATCCCAACCGCGCGGCATCGATAGCCCTAACACGTCGTCGTCTGAAGAAAAATGCGCGTCGACGCAATCTCGTAGCCGAAGTTACCGGTTTGTTTGTTTAAAACTGTTCGAATATACCTGAAGAAGGCACTAAAACGTAGAATCATACCAGTAAATCGAAAATTAATCTTCTTGTTCAAACCTCTCTTTGATACAAATTACCTCATGATGGATATTTTTTTGACGAAACAGTTAAGTTACAGTTCATAGTCTCGGGCAGTTTGCAAGCAGCAGAAATGGAGCGTTACCTAGTTTCACTCAAAGCCAGCGCGGGCCGCGCAGCGCGTAGCCCCCAGACCCTATAATTTCGTTAAGCAGTTCAGATTAGCAGTGATTGATCATGCCTTTTGTTCCTAATATATAGATTGGAAGACATCCATGTTGATGATATTTATTCCTTATACGATTTACTACGAACTCTTATTTTATATTTTCTAATCATTTTTCTCCAATGAATTTAGATGAAATTCTTTGACCTCTGTTGGCTTGAAGAGTAAGTAGCCAATTTGGGAATCCATCTTGTTAACCAAAAAGAACCAAATTTTCGTAGGTCTTTGAAGTACCCTCTTGTCTAATATATTAATGATTAATTTTCTTGTAAAAATAAAGTATAGTTTCTCTGCCACTGGATCCTTCCCACTCCCTTATTATTCACAACACAAACCAAACGTTGGCCAACACCAACACTAACACCGAGTGTGAAATAACTTTTTCTTAATCCCTAGGGGTTAGTGTTAGTCAATGGAAATTTGCACGTGAAATTTAACACCGGCTGCAGAGCTCGGTTCAGCAGACGACATTTGACACAAAATGAAACACCAGCAAGCCGAAATTACGTCAAAAATTTAGAGGTCAACACCTAACAGCCGACTGAATTTATTTCCATTTCACGTTCGGTGTTAGATCAGACTTCTGCTGCAAAATAAACACTAACACCGATTATAAAACACCGAACGTGAAATCACTCACTTGGGCCTGCAAAATAATTATTCTAATTAAATTATTTTGTTGGTCAAGTAACCGGTCATGTGTTGCATTTACATTGGGCCTACAGTTAGATATATTATTTGCAATGACAAATTTACTCAAAAGTTGAGGCTAAGGATATGCGCTATTGACCTTTTGGTACTGAAATAGACCGACAGGTCACATTCATTTCCATTAGTGGCTAACCAAACAGCTGTAGAATATATTGTGACCGTCTTCTAACTTCCTGAGTTTAGATTGAACTGCCTACCCCCCCCATCCACAAGAAATTATTTTGCACCCTTATTGGTGAGGGCTTTTGAGAGGACGGATCACCTAACACCCTGATTCTTACTCATTGCAACTAGTTTTATTGTATTTCTTTTTTGTTTTCTGAATAATGATTCCTTTTTGTAATTTGAAAAATGTACATGTGTGTATCAAATTTCAGTACTGTATATTTTAGTGAAACATCTAGTTAATCAAAATACTTCAATGTTTAAGAAGAATATCACCACCTTTATATATAAAGGTCACCTGA
>CALNVZ010003426.1:35589124-35676716 GCA_940671915.1 Paracentrotus lividus
CCCCCCCCCCCCCTCAGGTGACCTTTACTATATAAAAAGGTGTGGATATTCCTTCTTAAAACATTGAAGTATTTTGATTAACTAGATGTTTCACTAAAATAATACAGTACTGAAATTTGATACACACATGTACATTTTTCAAATTACAAAAAGGAATCATTATTCAGAAAACAAAAAAGAAATACAATAAACTAGTTGCAATGAGTAAGAATACGGGTGTAGGTGATCCGTCCTCTCAAAAGCCCTCACCAATACAGGGTGCAAAATAATTTCTTGTGGGATGGGGGGGGGGGGGTAGGCAGTTCAATCATAACTCAGGAAGTTAGAAGACGTCACAATATATTCCTACAGCTGTTTGGTAGCCACTAATGGAAATGAATGTGACCTGTCGGTCTATTTCAGTACCAAAAGGTCAATAGCGCATATCCTTAGCCTCAACTTTTGAGTAAATTTAGTCATTGCAATAATAATATCAACTGTAGGCCCAATGTAATGCAACACATGACCGTTACTTGACCAACAAAATAATTTAATTAGAATAATTATTTTGCAGGCCCAGTGAGTGATTTCACGTTCGGTGTTATAATCGGTGTTAGTGTTTATTTTGCAGCAGAAGTCTGATCTAACACCGAACGTGAAATGGAAATAAATTCAGTCGGCTGTTAGGTGTTGACCTCTAAATTTTACGTACTTTCGGTTGCTCGCGTGTTCAGTTGTTGTGTCAAATGTCGTCGTGAACCGAGCTCTGCAGCCCGTGTTCAAATTTCACGTGCAACTTCCATTGACTAACACTAACCCCTAGAATTAAGAAAAAGTTATTTCACACTCGGCTAGCTTGTTTGGTGTTGGCCAAAACGTTTGTTTGTGTTAGTGAATAATAAGGGCAGTGGGATAGGTCCAGTGGCAGAAGAAACTATACTTTATTTTACAAGAAAATTAATCATTAATATATTAGACCAAGAGGGTACTTCAAAGACCTAAAAAATTGTTCTTTTTGGCGTTAACCAAGATGATTCCAAAAGTATGGCTACTTACTCTTCCAAGCTAACCACGCAGGTCAAAGAATTTCATCTAAATTCATTGGAAAAAATGATTAGAAAATATAAAATAGGTATTCCGTAGTAAATCGTATAAGAATAAATATCACAACTGGTGTCTGTCCAATCTAATATATTAGGAACAAAAGGCATGATCAATCACTGCTAATCTTGAACTGCTTACGAAATTATAGGTCTGGGGGCTACGCGCTGCGCGGCCCGCGCTGGCTTTGACGTGAAACTAGGTAACGCTTCCATTTCTGCTGCTTGCAAAACTGCCCGAGATATGAACTGTAACTTACTGTTTCGTCAAAAATATCCATCATGACCGCGTCTAATTTGTATCAAAGGAGGTTTGAAGAAGATTAATTTTCGATTTACTGGTATGATTCTAACCTTTTTAGTGCTTCTTCAGTATATTCGAACAGTTTTAAACAACACAAACCGGTCTTCGCTACGAATTGCGTCGACGCATTTTTCTTCAGACGACGGTGTTGGCGCTTCGATGCCGCGGTGTTGGGATAGTCGGTATCCGACTCTCCATGATCTGAGCTCGGTGTTTGAGCTCGATTTTAGCAGAATTTCACTCTGCTAACACTAACACCAACACCAACACCGAACGTGAAATCACTCAATGTTACACAAGACTTTACTGTTACCGGTACTTGACCTACATATACAGCGATAGAAAAGATTATATAACAATGTTATTGAATTAAAATTTTGTACTAGGTCCATTCGAACATTTTGACCTACAAATTTGAACTCAATTTACAGATAGTCCAAGGGGTAGACCCTGGGAAGTATTAACAGCACATTCATTGTGATAATTCAATTGCAATGGCATTTGCATCCAAATGTTTATCCATCTAAACATGGGTGGGGAGAAGAAGCAAGCTTAGAATTAGAAGGAATGCCTTGCTATAATGTGCACAATTTCTGTTTTCATGGACTTGTTTGCATGTTCAAACTAAATTAATAATTTGTGATGGGGGGGGGGGTCATCTTTATTCCTGCTAAGTTTGCACAAACAAAAAAAGTCCCTAAAATTTTTTTAAATGGGTTAACAAGAGTCATATAAAATTCACAAGACAGAAATAGAAATGTGATTTCTTTTGCTTTATAGCTGGAAATATTTGAAATTTGGCTGTGGGACCTTTGAATAGGGAAATCAGGGAACTAAACACATCCCTAAATTTGATTCCCTTACACACAGGCTCTTTCATGAATGGCATTCACAGTGGACATTGTGAGCATTTAAATAAATCATACATATTCCTACATTGTTCATATTTTTGAGTCTATTTTGTGTCTGCACCTGTTACATTCATATCATTTTTTGCCAAATATTACCCCTTTTTTGACAGAGAACCCCTCATTAAAACAGGCTCCATTCCCTAGTGCATCAAGTGCACGTAGACGCCTCATGTAAAAGTTTGATGATTCTGTACATTGTGTTGTAAAAATATCTTGTAGTACATGTACACCTATCCCCCCCAAAAAAGGAGAAAAAAAAGAACAAAAAAAGAGTAATATGACTCTGTAGACATGAACACATTCCACGATCAACATAAAGTTCCAGAAAAAGGAAGACAATTATGATATTCCATTGGCTCTTTCTCATATTTACAAAAATAATACACAATCTATTTCTGCATACAAAAACACAAGATGTAAAAGGAACGGGGACGGAGAATAAACTTTGGACTTCAACATTCAGGGTGCGCAACAGGCGTGTGAGCCACCATATTTTTCAGTCTGCGCCCCCTCATTCAATACTGGATCAGCAGCAATTCAATATTAAACGTTGGTGTGGATAAAAAAAGAACAAATTCTTACCAAAAGACGCAGGACCAAACCAGGATTCCACGAGTGCTCTGTATCCCCAAGTAAGTCCAAAAATATCCTCAAAGTTTGAAGGAGTGTCAAACCATTTCCCTTGCTTTCACTTCACATCACGCCGGGATGATAAAAAAGTGCATACAGGGAGTCGAGATAGAGAGAATGTTGGGCCAATTTTGTGGGAGTGCAACAAACTAAAACAGTGAACTGCACGTACAATGTTAGATGAGTCGTATTAGGGATTCCCTCACTTTTTTTGCCTGCTAGCTTCCGGATATAGTGTTCCCCCAAGTTTCTCTCTCGATCTCTTTCTCTTCCATTTGCACTGTGAGTCTGACTGTGTCACTCATCCCTGTCTGTGCATGTGCATGTCTCTCTTTGTCTCTGTATGCCTGGATGAAGTTATGTGTTTCTCTCTCCAACTCAGTATTTCATCTTTATCTCTCCATCTCCCCATTTCTGTAAGTGTCCCTTTTGCTTTTTTTAGTCTACCCCGCCCAGCACTTAAAGGGATGCAGTAACATTGAATGATATTCAAATCACATTTTGTTCGATTTAGCTTATTTTGACAACATAATTATAAACACTTAGGTCAGTCTGGTATCTCTTCAAAATTGCAAGCTCATTGCTTTCATTACCTTTGAGATATCAATGATTTCATACTCAAATTTTATAAACCAACCCCGGATGGTTTATAAAACCATGTGCTTTTCCACATAGCACAACATACACCCATTTCCTGTCGTATAGTCCCCGTCCCTAGCGGCCTGCTGAGCTACCAACAGGGGGTACTGGTGTTCGGCTGTATGCTTGGCATTGTTTGTTACACTGTTTTAAGGTAGTAAATGACTTCCATTTGATCTGAAACTTTCAGTAGATTGTTTTTACTGCTGGAACAATATAATTTTATTAATCTTAATCTAATTACTCGTTTTTGAAAGTTACCCAATCCCTTTAACTCCCTATTTCCCAAACACATCTTTATTTTTTTTTCTTTCTCTCTCTCTCTTTTTACATGTCTATCTCTGCCATTTGTCTTCTTCTTTTTTTTTTTACCTCTGTCTGTTTTTCTATGACTTGATCAGTCTGCTCCTCTCTTTCTTAATACTCTCTCTCTTCATATATCCACCTCTCTATCTCAATCTCTCTCTCTCTCTCTATCTCTCTTTTTCATCACATCTCTTCCTCTATCTCTCGCTCTCTTTACATCACTTCCCTTTCCCCTCCACATCAGTGCTGAATGAAACCCCAGGGTTAGCATGACTTTTTTAACCAGGGTTCTTCTCAGTCATACGTACATGCAACTGTTGAATCAGGAGGAAATTATACTACATGGATAATGTGTGCCGACATTTGCACGCACCAATTGCAATTTTAAAAACTTGAAAATTTGAATAGACTGAATTCACCTACATGTACACAACCACAACAAAATGTGTAGACAGCGATTGCAATTTTCAAAAGCTGAAAATTCAAATAGTCCGAATTCACCTACACAACCACAAGTGTGTAGCCAGCAATTGTAATTTTCAAAAGTTAAAAATTTAAATAGACCTCATTTACCCTCACAACCACAACAAATGTGTAGGCAGGTGGACCTTTGAGCACTTTCTCAATCAAAATTTTGATTGTCAATGCAATCAACATACATACAAGAATTTCTTTTCCATTAAAGCCTATACAGATACAAGCAGTTCTCTTAAAAATCAATATTTAAACCATAATGTATTTTCTAAAAAATGAATAAATCAAAATGCCCTTCACCATATCCCATACCAAGTATGATTCATGAATACTGATGCAAACACTGCACACACAATGACTTTTCAATCAAGGACTAGCACGCATCCAAAATGTGACTTCTGACGATCAGGAAGTTATATGAGACTCTCTCGATGGGGAAGGGGAAGGTAGTTTGTAAGTACAGACTCTATTACACATAAAACTGACAAATTACAAATAGTACAATTTGTGTACAGCTGATATAAGTTTGGCATCCTAAATGTATGTTAAGGAGTATCAGCATGAAGTAAGTAGAGCTTGAAAGTAGAGATTGAAAACCCTAAAATATATTCATGCAGTCTAAAAAAAAAAAAAAAAAAAATTTAAGAAGAAAAAAGGAAAGAAAGAAATATATTTAAGATTTAAGTATCTGTATGTACTGTATTAGTTAGTGGGAATAAGGGGGAAGGTAGTCTGCAAGCACAGCCTCTGTTTTTATAGATTAAAGATACAAATCTTACAAACAGTGTACGGCTAGTATCAGTTTGGCATTATTCGTGTATGGGTTAATGGGAGTATAAAGAAAGAAAATAGGGTGGGGGGAATGACCGGCAAGAAAATTCATAAATAATCAAGGCCAGATGAGATGGATATTAATTTGAATAAAAATAGATTTAGATAGATGAGGCCAAATCAAATAGACATCAATTAGAATAAAAATAGATTCAGGATCTACACATTCATGTATACGCTTTGTGAAGCTTATCTTTGTTAGATGTTAAATTAGCAAAGAAATTAGGATGAAGTTTAAAAAAAAAAAAAATTATAAAAAAAAACCCAAACATTTATACATTTGAAAAGAATTCCTCATAAATTAAATGTTTGACTTTACCCTTGAACTCAATGCCTATAAATAGGGTTGGGCAAATAATTACTTTTTTCTGAAAAGTTATTTCAAACAAGTTACTTCTATAGTCAAATTTGATGTAGAATCCAAAAATGACAATGATTTTTGTGTACGATGATGTCTGACGTCGCTAAAGTGCAAAAAACAAAATAGTGTATTTTGCCCATTCATCACACACTTTATAGGTATAAACCGGTTTTATTTTGTTTCTTTATGGATTTTGATGGTCTAAAAGCTCAAATCTGACAATTTTATCATGACCTAATGTACCTACATGTAGTATGTGTGATAGGTGTTATTTAGTGAATTTGATATGAGGTGATTTTTGCTCGATATTGATTGAAACTAACTACGAAACTACACTAACAGTCAACTTTGGTAGGATTAATCATGTTGGGTTCCCTGACACCCAAAAGCCATATAAAAACGTAATAAAGTGGTTTATACGTATAAAAATTGTGATAATTGGGCATAATACGCCATTTTGGCGGCCATTTTGGTTTTTTGCACTTTAGCAACGTAAGACGTCATCATATGCAAAAATAATTGTCATTTTCAGTTTCTACGTCAAATTTTACTATAGAAACAACTTGTTTGAAAAAAAAAGTTGAGATTCGCCCAACCCTACTATAAACCAACCCTCAACCTAACATAAACCTTGTGGCAAACCTATCCCTAAACCAAATAAGGCCCAGACCAACTAGCATTGGAGTACATGGTTGCATACCCTAAACATGCACGGAAGATGTTAATTGATAAAGATGCATAAAGGACCTTTTGGCTTTAAATAGATTGGTCTTTGGATGTGAACAGGGTCTCATCCTCATCGTTCTTCCTGCATTCTTCCTCTCAAGGGAGTGGGACATGAGTTAGATTGTAGGTAACATTACCTGTATAATGACAGACAATACCAACATACACCCTATTGATACACATTCATTGCTATACTAGTTATGCGTTCTTAGTCGATTTTAAAATTTAATCAGAAAAGGCCAAGCCCATCTTTAAACAGACATGGTCTTTAGATGTGAACAAGGTCTTATCCTCATCGTTCTTCCTGCATCCTTCCTCTCGAGGGAGCGGGACAGAGTTTTAGATTGTAGGTAACATTACCTGCATAATGACAGACAATACCAACATAACACCTATTGATACACATTCATTGCTATACTAGTTATGCGTTCTTAGTCGATTTTAAAATTTAATCAGAAAAGGCTGAGCCCATCTTAAACAGACATGGTCTTTAGATGTGAAAACAAGGTCTTCATCCTCATCGTTCTTCCTGCATCCTTCCTCTCGAGGGAGCGGGACATGAGTTAGATTGTAGGTAACATTACCTGCATAATGACAGACATTTACTAACATACACCCTATTCATACACATTACATGGTAGGGACCTCAAATGTTCCAGACAGTGACGATCTGAGCTTTCCACCTATTTCTATCTCTGGGTGGTGTTTCACAAAGTCGTTCTTAAAGTTTGACGACTGACTTCACGAATGACTGGAACATTTTCTTGTGTGTTATACAAATCCCATCCTCAATCATTTAGTATGAGATATGATCACCAGTCATTCGTAAAGTTGTTCGTAACTTATGAACGACTTAGTGAAACACAACTGTTGTAATTTGTAATGTGCGGCTACTTCTGCTACCAGGAAATCCTCAGGGCATACTCATGTATTTCACATGTGTCTCAATCTGGCTCTCTTCTCATTAACTCTTTCATGACAGGACTTATTTAAAGGCTTTGATCACATTTTCTTCTGCAAATTGGCAACATTGGTATTTTACATTCAATTCTTGACATGTTCAACGCAGTTATTTGTTTAAAATCAATCCACAAAGACATTATTTTCACTGAACACAACTAAAAGCAATTCTAATGTTACCTACTGCCTAAAGCCACCAATAAATTATAAATAGAATAACAACAGTAAATGGCAGGATAAGCAGGTTTTTCTGCAACTTTGATAGCTCTTATACTAAAGTGATATTAAACTACAAGTGTTTGATATTATTGGAAAGCTTTGAATTTCTAATTTCAACAAACAAAAAAAATCCTAAACCAAAAATATGAATAATGGTGACTTATTAGCAGTTTTGAGCCAACCTCACCACAGATGATTAAGAAATTAATAACTTCCATATTTATGACCCCCACCCAAAGCAAAAAAAAAAAAAAAAAAAAAAAAAAAAAAAAAAAAAAAAAAAAAAAAAAAAATGTTGCCCTGACCTTGTGTGTTAGTCTCTCAAAGTCACCTAACTGATTATAGCAATGACCTCTGAAACTGGTTTGAGAAACAAACTAGTTAGAAGTTCTTTAAAAAAAATTGAAAGCATTTACAAAGGGCAATTTCATAATTTCTAATAATTATATTTAGGATGTATGGGGGGGGGGTGCATGCACTTCCACTCACACAGAGTTTTCCTCTATTATTAACCATGTTTTAACCTATCATCTAATCTTCATTTGATTACAATTCCTGGTTTCTGTGGTAATTGATGGGCTTAAAATTCAAACTTAACACAGGTGTAAAACATGACTCATACCTAGCATAGCAACTACATGCATTAAGGTGACTGTATACAGCAATGTATCACACAACATGAACGACCACATATAGTACACTGTACGTGGGTGGGTTTGATACACGATTAATCCTTTTTACGTACAATGTAATTTCCTTGGCTGTTATATGACAATGCCAGAATGATATTTAGTTTCCATTGAACTGTTTACCCAAATGCAAAGTGAATATATATATTTTGCTGATATTCACTTTGTGCTTGGATTAAAAGTTTAATTTTGTGGATGTTTCACCAATGCAGTGAAAATTTCATTCAATATTTGTTTTTGTTTTTTTTCTTCTTTCCAATTTTACTCTTTTAATGATGATAAAAATATTTCCAATATGTTTATCCCCGTGTACAATGTAAGTTAAGAGATATTGTCTAAATCTCTAATATTTAATAGAATATATTGATTTTATACTAGTAGCCAGTGCGCTCTATAATTGGAATTGACGTAATGGAGTGAACAGTGTTGAAAGCTAGCTACGAAATATAACCTGGCACAATATGGCCAATAGATGGCAGCAGTTCAATCTAGTATCAGGGTGATATTGATATGTCTGTGAGGTGGTCTGCTGTGACCTGTCAAATATTAGACTAATTAATATCAATTTCATATTTGGCATTTAAATTCTAAATATTTTCAATAGACAAATCAATATCAATTAGATATTTAATTTACATATAGACCTAAAGTTCCATGAATTAATATTAATTATCAGTAGATATTTAATTTGCATGTATAGTTCCACATTTATTTCATCTTATTTTGTGTTTAATTCCATTAGCATACATTACTTGCATACAAAAACTTAATATTGACAAAAAAATCGTTACAGCCTAAAATAGATTTTGAATTCATTTGCTGATTATTAGTTTACTAAATATATTATTAATACGCATGCAATGGACTCAAGAATATTTTGCCAGTTATTACAGAGCCAGAAGGGCGTTAATCAGATACCTAAATCTATGTTGAAATACATGAGTCTAGGACTTTCTGGCTCAAACATCAGACAATATCAGACAATATCAAACACTTTTAATACTAGTCTGCAACACATAACTTAACCATCATCAGTCATCAACATACGACATGCTGTAAAAGACACACACAGTTTCTATGGTAACCTATTTCACGTGTCTGCACCCAGAGGAAAGAGCGGAAGTGGCTCCCAGCCAGCTTCTACCATGATGGGACATGGAAGGGTTTGAAATGGGAAAGGGGGAGGGGGAGGGAACCCCATCCTAGCTGGGTACAGTTTGTAGACAATATATTGCATACGTACAATCATTGTGTCAAACTGGATATTAAAGTAGACCTGAATAGAAATAACTGGTCTGAACTTTAAAGGGGAAGTTCACCCTGCAATTTTTTTGGTTTTGATAAATGCAGAAAAATAAAATAAAAATATTAGTGAAAGTTTGAAGAAAATCAACCAAAAAATAGCAGAGTTATGAACATTTAAAGTTTTGATTCTGTGACGTCAAGTGCGAGCAGCTCTCCCATGTGGTGTCAATGTAAATTCCATAAATTTGTCTTTTTTCATGATTCTTGAAACAGGAATGGGTCAATTTGATAGAGCCATGTATATGAACATAGGTTTGATGATATATCGACCGCATAGGTGAAATAATTAATATTCTTCTGAAAAAATTACATTTTATGGAATTTACATTACATAACAAATAGGAGAGCAGCTCACATGTGACGTCACAGAATCAAAACTTTACATATTCATAAACTTTGTTATTTGTTGGTCGATTTTCTTTAAATCTTCACTCATATTTTTGTTTTATTTTTCTTCATTTTTAAAAACCAATATAAACCCAGGGTGAACTTTCCCTTTACGGGGGGAAATGGCTTATATTTACAGATAAGACCCCTCTGAATTTTGAAAAGTAACTCTGCAAGCTCAAATCTGTATTTAAGCTGAGAAATCTTCTTTTAAAATGGCAAGTTTTTAGCCTAAAAATTTGCCCTCCGATCAACTTTCTTTTACGTCCAGGAAACGCAGTGATGGAAGAGAGAAGACGATATCCCAACAGAGTCTGAGCTTGCAGACTATGATGAGGGAGGGGGAGGGGAGGAAGAGGAGGAGGGGGGAGTCACAAAATGGCTGACAAAGCTACTGTTGCTTGACAACCATGCCCTATGTCATGTGACTACTTTATAGGATGTCAAGTAAATTGATAGTAATCATATTTTGATCCCTAGCACGTGGCTGAAACATGTTCAGGGTACAAGAGATATCAGCTTTCACCAAGTAACTCATTATTTTACGTGAAACAAAAATTCTAGATCAGGAGTAAGTGTAACAAAGGGCTGTGTGCATTTTTACCATTTTGAGAAAAATCCGGATAAAAGATTTTTACCAGTACTTAGCACTTGCAGATATATGTTTTTTTTTAATGGTACTCAATTGTAGAACTTGTAGGCATCATCACTTTTAGGTTTCCCAGGTTGTACTAATTATTTTGATACCAAAATCTTATTTTGGCCGAAAATGCAGTTAGCCCTTTGTTGCACTAAACCCATCGTTTCAGGTGGATGGGGAAACACTAAAGGAATGAAATCAGCTGATATTTTAATTTGGTGTGACACCAGACAAAGGTTAAGTCTACTTTAACTTTTAATGACAAGTTTAATCAGATCTACAGGGTAAATACTAGATTTTCACCGTCAGAAATTGGAACAAAAGCTTTAAAAGAGACTAATGATATCAATATCTTAATTGGGTTACGGGAGAATAAGTGCAATTAGTTCATATTGTAATTGATCCAATTGCACTTTTAGAAGGTTAATAACGCAATTATATGCACAATTAATCTTTGCTATCAGTTATCAAACTATTTCATAGACCGAAGCCATACGTGAATACCATCTATTTGAATTTATTGCAAACCTAATTTGAAATTGATATCAATCGAAACCATGCGGATAGGTTTGCTATTGATTGGAAGATTTGCAACAAATTTGGAGCAATCACATTTTTTTATTTGAAATAGGGCCAGGCAGACTTGAAAACTTATATAATAGAAGAAAATTAATGGGGGAAAGGGATAACATATATTCAGAACTAATATATTTTCAATGTACATCATGGTCTGTAAGCCAATTATAGATGGACATGGACACAAAATTCTTGTAAATTTAAAGTCAACTTACAATAATAAATAATATTTGAAACAATTTTAGTTTAGTTTGCTTGATTTAACTACAAGCATAATATTGAAAAACCTACATTTTTAAAGCAATCATCAACAAAGATAATATCCCTACTGTAATCAACGTGAAAAAAAAAAAATAATGCCCTTAAAATTTCATCAAATTGGATCAAAGAACATCAAAGGCTTCTATTGCCTGTATCTGTTCCGTTTAGAGAGGAAAAAACAAGTTGAGTGGAGCTAAATTTGAACCAAACTCTTTCATGACATTCCCTTCACAGCCACCACAGTTTGGCAGCCAAATCAACATTGTAAACACTGGCAGAGTTCAGAAAAGTCAAGACAGTCGTATGTGTATTATGATTATTCTTGTACCTTGAATAACTTTGTTGAGGCTTGCAAAAATCTGAGCTGTGAGGCTCTATGTGCTTTCAGTGCATGGAAAAATATGTCAAGAAGAAACGCTGAAAAATTCATTTCATAACAATACACAAAAATGTGATTATTTTTCTACCATTTTCTTCCTATTATATTTACGGCATTTGCTGGAAGAGTTTTTTTTTTTTTTTAGATCCTGAATGAGGTTAAACAATCCCTTAAAAACCAGAGCTTTTAATGTGCCCTTTGGACTCATTTAAATACAATGTATATGTGTCAACCGAGGACATCTCTAGACCGATGGTCAAGAATAGATTAAACTGTTTTTTTTTGGAGTCCTTTACAGAGAAATAGAAACAGAAACTCGCCCAAATGGCAAATACAATGAAAATAGCAAAGTAATATATACATACATGTATTTTATTAGATCTTATTTCCAATAGTGTCACAATAAATACAATTCAGGAAAATCATTTTTTTCCCTGATTTCAAATTCGCACAGTGCACAGACTCCTAGTGGTTAATTTAAAAAATATATTTCAATTTTTTTCAACATCAAGTAATAAATAGGCCTACGGAATCATTGTTAACAAGAAGGATTTTACTCTGTGTAATCTTCAATCAAAGATAGTTGATAGTTCATACGTTTTTTGGGAGGCTTACCAAAACTCAAAACAGGCAATCAGTTTTAATATCCATATGAAAATAAAATAAAAATAAAAAAACAATAAAAATAAACAAATAAGGCCACAGAACTAGCTAAAGCTGAGGTAATCTTTTCCAAAGCTTTTTGAAAGGTCAATTGTAGCTACAAACATGAGAAACACAAAAAAGCAAATGTTGTAATTATTTAACTCAATAACAGTACTATGATCTCCATTTTGCACAAAACTAGAACATTAATTCAATAATTTTCAAGCCTATTTAGACAGGGCAAGGGATAATATCTGGTTACCTAGCAACAGGGATTTAGAGCACAAATCCTTCTGAGACCACACCCATTGTCCCCTAGTTACCAAAAAGGGAAAGCACCTATGACACAATGCTATACTATAGCAGATCAAAAGTAAAGGCATAAAATTTTTGTTAACATTCACTAATATGTTACTGTCCTATTTCTGCTTTTATAAACATGCCTCAATTTCAGAATGGACTTCCCATCTGAGATAAATTAGATTGCTAAGTGCTTCATAAAAATCATTTTATTTGTTGAATGTTTTACCATTATAAAACTGCATATAAGGAACGCAAATTTTGGTAGAATAAAGACCATAATTGCTGAGCTCAATAGCCGCTTTCACATCAGCCCGATATTGTTTAATGTTAAGATTCTAGCTTAATCAGCCCTTTATTTTTCTGGAATTTCAAGAAACCCTGTCTCTTTGGATGTTATAAATTTTGAATGTTACCCTTACAGATAATTTAGGCATGCGACTAGCATGCAATACCAGCTAGCGGTTAGCTGGTGGCTAGCTGGTATTGCATGCTAGTCGCATGCCTAAATTTTCTGTAAGGGTAATGCTCTGGTATATTTTTGGTAAATCTCAAAATGTAAACTTTCAAAGTTTTAATTTATTGTGAGACAGAATAAAAGTATGTATGAGAAAACATATAACAACTTTACAAGCACAGATAGGGAGGAAAACCTACATTTACTCGGGATTCAAACACCAGATTGAGTCCACGAAATAGCCCACTTATTACCAAATAATCTCAAGCTACTTCTTATTGGATTAATTTACCACATCAAAACAGGAGATTAATTTGAAAACCCAGGCAGATGTAGACAAGGTGTAATACTTATCCAGTTGATAAAACCGACTCTTAATTTGTTACTATTTGTTCTCAGCAAATATCGTATTTCAATATCGTACAAATGTCGATCCTATCAGGATATCCTTAGGAAAATAAAAGAATGAAACCAAATATTTGTGGGAATTCAACAGGAAGCTAACCACGTTGAAAAACCATAAATCAACAACTAACAATTGAAGCGGCAAGACAAACTTTCAGTTTCATGTTTTGTTCTATCATAGATAATAGTAGGATACATGGTTCTATTGAATGTTCATATAGGATACAAGCCAATTCAGTACTTTTCCACTATTAAGTTCATAAAATGTTCTACATAAGTACCTGATCATGAAAATAGAGGTAAGCAAATATTATGTATGTTCTGTTTACAAATTAAAAAACTTAGCATTTGAGTTGTAAGGTCCAGTGACGTTTGCTCAGGGGTTATTTCCCAGCACCCATCACTATAATAATCATTTAACCAAATAACCAAAATGAAAAACAGAATCATGAATAATAAAAATTCATACATCCTGACAAAAAAACCTACCACAGAAACTGTCCTATATACAAGTAACTTTAAGTTTAGACAGTGATGTGATATTTGCCACTGTTTTCTACATGTATAGTGTTTTCATTCTAAATACACAAAACACCTGAATTTAGACACCCCAAAACTTGGTTTAAGCCTGAAATAAATTTTAATCAGAACCATAACCTTATGTAGATGTATATCTTTCAAGAAATAAAACTTGTGGCTACTGTTTAGATGAACAACTTTATCAAATATGAAAATCAAAGTCAAGTGGTGTTGGAGATTAAAATTCTGTTTTATCACAATTTGTCAAGCAAAATATTCCCCAAAATGCAATATTCGGAAGAATGGATTTCAGATAACAATCCAGAAAAGTGCACTCACCTTGCTCATTGACCTCTGAGTCACTTCCTTCGGAGGTCACCGAGATCCTGTCCTCCTCCGTCTTCTGGTGATGTTTTCGGCGGAATGCATCATTGATCTTCCGCCTCATCTGAAGATGAATCAAGGAGGAACACAGAAAAAGGACATAATATTAATTTATTCATTTTGTTTAATTTACTTTATATTCAGTATAAGATTAAACACAAAACATAAAATACATTGAGACATGAAATGAGACAAGAGTATCATACCAAAAAAGATCAATACAATACAATGAAAGAGGTATTCCACTCTCAAATTTATGCAAATAGCATAAATAAAGTGAATAAAAAACACTGAAAATTTCATTGAAAAAACAAAAAAAACAAAACAACATAGTTATGAAATATTTCAGTTTAGTAAAAGGTATTCAGCTGAAACAGGGGTATTCTCGTGAATATTTAGTAGAATGCTGATATGAAAATTTGAAATGAAAATTGAATGAATTTTTTTTAAAGTGATCATGTTTTCCACAAATCCAGGTCTCTGACTTTCTCTACATTATTTCTTTACTCCTTCATTCAAACCTGATCAAACAAGAGAGCAAAAACCTCTTCAAATAAATATAATCTCCTTTTACAAACATAAACATGAGTACTATTTACTATAATCATTTTTAACCAGCATCAAAACAAGGAAGTGCTTCTCTTCTGGTTCACGATTAAAATGCCATATAATCAGAAAAGACAAAAGAGCAATTTACTCCCAGGGTAACTACATACAGGGAAGTAGAAATACAGCGTGAGACAAAATTATTTTGTTTACGAAAATGAAAGCATTCCATCTATAACGAAAACTTGACAAGGACAAGGTACGCTGAATATCAACCAGGCTCCAGATATACTAAGTCAATATTTTTGTGCACAGATATATCAGAGAAAGTGGGGAATTTTGTGAGAGCTTAATTTCACAATTTTTTATTACTATGTACACTCTAAAAAATGAAAGGGTGGAAAGGGGTAAATCACCCTTTAAAGAGGCTGAAGAGTGACAGTGTTTTCTAAAGGAGGGGAAAAGGGTGTCACTCCTCAGCCCTTTTCCACCCCTTTCCACCCAATTTACCCTTTGTGTTTTTATAGTGTTTAAAAAGCCATACAGGTATATTAAAGTGGAAATGTTTGCAAAGAATGACTTGTGAAATTTCGGAAAACAAAACCACCACAAAAATAACAACATGTACTGTACCAATACTTGACTGGGGTTGGGAGACACATGAATGAACAAACAAAGCTTTAAAATCGGTTATAATCAATAACAAATTCTATTGTTCACAACTTAACAAGGTGTACAAAATATGACAAAACATGTAATAAAAAAAGTCAAATAAACCATCTAGATATTATGTTATTTTTCAATTTTTTTCTCTCCCCTATTGCCTTTAAATGTATATCATCATGGAGTGTGCGAAGTATAGAACGCTACTTGCTCACTTGCCCTACACTATCTGTATACAATCATATCAGGACAATTACCCCCAGGACAACTACCCCAGAGAAATAGGGTTAGGGTTAAGTGTAGAGTGAGGGGGTAGACTTTTGGCAGTGGGTAGTTGTCCGGGGGGAGGGTAATTGTCCAGGGGTAGTTCTCCTCGAACCATATACAATAACACCATACTGTGAAAAGGCATCATAGACACCGTCTTGTTCCAACCAGAAGCCGGATATACGAATGTGAGAGAAGAAAAAAACAGTATAGCATTTTCTGCATCGCATGCTTTACGATTGTCTACCTTTAATGTACCACTTTGAACAGTAGGCATAAAGTGCTATATAAATTTATGTAAATTATTACTTTTATTTAATATAATTTGACATATATCACAACAACAAATAAATACTCTCAAAGTAACCCTAAAACATACCAATGTTGATGTGCCATGCCCATGGTCGTAATGAGACACCATATTGGATGCCGTGACAAATCCACTGACAGGCATTGACTTGGATGCTCAGCTGACTAATCCCTTTAAAAACCTGGCAAATCAAGAGCAAACCGCTTTGTCCTGTCACCTTCGGGACCTAGACTTCACTAAAAACTCCAAGCATTTTGAGAGTTTTACGAACAACAGACTGACTTTAAAATGGGAAGGACTCCTTTGGGTATTGTGTAGGCTAATAAAGGAAAGATGACGCAGCAGAAGTTTGAGACCAATTGCCACTGAACGTCTATTTCAGAGGGGGTTCAAATCCAATTCAAATGTCGCTAGGAGATATCGAGTGTTGCTAAGTTACATCATAGTCATAGGGGTTGGTTGATGAACATAGAACTTTTCTACAAGGTTACATCACAAGAATAGCAAGGTACTTTTGATAGGTACATTAAATGTTTATCTTCGTCACAATACTGAAGGTACATTAACAAGCCTATAGAATTCACAACACTGTTCCCATGGCTATATGATTCAGGCTGTTTGATGATTTTTATTCTTTAAAATACTGTACAAGACTTCAGAATTTACAGTACTGTTCACAAGAGTATATAATTCACAACACTGGATGGCTTAGTTTACAATACACGGCTGTAGAATTCACAATTTGGTTCACAAGACTATGATTCACAATGCTTAATGAATAGTATACACATCACAATACTATTCAGAAGAGTGCACAAACTGTGAGGACAAATCACGAAGACATTGAATGATTGAATCACTATGTCATTAAATGATTAATAGTTCCAAAATTATTCTGAAGCTGCCATGTCCAACACAATCTTAGTGTGATGAAAATTATTTACCAATGCAGTTCTAATCCAAGTTAATATTTCCACCAGGGAATGTGACGATCTACAAACGAATAAGTGGAAGTGCAGTTTGTCTCCAGTTTGTCAAAGCAGGACTGCAATAAATCTAGCACTCACAGCCTGTCAAAAGCAATTAATGGCACAGTTCCAATTGAAGCAAATATTTTCCCACAATGATTTATAAGCGATTTCAAACTCATCCTAAAGTTTGTTCCATCAGAATTACATTGAGAGAGAAATGACATCCTGTTCTTATTGATTCAGATATATAAGTATTCTAATCAAAGCAATTGTTTCTAGAACAAATCAATTCCAAAGGTATGCTTATAGCACAGTGTGTTCATTCAAAGCTGCAGGGAACAAAACAATAACAGTCTGTCAAATTCAGTCAGTGATAAACTTGATTATAAATTATCACTCTGTCTGGCCATGATTAAAATTCCCAAACCTGCGCTGCCCATCCACATTGATCAATGCTTGTCCAAAGAAGTGTCACAACACTATTCTACAAAACCATGCAAACAACATTTCCACCAGTAATGGTCACGGATAATCGACCAAAGGGAATGCACTCTAGTAATCATTCAATATTCACGATCCCATGACCAACTGAAATACTATAGTCACGCAAGATAAATCCTGTGAATGTTTATCGATGTCAACCACACCAAACTATCCTGTATGGGATTTGAGGTGTGAAGCTTGATACAGTAGTTATCCTGGTCTGGAATACAATACACAAGAGGGCCTATAGTACGTCAGGAAAAAAATAATGCCATTTGAGGCTATCACTATAAATAAGCCGATGCTGGTTCCTGTACCCGTCAAAATTGGTTGCTTCCTTCTTCGTCTGATGGCAAATGAGCGCAACTCATTAAGGTTTGAAAGATCATGCTTCGGGTAAGGAAGTGGGAGACAGATATGTGGGGCCGGGTCAACGTATCGAGTGCAAATTTGCCCCCCTTCTTGCCATTCTTTCTTGGTTATATTACCCCTGTCGCAAATGCACCTTACACAATGTGTTAGATTGTAAGGTGTGATAAGGCAATTAATATTGGCGAAATTATCACAGGATTTAAGATGTTTGCAAGACCAACGGCACTTGTCAAGAGCAGTGAAACAACATTTGCTTCTGCGACAATTGCTCAGGGCTTTACTTCGTCTATGATATAGGGTTAGGTTTGAAATAGGGCTTTATATTAGGTTAAGGGTTAGGTTTAGGTTAGGAATAGTGTTAAGTCTAGAGTTGAAGTTAGTTATTTGGTTAGTGTTTGGAATATGGGGAGCAATTGTCGATGGAGAAAATTCCATCGAATCGTCAGAGCTGATACCTGCTTGACTGATAAGTGTCTGACCCTTAGGATGTCGCTAAGGATGTAGTCTTTCATGTATTATTAATCATAGAGGCTTAAATGGATTTGCCTACTATCCGGCTACCTGGTGGAACGTTCATGGCGAAGGTTGAATGAGGACAGCACCGATTTCCGAGGAGACGCCCCAATAATTACAAATCACCAGAATTCCGTCTCGTAAAATGATCAGTTATCAAAATAAAGTAGCTAACTTCATCCTCTAGAGAATATGGCTGACATTTAAAGGTCAATAGAAGTCAAATATTTAGTTTGCATATATAGCAAATGCACCTCAATTTATAAATTACCATCAAGGCAAATATTAAGCACATATTTTACCCATAAAACACTGCAAACAGAAGAGTTTAATGGGTCACCAAGATCTTTGAATCATCTGAAAAATATTTTTCTTAACACATTATTCCTCACATCATCCCTTACAAACACGTGACACGACTACGCGGCAATTAATTAGACTGCAATTCTTTTGAATCTCTCCATAGAATGATTTCAATTTTGTTTCCAACTAACCAGGAGGTTACAAAGTACATGTACACAGATCCTATTGTAATTGACAACAATAAAAATGTTACAAACCAAGATATCTCTAAAAGTTCCTACATAAACGGGAAGTGACATTAGACTAATTCCACAATCTCTGCAGCATGACAATCATTTGCTCAATCTTATCAGGGAATAAACGGGCAGCTAAAGCACATGCCACACTAATTTCTAACCCCTCCCACCATCCCCCCCCAAAAAAAGTCATAATGAAATTCTAAATAATAATAAGAGTTCTTAATTATTTTTTTTAAATTAAAAAGCATTTACTGAAATCATAAAGGCTGCAAAATTATCATCTTACATCAAACTAGATGGTTGCACCCTGGTATAGATGAATATTATAACCACATACTTGAATGTTATAACCCCATGAAGGAAATGATTAATAAGAAGAGGGCAATTAATGGTTGCCAACGCTGCGCTCATTCTCCTATGACCCGTGGGACCCTAAGTTTGTCTCGTGACCGAGTGAACCTGGAACCTGCGCCTCTTTTGCTATTTACGGAGATATAGTTCGCTTAACGCCAGGAGGTCGTTAATTCATGTGATTTAACACAAAATCAATGCCTTTCTTGCTCTCAATATAGAATATTAATCATAGCATCTAAAGGTAGCTTAGCTTATAAGTGCATCATAATGATTGAAGACATCTGATCTATTGACAGCAGGAAAATCAAATAGTTCTGGACGTAATATCAACCATTGGTCAAGAAGAGCATTTACCTTTGAGTACTGTGCTGATAGGAGACACCCTTGCACTAAATATGTTTTATAATATTGCCACCATTCTCCTTCAACAACAAGAAAATTGAATGCTACTTGGTGTAATGCAAGCAGTCTGCTCAAGAGCGGAAAGGGTATTTCATATGTGAACATTGATTAAATTAAGCTCCTTCTGGATCTCAGTAGAAAAATGCAATAAATAAATTGGTATATGAGGTACATTAAACAAATCTGAACTACAGTAAGATCAGGAAAGTCTCATGCTTTGAAATGTAATGTAAATAATCTGCTTAGAAGCACAAAGGTGTTACAATTACATGATAGATTTTACATGCACACACTGTATCTCTACATGAAGTGCAATCACCTAAAATCCTTCTGGCTCTCATAAAGATAATTATACAATATTGGTTTTGGTACATGATATAAATTAAATACATCTAAAGTAGTAACACCAGCAAAATAAATTTGTTAAGGAAGTAATCAAAGTGTATCAAAGTACTCTGCTGAGAAGTGACAGGGTGTTAAATGCCTTTTAGCAGTGCAAATAACGTCCTTTTGACAATCAGGCTCAGTTTAGAAGCATCTTGTTACAACATATATCCAAAGCACGAGCTACTGTGGTCTGGTAGCAGATCATGATTAAGCTGGTTTCGCAGAAAACTTTGATTGTGAGAATTACTGGATTGAATGAGGAAGTATTAGTGTCCATATATATAGGTTAATTTGGGTCCATTTATAGGTTGACTTTGGACAGATTCATTCTTTTCATTACATTTTTTTTTCAAAATTCCTAGGATATCTGTGGTTTGTGAAGTCCCCATTGTACATGTTTGCCAGTTTTATTTTTGGCATATAGGAGGATTTGGTCAAAAATTGCCAGGATTACTTTTGTTCTGATGGAAATTGGACAGGGTACCCATCATTAGATAATTTGATGGTAAAAATGGATGATCAGGCACAGGAAATATATAATTTCATAAAGTGTCTCCTGGGAGTTAGAAGAGTATTCACATTTGTGACTATTAATACCCTTCTCAACATACATGTACAAAATCATGGCAGACAAGTTCAACTCAATAAAAAAGGGAATAAAAGAGATTTATTTTACTTAATGTTAATTATGGTATAGATGTGTACCAGTAGTAAAATTATTAATGATGCATCTTTAATACGACTATCGATTCTGATGTTAAAATTGATGCAATGTTAATTCAAATATTGTCTTTCCTTTAAGCCTAAACAATTCTAAATGGATTGAACTACTTTTCAAAACAAAGTAAAAATATGCATTAGTTCACCCTTTGTTTGCTCTGTATAAAGCACAAAACAATATGCAGGTGCCTTGATAGTTCAGAAATATCTAAGGAAACTGAACGGCAGATTTGATATTGATGGCAAAGCATCTTTATGCTATTTATTCTCATTGATACTTTGGGTTTTAATTAGTTGATTATACTATCACTTCTTCCAAATTGAGTTACTAGAGTCATGTATTTATGCAATCAAATTATATTGCATAAATTCATAATTCTAAAAATTTAATTTGGAACTAATATCCAACTAATCCCCAAATTTTTACGCGCTACTGCTTTAAATAAGTCACGATTTTTGTAAAAAATGATCTAACACTCTTTACCCTCACAGCAAACCGTAAATCCCTGGATGCTGGAAATATTGTGCCATATGATTCACCCACAAAAATAAAATGTAGTCAACTTCAAGGAGTTCAAAAGCAGGGCAAAGATTTCTGATGAGGCTTGCCTTTTTTCTCAAACCTGTGCACTACAAATACGCCACCGATATTGTGCCATGTCACGTTTTGGTGACGTTTTTACATTTATCTTTCAATCTCTAAAGCTATGTATCACATGATAGAGATAGTAAACAGCACTGACAAAGTTTAATTCCTTTCCATTGCAGTACATTAAACCTGTTTTTAATAAGAATATAGTTTTAGTGACAAATTATAATTCCGAGCGCTAAATTGGCAATGGGGGGAGGATGCATTTCTTTTCAATATTTAAAAGGAAATCAATTCAAACAGGGTCATTAGACATCGATTCTCTTTTGTTGACATTATTAAAGAGTGAAAGAAAAGTGAAAGAAAATGTTATTGATGACAACTGAAACAAAAAAGCTATTTCATTAAAACCTTTTCAAATGATGTACTGCTAAAAGCTGATAAAATGATAATTCAAAGCTTTAAATTGGCAATGGGAGGATGCACTTCTTTTCGGTATTTAAATGGACAAATTAGCATTTACAAGTGCATTTTGTAACTATCTTTCAAAAAGGGTCATAAAGACATCAGTGTTTTGTTGTTGAAAGTATTATGGAGTTAAAGGAAAGGTCATTGATGACAATTGAAAGAAGAAAACCTTAGAAAATGATGTGGTGCTAAAAGCTGATGCTACATACTTCTGTAAATTTTATTTGGTAATAAAAAATGTATATATTTCAGGATTACATGAAAAGACATCTTCAGAGAAAAACACAAGGACAAGTATAATGGGGAAATCCCTGGTAAGCTATGACGTATTGAATGATTATTTTAATTACCTTTAATGGACTTCAATAACAGTTTCATTTTCATTCTTTGAAACTAAATATACTTGAATTCATCAATTCTCTTTTCTTATCCGTATGCAATGGATAAAGATATGCTCTAAGAGAGACCTTGATCACACAGTTAATTTGACATTATCTTCAAATCTTGGATTTATGGAGAAATCCAGTCTAACAATATATCACAAAGGTCATTAAACTTTAAGGGGAAGTCCACTCTGATATGATTTAATCATCCTGTTCACTCAGGGTATAAGATAGGGCTCCAATCTGCATATATATATATGTATATATATATATATATATATATATATATATCTTACTAAAACGGGCCTTAAGGGGAACTGAGAAGAATAGCTTTATTCAGTCAGGATTCCCCTTAGCGACTTTCTATAGGCGAAAAATTCCCCTTAACGCCAATTCTATAGGGTTAGGGATAGGGTTAGTTGGGGCGATATAAAAGGAGGAAACAAAGAAATTCGCCTTAAGGACGAAAATAGGAAGATATATATATATATATATATATACATGTATATATATATATATATATATATATATAAATTAATATACATAAACCATATAAAACTGAACAATGTCAAAAGAATCCTTAAATGATTTTTAGTGAACTTAACCACAGGACAACATGAGGTACAATTGACTAAAAGCCATAAACATGTCACAATAACAAAAGAGCATACAGAGGAACTGGATCTCTCTGAATACATATCAGGGACATCTTAAAATTTGCTGTTAAGTGGACAGGACCCAGGTGCAGAACTTAAATATGGCATCACCACAGAGCGCCCCACTAGGAACAAATGCTAATCATTTTAAAATAGCCTTAATCTCTAGACATAAAGTTTTGTAACTGCAAATGTAAAAAAAATATATACAATTCTGGTCTTGACATAAGACAACATTTAAGTATTTTTACTTGTTCACTTTTAAGCCTGTAGACATTAATATTTAGTAAGGGTACTAAAAAAAACTCCCTATGATTTGTTTTATGCTTTTTGATAAAAGAGTATTAATTCCTAGAATGTTTTCAAAGATTTGATTATGGCTACAAAAAAGAAAATGAAAGTACTGAAATGGCACTGACTTCATTGCTGCATATGTGTTCATCTATCTTTATCATGAACGGAGGGGAATTAGTTCTGAACAATGCTGTATCATTTTACTGGAACTTGACACTAATCTTGATGCTTCAGGGCTGTACAGAAATAGCATTCTTGACAACACAAGTTATTCTCAACACTTGTTGTACATGGTTAAAACACATGATTGACTGGTTTATTGCCAAAAGGGCATCGATTCTGTCATTAAGTATAAGGAGTTAGAACCCTTTCGTCGCTCAACAGATGACATATGGATGATACAGTATGAAACTCTATGCAATGTAGATAAAGAAATGTTCAGGCTATGTTTAGATCTGCTCCAAAGAACCTATCACATGAAATTGAATACTCTTCTGCAGTGAAAAATATTGAAGAGAAAAAAAAATTTCTACTCCTGAATTGCTGAGGGTTTCTGAATTAATGAAGAGAAGTATATAGAAGAATATGCACCCTGCATTAATGAAGAGAAGGGCATTGAAGAATATGGGCCCTGCATTAATGAAGAGAAGGACATGGAAGAACTATAGGTTCCTGCATTAATGGAGAGAAGGGCATGGAAGAACTATAGGGTTCCTCCATTAATGGAGAGAAGGGCATGGAAGAACTATAGGGTTCCTGCATTAATGGAGAGAAGGGCATGGAAGAACTATAGGTTAATCCATTAATGGACAGAAGGGCATGGAAGAACTATAGGGTTCCTGCATTAATGGAGAGAAGGGCATGGAAGAACTATAGGTTCCTGCATTAATGGAGAGAAGGGCATAGAAGAACTATGAAGTCCCTGTATTAAGGGAGAGAAGCGCATGGAAGAACTGTAGGTTCCTCCATTAATGGAGAGAAGTCATGGAAGTACTATAGGGTTCCTCCATTAATGGAGAGAAGGGCATAGAAGAAGTATACGGTTCCTGCATTAATGGAGAGAAGGGCATGGAAGAACTATAGGGTCCTGCATTAAATAGAGAAGGGCATGGAAGAACTATAGGTTCCTGCATTAATGGAGAGAAGGGCATAGAAGAACTATGGAGTCCCTGTATTAAGGGAAAGAAGGGCATGGAAGAACTGTAGGTTCCTCCATTAATGGAGAGAAGTCATGGAAGTACTATAGGGTTCCTCCATTAATGGAGAGAAGGGCATAGAAGAAGTATACGGTTCCTGCATTAATGAGAGAAGGGCATGGAAGAACTATAGGGTTCCTCCATTAATGGAGAGAAGGGCATAGAAGAAGTATAGGGTTCCTGCATTAATGGAGAGAAGGCCATGGAAGAACTATAGGTTCCTCCATTAATGGAGAGAAGGGCATGGAAGAACTATAGGGTTCCTGCATTAATGGAGAGAAGGGCATGGAAGAACTATAGGGTTCCTCCATTAATGGAGAGAAGAGCATGGAAGAACTGTAGGTTCCTCCATTAATGGAGAGAAGGGCATGAAAGAACTAGGGTTCCCCCGTTAATGGAGAGAAGGGCATGGAAAAGCTATAGGGTTCCTGCATTAATGGAGAGAAGGGCATGTGGAAGAACTATGGGTTCCTACATTGACGGAGAGAAGGGCATAGAAGAACTATAGGGTTCCTGCATTAATGAAGAGAAGGGCATAGAAGAACTATCTGGGTTCCTACATTAATTTAAAGCTTGACTTTTAGTAATCAAATTATGGGTTCAATATTATAGATATAGTGACTGCCATGAGGGGCAATAGTTGTTTCTAAAGCTCGAGGGGGCCTTCCATCTAGCTATGACCCCGAGGCTTGCCGAGGGGTCATAGCTGGATGGAAGGCCCCCGAGAGCCTTTAGAAACAACTCATGCCCCGAATATTAAGGCAGTCACTATATATTTTATATACCGAAGAAAAATTCACAATTCTTTTGACTAGCACCAGCGTAGAACCTCTGCAGAACATTATTATCCAGCTCCGAATTTGGCAGTTCGTTCACGCTATGAAGATTAGTATTAGGCCTAGTTTTATGTAGGTATTCTTCAAAAACATTCACGGCAAATTTCACAGAATTTTTAGTGTTCTTACTATCTGCTGCATGAATTAAATCTCGCAATTGATCTTCATCCATAAGTTCGAATCGCGGAACGCTGTCCTGTGCTATAAATCACGGATCGTATCAACAATTGACTGCGGTTGAAAAATGACTATCAAAAACGACTATTGAACGATGACTATTGAACGCTCAGCCTCCTGGCCAGGCCTGGCTAAAACTATGACCAGACTTTCGATCAATCAGAGGACAGGATTATTCAACATTCTTAGCATGAATTATATAATAAACTAAGGTAGAATAATGAATAGATTAATATAATTTATTAATCAATATGATTATTAACTCCCAAGTAAAACTTGTTATTATTATTATTGCTATTATTGTAAAATTCAATTAAAAAGTGATTCTTGTATTCTATGATAAAACAATCATTCAGAAGTCAACAGGTTAACATTAGTCTGGCTCTTAGAAGGCAATATTGCTTATCTGTGCAATGAAATGATGAACCCATGCTCTATCTTCCAATATTGCAGAGCAGGCCTCTTCCTTCTAATGAAGCAAACCTAATTACATAAACGAGGTTACCGGACCAGTTCTGATCTCACCTCAAGAACCGAAAGGATGTTAACTCTGTATAAAAGTATGACTTAATGCCGTTTTGGCTTCCAGCAAATGATGATTTGTGTAAAGGATGTAATGATTCTAAATATGGCACCCCTGATCAGTGATAGTGCCTGTCAGACCGCTAAATTTAAGAGACTGAGAAAAACCTGGAATGGAGAAACCTAAAACTTTCTTAAAGAGGGAATAGTAGTGACATATTTCTTTTATAATTTAGATCCCCTTATTAAAAAACATAAATTTCGAGAAGCTCTTCCTCACTCAAAACTTGTACTTTGCATATCTTTGAAGTGAATTGTCCAGATAGAATTCCACTTTTGAGTGAACATTCAAATGCAGATACAGGTTTTAGTATGGCGCCTCTGCCACAATGCTCAAAGAAGCATCACCACAACAATTCTTTAGGGACCTGTTCAGGAAGTCTACAAAATTTAAGTTCACAAGACTTAACATCATCTCCTGGAACAAATACAGCCTAAAAATTGTTCTCACTAAAAACAACTTTAAGAAATATGGTATGAAATAGTCTTTGTAGTAAATAGGCCACCTGGGAGGCATTTCATCAAAGGACTTGTCGGTCATTTTATCCGACAAATTTTCTCTCAGCGCTACAGATGCAAGCGTTTCAGTAGCTTATAACAGTTTGTCGGATAAAACGTCCGACAAGTCCTTTGATGAAATGCCCCCCTGATTAATATAGCCTCAAAATGTTCAAAAGATATTCCGACCAAATTCTATTTTTACTTCCAATCAAACTTAGCTATCATGTGAACTGGGCTACAAGCAGAAGTCATATGGATGTTTTTATAGATACATGAATTCCCACAAACTCTGTTATCGCAACCCAACTTATCTGATAGGCAGAAGAGCACTCAATCATATCCTTTACAAAAGACTGAGTGCCTTCTAGCTCTAACAGATGATATATCAAATAAAATCAGCTTTCTGGAGTAATAGGTCACCTGATAGATATCATCAGGATGTTTTGCAGGAATGCAGAAATTTACTATATTTCCCGTGCGGACAGCATGGAACATGAAATCTGTCCAGATTATTAAAGAAAGTTATAGACACATGATACAAAACAGACTTAAAGTTATTTAATAGTCCCTGTATGATGTACAATATCATGTTTGGGATAGAAGCATTGCAAGCAATGATTCCAAGATAAAATATTTACAAAAATGCATCATCTGCCCAAAAAATCAGGAGGTCATAAACTTTTGCACAAAGTCAACAACTTCCGTTGAGTGGAGGAAAATAGGAGTGATGTGGCACAAAATTGCAGCCAAACACTCAAAATAATAATAGTTTTCTATATCCAGTGCTTTTCGTGCCGATATATAGTGCTGACTACACAAGATGTAGCCCACATGTATGATGATAGGATGCTCAAGCATTCAAGAGTTTCATCTTACCTGGAAACCACTTGACCACCCTGGATAGAGTGTGGCAAATAAAGATTAATGTTTTGCCAAACAAAGCTAGTGCTCTGTCACAGATTCAATCCTGTACCTTGTGATCGGCAGTCTATGAATTTTCTGCTTTGTGGGTATTTTCCAATTACTTTGAGACAATTTGAGAAATATTGCTTGCTTTGTTTTCTCCTTGGGGAACATGTACATGTAGGGCTCTTACATCCAACACTCACGATTAAAGTATACAGCAGATCAAGCATCCAGAACAGAAACTTATTTGCATATTGTACGTTAAGAGAAATCATACATTGACAGATAGAGTTTTACATAAACTAAAGTACTTGCACAGTGGCCATTTTTTGGCAACAGTATGCCTAGTGTTGTTAAAATCAAATCAAAGTAACAGCTATGAAATTTGCTTTAATTGATATAAAGAATTAATAATTCTTTCAAGGGCAAGGTATGCTATGTACAGAAGCCATAAAATCTTCCAGTCCATTCTCAGAGTGATGATAATAATTCGTAAATTAATCTAAATAGCTAGGCGCTATCGACAAACACCAATATTATGCTGTATGTAAATTACCTTCCTCGGTGGCTGCATGTGGTACTCCGTGGAAGCAATAATATCAGGCATACGTGAACGATGCTGATAACGGTGCATTGCCAGCAACATCTTGGAATGATAGCTTTACACTATAGAAGAAACCTCAAAAAAGCAAAATGAGAAGTTCCACCTGCTGTAAGCTTATAAATCAATAGTAGGGTAAATAAATAGGCACTAAATCAATCAATTCTCCAGCATGTAAAGGAGCGTTGTGTATATGGACATTTATATAGTCCACAAGATTTCCAACAAGTGAATAGCACCAAATTATCCAAAGAGTTCAAGAGTCTTGTACATCAGAAGAAATATCAAGTCATGATGATTAGTGTCCACCCTCTTGTAGAATTGAAATCAAAGGGTTCAACAGAAGGAATACTTTCCTCAAAAAAAATCATTCATCCAGTTAGTTGATATCAGATTCTTTGAACTGAACAAGATATCCAATTATTGAATAGGACAAATTATCCACAGGCATAATCGATGCACATCACAAATTTTTTTTCAAACTTTTCGATATTCACTCTCTAGAAAAAAAAAACCCTCCAAATCCTTTAAAATCCTTTAAAATGATCTGATACTAGGATCCACAATCCAAGAAGAAGGATTCACAGCCCTAAGAAAATGATGTATAGCTAGTTATCAAAAGTATCATTTATGATTGAAAGGCATCTACATAATTATCTTTTGTCTTTCCAATAGGAATCAAAATTTATGTCTGGAGCCAAATGGAATGAAAGATGTCAGCAAAACGTCCAAAACTGTTTCAGTTGAAATCAAACTTGAAGTTAAGATACATTTTGGTGAATGTTCTAAAAGAGCGGAAGATACAGAAGCATAATTTGACAGAACAATCAAGAAAAGATACTCCAATATGTATCATAAGAGTCAATGCTGTTCCTTGACAGTACCAGTCATATTCAAATTGTGCATGGTTTAAGAAAAGCAAGGTAGATGATGACACAATGACAGAATCGTCCAAGTAATAAGTCAAAGATTCTAGTCCGAATTCTGTTCCCCAAGAAGACAAAGTCAAAGTTTGAAAGTTTTACCCAGCAGAAGATAGAGAAGGAATAAACAAGCAAAAAAAAATTGTCCAAGATTAGCAATCAATGTTTAGGTGCAAAGTTGTACCCCAATGTATAGACCTCAATCTCTAAAATACATTTCACTAAATGCCCAGAATCATCCGAAGTTCTTGTGGAGCGGCATATAAAAGCCAGAATTGACAAAATATTCAAGAGACTGCAGATGATCCAAGATATCTGTCAATCAAATGGTCTGAAGATGTTCCATGGGACATCGATGCAAAACTCTGCAACTGGGTGAATGCTTTAAATCTGGTAACCCATTAACACACTTCACAGTTCCCTCCGGACATATCAACCTACTATTCTATTTACATCTACCCTCTTCCCTCTCAGAAAATGTTCCACGATAAACATTCTCCGCAGGCTACCCCACTGGTGCAGAAACATCATCATGAAGGGGGGTTCTTCACAGACTTTTTGTTGCGACCTGGTAATGCGAATAAAACCCTGATAGGAACAGGCAGTTATTTCCTGCAAGGGGGGCTCATCGAGCAAGCTACATGCTTTGCCGACGTGCTTGTGTTTACGAACAGATTTCCTTTGAGTTGTCATCACCCATAGAGCATGTGCGTCTGTCTATCTTTAGCAGGGCTGTACAATGAGGATTGGGCTGAGGCTTTTTGCTGATTTAAATCAAATAAAGGGTGCCCCTTTAGATATGACCTCTAAATTAGAGAGTTGGCTCAGGAGTGACATTTGTGATTCAATTTCAAATGACATTTGTCATTTAAACAAATGCCATTATACTTGTAGCAACAATAATGACAAAACTATTCCATTCTTGCACGGGTCGATAGTAAAATGCAACATCTCTACACTCTTGAAAAGTTAACGTAGTTTTGTTTCATAAAATGAGTAAGAGATTGATAAATTTAGAAAAATGATAGTTTTACCTTCAAATTTATTCATTCAATTGAAATGAAGTTTTCTGCTAAATTTATGATAATAAATGTGGAATTGCTGCTATGCTTTGGACTGTAACATAAATTTTAATTGGATTAATATTACTGAAGAGGACTACTGTGAAACTTTAAGATTGTTCAAGAGTCACAATGAGTGTGGTATTTTGAGGAAGGTGGTATTTGTCTACACAGTTTGCTTGAATAGAGATTGCAATGAGAAAGATTTCAGATGATCATTTCAGGTAATCATTCCAACATATATCAAAGTGATACGAAGAAGGTGTTTCTATGAAGATGATTTTTATATGGAGATGAAAGTGATCTTTCAAATAACAGATTTTTTAAAAGTACCATTGGGCTTTCTACTAAATACAAAAGGCCACTAACTCAGGTTCCATGGGGGCAGGGAAACAAAATTCTCTTTTCCAGTGGCCTCTTGTTCTCATAACAATTTCATAACATAATGCGCCAAAATGCCAGGGCTTGTAAGTTGGCCCGATTTCTGTAATCTCAGACTAGAACATGCAGGAGAGACGATAAAAAGATTAGTGCATGCTGACATCCATACCAATATGACGTTCATAGTTTAATACTAGCTGATCACTTTCATCACGAATCACAATTTTTCCAGAAATGTGGTGCTTTAGAAAATTTCTACATTGTTCACTTAAAAAACATTTTCATGTTCTAACAAAACAGTATAAATTAATTGTACACTCTTAAAAGCAAAGCTTCTTTCTTTTTGTTTATCTTCTTGAAATATTTTCCAGAGTTAAGAAACATCTATTGTTGTAGGGGTGCATGCTAGATTTTTCAAAAGCCTTTGATACCATTAACCACGATATTTTAATTGATTAAAATGGTATACGTGGTGTTTCAAATAGAAAACAATTTGTAAGTATTAATGGCCACGATTCTCACTCCAAAATTGTGACCTGTGGTGTCCCACAAGGTTCCCTTTTAGGCCCGCTTTTATTTATCTTGTATATAAATGATCTCAGGAATTCTTCACCATTACTTTCATTTATTTGTTTTGCAGACGACACTAATCTGTTCCTAACACATCGCGACCCCCAAACACTTGTTGATATTCTAAATAAAGAACTTGTTTCTGTACAGTCCTGGATTTATGGAAACAAGTTATCTCTTAAAGGACTCATCCGGGCTGGAGTTTACATTATAAGAAAAATAAAGTAAAATCGAAAAAGCACAGCACTGAAAATTTCATCAAAATCGGATAAGAAATAGCAAAGTTATGAATTTTCTTCAGGTTTTGAAATTTTTAGGAAACAGTTCTTCAAATTGGCAAACTGATGATGTCTCAGTCCGCCCTACTTTCTTTGTATTTATTGTATGAAATTCCAATTATCAAGATTTTCTGCCCCAAGGACATAAAAACACGGATTAATCCTTGTGGAATGTCAAGGTCACAAGTGCTTTACTTATTTCAGTATGAGGGACAGATTTTCTGTATACGCAATATTGAAAAAATGAGATAATAGGATTTCATATAATAAAACACAAGAAGTAGGGGGACTGTGACATCATCAGTTTGCTCATTATGAATATTCAAATATTCAAATAGAGACAATGAGACAGTTGCCAAGAACTGTTTTACCAAAAAATCAAGACCTAAAAAAATGCATAACTTTGTTATTTTTCATCGATTTTTGATGAAATTTTCTGTGTTGTGCTTGATGAATTTACTTATTTACAAAACTTTTTCATTTCAGCCCGGACTCCTCCTTTAATATAGATAAAACAAATTATATGCTTCTTAGCAATACAATAAGATACTTCCTACTCAAGTCAATTTTAATGATACCGATTAAAACAAGTTGATTGCACTAAATTCTTGGGACTTTACATAGACAGTGATTTATCTTGAAACCACACATTATTTTATCTGAGCAGGGTCCTCTCAAGAAATACCGGTATACTTAACAAACTCAAGCACTTCTTTCCTAAGAGGATTTTATTGTTGGTATATTCTACTTTAATTACTCCTTACTTAAACTTTATGTTATTTTACATATATGTATTATTTTGTTCATTGAATATGTATAACGATGTAACATGAGAGATATGAAAATAAATGAAAATGAAAATGAAAATGCTTTACATTAAACCAATATTTTTGTGGGAAAAACTGTGAAAGCTAATTTTTCAATTTTTGTAATGTTTTCATTACAGTAAATAGATAAAGTACATTTAAAAGGAAGTTTTTCGTGAAAAAGTGGGGAAAAAAAAAAAAAAAAAAAAAAACCCACAAAAATGACCAAAGATCTTAATGTTTGCCCTATAGTTATTTCAGCTAAAAGCTTAAAGCTGTCCCAGATCTGCACTGTTTTCTTGAATCTTAATTTAAAACAATTCAAACTTTGTAAGCAGCAAATAAAATGCAGTTAATATTTTAATAGTTGATGTACTTGTGTTAGGCAGAGAGCTATCCATTGATTAAACCCAGTATTCTAAATCTGGGACGTACAATTAAAAAAAAAAAAAATTTAAAAACCTTTTTAACTTTGCCAAACTAATGTAGTAATGTGAGGCATGGCCCTGTACTTATGCCCCCTGGATCCACAATGAACGATCTGCGATTTTAGTAGAAGGAAAAGCTTGGGGGTTAAAGGTATTTCCCCCCTTTTCCACGAAATATGTAACTAATGGGACGTGACAACTCAGTGCATATGACAGACGTTTTGTTGCCATGAGATTCTACAAGGCGGATTTTCTGTAATCTGTTGAGTTAATTTTTAAACCTGTGGACGCCTTTTAAACAATTGTTCTCGCTTGGTGAAATATTTTCAGGTTTTACTTGCCAAGAAAAGGTATATATACATGTACATTCATACAGTACATGTATAATAGAGTTTTAGAAAAAGAGAAAAATGTCACTTTCCATTGTTTAGTTATTTATACTACAGCCCTATCACAGTTTTTTATGAATCAAATGTATTAATGAAATTAGAAAAACTGGAACAAACTAATCCCAGTTTTTCATCCTGTCAAATCATAATAAGCTTATACTGGTGCAAGTCAACTATTAAATGGGACATATTTATAAGCAATGAAAATTTCCAAGTGATAAAATACCTTATGAAATTTGAACAAAAAGGTAAATCTTCAAAAACAAAAACCAGACATGAGCTATTTCTCTGTATCATGTGAAGCCAACCTGAGCGTCGTAGCATTTTTATAAGACTGAATATTGCGCAGAAATAGAAAATAACACAAGCATAATCATTTTCTTAAGTACAAGTAGTAGAAGAAGTATTAATAGAACAATAGCACGTGAAAAGACGAGGTTCCTCCATGTACTCGCGTTTACGCATGTGACATACAATGAGGTGCGGTAGCATTTGGGTTGGGCAAGCACAAATTATGACTAATAAATTTCTTGAGTTAGCTACATGCAGTCTTGGAAGACATAGCATAATATTTCCATTGATTTATTGCTGTAAATATCATCATTGTTTTCCTTTTAAAGCAAAAATTGCAAACGGGACAAATTTCATCCAATGAGTTTACAAAAATAGGACATTCCATACATCCCTCAAGCAAGGATATCATACATGAAACGGAAGGGCTTAAATCCTTCACCTTTTAAGCCTGAGCTGTCTGCTAAACGATGGTGAACATGATACATCAAATCATGCGATAGATGCATCCATTGGGTGCTCAATTGGGCTCCTTTACGATGAAAACCTGGTTTCTAAAGAGAGAGAGAGAGAGAGAGAGACATCCAGCTAGTATGGATACTACAATCATGTGTTCAGGCACTCATGTTTATGTTGAAGATGTTGTTTAAAGGGATTCAGTAACTTCCCACAAAAAGTCCGAGAGGGACCAAAATTAGTAAAATCATATTGCTCTGATTGTAAAAACACACTACTGAAAATTTCAGAGCAAATGGAAGTCATTTAGTACCTTAGAACAGTGAAAACAAATATGGCTAGGACTACTGCCTTGCGCAATCAAATCACCACCACTCTGTCGCGAGCATCAGTGGCGTCTTCCCCAGCAGGCTGATGTTGGAACTCATAACTCAGAATACCCTGTACGTTCTGAGCCATGGCGGAAGGATACTGTTTGAAAAAGGTCCGGTAATGGTTTTCAAACTCAGGGTATGAATTTTAGTTGTCTAGATAGTACTGCAAGCAACTTGCTTGTGAATTTAAAGGGATTCCATATTAACCTATTTGTTTATGATCATGTTGGCAAAATGAGCTTTTTCAATAAATTACAATTTGAATTCTCGTTCTGCATCCCTTTAAAAGGCAGTCTTCCACAATGTAAAACTTTCACAAACTCTGTCCATCCTCTTTCTATCAAATTTCACATTTTATCAATTGAGGGAAGGGGTACACAGTGCATATTGTCACTGAACATACCTCAGTCCATCACCAACCAGTCCCATATATTCAGGAACAGGTTGGGTCCCACCTCTCCCGCTTCCTTTTTACCCTGATCCTGTCAACCTCCCAAAAATACATTGAACGAGACAAAATATCATCTGCTGAGAGAGCCGAGAGATGTTAAAGCCCATTTTGAGTACTTGTGGTGAAATGTCCAACACTTTGAAAATGTTTAAATATCATGGTGAATGTTATCATGTCATCAAAGGCGTATCCGGACATTAGCCTATTCCCTGGCTCAACAACCCTACCCCCTGACAACTATACTCAAGCAGTGGCAGATTCAGGAACAAGTTTTCAAATTACACAGGGTCGCATCCCTGCCTAAATCTGCCACTGTCTAATGTTAGTGTTTGGTGAAGTTTTAGATTTATGAGTAGTTTCCCTGGAGGTAGTTTTCTCTGAGTAATTATCCAAGGGTAGTTGTCCGGAGGGGGTCGGGGGAAATATCCTTTGGTGTAGTTTTCCAGGGGGGGGGGGGATGTTAAGGGAGGTTGATGTCCTGAATCCATCAAAGGTAATTAGATATGAAATGTAAAAGTACTAAGGTAAAAAAAACACAGCTCCACTTCTCCCTTCTTCTGACTTAAACAGAGCAAGGCGGAATAGGGAGGGTGACAGGAGGATGCCTTGATCAATTGTACCTCCTCCTTTGACCTTGACCTAAATGACAATGACACTTGTTAACAGGTGCCTTCTCCTTTCAAAATGACCTTTATATTCAGTCTCGAATGCAGACTCTTGTGGGATTGTGTATGAAGGGATGGCTGGGGGAATCTTCTGGATTTTAGCACTACTTTTCATCAAATATAAAAAGTAGATGACGATAGCTTTCACCATAAATAAATTTTGATAACCAGAAAATAGATTATATCAAAGATCACATTCATAATGCTAATAAAAGACAGGTGCCATTACAAATGAGAATTATTCAGGAGATCAAATTCAGTACCTTAAATCCTGTAAAGGTTACAATTTTTTAATAATTGTTTAAAGGACAAAGTTTATCTGTCAAGGAAGGAAGATAACACCTTCCTAGTCAAGATATGCATTTCATGAACAGTTTAATATGGGGTAGGAAGTTCTTATCCTATTTTGATATATAAACAGTGCAAAAACATGTATTTAAACAGCCAAAAATACAACACAGTAGCAAGTTCACCTTTATGACATGTTAACAACGGCATTTATCACCAATACTTAGGGGTGAAGACGTCGGACATATGCCGACCTCATGATTCGTCAGCTAAAATGGGCCACAGGAAATCAAAGCTGTCATCTGTAAAGGTATTGGATGACTTGTTTTCTGTTGTGGTCACTCATAGTTTGCTTTCCATCAACAACAACAAACAAGCATAATTTTTTATTACTTTTCAAACTCAGTGTTTTGCGATTTAAAGAAAATTGTTTCTATATCTTTTTGAAAGGTTTCAGAACAACATTTCCATGGGAATGTGAAGAACAGCCCACAAGCTGCAAATGATACTTTAGGAGTTTTCTTCTGGAGTTTTCTTCTTTGGTTTTCTGCCCAAAGGCAGGTTCAAACACCAGAGCCTTTAGTTCTTAAAGGGTACGGATTGACATCTTTCGGGCAACACATTCCCTTTTGTCAGAATTTAGTTTAATTTTCAGGACAGAGCTAAGTCTGAGTTTATAATGGATTTCTTCAAGTGCCTAAAAGTTTATAAATGTGTACCATACACATAAGAATTTGTGAGACATTAGTTGGGGAAATAATTATACTTGTTTCTTTCTAGAGATCACCAAGTTACAAAATATTGTTTTGTGAAATATTACAATTGACTATTTGAAATTCAAAATGCAGAACACTATACAGTACTGTCAGGGAGCAAATTTACAAAAAGGATGAAATCATTTTCATGACCATCACACAGTGTATAGTCAAATATATATATATATATATATATATATATATATATATATACGATGATGAGGTTTACGGTTCACCATGTGGTTAGTCCTAAAAAGGACTGTTTGAGAAAGAAGAGGAAATGAAGAGTTACAGAAAGTAAAAAATTGATAGGCGAGATAGAGAGTAGAGAGTAGAATTAGAGGTAATCTTTCGTGATTTAGTCCTGAAAAGGACTGTAAACCAGTTGAGAAGACGAGATGCGAGGAAGGCTTGAGTAGTAGTAGAGAGTGCTCGACGTTTCGGACAGGTTGACTGTCCGTCTTCAGTCTTCGTATATATATATATACACTGCCCTCCAAAAGTTTGGGTACACCTGATGTCAGCTCTGTTTTGGATCATTTTGAGGCATTTTATGTCCAGTATTTCAGTACAAATGATGTTTAAGTACAAAAAATACAGTATGCAAGCAATATACTTCACGATTACCACGCCAAGTCTCCTTGGAATTTAGGAATTACTCAAAAATATGTAAAAAGTGCAAAAACGTGATTTTGCACTGTTTTATTCAATAATTGAGAAAAGAAGATATCTCGGCTAATAATGGTCCGATCAATGTAAAATTTTGTATGGATGTCGAGGCATATATAAAATATAACCCTGTACTGTTTGTTTGTATTTTGAGAAAACACTTTATTAATTATGCAAATTTATGCAAATTTTTAGAAATTTGTTAATATTTTGTTTGAAAACTTGCTATGAAGCCCAATTTTTGTTGGTTAAAGTTGTTGAGTATAATAGTCAACAACATTTTGATTAAAAAGTTTGACTTTCTCATGTATTCCTTTGTATTCTTTGTTTTATCACTTTCTATTGTCTTTGATTATTTTAATTTTATGTATCTATTAATGTTTTGGGCTCTTTTCTGTTTCTGAAATGTAAACAAAATATGATCTTACATTCTATTTAGGTCTGACATGCAATAATGCAAAGTTGTATCACCTAACAACAAAATTGGCAGTGTTCTTAGAACAATAGTTGCACTACGCTTTAAAGGAAAAAGTCACCAAAAGGCATATTTGGGGTTGGCAGCGGTTGCGCAGCAGTCATGGATGTTTTATAGTTGGTTAAATTGGCCGAGACCCCTCCCCAAGTCAAAACCGTCATACATCAGTCTTAATATAAAAAGTTATTAAGTAAGGAACCATTGTTTTGACGTGTAATTAGGAAAGTTTTAGAATATCGAAAAATTCAAGTATTGCCCATTTGTGTTCTGAATGCACCATTCACCTGAATTGCTCTACAACACTCTTAATTGCATCTAAAAGGCTTTAAGCATCATCTTGGATATCTTCAAATCAATCAATGTACATTTCAGAGACATGAAAGAGCAGAAAACATTGCACAATACATAAAAATAAAAACAATCGAAAACAATAGAAAGTAATAAAACAAAAGAATACAAAGGAATTTTGAGAAATTCTAACTTTTTAATAATAATTTTGTTGAGTATTATACTCAGCAACTTTTAACAAAAAATTGGGCTTCATAGCAATTTTTTAAACAAAGTACAGAAAAATTTCTAAAAATAGACCTTTAATTTGCATAAATTTGCATAATTAATAAAGTGTTGTCTCAAAATAAAAACAAAGAGTACAGGGTTATATTTTACATGTGCCTCAACATCCATGCAAAATTTTACATTGATCGGACCATTATTAGCCGAGATATCTTCTTTTTTTCAATAATTGAATGAATTAGTGCAAAATCACGTTTTTGCACTTTTTGCATATTTTTGAGGAATTTCTAAATTCCAAGGAGACTTGGCGTGGTAATCGTGAAGTATATTGGTTGCATAATGTATTTTTTGTACTTAAACATCATTTGGACTGAAATACTGGACATAAAATGCCTCAAAATGATCCAAAACAGAGCTGACATCAGGTGTACCCAAACTTTTGGAGGGCAGTGTATATATATATATATTTTAATAATATAACTTCTTTTTACCAACTGCATGCTTTTTGTAACGTAACATATGACATAGACTTCGAACAAGTCTAGTCTTCGTATAAGTGTTCCACACTCAGACATGCCAAGTTCCCAAAAAATATTCGCGTGAGATCATTCACATCGTGTTTGAAAGCGGTGCGCACACGGCGCGCGTTACCACATATGCGCGCGCAGTAGTGATTTGTACACAAAAGAGGCGTGCGCGCACGCTACACACGTTTCACGTAGTAAGCTATCTTGCATATAACGATCCCCTGCATGAAAACATCGCACTCGCAATTGATGCGCGACAAAACTGCCGATATTTAGGGTTTTGAGACTACAAAATGGTTAAAAAATCTATAATAATGCTACTTTTTCTCATTTTGCGTGAGAAATGGGGTGTTCTGCGTGAGATCGTGAGACGGACCTGAAATGCGTGATTCTCAAGCAAGATGCGTGAGACTTGGCATGTACGCACACTTCATTTCTGTTTTATGCCGTGCTCTTTGTTTTAAAGTGCATTTAGCATAGTTTATTGTATATAATTCTAAATATGTTTCCACTTCCTGTAATACAGGAACCGGCTTAATGTAGTTTTGAGAGGATGTGTGTGTGTGTGTTTGTGTGGGTGTATATGTGTGTGTGTAGGGGGTAGAAGTGCAATGTTATGTATGAGCAGCATGAACAACTTGCAGTACACTACTTTTTTTTAATCTCCTAAAGGTTTAACTCTACTTCCTCCTCCATTCTATACATTACTATTAATCCAATCATTGAAAAGAGGCAAACTGGGCAACAAAGGGAATTAAAAATGACTGATACAATTTACAGATTGTTGCTTGAATTCTGCCCTCCCAGCCACCCCCCCCATCCCCATTTCGCCCCTGGTGTCAGTCTTAACCCTAACTAGGCCGGGGTATTTTGGGAGTTGATATGGCCGGGGGGGGGGGGGGGGGCCTCCCAGGCCCCCCCTCGAGATCTCGGCCGTCGACCGCGCGATCGCGCCAAAAATTGGCGTGCATGTCGCCTGTGACCTAATCTACACAATTGTATAGTTATTTTTCATGAAAATTGTTTTTTAATTAATTATGCTAATTTATGCATAATTAATGTTGGAAATCATACTTTTTGTTCTAACTTCCTAAATACAGCTCCAAATGTGCTCATTTTTGGTGTGAATATTCTTTATAGCCTTCCTATCAATTGTACTTGAAAAAAATTTCGGTATCACAATTAATTTCTTATGTATTTTATTGTTTTTTAAATTTCTTATGTATTTCTTTGTTTTTTCGACCTTTTTATTTTCATTGTTTTTTTTATGAAATTTGTTGGGGACAGTTCAACAATCATAAAAAGCATATAATCAAGTAATTTGAATAAGTAAAAGCAAAAATAATCACTAATTTATGAATTTTAGCTGAAAACACATTTTGTATTGACTTTGTACATGAAATCATGTTTTTGAGCAATTTTGGGTCTGACGCACATGTACAAAATTATGCGTAACTCGCAAACCGTGTACCCGGACGTCGCAAATTTGGTCTTAAAAGATGCGGGAGACTTGGGGGAAAAAAGTCATGCCACATCGCGGCGAGAGCTTTTCGCGTTGCGAACATATTGCGCGAAATGTCGAGGGGGGGCCTGGGAGGCCCCCCCCCCCCCCCGGCCTAGTTAGGGTTAAGAGCTCCCATTATTCAATTCAAATGCTCATTCTGATCCTCTCATGGAATAAAAAAGAATAGAAAAGCACAAAGTTAATTTTCATGTTGAAATCTGTAAATTTTATTTAAGTATAACCTTAAAAAAAAAAAACACTTTCTAGATGGTACCAGTAATATTGGCAAAGCAGATTATAGCCAATTTTAATACCCATAATTTTTTACAATCAGGTGCCAACGATCCCGATAAATAGTAAATAACAACATTTAATCATTATTTTGAATAGTTATTTTCGTATAAAGAGTAAACTATAGAAATTTCAGAAAATGCAATTGAGTTTGTGAGACTGGGAAAATATCTACCACTATTATTAATTTATTTTACAATGTATAATAAAGAATGATCTGTAGAATTTTCATTAAAAAAAAAGTTTGTGAGACTAGTGAAATGCCTATTCATTACACTTTATACTATTTTATTTCTGGCTAACATTAATACCCACCTCTTCGTAAGGACATGATCTTTCGCCAATATCCATATTTGTATGTTCCCCCCTCCTTGAGTCATACATATCCATTGAAAAATAGGTCCACACTCGTTGAGATATATTCCAATGTATAAAATTCGAGAGAAATCATTGCATAGCATAGTAGTTTCCAGGGTTCAAAACTTGCTGTTGCCCAAGTGAAATTGTTCTCATCTTAGCCTGTGGGCAACCTAAAAATTGCCTGATTGTTGCCCAGGTGGCAACAAAAGAAATTCCCCACTTTTATTGTTCATTACTTGTAGAGCAAAATATAAGCGTTTGCACAAGGGAAAGTGGCAGCTCACATCATGTTGGGCAACCTTAAAAAAAAACACCTCCGTTCGTTACCGCAGCAGAACAACCTATATGTTACTATGATACAAATACATGCTGTTTGTAGAGTTTAAAATTGGTAGATGCTAAAATGACAATGTCTTTGACCATCTCATAACACGTTGAGCAACCTAAAAGTCCTTTATTGTCCAGGCTGCAACTAAAGAATTTATGTTGTTCTTTCTACAGAATTTTCGCATTTTGCTCTAAATGACCATCAAAAGTTGAATTTGGCCACTTAAGCAATTGTCTAAATGTAGAAGTTCCCTGGCTGGCAACTGGAATACAGCAGTTATAAGTAAAAGAGCGAGCTGTAATTTGGGTTTGTGTACTTACGCATGCACGCAAGTTTCAAAAGCTTATAAAACTTGAACAGTTTAAAGTCTGAATGTTCTCGTCCCACAATACAGATAAAACTGAGAGAAAAATTGGTAAAGTACCCAGGCAAAGAAGTTTTATTTTAACCCAATGAAGTCTGAATTCCATTCCTATAGGTATGAATACAGCAAAGAACAGGTTCTCGTCAGCAATGGGTTAACGCACATGTAAAGTGCTTTTCCATAAAGACAAGTTTCAATTGCTTAAGAATGATCCATGATTATGAGTGTTTTGGGTGCACTCTTTCAAATTGTCCCATAATTACAGAAAGTGACCGTTTCTGGTCCAATCACTTTCGATTAGCAATTCATGGATGGAAATAAACTGCTTTATCTTATTCTTTAATAGAGGAAGTCCTTACATGTAAGTCCTTACAACAGAGTTTACTGTATATTTGTTGATAGCAATTTCCTTTGGATTTTATAGTGGACATGTCCATTGTTAGAGCCTTTGTCGATATCACTGTATGGGTACTGTATTAAGATTTTGCATGATATAATGTGCAATTGATTTCTGGCTATTTTTTATGCAGGTCCCAATCAAACTTGTAAGCCTATTCGAAAACAATGCGAAGGAGATACAAAAGTCATCTTTACAGACAGGTGGCCTTTATTTACACACAATCCTTTAGGTCCTATGAGAATCAGTTCAAAGCGAAACAACCAATGCATAGCTGCCAACTGTTACGAAAAATTCGTAATTATTACGAATTTTTACCCTTTATACGAAAATACGAATGCACCTTTAAAAATTACGAATATGAGCGCCATTATACATGTATTATATTATGACCACTCACGCACGTGTTATATGCATGTTCTATGTAGTTCTACTACGGCGCGCGCGTACGTACGTACGTGCACATGAAAGCAACACACGAAAACAGCGCATTCGTAGTGAAGGCGGAAGGCCATTCAAAGTACATGCACGTTGATCTTAGTGCATACACACAGCGAAAGACGAAAACAGCGCATTCGCGTGAACATGCATGTTGATGTTAGTGCACGTGTGTATTGTGTGTGATGCAGTTGTGATGTCGCTAGCGAACGTCGACCGTATTTTGTCTCCTCTTCTTCTCTAGTTTTGGACCATAAATGGTGGAAAATGGAGCGTAAAAAGGGACAATGTTACAACAGCAAATATGGAACAGAGTTTGACTTCATCACCAAATCGGGAAAAAGCAAACAACATGCATTTTGTACGATATGTCGAAGGGATATCTCCATCGCTCATGGCGGCCGTAGTGACATTGTTTTGCATACCAAATCAAAACTAACATCGGGAATTTTGAATCTGAATCTTCATCCACACCCAAGATAACTTCATGGATGTCAACTTCGCAGGATTTAAATAGCAAATAGGATAGGATAAAATAGGATTTGAAAAGCATCAGCTACATAGACCTCTTAACAACTGTGGTAAGGTTTTTTTTTTTTTTTTTTTTTTTTTTTTTTTTTTTTTTTTTTTTCTTGAATAATAATCCAAATGTATTGATACTATGTAAGTGATATTGTGAATGCTCATATTTCATTCATCTTCAGATTCATGAAAAAAATTTTGGCAATAATTTTCTCAAACCTAAGCTTCACCCTAAAAACAACAGAAAAAAAAAGGTTTAAATGCTCCAAAATAGGGCTCAGATTGCACCAGAGAGCGTCTAGAACCCCAGAGCTTCCAGGGCCCTTAGGCGGGCCCTGGACCCCGGCCGCAAGGGACTTCGCGCTTCGCGCTCGTGATGTGCGCTTCGCGCACATGTTGATGTGCGCTACGCGCACATTTCTGTGTTTTTTATCTGATCATTACTAATTTGAAATTTCAAATGTTGGCAGCTATGCCAATGGAACAGTTCAAGACGTACATCGGGTTGAATGGATGGACGGTCTTTCTTTACAGGTCCAAATAAAAAAACAACTCGATTCTCCTGTCTTTGATTCTCTGCAGGCCTAGCTAGCTACATTTTGTATAAGAACGTTGCACAAACCCTCAACAACCCAAGAATACATGTACCTCAAGATGTTCAGAAAGTTGGATGAATGGTTCCTCTTATCTCCAGAATATCCAAAAACACTACAAGAAGTAGAAGCTTGTCTCTACAAATGTAGGTCTACATAATACAAATCCATGTTCCATTCCAGATACATTCAATAAAGAGCAAATATGTTTAATTTACTCAATAGCCAGATTGTTTCGTATATCGCAAACCCAACACACGTATACAATCACAGGAACATCGAGGACACATTTGGCTACAGTCGATTTCCCACTTTATTCACAATTAGTTGTTTTGTAGAAATTATTTCCTTGTTGGCATTCTCGTGTAGCCCTGGTCCCTAAAAACAGGAACATAATCAACAAAAAGAAGTACAAGCTGGGTCTAGCGATGGTAACAACTTTACGCCTCAGTGAACACAAAGAGGAATGATAGAGACCATGGCTACACCAAGGGAGGAAAAGTGAAACTGCAGAAATGGTCCCTTATGCCACAGGCATATGAGTCATCCAAGAGCGAAAAAGTGGACCAAACATTCAATGTGCATTGTCACACTTTTTATTATACAGTCATTGTAACACAAAAGTGTGTGGGCCTGAAAATAACTAAATAATGAGAGAGGCTATAGGTGTCTAGTTGACCAATGAAGGGGCGGGGGTTAGGACACCTCTAGCAACTCTCACGAAAAAACAAAAAAAATTGGTATCTTTTCAAGTTGTGTTCAGAAGCCACAAGCATCACTTTATTCCTGAAAAAATTCTGACAAGCAGGGGAAAATTCAGTCTTTTATTTTGTGGAGGGGGTAGATTTTAAAAGCATGTGGTGTTTATCTGCTCCCTGGATCATCAATGATTAGTGGACATTTACATGATGACTCCCAAATAAATTCCTATTTATAAACATTGGAAATCATCTTTTCTCAAACTTAGCAAATTGGAGGACCCCCATTACGAAAATTCTCGTTTAAACCAGGAAGCTATCATAGCACCCCGATTTCGACTTCCAAACCATTCTCACAACCGCTAGAACTCCTACCTTCCGATATCAAGCAATCATTTTCCCAGGGATAGAATCGCCCTAAGTAACGCAAATTACAAGGCACACTCGAACCAGATAACCCCGACAGCCTTATACCCGACATATAGCGGTACGATGGAGATGACCTGATACAGTGGTAGAGCGTGTCGCGCATGCGGAGAGAGAGGAGCAGGAGCAAGAAGTAAGAGTAGACAGACGAGAGTATGGAGAAGAGTACGAGCAGAGTAGCAGGTAGCTTATAATAAAACAATGAAGTCCCTGAACTATTTATCCTGGTCACAATGCAGCCAGCAAGTTGTGTATACGATAGATGTCTTTTATTTTGAAACATTATCGACTATAGTTCTTCCTATAGATATATATATTTTCGCTCTTAAAACGGGAAGTTTTCATTTACCATAACTTAAATAATTAATATTACGTAGTAAGTACCCGCCTCCGACTTATTTCATGTGAAGGAGTTTATTTCGAACCAATCATCCGCTATAAGCTTCTTCGGATAAATAATGCATTTTCGCTACTAAATAACAGGGACGTTTTCATCCATAACTAATTAATTAATTACTTATGTACACCCTCCGACTTTAATTTCATAAAGTTTATTTTAGAAACATTTATCAACTATAAGTTCTTCTCGCATAAAATAGATAAATTTTCACTAACTTAAACAGATGGGGTTGCGTTTTCATGTCCATATACCAAATAATTAATTACGTAATTGTAGCCCAGGCTCCTGACTTTATGATATTTTTACTATGCAAGTAGGGGAACGCCACGTTGTAATAATAGATGTTGGTATACAAAGAACAATTGAAAGGATTTATTTTGAAACATTATCTGATGCTATAATTTCTATCCGATAAAATAATTTTTTCGCTACTTAAACTGTCGGGAAGTTTTCATTCCATAACTAAATAATTTAATTACGTAATTGTAAACCCGCTCCGACTTTATTTCATGGAAGGAGTTTATATTTGAACATCATCTCGACTATAAGTTTCCAGGATAAATAATCATTTTCGCTATTGAGACACGGGGACGTTTTCATTCCATAAACTAAATAATTAATTACGTAATTGTACCACTGCGCTCGTACGTATTGTCTTTCATAAAGGTTTTATTTCGAAACATTACTGACAATGATAGACGTCAAGTTCTGCGTAAATAATAATTTTCGCTGGTCGTAGGTATAAAACGGGGACAGTTTTCACTTCATAACGACAAATAGGATCTAGTGTACGTAACTTGTACCGCTCCGACTTTATGTGATTATTTTATATATTGCGAAGTAGGGGAACGGAGCCGTTGTAATAATAGAAATTTGGTAGAAGAACATGAGAGGACTATTATTTTGAAAACGAGTATCGACTATAAGTTCCTCCGATTAGAATAATTGAATTGTCGCTACTTACGTAGGTCGGGTAAGTTTTCACTTCGCATGCAACTAATTAATTAAATCACGAGTAATTGTAACCCGCTCCGATTTATTTCATAAGGGTTTATTCGGAAAACATTTCGACGTCAATTGCTGCCGATAAGAGTAATAATTTCGGCTACTAAAAAAGGAACGTTTCATTCCAAACCAAATAATTGATTACTGTCTTGTACGCGCTCGACTTATTGATAATGTTTATTATGGCAAGTAGAGGGAACGGCCGTGTTATATAAAAAGATTTGGGTTATAACCATGAAGGACTTTATTTTGAAACATTTATCGACTATATGTTCTTTCCGATAAATAATTATTCAGCTACTATATACTGCCGGGAAGTTTTCATTCCATACTGAAGCTATTATTTAATTACGTAGTCACGCGCCCCGACTTTTTTCTAATGACAAGGATTTATTTCGAAACATTATCGACCTGACGTTCTGCGCTGATAATAATATTTTTTGCTTACTAAAACGGGACGTTTTCATTCCATAACTAAATAATTAATTTGTAATTGTAACCCGCTCGCGACTTTATTTCATAAAGGTTTTATTGTTGAAACTGTGGACGGTCAAGTTCTGTCGATAATGGATAATTTTGACTTACTAAAACATCGGGACGTTTTCATTCCATAGACCAAATCATTTAATAACGTAATTGCTAGCGTGGCCTCGCTCCGCGTTATATGAGTATCTTATATTCAAGTAGGGGGAACGTCCGTTTAAAATAGATTGGTTAGATGAGCATGAGGATTTATTTTGAAAGCACATTAGTGTACTATAAGTTCTTGTCCGCATAAATGATCTATTATTTTCGCTATACTGTTAAACCGGAAGTGTTTCATTCCATACATAAAGATAATTAATTAACGTAATGTTGGTAGCCTCGCTCCTGACTTTATTTGATGAAGGATTTATTTCGAAACAGTTAATCGACTTCTTTAAGTTCTTCCGCTAAAATAATCAATGTTTTCGCTACTTAAAGACGGGAGTATTTCAATTCCCAATAAACTAAATTAATATAATTACGTAGATTGGTACCCCTGACGACTTTTATTTCATAGACGGTTTTATTTGAAAACATATGACTAGTAAGTTCTTATGCGATAAATAATCATTTTTCGCTACTAAAACGGGACGTGTTTCCATTCCATATCTTAATAATTTGTATTACACTAAGTTGTCAGAGCCTCGCACGACTTTATTTAAGAAAGGTTTTTATTTCAACATTATCGGACTATTAATATTCTTCCGATAAAATAGAAGTCGATTTCGCCTAACTTAAAACGGACGACGTTTTCATGTCCATAACTAAATAATTAATTACGTATCCTCCGACTACTTTTGTTTCATAAGGGATTTATTTCGAAACATTATCGACTCTAAAGTTCTTGCCGATTAAATAATCATTTTTGCTACTAAAAACGGGACATTTTCATTCATAACTAGAATAATTAATTGAACGTTAATTAGTATCTGCCGTTCCGATCTTTATTTCATCAAAGGTTTTATTTGAACATTAACGACGTCAAGTTTCTGCCGATGAATAATTATTTTCGCTACTAAAAACGGACGTTTTCATTTCCATAACTAAATAATTAATTTTGTAATGTTACCCGCTCCTACTTTATTTCATAAAGGTTTTATTTTGAAACATTGTCGAGCGTCAAGTTCTGCCCGATAAGTAATAATTTTCGCTACTAAACGGGAACGTTTTCATTCCATAACTAAATAATTAATTACATAGGCCGCTCCGACTTTATGGGCATGGCCGCTCTAGCTCTGCGCTCCCTCTATCACGTGCGTGCACGATGTCGAAGTTGGGGGATTTTTTTTTTTTTTTTTTTTAATTGTTATTGTTCTGCCAAATTGTGGGTCATTTTGCATCGTTCAAACTTCCATTCTGATCTTCTTCTAAATTTCAAATCGTTTTTTGATATGCCAATGTCCTGAAACGAACAGAATAACAAATTCATTATTCCTAGATTTCTGTGAGGCAGGAAGCTCTTAAGTTTGTTTACACTGTTGGCGTAAGAAGAACAGCTGCAATTAATCCAGCCCCACGCTGTGATGTGTGGTCATCAGCCTGTTGCGGTGCGTGGTGTTTGCAGTCTGTTATCAGCTCTTATCAGCTGCCAACCCACCCTCCTAGTTTAAACGAGAGAAATGAAACATCTCCCAAATTTGAAAATGGGGTTTTGAAACCCGGCACTATTACACAGGAAACCCATTGCATTGCGTGTTATGTCAATAGGAGCTCTGCCGGGGTTTATTTTAAACGGAGGAATCACGTAATGCCTCCCCCATACTCATTTACGAGTTGAAAGAATGACGAATTTGGGTTAATTCAGGGAGGGGGGATCCTTACATATACATGTACACCCCATTGATTGGATCCCCTATTAACATACTATTGGAGTGCCAGACTGGCAGATCATTTTTTTTTTTTTTTTTGGGGGGGGGGAGGGCACATGACCCATGTTTCCCACTGAATCCCCAATCAATGGTTATTGTCCTACCGTTATATCTCTACCTAATCAGAACCAGACTGTGTCAGGAAACTGCAAGAGTTAGGAACCAAATTTGCATAATCATAGACAAGGTTGTCAAATCAATACCTGTTGCCTTGATAACTTTATCAAATGCCTCTTTTTAGTTTCAAAACAATATTATTGTACATGTATGATAATTAGAAACACAAACATATGTAAATAATGAGTGTATGTTTTTGGATAGCCCTTTTTCTTTTTTAATTTCATAACAATATTATTGTAGGGCCACCAGAAACATTAACTTATAATCTCATGTCTCTATGAATTTGCTCATTTGGAATTAGGATTGTACAGCTTGGGACCACTTTCCCACTAAGCTCCCATATGTATCGGTCTAATCATTATTTCCCAACCTGTATGAGCTGTATGACATATATCCAGTAATAAAATTGTATAAAGGGTAGGCTTAAATATTCTCTATAATTTTTGAAAACAATATTTATCTTATTTTGGCCATGCTTGCCATCAATGGACATATTATTTCCAGATATCAAACTAAACACAAAACAAAAAGAAAGTTCCCCCTATTTCAGATATCAATAATTTTTTCACCAGGAGGAATTTTAAAAATCTAATTATATGTCCATGTAGGGAATTTAAATAGCTAATATAGGAGCAAATTTTAGGAAAAAACGTCAAGTCATGCTTCAGTGATTAATGGTTGAATGCAAAAATGTCATTTTTTGAAGTTCACAAGCCTAAAATCACAACTTTGATTCAATGATATCGGACCCATTTTCAGATTTTAAACAATTTACAAGTCAGAATGTATGCAAAACGCGCTTCCCAACATACGGAAACAAAATTTGCTTCAAATTTCACGGTTGAGTGAGCATGCAGCAAAAATTGCCCAAACTGCGAGTTTTACTTCTTTGCCATGGTATAATCGATTAAATGTGAGGGAATTCCTGTTTTGGAAGTGTATGCAACCAATATCCATCCATTGACGGTTGAATGAACCCATCAACCAACCAAAAAATAGGCCATTTTAGAATTACGAAGAGCCTTTGAAGTAATTTTATGCACTAGAAACCATCTCAATAACATTTTTGGGTTTTTATTTATATTCTTTGGGCACATGTCAATGATCCTATGGCATTTATTTAAAAATTCATGCTTCAATGAGCACGTGAGACTGGAAAAGCCCTTTTCTCACGTACATGTACGGACTAATATTCAAATTCTTACTTTGATTGAATATAACAGTTCTTGTTGGGGAGTACTTTTGATTTTATTTTCACAAAAATCCCGATGTTTCACGCCTCAGTGGGCACAAGATACAAGAAAATCATGCAAATGAGAAGAAAGTTTCGGGCTTCGTCATGGTTCAGTGACTTTTTGAATACGTAATTTGAATCAAGATCATGTTAGTTGGAGATCAATTGAAGCTGTATGCCAAGTTTCGTGACATAACTCACCGTAGAATTAACAATAATCATCAATGAAATCGGCCGAATTTCACATTTGTCAGGTATTGATTTCCTCCTCCATTGACTTTATGTACAGAGGTTTAACAAAAGTTTAACAAAAACGAAATTTGGCATATTTCAATTGTCAGTTTTGGCCATTTGATTGTGAATTATTTTACGAAACTTTGCATATGGCTTCAACTGGTCTCTAACTAACATGATCGTTACTCAGATTAGGTATTCAATAAGTCACTGAACCATGACGAAGCCCGAAACTTTCTTCTTATTTTCATGATTTTCTTGTATCTTGTGCCCACTGAGGCGTGAAACATCGGGATTTTTATGAAAATAAAATCAAAAGTACTCCCCCAAAAGAATTGTTATATTCAATCAAAATAAGAATTTGAATTTTAGTCCGTACATGAGAAAAGGGCTTTTCCAGTCTCACGTGCTCACTGAAGCATGAATTTTTGAATAAATGCCATAGGATCATTGACATGTGCCCAAAGAATATAAATAAAAACCCAAAAATGTTATTGAGATGGTTTCTAGTGCATAAAATTACTACAAAGGCTCTTCGTAATTCTAAAATGGCCTATTTTTTGGTTGATAGATGGGTTCATTCAACCGTGAATGGATGGATATTGGTTGCATACACTTCCAAAACAGGAATTCCCTCACATTTGATCGATTATACCTTGGCAAAGAAGTAAAAATCGCAGTTTGGGCAATTCTTGCTGCATGCTCACTCAACCGTGAAATTTGAAGCAAATTTCGTTTCCGTATGTTGGGAAGCACGTTTTGCATACATCCTGACGTGTAAATTGTTTAAAATCTGAAAATGGGTCCGATATCATTGAATCAAAGTTGTGATTTTAGGCTTGTGAACTTCCAAAAATGATATTTTTGCATTCAACCATTAATCACTGAAGCATGACTTGATGATTTTTCCTAAAATTCGCTCCTATGGTAGCTATTTAAATTCCCCACATGGACATATAATTAGATTTTTAAAACTCCTCCTGGTTCAAAAATTATTGATATCTGAAATAGGGGGAACTTTCTTTTTGTGTTGTGTTTAGACTAAAAAAGAATTTGCCAAGTACAAGCCAGGTACATACTGACTATTCTGCTCAATTTTTACATGGATATAAAAGAGAGATTATCCATGATTTTTAAAAGTGTTTCACTGCACAAAACTGGTCAAGGTCGATATTCTATTGTTAAGAGTGTCAACATAAATTTACATGAATCAATTTAAATAGGAAAAGTCGTTGACTCATATCCTTTAATACAGAAGGACTGCCCTTCTGTCTTTAAATTATCATTTCAAACAGGTTCAAGATCATAATTTAAAACTATTGCAGCTTAAAACTAAACTTATTATAATTGGCACACATGAGATAATTTGCCATGTGACTGCCAGAAGGCCGGTAACTCATGTCCTTTATTAATACTGAATGAACTTACACTTTTATTGTTCCAAACAAAGTTTCTGCCTACAAAACACTGGTCAAGGTCAATACATTATTAACAATAGCTAGGTTCACATAACGAGCCTTAACCCCAATTAAATCCCAAGTTACACTCAAAGAATTCAGTTCTTGAGGGTAACTTAGGCTTTACTTGGAGTTAGATACATGATGAACTTGAGGTTTAAGACCTTAAGAATTAGTTGGACTTAATACCCCTGACAAGTCTTAGGAATTAGGCATGAAACCTCAAGCATTAGGTGGTCTTCGCTGGTGGGTCAGTGCCACTCACTGTTGGTTTTAATTCTCGAGGTTGTAGAACCATAAGAAATATCTGCGCTCTAAGCAAACCCGACTCAGAAGTTAGCCATCAACTTTTCTATTCTCGAGGTTACATAACCTTGAGAATCCAACCCTCATGGTATCGTGTGAATGTAGCTACTGTTATCATAACTATATCACAGTAGATAATGGAAGCTGAAGTGAGGTTACACGCTACCAACGTCATTGCCTGACAAAAACTTTCTGAATCACAGGCACAAACGATCTTGCTCACTAGATATTGATAGGAATAACGTCATTGGCACAAAACTGTTTATAAGAGGGTGGGTGACGAATTTCGGTCGGGTTGAAAATAAGAAGAGGAAGTCATGAAATTTTAGTGTTTTGTATGCATAAAGCCCCTGTTAAAATTTGAGAATTTTCATTAGTTTAAAGCCAATACGGACCAGCAGCCTTGTACAGCACCACCTCAAGTCCTCAACTGCTCAGTTCTGTCCTAATTCCTAACCCATAATGCAACATCCTGAGCATGTAGTCTTATTATAGAGGCCCATTTGAATAATAACAAAATCTTTCACTACTCAATAGATTCACCCCACGATAATTATGTTACCAAGTAGCAAAACAAATACTTTTCCCCTCTAAAGATTTTAGTTTCCCTAAGCACATATCAAAAAGTTTTGCTTGCAAAGTTTAGTTAAGAAAGTACCGTAATTCAATGCGCAATGCTCAGTAGCGTACGCGAACAGCTAATCAACGATACCCCGTGGAAGGCCCGCACAGGAGCATACACAGATGGTTGGTCGCGTCCATTATATATAATAGGGGTGGTTTATGGATATTATTGATTACGCTGCATTTCAACACAGACGTTCTACACTATGTTATAGTGTGTTGTAAGGTAGCGTGTCGTTACTTTGTATTTTGATTGCGAATAATAATTATGTTGAAGTAGTTTTGAATTATGTTATGTATCTTCCAAATATCTTTGGTGGGCTTAAACTATGTTTTATATGGACAATATTAAAAAAATAAAAAAAGAACAAAAATAGTTTCGTGTGATCACAATTTAAACAAGCTTCTGTTACTAGCAAAATACCTCGTCTACAAAACAAAACTGTTTTTTTTAAATAACAAAATTCCTTTTTTTATAAACAAAACTGTTCAAATAAGTTTACGCTTTTAGATCTTACCTTTTAGTTATATAATTTTTTTTTAAACCCTCGAATTATAATTCAAAGTTTTGGTATATGACAAGGTCCTTTCCATCCGAAGGATCTTCCCACCCACAGGAATTATTTCGTTCAATATAACGAGGTTATCCCCTACTAAGTAATATCGATGTGGCTTTTATATGACACTTATCTCACTTTCTAATTATTTTGGCAAGGTAATAAAACAAGAGCAACACTAGCTGATCATTGGTGAAAACCCAGTCTAATCTTAAAAAAATCTATGCCAAATATTTGATATTCTGACAAGCGATATTAATTTTAAGTTTATAAATTGTTATATTATATTACAACTTGAATAATATAGAACAAACTTGAAGACACCCAATATTATAAAACTGTAAACCAATCTCCAGAGAGCTAAGTAATATTTTATAATACTTTTTGCTTTAATTATAAATCTTACCCAAAGACCTTTAGAATGGAACTTGAAATTATCCTGCCTACTATTTTAATATTCTTACACTACCCATATACCATGCAATTATACTTAGCCCCACGTTTTCGGCCAGACGAACCGCCAACAATACTCTATCTTTACTTCTTTTCAGTTTTTTTTAATTAGGGTTGTTTTTTTTTAATTATAAAACATTCATCAAAAACCACAATGATTCTCCACGAGATATATTGAACCATGAATTAGAAAACAAACTCATATGGCAGAACTAACGTGTAAAATAGCTGAATTATAAACAAATAGCGGAGATCCGAGTCAAGAAAGGGGGCAGCGCGGGATACATTCCCAAGAACTTATAGAAGGTCTGTTAACACGTGCCGTCAGCGTTTTTTTAAGCAAAAGGATAAAATACAGCAAAAAGACGAAGCGAGCTGAGCAAGAGCGGATATCTATTCACACTTCAAGCTCTTAACACCCGTCCTAATCACACTGTACTGTCGTGATGTAACGGTACAGATCGCCACACCCCACCCCCCCTCAAACTCTCTTCTACTCACTCTCGCGCTCTTCTCTCCCTCATCCCCACCCCTCGCAACTATCTCTTCCCGTCCTTCCCCGTCCTCCTCATCCTACCACCCCACTATCACCGAGGGCATTGACGTCATTTTCTAAATACGCCACTCAGAAATCGCTCCACCACTCGACCCCGTCCAGTCCAGCAAAATATGTACAGTATGTACATTGTTCCATTCACATTATGCAAACTTGTTCGCCGACCGTATCACTAAGGTATTGTAGGTCAATAGTCCGCGCACAGAAACTCGGGGGTCGCTTAGAGTTCACATAATATGGCCATACATGTGCATACAATTATCAAATGCAAATAAACATTGACACGTACATGTAGATAATCATAATTGCCTATGATAGTAAATATAGATTAGAAATTAACTTAGGACAGATATTACACCTGGGGATTGCCAAAAACAATAATTAAATCAATCAAAACGCCATTTTCTTAGAAGTGCAGCAGTTATGTTTATTTATTTTTTCCAAGTAATAGTTCAATTTTACTTGTCTGCTTTTTTAAACGGGGATTTAACAAGCCAGCTGAATGGGGCGCTTGAGTGAATTTGCAAATGAAGATATGGCTATTTCCATAATAAAAATAAATAGAAATAAAATTTGTCATTGACAGATTCCAAAAGAGTCTTCTCAAAATGGTTACTAGTTATGCAGATTTGATTTCTCTCGTGTTATAAGAAAGGTCCTGCTGTGTCTCCAAGATCATTGCAATCACTCTATCCACCAACTCTCATCCCTCAAGAACCAGAAATGTTTCTGCAATGAACAATGGTAAATTGTCTTATTCTCGCTTTTATGTTCTTTATTTGCCCAGGCTTCTGCATGTCCAAGAATTGCCTGCATGAGGTATCATACATGCACTGGGATGTGAATGTTACCTCCGAGTCAATGACCACGTTGCTACATGTAAACTTTTCTACACACTTTGATTTTCAAGTCATGCCGGAAATGTTTAACGGCGGTACTTTCTTGCGAGGTCTGGAGATCTTGATACAATTTCCACCAGTCGGACGCCATCTCATCGAAGTTCTGTTGCTCCTCCTGGATACCGTGAACCAGAACTTTTCGCATTGCAGTGTACCTTGTCCTGAAACTTCTACAATCCCATAGTTTAGTTGTTTGACCACAGTACGATTTTCTTGATTGTTTGGCAAATTACAGGCTGTGCCGGTCTTCTGTGGAGCAAAAATTGAGTCCACTTTGGTTCTTGTCTGACGAAGATTCCATATCTTGAAAAAAAAAACAAAGGAGATCCATTTATTATACAACAATTTTTGCAGTTATTTGTTTGTATTTTGAGCAAAAAATGAAAACAATGTGTCATTTTCTAACTATTGTCGCGGCGGCCTCTAAGTAATTCACACATACAATAAGTCTATCAAAAATTTTAAAGCTCATCAACTTTGAACCAAAAATCAGAATTGAAGTTGAAATTGTGGTACTGCACCGGGGAAATTACTCGCCAGTTGGGGAGTTTGGCATTTTTTATTTGAACCCACTATGTTACAATCCTTTCATGTCCGGTCGATAAAAATGTTGAATTATAATGAATTTATTTTTAAATACATTATCTTACTCAGCCACCAAAAATCACGATTATTAGGACTATGCGTCAGAAGCCTTACATGTAAGGTCAACCACGAGGCACACGTTTACCATTCTTTCGCACAAATTTCATAATTAATTAATCAGTGAATATAATAAATTTAACACATGTAACATGCCTTCTAAAATATATGGGCGCTAGGTTTACATCGAGTCGATGTGACATACTATATTAAATTTCCGCCTCAGATTTTTTTTTACAAATTTGATTTCAAGAAGAGCAGCAACATTTCAATAACCAGACATACTAATTTATAGCCTGCTTCCTTACCGCATTACACAATAGTGATAAAGAATGACAATCACCAAATTCACAAAATTAAAAACTATAATCAAAATATTAAACATAGACCATTCTAACGTCAATGTTAAAATGATAAACTCGCTTACAAATCGCCATTCTTGCCATAAAGTAAATGTAATTTGAATTTGTGTTATTTAATTTCAAAAACTTGATAATAAATCGACCACAAAGCAGCTATAAATGCGTCAGCCAAAACCTCCATCCCATTATTACTAAAACATATGAATAAACTAATATCACACACACATCCCACTGGTTCACACCTCCTGCGCATACAAAATGCACCGGTCCAAACCGGCCGATAACACCAAGTGCCGTAGCCTCGGGCCTAACTCACTCACTGAACTTGTTGAAAATGAATTTTGGACATATTATCATTGCTATTCGCAAACTATTACATTACATAACTTAATAATTACCAAAGTACAGTATCTTAGTATGTTACCATTTTTAATACTTTTCATCTTTAAAATTCATACATCAGGTTAAAAAGAGTAGTATTTCTTACCATTTAGTTGCCATATTCAGGGGAACTCGGAGCGACGTGTTGAAGTCAAATGCACAGGTTTTCAATGGGCACACATCCGATATTATATTGTCAATTAATGCTCTGTTTTGGTTCTGCATGTTACAGCTGTTCTGATTTGACAGTAATTTTGACGGGAGAAAAATTCGGCCAATGGAAATGGTTTTAATATCAAATGACAGAAGAGGGAAAACCCTCGATTCTCGTGAAACGGACAGCTCCGTAGCTGGTATGGTTTGGGATATACGGCGAAAGAAAAAAGTTCCATCGAAACGTGTGGCTGAGTTTCTATAATATTTCTGTGTAAAATTAGCCAAAACAGCTTCATGTTGGTGATGAAAAAACAAAAATTGACGTGGTTTAAACTTATTTATAAATTCTGAAAAAGTAATGATAAATGAGATTATAGTTTTCTTCACATAATAATAAATCGGACAACATTTTACTTTGAAAAATAAAAACACGGCGACCATGGAAAGCCGTAGTGGTCATACTTCGGCAATGCCTCAAAACGGGAATTTGCTGCGTCTTAAGGAGGTGAAAAAGCTGATCGCTTAACTGAACTAACTTTTCCATATGAATAAACTTGTAGACTAATTTATCAAATGTATTATTAAAAGTCATCTTAAAAGGCCTATTGTAAGACTATTTATAACACAGTCAATGAAAGTGTCGGTCAGTTGCTCTTGCTTTGAGTCCTTTTTGTTCTCAGCTAGCCATCACTATCTTGGTTAGATGTGGACTCAGAGCTGAGAGCTGAAAGGGTTTAAAAGTTTTCTGAACAAAACTTAATTCCCATAGTCGCAGTGAGCAATAAATTAAAGAGAATGTTTTTTAATTGAGTTGAATCATTGTCATAATCATCACAGTGGTAAATCTGACATACATGTAGAACTAAATATTGTAAAAATGGTTGTGAAATTTAATGAAAACAAAATGAAAACCAAGCATGCTGAAAATTGCCAACATGGATTAGAACATGTGGGCACCTGGTCATGATCAATTATACCTTGGACAAAAGAATTGTTCAATGACAAAATTCCTTTACTGTTTTTGCTAATTCCAGAGTACTACAACTATGTTTTATAAATATTTGACTCTAAAGCAATTTCACTCAATAGTTTTTGACTCTGAGTTTACAAAGATTTTTCAGATAAACCTGATAAAGAGTTCTGTCTAATAGTTGATGCAAATCTAAAATTATAACTACATGTATAAGTACATGTAGCCCCGGGACGCCGCCACGAAGTGGCGGCGTCCTGAAGTAAACATATACATTATGATCCGTTTTCACCGTTTTCACCGTTTTCACACACACAAAAAAAATTACACACAAATTTATCAAAAATAAAACATATAAATACAACGACACTTACCTAAGCATACATATGTGCTCAAAAACTAAAATAAAAAATAATTCATGACTAATCATGTAAGTAATCTCATTTGTTTTGGTTAATTACCACGTAATGGAATAAAAACATAATTATTTTTGTAATGACTTGTCTAAAGGCTAACGATGGCAATATCCATGATGCATGCGTATTACAAAGACAAAAACTTCAATACGAATTGTTTTACTGAAGAAGTCTGGAGATTTTGACCCCCAAATATCATATGATACAAAGAATCAACAAAGACGATAGTGTTCCGGGCTGATTTGTAAGTATATATTGAAATAATATATACGGTATTTTAATGACAAGGATTTAAGTTATTGCCCGGAAAAGCTGGGGAAAACAGACTTCACATCGCCGTTAAATGTGTGCGGGCTAGTCGTAGTAAAAGTACATGGTGATATTACACAGAGAAATAGAAAAACAACTTATTATAGTACCATACAAGAACATAGAAAAGTGATGGAAAATATTTGGTACCCATTATACAATGCTATCATGTGTGAAAATAAAACTTTGTAATTTGTACATTCAAGAGAAAAATTTGGGTATACAGTATTTGAAGTGCTGGAAAATATTATTTTTGCCAGAAAATTTGTGCATGCGAAAAGATATTAAAACCAGAACTCACTGTGAGCAGCTTGCTCCTCTGCCTGAAGCCTCCCTCCTTCTTGCCATCAGCTGCAACCCCCTTCTCCTTAGTGGAACGTGCCACCACCTGCTGTGCAACTCCATTCCAACTTTTATCCCTGGACGGTTCCACTCCCGAGTGGTTGGACAATTTGGGGGGTCGTCTAAGTACAGGCTGAGAAAATGTATTCAAATGAGGTCTTTGTTCTATGACTAATTTTGCTGATGACTATTGCAAAAAGCAGCACCAAGTTTTGTTGGGTTTTTTTTTTTTGAATATTTTTTTAGACAAAATGGGGTTTTATGAATGGTTTTTCGCGTTGAGTTTGTGATTCACCGAAGAATTTGGTAAGTAGAGGGTGAAAGAAGAAGGACAGATTACCAGGACACCAGTTGAAAGATGAGGCGTGGAGAGGACAAGATGGAGAGACAGAACGTGAAAAGACAAAAGAGAAAAATACACCACATTAGGAACAAGATGTAATGAAAGATGCAGTAGATGATACCAGTGTATTTATAGGATGCAACTATACAACATGCAACTAGACAACATGCAATTATACAACATGCAACTTTACAACAAATGATACAGGCAACTATACAACATGTACATGTACACATGCAATTTGAATTCACAGTATACAGTGTGACAAACGTAGTAAAGGCAAAGATCCATGCTTCATAAACACTACATGATGTTAGTTAAATTTGTTCCCCCTATTTTTTCTTCTTTTGTTTTGTGCTAGCAACACTATCCATTTAAGTTTTATTAATTGTACCAAAGCTGTTTCTTTTTTTTTTAACAATGCTTATTATTGCATTTTTAATATTTATGGTATTTACTTATTTTTCAAGGAAAAAAATCTCCTGTTCTTTTATTTAAAAGTAAGTACATTGCCAGAATATGGTTTAAAGCCTACATTTTACGGACACTGTTCAGTCTCCTCTCCCGCAGTGAAAGCTTTCAAACTTAAACAGAACACATTTTTCACAACATCATCTGACACCAGAGATTGGAAAGACAATTCCAGAAATCTCAGACAATATGCTGCCAAAAATAACACTCTTAAAAAACTCTTTAAGTACTTTGTAACATGAACCTCACTCAAGAGCTTTTATATCACTTTCATAAACTGGAGAAGTGCTATGTAGACCCAAAATAACATGGCTACATTATTAGCAACACAATGCTAAAAGTAGCCTATACTTTAAGATTCACTTGGGAAAAGAATGGAAATGTTATCATTAACTTTATGCAGGTGATTAAACTATTTCTTTTCATACAGAGTACCATGGCATGCATGCAATCCAATACATTCATGTACACTTATCACTTTCAAAATGATAGACCGAAACTAATTCTGTGACTACTTTAACAAATGGCGACATGATCACTTCAAAGTACATGTCACTGTAGGTGCAATATGTAACTGAGAAAATGATCTTCAGCAAGGATTTCATACATAAATGTATATTCCTACCAAGACAATAAATGTTCTTAATCCAGAGATGCCAAGTTCAAAAAGAAAATTTGCGTGAGATCATTCACATGGTGTTTGAAAGCAGTGCGCACGCGGCGCGCGTTATCACATGTGCGCGCGCGCCGTAGTAGTTTGTACACAAAGGAGGTGCACGCGCACGCTACGCATGTTTCACGTAGTAAGCTATCTTGCATATAACAATCACCAGCTTGAAAACATTGCACTCGCAGGGATAAATGCGTGACAAAACTACCGATATTTAGGGTTTTGAGACTCTAAAATGGTAAAAAAATCTATAATAATGCTACTTTTCTCATTTTGCGTGAGAAATGGGGTGTTCTGCATGAGATCGTGAGACGGACCCGAAATGCGTGATTCTCACGCAAGATGCGTGAGACTTGGTAGCTCTGTTAATCCTATCTATAGTGGCCATCTGTTTTTATACATACAGTGATCTCTTCGTTGGCTGTGAACCAGAAGGGCGCGATTATAGATCAAAGATGTTCCACTGAGAACCAGAAGGGCGCTATTGCTCTAATTAAAGGAACATCTTTAAGATGCAATAACGCCCTTCTGGCCCTCAACAGACGACTTTTTCTGTATCTCTAATAGATGGTCATAATAGACAGGCGGCTAATTGACTGAAACTTTAAAACCAATCTAGTTCACCTACACTGTAGGTATGCCTATCTGAAGATGTTGGATGTAGCAGCAGTAACATCTATGGTCGGTTCTATACATTCACTTAACAAACTGCCTCTGATTGAACTCATATTCAAATCTCACGCAGTCACATCTTTTGGATTGTGACGTCAAAGGGTCAGACATAAATAATCACATATGATTCATGCACGTCTGTATTAAACACCCTAAGAAACAACACATAGGGACTACAGCCCATCTTTTACCTGCCTACAACAAAATAAGAATAACTTGAAAACTCAATCTGGTACACCTACAAGAATAAGACTAAGGTGCAAGGCCTCGTCCTCTTCATCGTCTTCCTCGATAAAGCTTTCCAGAGACATCTCACGTTCACTCTCCTCCTCTTCCTCCTCCTCTTCCTCGATCACAGTTTTCATCGCACAAAATTCTTCCGCCACCTTGAAATCGTGGTATGCCAGAATCCTCAAGTCATTACTATCAAACATTTGATGTGTTTTGTTGTTGAGTACCATAAGTAACAATTCTGATTCAGTTTTCCTGTAGATACTTCTGACTATGTAGTTTGGTTGATATGATGTTTTTGGTCACTCAGCACTACCACTTTGAACATCAATGATACACGACTGTAGGAACATCATCAAATATTAGAGCATTTGTCAAGAAACCATCAGCAATTCAGCTTTGAGGCTTTCCTAACATCACTTGAAAAGCTTTTAATTTTTAAGAAAAAATGTACTTATAGTTATATCATCTCCAGGATAGTTCCAAAACATTGTTCTCTCAACATTCTCGGGAGCATAATCCTTGATAATTCCAGATTGATGTGCGTTTCGAATAGATAATCAGGAAATATAGTTTTCTTGGCACATCACGAGGTGTGCACATACACACAACATGTGTAATGTACATCCCACATAATATTCCCTCTTGCCACAGAATCCACAGCAACTGTTCATACAATGCACAGAGTTTGATCATCAAAGTTCAAGGGAAAAAAAAGAAACAGTCAGCTTCAGAACTCCTGCTGAATTCACCTCACCAGAAATCAGCTTTAACATCTACAGGTGTGCTTGGTATGACGTCAAGGATTAAAACCAGAATGTTTCTATTGTGAAGTAGGCAAATAGAGAAGCTATTTTCATTTTTCCAGGTTCGTACCAAGGTAGCTAAGATCACAGACTGCGATATCACCCACGCAGCAGGAGGAGAAAGTTTGCAAGATGCTTGACAAGAGCTTATAGCAATCTCTACTTTCAACGTAAGAAATAAAGATAATAAATAAATTGTGCGATTAGCTGCAATTAGAATAATTCCTTGCTGCCATCCCGGCACTGAAATAATTTCAAGGTCGAACAAAGTATCTCTGTAGTGAATCAAAGTTAGCTTTGGACACCAATATTTGCGTAACCACTGGGTATTACTTATATTTGAGCAATTCTTAGTTCTTGTGAATCCACATTAAACTGATAGATAGTGAGTAGTGTCACCACATCTGCTCTTGATGGCTAAGAAATATATATTCACAAATATAAGATAGTCATTGAAGATATCACAGAAAATTCGGCCAGGCAGCAAAACAGGACAAGGTCATTGAAGATGAAAACTTCTTTGAGCGTTTGAGCATTATTGAAACAATACTTCTTGAGCCTTCATTATACTATACAATGCTATATGATCACAAGCTGTTTAGGTATTCATTACTAAAACTATGACAAATGATATTTCAATATCAGTCCAAAGACATCCTTGCAAAGCATATATACACAAGAGGTTTGCCAGGCTCGGTTTCACTGAGAATAAATGTGCTGTTAGCGAGAAAAGCAGCAAAACCATAAACTTCTTCTCTATTCAAACACTGTATGCTTGAAATAGAAACGAACTTTGTTTTGAAGTATTCAGTTTGTAAACGGATATGACCCAATATAATACCTGAGTACATGTTTGACTGTACTGACACATGTCGAAACTTAAACTCTTGAGGGTCATAAGACTCTCTCTCTCTCTCTCTCTCTCTCTCTCTTCGTCCCTTTTTCTCTCTACCCTTTTCTCATATTTCATATCTTTCTAAATTTCTATCACACTCCTCTCTCTTCATCTCTCCCTCTCTCTCTCTTTGTATCGCTCATTTTCTTAAACTTTTTTTTAAACTTCCGTTTTTTCCCCCCTCTTTCTCTCTCTGTCTCTGTCTCTCTCTACTAGTATGTATATGTATTTCTCTCTCTCTCCCTCTCTCTCTGAATTTCCTTTTTTTTCCCCACTTTTTTTCTTCTTTTTACTGTATGCCATATATTTCTGTACAGATATTTTTGCAGTGCTGAACTGTTTTGTGAAGTTCACAAGGTGTAAATTTTGCGACGTTTGTGTAAATGGCCAAAATTTTCGCCAAATTCACAAAAACAAATCCATTGCAAAAAGTACCAGTAAACAGTATATCTCTCTATTGCACAAAAGTATCTCTCACATTGTTTGTATCTTTCTCTTTCTCTCTCTCTTTCGCTCTCTCTTTCTCTCTCTCTCTCTATCTCTTTGTCTGCTTTACCACTGGTTTTGCAATCCCCACTGTACATCCTGCACAGGAAAAGGAAGGAAGTCAAAAGGCATCAACAGAAGAAAAAATAAATAAAAGACCAAAAGTTGACAAACCTAAATCGAGGTTAGGATGACACATTCCCAGATCAACAGGAATTTTTTAATGAAATAAAATGAAATATTCAACATATTCCATTTTGTTCTCATCAAATTTTTGTCATCCAGGCCCTTTACAGGGACATACATTTACAGTGGTGGGGGTGGGGGTGGGGTGTTGTACATGTACTTAAAGATAGTTTTCACAATCTTTTTTCTTCATACTATGCTTCAGAGTTTCAATGCCCTTTTGAATCTCAGCAGGCCATGTGTAATATTGAAAGCCAAAAAGGCATTAATTAATATTGATTAAGTATATAGCTAGTGCCCTTCTGACACTCAATCACCATAGATAAACCATATCGGGCTTACAATCTACATGGTTGATCTAAAACTTAAAATATAAATAATGTCACAGGCAACAGTGTACATGCCCTAATATAGCGTAATAAAGATAAAGCATACATATAGGCCAGCATTACCTATCAACTTCCATTCACTTGGACTGAGTAAAGTTTAGATATGACTCACGTAAAACAAACTTTAGATCTACATGTACTGTTGAACTCTTCCTAAACAAAGGAAAGATGTTCCTAATCTAAACTCTAGATGGCTCACTTCCCTTTGCAAGCATCATACCACATTAAGTATTACACCAGATATCTTGAGCATTTATGTGCTTTATTTCAAATGTTTGTACCTACATGTACAATGTGCATGTACGTATTGTTGACCTGCTGAAGACCTGCATGTAAATTACACATGTAGCATGGTACAAGAGACCTGCGAGAAACTGCTGATTCTTATTTTTTTATTTTTTTTACTAAGCCCAATAAAGCATGGTTGTCCAGAGTCATAAAATTTTTTTTTTTTAATGTAAAAAAAAAGACATCCACTATATCAATAACATATCATACAGTAGCGGACGCAGCCTGACGTCACACAATAAAAGTATCGGGCCCATGGGCTATCCGCTATTGGCCCCAGACAATCGGGCCCGACAAATGTACTGTATAAGTGGTTTCTTTCGCCAAGGTTTTATTTTCGCGAATGTGCAAATCGGGATGCGACCGCGAATTTCACATCGCGCTTTTCGCGCGAAAAGGTTTTGAACAGTACCGCAAATTTATCAACGCTAGAAAATGTTTGAACCCGACGCGCTCGCAGAGCAGAGTTGTCTATGCAGCGCTATTAATTGCACACACAATGATACAGCGCGATGCGTGGATGACTGGTATGTACAGTAGGTCAAATAAATACAGGTATAATAAGTCTTTATTCCATTTTACTGTCTTTTTATAAATATAATGTCTTGTTTTTTAGATTGGAAAAGATGGAATACTTATAGTTCTAGTTACGTTTAATTCCAGATTTTGCCGACCGCGAATTTAACATCGCGCGAAAATGTCGGGACCCCCGTCAACCGCGAAAATATCTGTACGCGATCCGTGCCTGTCATACACATAAGTCCCGAAGTGGAGAGAACCAAGTTCATATGCAGGCTTATTAGGCAACAAAGGCTTTAACCGGTAACCTGTTAACTGCTGTATTCTGTCTTTCCTAAAAAAAAAAAACAAGTAACAAAATATATATAACCTAAGCTTTATGACAAGGTACCGAAAGTTTAGAGAAAAAAAAACATGAAAATCTGGATTCCGTCTTTTTGTTCTTGCAGCATCAACATAGAGGTTTATAAACTCATTTGTAGTGTTAGACATTTCAAAGAGATTTCATTAGCAAAGTTCAGCATTACTAAGTACATCAGAATGTACTTTTACATGTTCTCCTTAAGGCCCGGTCCCACTGGCTGGAGGATTAATTGCGCATGAGTTGCATATACAAATTTCGTTCATCCGCAACAAAAACTAAAACAAAACAAATTATCCGCAATTCCTACGCAAATCATCCTAAAAAGCCAGTGGGACCGCCCCTTTAAAAGGTATATACTGGAGCCAAAAGTACCCCTATTCATTTATTTTTACCTAAGCTTTATGACATGGTCCCAAAAGTTTTGAAACAAATAGGCCTCTGGATCCCTTGATTTGTTCTTACTGCATTAACATAGAGGTTTAAAAATGGTTTGTATACTCTCAAGTGTATAGAAATTTCTAGAAATTTCATCAGCAAAGTTCAACACTACCGGGTGCATGTACCTTTCGGTGTTCTCCTTAAAAGGCGAAATACCTGAGCCACAGGTACGTACCCCTATGGAATACCGAGTGACTAACAGACGGGGCGTTGAGTCACTGGTGGAGGGGGTGAACCTAGGGTGAGACTTAATCTACTCATACTCTCAAGTATACATGGATGACGCTGATGATTATCAGCCAATTCAGACACAAGAAAATTCAAACAAAAAGTCAATGGATATACGGCATAAAGAATTATCCAACCGGTTGAGGAGCATACCAAATCTAGATGTACGCACTGATAGAGCTTACGTTTAACTCTGGAGTATCAGGACAACTATCCCCAAGACGTCTACTCACAGAAATAGGGTTAGGTGTACAGTTAGGGTGTAGATTTTTGTGGGGGTAGTTGTCAAGGGGTAATTGTCCAGAGGTAGTTGACCAAGAACTAACTCTATAGAGAAATGCTGTTCAAAGAAATATAAGAAATATTGGACAGCAAACAGGGGTTTTATAAACTGGGAAAATGAAAAGAATTATTTAAAAAGAATTAGGGCCTACAGGGGAAAAAAAACAAAGATAATCCTATAACAAAACAAAATGTATATAATGACATAGTCATCAAATGGCAAAGTGATGTTCATTCTATTTTTGAAATAGAAATATATATTCTTACTACCCTGCTGAACGAGATTTCGTAAATACAAATTTTTGTTGTACTTGTTGTGATAGGGCCATTCATAAACTTCTCCAGCATTAATTGAAAAAAATAATAAATTGGAGTATGAATGCACATGTCATATGAAACTTATTCTTATTTATCAGTGATTTTTTAATCTCTTACTGCTGATAGGTATTATGTGAATCATAGCATTCTGGTTTCAAAGGTAATGCCAAAGTGTCACTGAATGGAGACGTTTACATCCATGTTCACACATACTGTTTTGGTACATGTGTAGCTACATGTATACCGGTATATGTTAAATTTTCTCAGTGTGAAGGGGAGGATTGAAGACCCTGTCTGTGCCAAGTGATCAGATTAATTGGGGGTATTTACAGTGATATACCGGTAGTGGTTTTAAGAGAAACTGTCAAGAAAATCAGGCTGGCACGATGATCATATGACATCGAAGTCAGGGATTAGCGTCATTTCTGGTATAAATAGGACCTCAAATTTAGTTTGAAACCTCAAAATTTTTTGAAATCTAAATGGGGAGTACTCAAACAACCCACCCTGCCCCCCCCCCCCCAAAAAAAAAGGGGGAAGAAGAAAAAAAAAATAACTAAATAAAATAATTTTGGAACCACATAAAAGTACATATTGAGTCAGGCCTGCGTTGAGCCCTGCATTTACTATAAGACCATGTTACAGGTAAGATAATGCATAATGAGCTTTTAATAATCGTTAGTACACACATCATATGTATGTATGTATATATATGTGTGTATAATCTAGGCTTTCAGATCTTTCTTGTTATCGCCTTTTGGTCTGATTGGCAAACCCATCTGGGGCGTGGTGGCCTCAAGTGCTATACTAGAGCTCCTGTGAATGATGTGCTAACCGGGCTTGTCCCTTAAATTGTTGGTGAACGGAGCAGCAAGCAAGAGGCCACCAGGCCCCACCTGGCGAGGCTGAGAATGCCTACTGGTGATGCAAACTATATGAAATGTGATATTGGTTTTTATTTGTAAGTACTTTTAATATTGATTCGTAATATACATTCCTCAAAGAGAACTGTTGCTGAGCTAGCGCCATGAGCGTCCTCAGACGGTGTGTGCGCTCTATAAGTTTTCACTATTATTATTATTATTATTATCTATCACTTTTATTGAATAATTAATTAGCTCCTAATGCACATGTAGCGATTATGTAACACTCGATTGTGATCGACCAAAAAACATCAATGATATCAGCAAACTTGTATAATTCTTGATGCTATTCTTTTATCTGCTGTTGAGCCCCCCCCCCCCCCACCCCCTACCCGTCCACTCACTTAAAAAAAAAATGCTGTAAACAACTTGTAAAAACACATAATACACTCCATTAGCCCCATGATTACCTAGTAACCTTTTACATTATCTAGAGCTGTATTTTTTAATTTTGAACAACATTTGTTTCATTCTTGAAAACAAATAATTTTTCCAACATATTGTGATAACTTTATCATCCATTTTATAACATTTCATTTTGTTCAAACAAATGTTTTCCTTACAAGTTCATGTACACACAGCCTCGAAAAAAATAACTATCCAGGAAAAAATATGGAAATTAATATCAGAGTTCAAGGAAATTAGCTCTATGGAAATTTAGAACAAATCTTATCAAAAGCTGGCAGAGTTCATGAAAAGGGCCATTTAACATTTGATCTACCAAGCGCAGTCTTACAGGCACATTTATGATCTAAATTACTTGTTAACCTAATCTTCACAACTTGTGTTTGTCTATTTTGGGGAACAAGCAACATGTTATATTTAGCTTCAAAAGCAAGGTCACATTTGTTCATGTTTTTAAACATGATTTTGTTGTTGATGTATGTCTCCTGCTTGTCGACCCGAATGAGACAAAGTAAACACATGCATTTCCTCTTCAAATAACTCTATTGCCTGATGAGATCAGAAGGGCTTGACATTGTTGTTTTGTATACGTGGGCCTTTATGTACTTACCATATCTAACTTGGCAGTAACAAGTGTTCAATAAACTTTTACTCCAAAATCCCCCCCCCCCCAACAAAAACAAACAATAAATTCTAATTAATATGAAAAAATAAAACATGTATTAAAAAAAAACAGAAATATAAAAGGAAATATAAAGAAATAAAATCAAGAAAGAAATATATAAAATAGATCAATAAACAAATCATTGAAGTTGACGTCTGAACAACAACAAAAAACAGCCTGACAAAACCAAAACATGATGCCACCTTCTATGATAGGACATATTTGAGAAACGCAATCAAAAGTTGGGTCAGAAATAGAGAAATTTAGATTAATATTTGATTTTCAAATCAAATTCAATCAAATAATGCAAGAATATAACAGTGAAACCATTAATACTCCTTTGAATTCAAGGAGCTGGCCCACATCGTTCAGCCCATGTGGGACTTAGAACGTCTTAAAAAACAAGAAATTCAACTCATCGCATCCGCCTCATATTTCTCTTTGTTGTTCGTAACCCCAAAAACATGAATGTTACCCCCCTGAAACTGTTAACATAATCATGACTGTTTACTCCTTTCACGCTGTGTTCACACAACCTCTCTCATAACACAATCTCGACTTTCAATTACCCATCTCACGTTGTTTTAAATCAATGACTGTTACCAATCTAAAATTGTGTTAATACAGTCATGATTGTTACCCCTATAAAACTATGTTAACAAAATCATGACAGTTACAACTCTCAAACTGTGTTCACACAAACATGACTGTTACCCCTCTCCTAGGCTGTGTTCATATACAAAGAATTTTTTTTTTTTTCGATCTACAAAAACCATCTCTTTAAACTATGCAAAGTTCACTGTTTGTCTGTATTTCAAAACTATATGTAAACTAAGGATTTTTACATGATTTTTTCCCCATATTTTATTTTTATTTCTTATTTTTTACTGCATGAGGTGTGTAAAACCAAATAAGAAACTTATTAAGAAGTGTAAATAGATCATTAATAGAAACTAATGCACATCGAAATATTAGCTGAAGTGTGTGCACACACGTATACAAAATCACATCTGTCAAAACAAACACCAGTTTTGGTTTTGATCAATATCATGTTAATTTCCTGATATATTTGAGGTTGAGAACTTGATAAACATGAAAGCAAAATTGTAGATGCGAGGCTGTTATTATTCTGTCTCTGAGTATTACAAATATAAAGACAAATCTCCAAATATCTATTAAAAAAAAAAAAAATTAAGCAAAAATATGGTATATACATTTTGTATATTGTAAGTACTGCAAATACTTGTTAAACATATAATGAAATTAGGCATTTTTTTATTGGTTACTAGACAATAAATGTTTAAAAAATTTTGATTTGTAAGCAAAACAAACAGAATTTATATCACCCTCAACCTCACATGTTCCCCTTTAAATTTAAACAGCAACAATGACCCTCTACACATTGACACAGGAAATAAAGCTACAGCAAACGGGAAATGGCTTGCTCAATTTGCAATAAAAAATGTACATTTAGAACTGCGAAATCCTTGTCTAAACTTTAACAGAAATAGAGTGTGCATTAAGTTAAGAAGCTATTAAACTCCAAAAAAGCATCAAGAATTCCTTGCAATCTCGTAAATTAATGAATGCAACATTCATAGAAAGCTAATCAGACTCAAGGCTGGTGAAATTAAAAGAGATTTCGGAACTCCTCGGAAATCTGTCTAGCTTCTGTAGTTCCGAATTGGTTTTATCATCCTCCATGGAAGTAACCCTTAAATACTCCCCTAAATCCGATCGACTCCTCCACACGCTAGAAGTATTCACTATGTAATCTCCCCCTTTTTGCATTAATACAACATCAGTCGAGAACAGGAAAGGAGGTAACTCCATACTACAGGGCATCCCAGAATAAAGGAAACCAAGACTTTCAGTTATTTTTATACCCCAGATACTAACCTAAATTGATTCACTCAGCCACACGTTAGAAGTATCCATGTACATGTATGTATTAGATTAATGTGTTTCCCCCTTTTTGCATTTATCAGTTGAGAGAGGGGAAGGGTATCCCAGAAATTCAAGACACTTTTTTTTTGGGCAGTGATGCGAGTTGATAACTCATGTCTGCATTCAATGTCCTTGAGAAATTTGGTGAAAAAAATCTTTAAAAAGGACATAAAAGAAAAATTAATCATCCATTCTTCATGAAACGTTTTTGCATCAATATATCTTGCCTAGTTATAATGTACATTTTGACATTTAACTTTGAATTCTCCTTGCTCACGTGTGTGGTCGATTCTTATCATATGGATTGTATGATGCACTATAATGCAGGATAATATTTCATGAACGATTTGCTTTCACCGTCCAGTTTATTTTTCTGGGACACTGTGTCGATACGAGTGGAAGCCTTTCTGACTCTCAGGCTAAGACGTGAAGTTATTGAATCTGAATGCCAAGGTCTTACAGTCTGTAAGGAACATAGTCATATATCTCAACTAGGCCCCATAAGGTCCTAGAGTCTGTGACTGTGAGGAACACAGATATTTCAACGAGGCCTCATGAGCTGCCATCTAGATCTTTCAGACGTTTTGAATGACATGCTCAATGTTGGTGATAATGTGATTTTTCTATTTTAATCTCCCCTAGATCTATTTCTTGCTTTCTCTCAACACATGAGTTTCACTTTTAGCAAAAGTTATTTTTTCCATTTTATGTGTTATTTTCTTAATATCCACATGAGTTACCTGTACTGTAGATCTCTTTCTCTCTCTCTCTCTCTCTCTCTCTCTCTCTTTCTCTTTCTGTTGTCATGCTACATTTGTAACCTACCTTCCCCAGCATGCCCAGTAAAATATGAATGTATTCTATAATGAACTAGTGTCGATATGACAGACAAACCTGTGACACACTAATCACATGACAATATTACCCATGGAGCATTCAAAATCACATATGTGTGTCATGAATTCAAGATATGAATGTAAGTAGCAATGATATGAACATGTACAATGAGTTTGGGTCCTTGCAGTTCACTATACTTTCCCTTAATAATTCTTAATCGTTGTTTACCTAAAATTGAACTTGCGTCACTACATTTCTTCACTTTTTCTGGAAACAATATTTAAAGTCTGTTAGGAAAGTTTACATGTAGGTTCAAGTTGCTTAGAAGCAAAGGGGTGCTTTATTGTTCAATTTGTTTTTTCTTGGCAGAGAATTTCTCGGAGCTAATATAAGAAAAGAGCAGCACAATATTTAGCAACAGGTGAAGAAATAAGATTTGAGCCAAACTCTTATCTTTCATGTTTAAAACCTTTCCTAACATAAATTGTTGTTTACCTAGTAGTGAACTTGTGTCAGGTTATTCACAGTATCAACACCTTTTCCAGAAACAATATTTCAAGTCTGTTAAGAAAGTTTACACGTAAGTTCAAGTTTCTTAGGAGCAAAGGGGTGCTTTAGTTTCTTAATTAATTTTGGCAGAGAATTTCTTGTAGCTAAGAATAGACAAGAGCAGTATGGGCAACAGGTGAAGAAATAAGATTTGAGCCAAACTTTAATAGTCTTTTATGTTTCAAAACCTTTCATGGATCTACAATTAATGTTGTGATGAAGATCCTGAGTGGGAGAAAGGTAAATTCACTTGGTCTATGCTAACTTTATATACCGGTAGGCTTATGTCCATTTGGTCATATCCCATATTGTCTAATTCAATAAGGGAGTTTCCAGATACAATCTGCGCATGCGCGAGTCTCCGATATCCACTTTCGGGGTCAGGCCAAATGTACATAAAATGCGGCGACCGTACAGTCAACCCATGGGTCAACCAACGTACGGCATATCTACAAATTCTTATCAGACAAAAATCTAGCTGTATATTTCTTTTTGTCGGTTTTTTCCTTCTCGTTTGCCATGTTGAATAATATGATGAGACATTTTCATGACTTTAATTAACGTTTTCCTCCCAGAAAGTTGCAAAAACACCGACTGTGTACTTATGCACACCGGTCTGCAAATTAGAAAATTTGGTTATTAGACGAATTAGCAATTAGACCAAGTGGTCATTAGAGCAAGTAAGAATTTGACCAAGTGGAAATTAGACCAAATGGATTTAGCCCATGTGGTATTAGAAAAATAACTGGACCAACTGCTGGTAGATTATAGTGGGTATAAACAGGGAGAACAGCCTCAGTAGAAGGAATTCTCATATCTTTGCTTATTCTAAAAGGAGTGAACTGTGCCATGTTCACAAACTGTCACTGTGCTTTTGTTTTCTTTCTTCTTTTTTTTTAACGAGCAGCTACCAACTGCAACAATTCCTTTCATTTCAATATGGCTGTATCAAGGGTACGACCACTTTGCCTCTGGGTACCTTACAGAATGTGAACCTCCCTGCATCCGTGGCAAGGCTTTCTGCCAAATCCATTACAGACCACACACAGAGAAGTGTAAGACCAACTAACGGAAAGTTGTAACCCTGGTATTACCAAATGAACAAGACCAAATCACTTCCTCATATTTGAGTAATGAATGTATAAATGGGTAAGTCCAAGCTATTTTGCAACTTCATGCCATGTGCTACCAACGAATAATTTACCATGAATTAATTATGAAATGATTTATATGTATCTCAATCATCTTTCATGTTTGGGGTCAACGTTCAAGAAGATTTACCCAAAACATGAAAAATAATTGGGAGTAATCATTTCATAATTTATCTACATGTATGGTGAATTACTCGTCGGTAATATACGGGACAAAGTTGCAAAATAGCTTGGACTTGCCCAAATGCAAGCAGGTGGTTTAAGAATGAATTTCATTTCAGTTCAGTATGGTTAGGATGTCGATGCACATGAGACATGAACATGCTGTTTCTGCTGAAGGCAAGAAGCATGTTAGAGTTTATGCCCCTTTCGCTCTCAGATGAGACCGAGTAGCCAAAGGATTGCTTCCCATGCAACATGATGCATTTATATATTATGCTTTTTATGTATTCTAAAAGCATGCTTAATACGTATGAACAGAAACGATGCATTCCAATATTTTCATTACTTTTTTTAAAACAAAATTTGAAATTTTCATTACAATTTTCCTCTTAGAATTGGAGGGGTTAGCATACATGTATGTTTCATCAATGGGCAAGTCCAAGCTATTTTGGAATTTGTTCTGTGGGTTTTCCAATAGATAAGGCATAAATGAAGTGTGAAATGATTAATTTCAAATATTTTTCATGTTTTTGGTATTAAAAGGTTCAGAACCTTTACCAAAAATATGAATAATATTTTAATTGATTTATTGTAAATTATTTGTCAGTAACACACGGGACAAAAGATGCAAAATAGCTTGGACTTATATGTACCCAAATACACTTCAAAAATGATGAATTGAATAGCGTCCATTTGTACAAAATGTAATAGCCCTGTCCAGTGATGAATATTGACTGAGGAAGAAGTTGCACATCATTGGCATGGTTTATGAAAAGAGAAGTTTACGAAATGTTGAGTTCTGGCAATATTGAAAAGTAAATGCTTACAGACTCAATGGAAGATTCTATTGAATATCCGCCAAGGATTTCAGTAGAACTGTAATACAACTGAGTAACAAAAGTAAACAAGATATTGATGGTATTAACAAGCAACATACAATGTTATTAATTGAGCTTTTCAGTGCATATATCTTTGGACAGGTGCTTGTTAAATTTGTTATCATTTTGTGGTTCCCAAGCCCCAAAATATTGCCTGATTGATAACAAAACTTCAGAATCAGTGTGAGCTTCCTCCTATAAAAATGTTATTCCATAAATCCATTGACATCGAAACTCAAAGAGTGTACCTATGATGCTGAAAACAGGCCGATAATAGGCTAGACAAGCAATTTCATTGCAATACATGGCATCCATGGCCAAGCTTGTGTAGATTATCGGTCTGTTAGACAGTATGACTACAGTAGCGAATCCAGCATCAATTCAAACAAAGGATTTTATCAACCCATGCACAAGGACAAGTGGGTCGATAGAATCCTCTGTCAGAGCCGATGCTGGATCTGGGCCTGGACTGGACCTTTCTCTTACCGTGGGTTTCAGAGTGTGGCACTTGGGAGCTTCCCAGAGATGGCTTCCTGGCACAGAATAGCCCTGGTTGTCCACTATAGGTGATGGTCTCCGCAGAGTAGCTAAACTCTCATCGCTCAAGGATCTCTTGATCACGATAGGCTCTGCGTATTCTCCCATGATGGGTGAGAGGTTGGTCTTCCGCGCATCCTGCAAGTTCCTCCGATGCATTTGAGGCGAGAGACCTAAAGCGCTGTCCGTCATGCGCCGCTGACTTTCAGGCGATATACAGACGGGCTCGGGTGATGTGGGGGGTGATAAGAGTTTGGCTCGCTCTTTGATGAAAGTTTCATTGGACATTGCGTTGGTTCTGGGTCGGGTTGGGGTTTTGTTGGGCAGGCGTGGAGGGGTTTGTGGTAGGGGATGGGGTTTAGAGATGGGGTGGGTCTTCGGTTGGGTGGGTGAGGGAGACGGGGAAGACAGACGCGGTTTCCTACTCACAGGCGACTTTAGCTTGTTCAAAAACGATATCTGGTTATTGTTGTCAATGATGAGGGGATCAACACCATGCTTCCCATTTTTCGGGAGGAACTCTGTTATCTCCTCATAACGCTGAGGGTAGCCATTCTGAAGGTTGAAGTCTTCCATCCCACCATTGTGGTTGCAGTTTCGACTACAATTGTCAGGGTTGACCTGGTAGTATTGAGGTACTTCGGCTCTTCTTTCGCTTTTTGCTCTCGGCACTGGCTCAGGTGGTGTCTCCTCCTTCAAAGCATTGGCATTGGACAAGCAATGTTTCAATCGCAACGCTTTACTCTTGTCATAGGAATCCTGCTCATAAGTTCGCTGGGGCTTTGACAGTATTTCTTTGGACGGTTTATGACTATCCTCATTTTCACCATTTACAGTCACTTGCGGCTGCACTTTACTCTGGTTGTATATATCCTGTTCAAAAGTTCTTTCTGGTTTATGGGGTATAGGTTCAGGTGATGCACTGTCGTCGCTCCGATGTCTGGTGCTGCTCCGGCTCATATCAAATGCAACGGTCTCAAACTCAAACACCAAGCTGTCCATGCTACGAGACATTCTATTATGAATGGGAGGAGGCTTCAGACTATCAGCGCCATTCCTCGACAGGGACATTGTCCCATTGGGTGTCGAGGACTCGCTGTTATTCCGCACTCGACTACTCTCCAGGACTGTCAACATCTTAGACTTCCGTTCGACAGCCACAGGGGATTTACTGTTCTCAAAGGCACTCACAATCGCCAGCACAGAGTTCCTAACATTCTCATCCCTCATTGCTCTCGCATCTCCTGGACAAGGCCTATCTCGTTTCGTATGAATCGTCGGCTTTCCATTCCCCAAAGGTTCCGTCAACGGTACTTTGATCTCCACTTTTCTCCTTGGTGATGGTAAAGGCTTTGGCGGTGCCGGAGACACAGGACTTCTTGTGTGTCCAGGCTGCATGGTGTGCTGACCATGCCGCTGTAAGGATACTTCTGTCCGACTGCCCGGCTCGTCGTTCGTGACATCCAGTTGCGTCCAGCGCTTCTGTTTTGGGCTGATGACCCTTGGTTGCCTGCACCGTAAGCCATTATCTTCTTCTCTGTTTTCCTCTGCAGTACAGAAATATATATCAAATTTAGGTCCATGTATAGGCCTATCAACATGAGAAAGAATCATAAACATAAATCTTAAACTTTCAATAATATGCTTATTTAATTGTTGAACAAAAGTAAGCTTCTTTGTTTTAAAATTAAATAGTTCTTTCTTCTTTAATTCTAACTACACAACACGATTTGTTAGCAGGCTATATGGAACAGACACTGCTCCACAGTTTTACTAGGAAAATTCAGTGTTAGAATTTGATTTTCTAGAAAGTCAAAGTACATTGTAGTTTTGTGAAATAATCTTTCCTTGTATCACTGTGCAATTGAAAAAGAATACAATTTTTGTTTCATTTCCCAAACTTGAAAATTAACACTTTGCATTTTTATGAAAACGCCCATAACCAAGTGTGTTTTAGTGTGCCTTAATCAATCTACATGTACTTGTAAAAATACATCTATTTCTTTTTGACATTCATCAAACAAGGAAGGTACATTGTAGCTCTAATGAGTAAGCTACCATGTCATACACATCCTCTGAGTGCTAAGGGGTTAAAATGAAAGTCATGACTAAAAACTCTACTTCTACTGCAAATATACAAATTTGAATGATAAGGAAACCTGGACAAACCTTTTCCATTTCCATTTGACAATTCCTCAAACAGATGAATTCTCTTCCTCAGTTGGCCTCCCTCGAGGTTCAGGAATGGGGGCCGGGGGCGGGCCTCCGATTTGGCGGGGAGCTGCGGAGGCCTGTGATTGGCTATGGGCTGTGGTGATGTCATCACACTGACCCTGCTGTGCCGTGACCTCCTCAGTCAACGGTTGATGATGGAATCATGCTGAAGGGATGGCTACTGTACCACCTGGACATTAAAAAGAATAATAGAAGGACACGTGTAAATTGTCAGATTTATTTTAAAAGGTGAAAAAATTAATCTTTTACTGTAAAATCAGAATTTTTTGCGGGCATGATACTTATGCAAATTTCGAAAGGAGGCAACACTCGGCAAAGTAAAATCCCTGCAAAACTTTATGTCTACACAATGCATTGCATGCCAATACAATACTGTAAATTGTACACGTTTTTGATAGTCTGCAATTTGCGAAAATGTCATTCTGTTATAATGGCCGTCGGCTCCAATTCACAAAAGTTTTATTCTTTCAAGAATTGGTTGCACAAATACTGGTCCTCCCGACATCAAATTCTTCGGTAAAAAAACCCCACCTACCATGCATACACACAAGTATGCTACTAAGTTTCAGTCAGTACTACTCGAAGAAACAACCGGATGTCACAACATGACTACCTACAACTTTAGTACATTGGTGATGAAGATGATGAAATTGAGTCAAAAAGAGCCTGAGCTTTCAAGCAGAAACCTTCTTCCTAGCAGAACATTTATAAGAGAGACATAATGACCAATGAAGAATAATGACCAATGAAGATGATAAAAATGAGAATTGTAAGTCACAATAACAATTGCTTTGCGATTAATTCCTAACAGCAATCAAATTGATATCAGCCTTGGACACAACATTTAAGTTCCAAAACAACAATCTTTAACCCTGACATAAAATCCAATTCATGTCAATAATAGTGAACCTTATCTCAAATCACATTTATAACCCTGATTTAATGACACAGTGGTGGATCCAGGATTTGAAAATAGAGGGGCCGAGCAGCCAAAATTTTCAGATGTTAACACGTACGGTCAATGATTGAATTTCAAATTATGAGGGGGGCACATCTCCTGTGCCCCTGCCTGGATCTGCCGCCGAGACACAACAATACAAGGAAACAAATATTCCATGTTTGAAGGATACTTCATCAAGGACAGTTCAAGGAGATCAATGCAGATAAAACTGTATCTACAGAGCTGTTTCAACATTAGAGAGCACGCAAAGGCCAATCTAAACCTGCTCTTACCCCAAAAATAATTGTACAATGTAGGAAGAGGGGTGTCCAGACACCAAACTTGCTTTTTGTCTCAGGATAAAGTGAAAAAAGCCTATACGTTGAATATTGCTTTTAATGCCATCACAAATAATTGTTCTCTATGTTTATTCTCTAAGATTTTATGCCATTTCACAAGTAAATTCTCACAAATGAAGGCAATTAATATTATTCATGAGCACATTTTCTTAAGATTGAAAAATTCTGCACTTGCTAATTTACCCCAGTACAAAATCACTTTATTGAATTCAAAACATTGTAAATTGAATAGAGTCATGACGTCATGTGAACTAGAACTCGATAGTGTGATAAAGCCAACCTTGCTTTTATCACCTACAATTCAGTTATGTATGGCTGTATGATGCATCGTTTGTGTAGTTATACAAAGAATAAAAGTTAGACAATTTTATTGTCAAATTGTTATCACCGTCATCAATTGTGATTCAATGACATTAATTCATCATGTGAAGTGTAAGATATTGAGTCCAGCCTGAAGAAAATTTCTGTCCGAAATGTTAATTTCCAACTATTCTCTTTTAATAAGAATTACAACTTTGCTTTAATACTGATTATCTCTCCTCGCCAACTTGAATACAGGATTCAATTAGAAGTCGACGAAAATTCATTCCACCTACATATGTAAAAAAAAAACTTTGAACCATACAGGAACAACGTTGTATTTTAACTGAGATGTATTGATTACTTAGGGGTGGTCAAAGACTTTTTTAAAACTTGTTTTGATGGGTAAACCGTTTGCCATTTCTTAATCGATCAGACAGGTACATACATGTAGCCTTCTTTCACACAAGTGACTCAAAACAAAAAAAAATTAAAAAATGACTAAAGTGACTGGAAACCTTACTTTTAATCACAACAATAACAATCTGTTTAAATTACACCACGGACAGAAGTAATCAGTCCCTTTCATTAAAATATCTGCAAATCCGATTAAAGGTCACTAGTCAGTAGACGGGATACTTTTTCCCTCATTACTGTGCAGTTTTGAAACAAAAATCATTGTCATGATGATTCAGAAATCCAATTACTGACAACAATAAATCAATGTACTGTATCTACCTGTAGCAAAATGCAGCTCACGGATATTTAAGTCACAATTTTTCTCCCCCCCCCCCCCCCCCCCCCCAGCCCTTTATACCACCTGATCGCGGACATTAAAAAAATATGGCACCAAATCATGTAGGTACATGTACAAGTATCATAAAAGTAAAGAGTAATACAATGCATCATGATTTATTATTATTGTTACTCATTGCTTTGCGAAACAAGCATTTACACTTGGTAGATTTCTCAACCAAAACTACAAAACTCATTTCCCATAACTCCTCAAGTTCTATTTCAATGTTCAAATGAAAGAAAATTACCCACAACGTTAGTTGTAACAAAGCAAAGTTCTTTGTTAAAAACTGATGGAAAGGAACATTTTGGCAATATGGTAGATCCAATATTCCACAGGCACAAAAGCTTCATGTATCCACTCACAAAGGCATCGGCAATGATAATAGCAAAAGTTGTTTTTCGTCACACAAGTGCTTGTGTTGTAAAACATGCAATACACAAGGGTTTTTCAACTAAAAATCGACTCAAATAGAATTTCCCATGAAAAATCAATTCACCTATTAAAGCTCCATTTCAATGGTCAAATACATGTAGAAGAAAATCACACACAATTATGATTTTAACTTGTGAGGAAAATTTCTTTAAAAATGATGAAAAGAAACATTTTGGCAATAAACTTCCCATAATATAGATCCTATATTCCACAGAGCACAAAAGAACATGTATACACCCACAGAGCATTGACGATAATAATGGCAAGGTTTCGTGGCTTTGTTGCACGACTAGTACTTTTGTTACTCATTACCTTGTAATACAAGCAATACACAAGAGTGATTTCTCAACCAAAACTAACAAAACTTTGGAAGATCATCGAGTGTATCGACGAACACAAATGACATATGGAAAATTATTTTGGCCCGCTTTCAAGGAAAACTTGACAGTTGTGATATTTAGCAGCTAATACAAATGTCTCAGCCCAGCACACAGGGACTTTAAAGGGTGTGATCAAGCAGTGACAAATGAGTAATTGAATGCTTCCGTTATTAGAATATATTGCTGATATTTATGAGATTGCAGAATGCTACCTGAAATGTGACATGATGACCTTTGGATCTGAACTGTTACAGTAAATATTGGAATATATCTCTTTTTTAATAAGAAATAATATAGTATAATAATATACTTTCTATGAGTTTGCATCAAATACTACCCATAATTTTGCTACAATTTTGAAATTAAACATTCGTAGACTCACCACAAAAAATGCCCTACATGTAATTTTGACACTGTAAAATATATAATTTGCAGATAATAGGCAATAGCATTTACATTCAATAAAACTTGCTTTGGTTTACATGATTACAAATATGAATAAGAAATACAGTGTAAGCTCATAACAACACTATTCAACTTTGATTCAACTTTGATTATGTAATTTAAAAAAAGCATTTTTATTTGATTTTTTGTTCAAATGAAAAGTAATTTAAAAGCTGTATTATTTTTCATAAGTACCCTGTATAGACCCTATAACTCACAGTGCTAAATATCTATTGGTGGTATAAATAATGTTACACAAAAATAAAAGGACAAAATTATCTTCCATTTATTTCAGATCTTCCCGCGTCTTCAAACTAGGATGAATTCATATCTCATAAGATCCCTAATAACATGGATGTAATATTTCTCATCAAGGATACATGTACATGTATATAGAATGTCTTTCTGATTCATTGAGAGAAAAAAGTGGCGACAAGTTTAATATCTGGTACTTAATGAGGATTACAATTACAGTGTAGTCTCTAAATATAGCTTGGCAATTGTGCTGTCGATAAAAAGTAAAAAAAGACACATCGAATAGAACACATCCTACATGTATCTCTAATGAATTTGCTGAGAGCCAAAAATGGTGTTAACTGAAACTATACAGTGCAACCCAGAAAAGAAAAGTGAACCCAAATTTGAGAGCCTCATATCGTAATTGTATTATGTGATCTGTATTGTTATTTCATGTGAAAGAGTGACTCATTCTATCCATTGATACCAAACTTATATCTGTGCACTCAAGCATGATTGAGTACCTGAGCTTTTAAAAACCTCTGTCAAAATTAGCTTGTACCAAGTTTTGGCAGAAGCAACCCTGGCTTTCTGACCATTCATTCATTATTTGAGGTAAACCTCCCTGAGTCCATCCATAATCTTGAGATAAAATGTTACTTTTCCAATTGAAATGCAAGGGTTACTTTTGTCTTAACTTGATACAAGTCAATTTTGACAATTGTTTTTAAATGCTCAAGTGCTCAGCCATCCTTCACAGCAAAGGTATAAAGTTGGTATCATTGAACAGAATACAAGTTACTCTTTAACATGAAATAAATATTAAAGTCACATGCATTATACAATTTTAAAATGATCGAGGCTATCAAATTTGGTTTACTTTTTCTGAGACGCACTGTATAGCGCCCTTCTGCTCCACACAGATGTTATGAATGAACAGTACACGTAATCCGAGAAAAGATTAAGTAGGGAAAGCTGAGATCCTACTTCGGTTCCTCACATAATCTTTATGAACATGCCCCCAATTCAATAACAGGAATCGACGTAGGTACTGCAGGAATCGACTTAAGTAGCGACACATGTTACGAGGTAGTCCAGCCAAAGAGATGACATTTAAGGACTGAACCACTGAACTTCCTTGTGAGAGCTCTAAAGCAGACAAGGGCTATTTCCATGGTTACTTGTAAGTACTTGGAATAATAATGGAGTCATTCAGGATATTTGAAAAGTTTAAAGCAAATTAGCTTAATTTTCACCCTAAAAATATCCTTTCACTCTTTGACATCCTTGAATTGACCAAATTAAATAATATGCATGTGAAATAAGATACTTTGAAAACTTTATATTAAATTAAAAGCAGTAACAAAGTTTTTTAAAGGATAATTTTCCTGTATTTTTAAAAATTAAATAATGAGTCTGTGAAATAAGACGTAGAGGAAGGCAAAAGACTTGGCTGACGGATGGTATAGTCACTCTTACAGATATGACATTAAGTAAGGCTATAGCCGACGCACGGGATCTTGTCAAATGGAAGAAAATTGTACGTGATGTCACGGCCGGTCGGAGACCTGACCGATCGGCACTTTGATGATGAAATAAGAAGTTTTTCTGATAAAAATAACCAAAAAGCAGTAATGTGACATTTTCTCCATAATCTATTCTATCATACAAATAAGTACAATCTACTCCTATTACAAAGAACACAGATAGACATGTAACAAGATTTAAGGTCATTATTAAACCTGGTTCCCAAGCACCCTGTTCTAATGGGAGTTGAAACATTATAACACAGAACAATATAAAATGAACAATCACTGACACATTTGAATCTCTTTCTATTGCTATGCAGTACATGTACATTTTGTACATGTAATTTAGGGTTCTTGGAAACTACCCCCTGGACAATCATACCCCCCCCCCCCCCCCCCCCCCTCCCTGGAGAACTTCAATGTACCCCTGCCAAAAATCTACCGACTCTACACCTAACCCTATTCCTGGAGGTAATTGTCTAGGGGGTAGTTGTCCTGATCTGGTAATTTAGGAATAAAAACATTTTGAATTAAGATCTTTGAATAAAGGTCTTTAAATTGTCAACAACAAAAAATATCTAAATCTCTTCTTTCAAGTACAAATTAGCACAGTTTGGAGTGGCATTTTCTAATTTTCATTTACACACATACATGTTTGTATCAAGATAATAGGAGAATACAGATGCCAATTTGAGGATAAAATCAGTAATGAATCATTTAGACGTTTAAAATTTATTCTGTATCATTACTTAATGTGAAACAGGGGTCGTTTCCAAGGCTTCCAGGAAATACAAAGAGAAAATTTGAGGAGATAGCAATCTCTTGTTACCTATTGCATTTCAAAAACATTATATCTCATCCCTGTGCATTTCAGGGGCATCTAAAATTTGATAGCACATTTCCACTTTTTAAACATCATTCTAGTGAACATGGATGACTTGCATTATGAAACACAGTATATACATGTACAGGTTACTGGTATCAATCTAATTTAATGCAGTATATAGTACAATACTTACAATAGTGGATTAGAATATAATGGGACTATAATTACGTACTTCTTGTATTATAGACTGTTCTTTCATTAAGAACTCATTTACACTGTAAATATATGGGATATCATGACATGAGGAGGTTAATTAATGGTTAATTAATATGCTTCCTAGAATAGAGTTTGGCATGTGAGTGAAATCAAAACCAAATCAAGGCCCCTGGAATTGATCTCATTTGACAATGTGAGTGAATACGCAGACCAATCAACATACAATACTGTAATATTTCCAAATGTTCACATTTAATGTTCAATTACATACATGTATGATATGCCATAATGCCCCTGTCAAATAAACACTACCGTTATATAAGAAATGAAAATAAAGATAGAATTGTAGATCTTGTGTTTCCTTTGTTGGTGTGTGTAACAATTTTTTTGTCCATCTTCTCAAAACAGAGATTGTGATTTACATTGGGTATTCAGAGGCAAAAAAAAAGGGTTGGAAGGGTCAAAGTAACCTCAATCTTGGTCAATTGGGGACCATGCTCCAATCCGAATCAATTGGGGTCATATTAAATGGATATATGATGTTAATTGACCCAAGATGGTGTATGGCCCAAACGGACCCAGAATAGAGTCAATTTAAATGTTCAAAGTATGGTCATCGTGACCCGGTGTTCTAGGGTTAGGGTTAGGGCATACAGCAAAATACAATCCTAGGATATTGTGACCTGTTGTATATCTAGAGTCATCGTGACCTGGCATCTGCCTTACGGGCCCAGCGGTCTATCAGGCTGTAACCAATTCAACAAGCAATTTAAAGAATTCATAATATATTATATTCCCTAATCTGGCTAATTCATTGGATCAGAAATAGCACACTACTGTATTTGTGGAAAAAATTTGCGGTACATTAATTTTCGCGGATTTCAAGCAAAGAGCTGCAGGCACGAATTAAAAAACCAGCGAATATATAGGCATAATTTTATATGCAAGTATTTAATGGGTTCAATTGAGAGCTTGCAAACATGAAGCGCGAATTTAAGAACATGTGAACATGTTTTGAGGCCGCTCAACGCGAAAAATTAATCATGCGAAAATAACAGCGAATACAGTATTTGAAAACTCTGGTCTAGTGAGGCAGCATACACACTAACCGCTCACGGCTTATCGTCTTGAGCCTACTACACCCCTGTCATATTGTTCCACCGATAGGTGAACCTAGGATATCAAGATTGGCAGGCCTATAATCTAACATAATTAAACCATTTCCTTTTTCATAGTATGGGCCTACCAATATTAATTCCATAGTTTGTATAGTCCCTCAAATATTGCTCGCTTTAAAGATACTCTCGAGATCTGGTAATGATGAAAAATAAAATATTCGAAGAATCGAACTAAGTTTTAATAATGAGTGTCTTAAAAAAAAAAGATAACTGCCACACAATCTTCGGATTAGCGGAAAAATATAAAGGAAATCAGAAATTGAAGAAATCCCATGCATGTGCAAGTAACAACTGGTCTCTGTAAATGTTTGTTATAAAAGGAAAGTTGTAATTTTAAGTATATTTAGTTAATAACAGAACTTTTATAAAATTGTAAAAATGTTGATTCTTTAAACAACTATGTACCTGTATTGCGTACATGTAGCCAGTTTCTATAAACTTTCAATTGCAATTGACAGAACTCACACTGGGCTTTAAGCTTGAAGATGTAACTTCCTGGTCACCTTTCCGCCTCTCAATTGAAAAAGGCGTGGATTAATATCCCATTAATACCTGGATTTATTTTTGAATACTTAATCTCGAGCTTAACACTGTAACAGGGGGCTGGTACACATGGCTCTATCATTCTGTGGTGATTTCAATCAAATCTGAACTTCATATCAATTCTTATTCTTTAGATAAAGCGAGAACAAGGCCAACACCTGGAATTTTTTCATCAAAACCAATTATATATTAAGAGAGTTAAGGAAATTTTAATTTTTTCCAATTTCTTTCTATCTTTTATGGGGATCCTCAAATTTATTGGCACTATTCCTTTTTAGAAATTGCTGATTTTTTTAGATTTTCCCCATACACAAACTTTTAAAATGCATCTTATACCCTTCTACATGTACAAAGCTCAATATAGATGAATTTGGTTTGGGTGATGTTTCCTCTTGTGGCGGCCATGGCTGGGGGGGGGGGGGCTTCCAATATGCGTAACAAAGGAAAATGTACATATGCGCATACCTACACGTATGTAGCTCATTGCAGATTGGCTGAAAGCCCATTGGAAGCCCCCCAGCTATGACCACCATAGTAACATTGCTCTGAAGTCGGATTTGTCTATATGTCAGGAGACATATATTTCACACCACATGTCAAAGTCAAAAGAAGACAATCAAAAATATGAAAAATAATATGGGGAAATGTTTTGCAATTTATATTAAATCAATTTGTGTATGCTTTATGTGAAAATAGCCGTTATAGTTTCTGGTTAAATTGAAAAGCTATTCCCTTGCATTGAAAACTTTGAGCCCTTTGTATACTGACAACATTGCGTGCCAATGCCTTAAGTTGTCAAGTGCAGCATCGTCGTAAGACCAACTCTATACCACAATCCATCCTGGTGATCGTGAGCAATATCCTTGTGCACTTTCAATATCACATGAATCTTAAACATCCCAAGACAAGAGCCTTAACTTCGGTGTTTAATCCAGGTAACTCAAAAGTTAACAGGTCTATTTAAGCCCTTTTCATTAGAATATAACAAATTTGGGGGAGGGGGGAATGTATTTGGGTACCAACATATCGATGACACAAACTGCTGGGGTCCCAACATCCATTTGTCATTTTAGTCAGGTCAAATATTTTTAATTAAGAGACATTGACAGCTAAGAGTATCCCTGATTGCCCTTTTACCTTGAACTAAATATGAAGGAAAGCACAAATAGACCATTCCCAACAGTCAACGAGTGCCTCCTGTATTAAACTTATGGGAGTGAGAGAGCTCAGTTTTTTAATTGATGAGGCTAAGGGAAGGAAGGGTTCAGGGGGCTACTCTATATTATCAAAGATATCATACTGAAATTTGATTTTATTAGCATAGGACTGGTCATTATTCCAAAAAGGTTCATTTGTCCAAATACACAATGCTCTGACACCTAGAGGTTCATGAATTTAAAAATATCAAATTTAGAGTTTGTACATCAGAACATTTGGAATGTTGCACTAATCCGAAGGTTCATTTTTCAACAAAAAAATTTCATTGGCTTTATTCCCCGGAATGAAATCAGGTTTGTTTGTATGAATTAATCCTATAATTCAATTAAGGTCTGCTTTTTAATATCCAAAATGGAAAAAATTGCCAATTTGTGCAGAGACAGAGTAATCATAAATCTATTTTTGAGTTGGCAAGTTAGAGATTTCAGTTATTTTTTGGTTTTGTTTTTTGTTTATTCCGATTGTCATGCTTATGCTTTTGGATAATAGGAGTTACCCGTAAACACACATTTTTTTAACATTGCGATTGTTCACAATCACATTAAACAGGGATTACCTGTTCAAGTTTTAAAACAAACTTGTGAAAGTAGCAACAAACATTCCAGCAAAATCAAAATTTGGGGGCTCTCCCTTACACGATAGGAACTGTCAAGTGAAATTGTCAAAGTGCCAAGTCAAACAAATATAGCATAAATATGGGGCGGGGGGGGGGGGCATGTTGAAAATATCGAAAGTGGGCATAGCAGCCCTCTCCCGTCCCTTTTCCTTCCTTTCCCTTTCTTCCTCTCCTCCGCTTTGATATTAGATTTGTATCTTACTTTGGCATATAAAGGTGACGAAATGGGGAATTGATTACTACATGTATTAAATAGCTCAATAATGGTTTTGTTTCACATTTCATACTTTCACATAAATGTATTATAACTTCTTTTGCACAGGACTTTTAATACCTGAAGGTGGCCGACGGAGGCATCATGTTCTGGGGTTGTCTGTCCGTACGTCCGTCTGTAAGTCTGTCCATCAATCCCCATTTGCTCGTTATCGTGATATCTCAAGAACCACTTGAGATATGAACGTCAAACTTGAGGATTGTATATATCACCATAGGAAGATAATCTGAATAGATTTGGGGGTACATAGGTTAAAGGTCAAGGGACACAGTGCTTCACAAAATCTCAAGAACCCCTTGACATATGCACTTCAAACTTAGGGATAGCATGTATCATCATAGAAAGACAGTCTGATTAGAGTTTGGAGTACAAGGGTCAAAAGTCAAGGGTTACAGAGGTCACCTTTCAAAATTATTTGGTTGCAAGGAAGGGGGTATATACATGTAGGGGGATGCAGTCATATTTGTCTTTTTATATATTCCTCCAAAATAACATGAGAAGAATTTGAAAGCTCGCAATGATTGTTGTTCACCTTCCCTCCAATATAGGACAGTACTTTAGCCTCACAAATTCATCTAAGCACACAAAAAATAGAGAAAGAAAGAAAAAGGGAAAATGAAATGGGTGAGGCCCGAAGCTAAGAAGTACTCTATCGACTTAAAGCCAGAAGGGCAATAATATGTCATATTGCATGGAATCAATGTCCTTATTGCAATCAGCAGGCAATATGATGGATAAGAAACAAGTCAGTTGTTTTTCTTAAAATAGCAGAATGTGCTTTGTGAGGATCGAGGCTTATATCCTCTCTGGTGTATTCTAGCAACAAAGTCAAGTTTATGAATACATTGATCAGCTGATAATGAATCGCGTTCCTCTCGTCTACCTCAATAAATTATGCAGCACTCTATCTCTCTCTCTCTCTCTCATATTTTAATGGGGTTATTCTCTATCCCATTTCCTTTACACGTATACAAAGTTTCTTTAAAAGAGGCTTTCGAGTTTAGTTTGAACATGCTGATGTATTCTTGTTTTACTATTTATCTGAACATGACTGGCTATAAACATTTGTGATGAACATAGCTTTTATTTCTTTATCCCCTCCTACTCTCATCCTTATGAAAAATCATCCTTGCCTAGACTATATCTTGAGTTGAATCTATTACTTACATCTCTGAATTCTTAGTCCCCATCTCTCTCTCTCTGTATTATTTCCTTTCTTTCTTTTCTTCTTCCTCTTTCTGTGATTCTATCCCCTGTATCTCTCTCGCTCTATTACATGTATAT
>CALNVZ010003426.1:35679780-35756200 GCA_940671915.1 Paracentrotus lividus
CTGCGATCTGTCTTTTATTTGATCAAAACTTTGTTACGAGTAATAAGAAGAGTATAATTTATTTTTAGAATGAAGTTATTTTAAGAAGTAAATCGTATGTTTTTTATCGTCGTTTTAGTTAAAATCGCTACTTTTTCTTTACAAACACGTTACTTGTAAATAAACTGGCAAGGAAAGACTTTATATCCTAAATACTTGTATCAGAAAGTATTATCACGTCACCTCTTTTGTAATGCTCTATGTTTCCCTGATGGCAACCAAATTTGTTTATAGGGAGTGTTAAATTTCCCATCAGGAAACAACAGATATCGCGGCCCTAAAATAAAATGCTGAAATTAACATTCATTTGGATCCAGATAGCTAAGTCAAGCAATAGTACCTTTTCCCCACATAACCACCCCCCCCTTCCCCCCACCCGCTATCCCGGATGGAAACAGCTTTATTCACAGCAGGTTGTGCATCGCACGCAAATTTCTGAGTGCAGCTGAAGAGGTTAGTTGCTGATTCCTATTCGCTCACAAAAACGAAACAAAAAGCCAGTTGAAATCACACATCACATGACCGTGAACGTCCAATAAACAAAGCCATGCGTTGCTATGGGCGGAGCTAAACGGAGAGGGGAAATGAGCGTGGACGTTCGCTTGTATGTCCGGAAAAAAAAAAATTAAGACCGAAAAAAACACTCGCCGAAAAACTGCTTTTTTACCACTTTCCCGTTATCATTTTCACTAATTTTTTTAACAGAGCAAAGATGAAGCATGGTAGAACCAGAAAAAAAAAAAAAATCCCCCTCCTCAAAATTTTGAGTTTTTTATTAGTTTGTCGATTTACTCGGATCTTTGATCTGCGACTTCTCTCTCATTTCGACAAGACGTATCACATATATGGTCACAGAAAGTCAAAGTCCCTGTTTGTTTTAATTGGTCCAGTGGAATAATACAAAAAAACCAATGCATAGTTGAATTTGAGTGTTGATACGTAGTATTACCAGACAATTGGACAGCCTAGCTATGACTCAAGTGTCATTTTAATCACCCCCTAAAGTCAACAGTAGTTATTAAGATACCTTTACACATAAATGCCAATATAAGGGTTGTTTTACGATCAGGGTACACCATTTTGTCTCACTGGACCCCCCAAAAAAGTTGTTTTGTTTACCCTCAATTTTTGTGTATGTGTTCTGGACAAGTAAAATGATATTACTTTTAAATTGGGAGGCATAAGGTCACCAACTTATCTTTCTATAGGGGTTCAAATTTTTTATTACACATAAAGTCAATTGCTTCATTTTTTGGAGAGGACGTTTTTGACAGAACATGATTTGAAAACATTGTAACATGAACTGTCTGAAAAATAAATTGATGTGAATGAAGTAAACATTATGGCCCGTATTCTGTTCCGGGGTTTAGAGTTGTGCTGTCGCACGAAAATAGTAAGGGTAATGAGACGAGAATGCAACGCTGATTTGCACGCTTCTCTATGAAGCGTCAGTGAAGCGTGCGTCCTATCGTACGAAAGTAGATTCAGATGACGTCATTCGGGATCAATTATGTACACACATTTCTAAAGAATTCTAAACTAGGGGTATAGGTGGTTTAGAATTTGATATGGCTTTGCAAGTTTTATGTCGGAGGAAGCTAATTTATCTATTTTCTCGTTAACTTGAAGTTAAAGGTTGTTAAAACTTTGTTTAAGAATGAGGTGCATTATAGAACTGTCCACAACGATTAGATTAATTGCACGTTAATCATAAAAAATGACATTTTCCGACACGATTGAAGTGTTAATTTGATCTATTATAGAAAGGACAACTGACGCGAAAACCAACAACAAGTCACTTGTCATTACACTGGAAAAAAACAGATTTGGAACTAGTTCGAGACTAATTTGAGACTGGTTTGAAATGATTTTGAATGTTTTTGTCGCGCAGACGTCTCAGAGACGTCTCCGAGATATTCCCCCGACCAAGCGCGGCGATTTCATGTCATGACGGGGAGGGGGGGGGGGGGGGGGGACGGAAACATCCGAAAGTGAAAAAAAATAATACACTCAACATTCGCATACTACGCACATTATGCAGAAACTAATGAAAATGATTGCGAGCGCGAAGCTCCATTTTTGGCAATGTTGGAGTCATAACCACTTTTTTTGCTCTTGATTATAGAGATCTTTTCGGATATTATATCCAAGAGGAAGGATTTCTCCTTCACAGTCCAATTTCGTTTGCCCAGCTTTACTCTGTCCATTTTGTTGACAAAAGTCTAACCACATGGCTCAATGAGGCTTTTTCGTGCATACATTGTCATTGTGCTATGTCAGCCATAACCTGGAACCGCTAAGCTTCTCAAAGAAAAGATAATCCGTGCTTTGATAAAATACCTCGTTAAGCATGGATTGCCTTTTCTTCACAATAAAAGAATTTCCCGCTCCATTTCAAATATAGCGAGCATACACACATACAACATGTACAAATACACACAAAAAGAATTGAAACGAATTCCACCATTCTTCAAAGGTCCATATTATTATTTGATAGATGTAGGGATTGACGTTTTATTGTTAATGTGTATGGCTCTGTAAACAGTTGAATATTTAAATAGTGGACAATTTATATATAGGGGTAAAAACCCCTTCCCATAGTATTACAACTATTGCCCCTTCCAAAAAAGAAGAAGAAGAAAAAAAATAAATAAATTTTTGCGCATGCATGTGGCGTGATGTTGGAATCAAATTCAACGTTTCATTGCTTTTGGCCAAATATGGACACTTTACATTTGTGAAAGAAAAAATCCGTGGAGCTATTTAGGAGATTATTCCAAAAGAATAAAACTACAAACAGATAATTTATGATATATTATATGTTTAATATATATTATCTTTTGTTTTATATTGTTAGAAAAAAAAGTAAACTGCAGCAGCAGGTCAAACCACTTAAAATTATGACAATGCTTTTCTGATCAGAGCAAGTTTCGATTAGAAAAACACAAAAACAACAAAACAAAACACCCCCCCCCCTCGAAAAAAAACAACAAAACAAACAAACAAACGATAAGAAAAGCCTGGTCGTATCATTATTGGGGAGTAAGGATCTGTTCTCCTCGAACCGCCAGAACGAGCGAAATTCGTGAGGGATTATAGAACATTCATGGAGGGATTCGGCTCGTTTTGAAATGTTCAAAACCTGCCGAATACCCTTAAAAATACTCCCAATGTGTCCCCGCAAGTGAGATACCACTTGTAGGATGTGCCTTTAAAGGCCGGTCCCACTGGCGGGAGGATTAATTGCGCATGAGTTTCGTATACAAATTTCGTTCATCCACAACAAAAAACAAAAACAAAAACAACCGCAATTCATTCGCAAATCATCCTAAAAAGCCAGTGGGGCCGCGCCTTGAGGTTAATAATTTATTCAGAGGGAATAAAACCAATGTCCTTTTCACCTGAAAATTTGCAAGCCTGTTAATTGTTCCATCGCAGGCCACTGAATTGTTAATGAATAGGACGTGATATTTAAAAGTGCATGACAAGCGACAATGCACAAACACTCGTAGTCAAAGGATAACTGGATAAAGCGGCCGCATACAGACAAAAAGATTGTTGCGTCATTATTTCAATGGATTTCCGGTTTTATCTTGTGCATTTCGGTGGACTAGAAACTTCCAGCCGTACGGAAGTTGTACACGCTTGGAATTTTTTTTCGTGCTGAGAGTTTTTTCTCGTACGGTGCTATTGTTCGATTATATTGTCAATTGCCGTACAAATCTAAACCCCGGAACAGAATACGGGCCTATAGTTTGTACGTGGCACATATATAAGTGTTCTTACAGACAAAACATTATTCATCAAGTGATGTCTAACTATGCGTAAAACCACCTATTTCGGAGAGGACATTTTTTGACAGAATTGGTACCCCATTTTTGGTTAATGGTCACAAAAAATCAAATTAACTCTAGCTTCTGGGGTTTTCAGTTTTTAAACAATTGCATTTCAGTAGTCAATTCTGATCGGAAAAGCAAGCCAAATGATTTCGGTGGCGGAGGCATAAAAAGCTGCAATTACAAATGGATTGCTTGAGAGAATCTTTAATCCTGTATAATGACACAATGATTATTCAAGTACGCAGAGGACTGACAATGTAGATCACTCAATGATGTAAAACAATTGTGGTCAGTTTCTTTCATTAGATTTAATAGCAATTTGAGGGCAATCAAATTTGTTTATATGGACTACAAAAGTTACCACACAAGCGTGTACAGATATCCACAACAAAAGTAGATATCTACATGCCGAAAGCCTTCACAGCACTACCAATAAAATTGTCCCCAGTTTGACTGCAGTACTTAAAGGAAACCAATACCCAAGGAAATAATCACTTTTATATGAAAGAGCATAATGAGAGGAGCAATTTAAAAAAGTTTCATCAAAATCGGTTATAAAATTTTAAAGAGAGTTATGGAAGTTTGAAAAGTCTTGTTTTACCTTCTATGGGGATCCTCAAATTGGCAACATCGGCTTCAAAATGGCTGATTTTATGGACAACTCTCCATTTGTTTTGTACACAAATTTTCAGATTTTCCCCATTATCTTTCAAAATGTCTTACCTCCTTCTGAGCTCAACATATGTTGTGTAGAATATATTTTTCCATGACATATTTTGAGCTCAGCAGTAAATAAGACATATTTTGAAAGATAATGGGGAAAATCTGAAAATTTGTGTACAAAACAAATGGAGAGTTGTCCATAAAATTGGCCATTTTGAAGCCGATGTTGCCAGTTGGAGGATCCCCATAGAAGGTAAACCGAGACTTTTCAAACTTCCATAACTTTCTTATTTTATAACCGATTTTGATGAAACTTTTTTTTAATTGCTCCTCTGATGGTGCTCTTTCTTATAAAAATGATAATTTCATTGGGTATTGGTCCCCTTTAAGACTTTCTTGAAATACATGTAATCATGGAGTGTTCTTCATTTATGATAATTACATGTAGCATGGATATATCTCTCTTATATATCCATGCATGTAGTAAAGGCAATTCATTTTCTCCCTCTACATGAAACACCATATATATACTAATTTGTATCATATTAGATCTATAATTGTAGATGTTTATATTGTCACCCTTTTTTGTTTTGGAAATGTGAAATTTTCCCTTTGTTTTATATTTTTGGTTGTTTGTTCCTTCATGCTCAAATAGGTTTTTCATAAAACCACAAGAATAAAACAAAGCACAATCAAAATTCTTTTTAAATTATTCAATATAATTTGAGTCTGAACATTTCCTACATTGTAACTGTTGACACCCCCCCCCCCATCAACCCTCTTTGAAATCCACATTTGCTCTAGTACATGTACATTAGTCTTGTAAGCCCCAACTAGTTAGGAGAGCTTCTTAACAGAAACTTTTTTCCCCTTCTTCTTTTAGTCATCCTCAGGCACTAGACGGTGGTAATTTCCTTCTCATTTACATATTCTTGTTGTCTTTTTCCTGAAAATAAAATAAATTAATTAATTTGTCCTTCTATCAAAAGGGCTATGGACAAATCTCAGGATTACTAGCTGCACCCGGCGCTACGCGCCGGGGCAGCTAGCAGGTCCACCCCCTACAGTTTGAAAAACGGTGTTTCTTTCATTCCCTCGACCCTTCTTTTACGGCATTTCGCGAAATTGATAAATGCTTCGGCGACAATTCGGCTCCTGCAAAAAATATAAAACCTGCTCCGCCCCCATATGGGCCTGCTAAAGTTTCTTCTGCTTCTTATTAGTTCTTTCTTTCTTTCTTTCTTTTACATTTTTTAAAATTTATTTATTTATTTATTCATTTGTTTATTGTTTATTCTTATTTTTTTATTTATTATTATTTTTATTATTATTGTTATTATTATTTATTTATTTATTATTCATTTTATATGTTTTATTTATTTTTTAAATTTTATTATTATTTATTTATTTATTATTTTTATTATTATTATTACTATTTATTTTTTTTTTTTTGGGGGGGGGGGTGCTGAGGGTTATAGGCCTACCCATTACCCCCCCCACCTCCTCCCTCGCATAGATCTGCTCCTGATTTTATTTGGCTATTGTGGGAGTTTTATTCATTTATTGTTGGGGAAGGTGATCATTTTCATCGATCTCGTCATTTTTTAATTTTTTTTATAAAATGCACTGAAAAAGGTGTGGGGCAGAAGTGTACGTAAAGATTTTTGTTGCGTACCCTTGGCGTAACCTAAAAGGTTTCCCGGGGGGGGGGGGGTGGAGCAATAAAGTACATAAATTTTTTTTTTACGTACCATTTTTGTAACCTAGAGGCTTGCCCTTGAGAGGGGGACACTGCATGAGCAAAAGTGTACGTAATTTTTTCCGCGTTAGCCTACCCTTGGCGTAACCTAGAGGTTTGCCTCTTGGGAGGGGACGATGGGCAAAAGGGTACGTAATTTTTTTTCCGCTACCCTTGGCGTAACCCAAAAGTATTCTGTGGGGGGGGGGGAGGGGGTGGAGCGAAAGTCTACATAAATTTTTTTCGCATACCCTTGGCGTAACCCTAAAGTTTTTCCGGGGGGGGGGGGGGGGGTGGAGCGTAACCGTTGGCGTAACCTAGAAGTTTGCCCCTGGGAGGGGGACGCTGGGCAAAAGTTTACGCAATTTTTTTTTCTGCGTACCCTTGGCGTAACCTGAAAGTATACAGGGGGGGGTGGAGCAAAAGTCTACGTAAATTTTTTTTCGCGTACCCTTGGCGTAACCTTAAAGTTTTCCCAGGGGGGGGGTTGGAGCAATAGTGTACATAAATTTTTTACGCATACCCTTGGCGTAACCTAAAAGCTCTCCGGGGGGGGGGGGGGAAGGAGCAATAGTGCAAGTTAATTTTCTTCGCGTACCCTTAGCGTAACCTAGAGGTTTGCCCCTGGGGAGGGGGACGATGGGCAAAAGTGTACGTAATTTTTTTCCGTGTAGGCCTACCCTTGGCGTAACTGAGAGGTTTGCCCCTGGGGATGGGGACGATGGGCAAAAGTGTACGTAATTTTTTTCCGCGTAGGCCTACCCTTTGGCGTAACTGAGAGGTTTGCCCCTGGGGAGGGGGACGATGGGCAAAAGTGTAGGCCTACGTAATATTTTTTTCTGCGTACCCTTGTAACCTAAAACTATTCCCGGGGGGTGGAGCATAAGTGTTTTTTTTTTTCGCGTACCCTTACCATAACCTAAATGTTTTACCCTTGGCGTAACGGTCGATCTGCCCCTTCCCATACAATTGTATAATATCACCACTATTTTGCTTTTACTATTTGTACGAAGAAAAAATTTCAACTGAATGAAAATCAAACCATAATAAACAAAAATCTCAAGACTTGATTTGCAAGTCAAAATTTGATGGGATCCTCGATCGTGGGAAAGGGAAGAAATTATGTTTTATTTTAGTTTTTCTGATGGTAGTGATTCTAAATTTATTCAAAACCTATTTCCTGTGAGGTATTACTACATAGAAATATACGACAAATCATTTCAGAAGAAAGAAATAAATTTAACACAAATAAGCCAAAGGAATGCTGAATTGATATACCCTGTGCTGTCACGCAACACCATCCAGCTCAGCTTATTGCTCAGCTCACTCATCACATTCAGTCACGTTCAGTTCAATACGACTATGTATGGGGATCGCCGAATTCATGTAAATTTTATTTTTTAATATAAAACATAAAGATTGATACCTGATGACTGTTTTTGCAAAGATAGTAGATGGAGATGACTTTACGATGTTTTTTTTTGCTTCTAATCCAGTTTTTAAGTGCATTTTTTTATAACGCGTAAATGACAGAAATCGATTCGAGAAACAAATCGTCTCGATCCTCCTCAGTTTTCACAATCGACCTAAAATAACTCAGCATGGTATGTTAACTCGGAGCTGCCGTGTCAACAGAAAATACACCGATGATGTCAGTAGGACATGATGCTTACATGCAGGGCGATGTTGTGTAGGCAAGAGTAATGAGGAGGTGATGGTTGGGTACCGTAGACGCCAGTTCAGTTCGAGATGACGTCACGCTCTAATTGTCGTCTGTTTCGTTCGACGTCGGACTTCAAACACGCAAGTCAACGGGGATTTTTCGTCGAGGAAATCGAGGATCACCTGCACGTCCGACGTCGTGGTGGCTGAGAATGCGACGACACGGTGACGGGTGGCCGACCCGACCCGTGGGTTAAAGCGGGGGCCTCGGCGAGGCGAATCCAAGGAGGAGATGCAGTCTCGTTGGCCCTCCCGTGCAAAGTCTATGGACGACCCCCCGTCAAGCTTTTGAGTATTTCTTATATAGATGCTTTTTTAATTTTGCTTGAACCCCCCCCCCCCTCCTTCAGAACGGTCTTGCAGCTCCTCTACTTTCATGAAATATTATTTGTTGTTAATGATTGGATTTTATTCTAGCCGAGGGTCGCATGTCATGTCCAAGCCATACAACAGCAGTATGGTTGGAAGAGAATGAGGAAACATGGCGAATTTCCGGACAAATTATGTACAGGTTTCAAACAGTAGGCAGTACAGTTTCCTATAAAATGGCTACCACAGCTTACTTTTTGCAAAGTCAAATCCTCAGGCAGGCCTTCATTTTTATCACATGAGTTCCAGAATAAGATTCAATAGGGATTGTCTTCCTAGATGGATTGTTTGTCTGTTTTATTTGGCGGTACATCTACAGATGTATAGCTCAAGTAAAAAAAAAATTAAATAACGTTTGGAATTTGTATCGCAAGTGGTTCTAGAGATATCCGGGTAGCTGGGCCAGTATCTACCTGGAATTTCCTCAGTTGGCCTCTGTGACCCTTGACCTACTACATGTCTTTTCAGATCGTCTTCCTATAAATGTATGCTCAATAAATTCTAAGTTTCATTAAGTTAATAAAAATTGGAGCATTGGAGCATTTTGGAGCATTAAGGAAGCATATGCCTCTTTATGTAAAATAATAAGTACAGAATACTAGGCTCAAGAGAATGAAACGATGCTCGAAACGTTATTTATTCAATGTGAACATTCCTGCTCAATCCAACTGAGGGGGTCTTGCATCAGGAAGTAAGATCCACCTCAGTTCAGACATTTACCCTTGAGGCTTATGAGAATAAAATAATGATCGAAACATAATATTCAATGTGAACATTCCTGCTCAATCAAGCTGAGTACAGCAGGTACATGTTTAAATCATGAAAACAGAAAAATGAGAACAATGAGAGAAAGGACTCGAGGAAAATATGTGCCTGGCCTGCACATGAGCATGGAACGATACTTGAAACGATATTTTATTCAGTCAATGTGAACATTCCTGCTCAGTCAAGCTGAGGGGGTCCTGCATCAGGATGTAAGATCCACCTCAGTTCAGACATTTACCCTCTAGACTCATGAGAATGAAACGATGCTCGAAACGTTATTTATTCAATGTGAACATTCCTGCTCAATCAAACTGAGGGGGTCTTGTATCAGGATGTAAGATCCACCTCAGTTCAGACATTTACCCTCGAGGCTCATCTTGGTGACATTTAAAAAACTGGAACCCCACCCCTGACATCGCTCCTCGAGGGCAATATTCCAAGATTTATTGTTTGTCTCGATAATTTTTGACTGATGAGAGCTTTAAAACGATATACCAGATACACCTGGAAAAAGAGCAAATATTTCTGCACACAATGAAATGCTTTTCAAGGTGTTATTGGGGATTGGCGTCAGGAATTAACAGTTCTATTAAGGAAATAAAGCATCAAAATCAGTTAATTGTCAAGTTCTGACAATATGTGTTTGCTTAAAGGGACAATTTTACATTTAATATAACATATGCAATATATAAGAAAAACATTACAATTTGTGAAATCTCACAAATTTCCCACATACCAGCTTTCATAAATCATGAAAATATCTGTAATTGGCTTATAATAAATGTATAGAGAGCCACAGGGGTATATGTTCACAGCAAGAACAGTGTTACAGAACTATTTTGAAAAATACAAGTTGATGCCTATAGTTTGTCTTTCCAGAATACAATGTACATTGTACGTCCTCCTGTTTTTCACCTTCAAGTTTGGATTATGAAAATTTGAAATACAAAGGCTCTTTTCCCTTCACCTAACCTCCCAATAAAGTTAATTTTATCAAAGGTAGAACTTTTATAGAGGAAAGGATTATCTCTGGCCTTATGAGTAATGCAATTGTTAAGGGGCCAATCATCAACTTTTTAGATTTGAAATATTCTTTGTGTTATCTGAAATAGGGCCAAGGTAATTGTAAAACGAGCAGGACTCATGCATGTATCTTTTTATGGAATATATCATCTACTGGGAACATCACATTCAAAAGAATGTGAACTTTTTTGTTTGTTTTGTTTTGTTTTGTTTTGTTTTGTTTTGTTTTGTTTTGTTTTGTTTGTTTTTGTTTTTGTTTTGTTTTTTTATGTTTGGTAATACGTATGTCCTTGTTTTTGCTTGTGTGTTACCATGTAGATTTTAAGAGTATATACATAATTGTATGTCCCCTTCAATATAATTTTACAAAGGGATGACAGGGGAAGTCTTTTTGGATAGGTGCCTGTACACATGAGTGCCTAAACCTGACCTCAGGACTACCAAGATGTCAAAATTTAAACAGTAGCCTTATAAATTAAAAAATGCAGTAAGTACGGATTCAGACCCCCAATGAAAAAGGTAGAGTGGAGATGTAGTTAACAGCACTTACAATTTGAAAAGATCATATTCAATAAGCTAAAATAATCATTCATGTACATGATCATTACCAGACTTATCGAAGTCATATACATCTACATGTACATAGAGCAAACAGAAAAAAAATTATTTTATTCAAGCCTTCAAATCTTAAATATTGGATTCCTCTGCACACTTTTTTTCTGAAGGTATACTCATAATTGAAACACAAGCACATGATAATCAATTAATCCAGCAATCAATCAGCTAAGTTTTCCCAGGGTATATCACAATATTGAGCAATTAAGAATAAGAGAAAGTTACAAAAATGTACATATTGTTCCAAAGAAATATTCATGCAAGGCTGACAGGCAGCACGTACAAAATGTAATTGGCTTACCGAACTGCTTTGTAAACTATACATTGCACTTCACATATCCTGCAAATATGTATCCTGTATCAATGAGATCAACCCTAGACCAAACACACACAAGAAGAGTCAGGAAGCTGGGTAACTCAAACTCCTATCTGATAATCACATATTCTGGCACAAAACTTAATCCAAATAAGGCCCTCGTGAAAGTTGAAACGATCGACACTTTGAGGGGGTAACGCAAAAGCAACGCTGCCTCAGTTGTGCCTCCGCAAAAGCTTTACAGGATCGCTACTCAAAGTTGACAGTGGCACAGGCAACTGACAATACAGTCCCACTCACTTCCCCTGCTGTCATGCCGTTCAGCTTGACTAAATTTAGTTTCTTGGCACGTTCTTTCAGGACACATCCTGTTGGGTCGCGCAAACTAGCCGTCGACGACGTAAAAGGTCTGTCATGACTAAGTGGCTAGTGTGTCCGGAATCATGCAAGTATTCTCAGGGTTCCAACAACACTTCAGCAGGAAAGAACTTGATTGATTGTTCCCCTGTTTGTGAAGTTCAGTGTCTGTCTAATATATTTTTTTATGCAGATCATTCTTATGTTCTATGTTTTCTACAAATTATAATATTTTGGAATACAATTAGAAAATTAGACAGGTTACTACACCCTTTAAACTACTTACGTAAAAAGTAAACAAATGTTTAATGTCTTTCTAATATGTTTCTTTAAATGAAAATAAAGATCAATCTCGCATCCTTCAATGCCATCATTAATTATTTTCTGAATCACGACCATGAAATTGGACAGGCTTCTTCCTATTCTAAAATGATTTTAAAAACAATGAAATAAAACTTTATATTGAAACACGTGTACATCTCTTTATTATAACCTTTAAACAATTAATATTAATTTATAAAGCGCAATGATTATATAGATATTCCAATGCGCTACAACAAAATAATCTAAATGCAATTTATAATGTACATTGTAACTGTCGCTGCCGTTTTCTTATATTCTTGGATCCAAAACATGAAGCAGTAAGATGTTTAGTGTTCAATCCACTCAGTCTTCAATCTAGTCTGGCTAGATAGGTCAATACTCTGATCTTCATACTAGTATGAGGACTTTGCAACTCATCCTGTCCGTCATCGTCAAAAGAGGACATCTCTCAAACTATAATCACCTCCTTCCTCTCTTCTTCCTTCTCCCAAAACATCTTTAACTCTTTCTTGAGATCATCCTTGGACACTACAAACACACACTACTAGGTTCAGCACAACAGTACGATGACCTTATTATACCATTTCAAAAATCAAAACATGGATCACATTGATCAAACTAAACATGTTAACCTTCTATCCCAAGGGTAAAAGCACAATTTTGATGGGAAAAGCAATTTTGTACCATATTAATAGTTCTTGCCACGTGAATTTGTGATCAATCTTAGTAAACTTCATACACACAAATACTATTCAAACAAATCGAGTGTATTTGATACCATATATTCTCTCTCCCCCTCTCTCTCCCCCTAAGTTTGAACTCCAATTCGGTGCCCCTTGAATTTATTTGGTGACCTCTATACATGTACGTTTAGGATCAATTTTACGCCCCTTATGAACATTAACTATTAATCATCAATCCCCCTCCCCCTATACTTCCCCCCCCCCCCTTTCTTTTTCTTTATATTTTCTTTCTTCCTTTTTTTTTTCTTTTTTTTTCCTGGCATGGCCCAATGTACACCATGATACTTGCATGCCTACACATATTATGTTTATTTATTCTGCTGGTGTGAGTCTATTTCTGGCAAGGTTAAATGCCATTGTGCAGGTATTCTCTGTCAAATATTATGATAATATGAGTCAGAATTTTGCATTTCATGATACCGTCAGAGAATCATTAAAAAAGGTCAAAATTTCATAATGATTCAATTGAACTATTTAAGCAATTGAAACAAAATCTTAAACATAAACATCATGGCTCAACTGCTGGTTCATACATACATGTACAACCTGGTTTTAAATACAGGTCAAAGAAACTGATGTTGATTTTTTTTCCACCATTTAAAGCTGGGTTACAGTTTTGGTAAGATTGAATAAAATCACTTATATTGGTTTGTTTTGAAAAAAATCCAACCATTGGAATTTACATTATTTCCCTTAAAAAAAAGAGCTTCTGAATAACAAATTCATAGATTTACCTAATCTTTACCAAAGAGCTACATACCAAGATTTTTCCGTAAATTTTTCTCTTCATCATATGGTATATTTAAGAGAAAATAAAGCAAATTTTTAAAAAAAATTATAATTTTTGAATAATTTCTACAGTAATATCATGGTCCTACAATTACATATTTATCATGATTTTAAGATCTAAAGTTTCAAGTGATATTCAGTTTTATCATATTTCTCTTTCATTCTATCTCAAAGTACACTCAAAATTTTAGAGATTATATTTTGAGATTTATCAAACCTATACAACCGCTTTAAACACCATGTTCATGATTGTTATTCAAAGATGTCCATGGTACTGACTATATGTTTAAATATTATTCCTCTGTGGCATGACTGAATTTGTTAACTTGTAAAAAGGTGCTTAGTGACACTGGTGGAGACAATTCTTATTCAAAAAAACAAAAACTTTGGTGCAGTTTTTTTATACAATGTGATATATGTGATTTTTTTTTTTTACATACATGTAGGCCTACAGGTACATGTATGCACTTTAATTTGCAAGGCTATTGTTATTTGCAAAGTTGAGTTCAACCAACTTTATCTACATCATGTAATGGGAACAAAAGCAACCATGTTAAGCTGCAAACATGTACAATTTACATGTGAATGAAGGACAAAGGATGTATTGGAGGAAGCAAATGGCTGACAAAATTCACTAAGTATATGTAGGAAACAAGTAGTACACTACGTATATTGCCAGGTGAAGTGGTGCTAATATGCTGAACATGTTCAGTTACAGGTTATTAGGGCAGCTAAACCTTCAAACCAAAGTGAAAACAACTTGAAAGCCACAAAAGTAGACAGAGATATGTTACATAATAACTTTATTTAAAATTATTTTTTCCTTTTGGTTTTGGTATGAATTCATAAAAAGGAGATTGAAACTCACTGAGAAACCTTTTTGTCAAATGCTTCATGGTACCCGCCTGTGGACAAGTAGCTGACTACATGTACATGTATCTCTGATTTAGTCAAGAAGTTAGACTTAGGACGGCTTTGTGGTACTGCCCCCTGGTGGAAGTAAAATTGCCTATTTTCAAAGCTTTGGAATTTCAATATTTCAAAAGCAAATACTCTCCTGGAAGTCAATGAAAACACATCAAATTGATATTGTTTGTATTATAACGTAATATTTCTATGCTTCACTGCTGAGAAATTTATATTCATTTTTCTCATCAGATGGGGCGGGGGGGGGGGACGTCTTTCAAACATTTCCCCCCTATAACCTTCAAAACCATAGTGTAATGCTTTAAATAGCCGAACAATATGAACAGTGAACTATGTGCAGGAAGAAACTACTCAGTAGGTGAAAGTGAAACTCTTTTTTGTTATCGCTCATTATGAAGAAAATGAGGATGAGTTTTAAGAGTAATTAATGATACTAATGACAATAATAACAAATAGTTATGGAGCACTTTATGCAATGTTTTCATTTAATAAAACACAGAGGTTTTTTTTTTTAATATATTTTATCCAGAACATGAAAATGTGGAAGAAAAGGTAACTAAATACATGATGATTGCCCTTTAAAATACCCATTACATGTGCAATTTGTACTTATGGGAAAAGCACATTATAAAAATTCGTATTATTATTATTATTATTACTTGAGTTTTTATCTATGTATGGTACTCAGTAGAGCTCTCTGCCTCTTGGATTGTTCTAGAACTTTGGGGCATGATCAGAAAATGAAGGGTTGTCAAGTACACATTGTAGTGTCAAACTAGTCTTCAAGCGGAGACTCAAATTTAACACTTCAAATTACTGTCTAGGGTAGAGGCTAGCCTCCAAACCCACTGTCTGTGTGGCATATCAATTCTAGTTGTAAACTTAAGGGGAAGAGGGCGCTATCACTCTACGCAAAGCGAACGCGGCCATAGACTTTTTGTATTTTGCACAGTTTTTTCACTTTGTTTTCTTGATTATGGCGAGCAACTACCTTTTCAAAGAAATGATCAACTTGAATAAGTACGCTAAGAGTCTGAATTTTTCAAAAATAGGAATAACTTATTGCAAAGGGAAAAAAAAGTCCTGTCACTTGTGTCAATTCGAAATCCTAGAAAGAGCAAATTCCTGTACAATATGGCCAATTTTGCTATCAAAATAGCTCATACGCTGCATAGTCATATTCCTCGATTACGCATAATTATATTACACCTTAATGATCAAGCAGTTTTTAAAAGCTTGAATTCTCAGCTTTCCAAATATGGTACATTCATTTCGATTGGTTAAAAAAAAGTCCTGTCACTTTGAACATTATCATAAACGAATCTTTATTCGATGGGTCAATATTTCCGCATATCACATGCATATCGCATGTGGACGGCGTCTTCGCAAGATGTGACAAGATCACTATTTATATCAACAATCGTTAGGAACATCAATCTATGTGAAATAAAGATTCTGATTACAACTTTAGCACAATGGTGTTATAGGCTTGCCAAAATGTCTCTTTCCCCAATCTGGTCTGAAGCATCTACCTACAAAAACTATGATAAGTTCAATTATTTATTTCATATCCATGACTAATTTCCTCGAACGGATCGACTGTTAATACCATTTTACCGACAGGGAAGTTTTCTTAGGCGAGTTTTTGTACGCTAAGTAACAATAATATATTGCATGCAGTTGTCAATCGGTCGCTTCCCGCCGTTAGCGCGGGTTTTGTTGACATTCTGCGCCGCTCAGCTGCATGTATTTCCACTAAACTCATGAATGTAATGTTGCGTTTCCCCTCCTCAAATAATGGACGCGTCTTTATGTTAAGATTTAATGTCATACGTTAGATTTACATTTCACGTGGAGTAGAATTGATATGGTCTAGGTTGGGCTGAACATTGCAAATACCAAAGAATTCAGATATTTCCGGGCCCGACACCCAGATTTGATCTCAGGACAGGTCTTTAAAATTGCCAAATTTACACAAACCACATAGCCCTTCAAAGTATGATTGGAAACACTAGATTCATTTGAAGTCTGGAACGTTTAAAGAAATAAATTCATACGTTCAGTGTACATTTGATTTCCTTCATTCCATGAGGAATTAATTAATTACGTGATCTTGAAATCACATTTTTAAGGCAGTGTAGAATTGATCAATGCAAAGTTTGGGGATTCTGTCTTTAAAATTTGTTAAATTTCAACAGCTTTGTCAGCACACTTCCTTGCCTTAATGTTGCAGTCACACAGACACAAGTTTTATGTTTTGTTACGTTTTTGTTGTTTTATCCTTATTTCATCATAGATATTCTGTCATTTCTTATGTATATCTTTGTCTAATTGGATGAACAAAATTATTACTATTTCCACTACTGACTATGGATTGGAAGGCATCCATGGGAACTCGCAGAAAAGAAAATAATTTTTGGACGCAACCGGACGTATCTCAACGTAAGTGTCTGTGTGACTGCAGCATTAGAATTGTAAGGATATTATATTCCTCTAAGTTATTTATTGCACAACAACATATACAATGATTGCTTAATTTATTAACAGATCATCAGTTGAACACCTTTAGGTTGAACACATAAACACCATTTAACACTAGATACAGTGTGCAGTAAATCAAATTGGATCTATATCAGTCAAGAATGGCCGGGTAAGAATGCTGTTTTATTGACAAGGACTTTGGACCTTTAAAGATGGCAAAGCAAGACAACCCTCAGATTGTTAATAAAGGGTCCCCAATTGACGCAATGAATTAGTCAAAGATTTGCGTAACTGAGACAGGACCACTTGGATCCGTGTACTGCATTTATATACTGTAGGCCTACATGAACGAGGTTAAAGGGATGCAGCTACATTGAATGAGATCTCTATCTACTGGATGAATATATACTGCATCTCAGATCTACTTCATGTAAATCTCAGATCTACTATCAGGGGGAAAATGGCCAATAATAGTATCATGAAGATAAAATCAAACATCTAATTAAACATTAAATGTGCCATTACCAACTGTTATTAATTAAAATTTTCAACATGAAACAAGGTACAAGTTTTTTAAAAAGATCACTCTAAAAATGTTGTTAACAGCCAGTAATAATGATAATATTGATGGTACAAATGTCTAATGTGCTCATAGCTGAGATCCGATATCATTCTGTTTTAGTGTATCATGTTTACTAAAATTTTCTATACAGAATATCTTGGTATAATCTGGATCAAAATTAAAACAATCTCCCTATTTTCAGTATGAAACTTTATTTTAAAGCATGGTCAAGGAAATCAAACCCTGAATTGTAAAGGAATTTTAAATCAGAGCTACCATAGACTATTTGAACAAAATCTGACACTGAATAAAGAAAGTTAAGGTTTTAAGAAATTGCGTTTGAAGAAGAAAAACAAATTCTCCATAATTTTGTAGATTAAAAATTCTCTCAATGTTAATACAAATTCATTGATTTTCTTAAGATCTGCACATTTTTGTTGGCCAAAGTCAAGGGTTTTTCTCTGAAAGAAAACAACTGTGTACAAAACAAACTAGAACGCACTAATTGTATTTACAGCTATATAAAATTTCATAAAGGCAATATTCTCTTGTCTATGTCCGATTTTATTCATAGGTATACATTGTCCCATCAACCTATTACGTAGTATTAGGAGTGGGCTATAAATGGGTGATTTGTTGTTTTGCCCTGGTAACAGTTTTTTTCTGTTCTATATATATCCTATCTCAACATGAAATGACAAAATATTTGACCTTGCGTCCCACAAAAAAGTGTGCAGGGCAAAAATCCAAGATGGCTGCCATTTTCCTGAAAAATCACATTTTCAGCCATAATTTTCCATTTTTGGGTCTTTTTAGCTGGTTGTGGTGTCTAATCCTATGTATTGGAGGCAGGCAATCTGTTTATGCAACAAGAAGTAATAGTAAATAGTGGTAGTATTTACGAGCTGTGATTGGTTGAAAGGGTGTCACGTGTCGTTCAAACATTCTGGTATGTTGAACGCTTCTTTGTTATTTGAACGGTTTTTTTGTTATGTTGAACGTTTTAATCCTGTGTTAAAATGAATGGCGAAATCGATTGCTTTGTGCCGCTCGCGTAATTACAGTAAAAATGGTGCGCACAACAATAGATACGCGGAGCAACAATATACGTCACAATAGCTTAATTAGCATCAAAAGTCTGGCAAACATTGGCAAAGACAAAACCAGATTAGGCAAGGTCAAAGATCTAGGGGTCTATTTACTATAATAAATAGTGCATGCATCTATTAATGCAACATTACTGACTATGTGAACTCGAAATACTAAATTATCCCTCGGGCACATCTGTTTCACCTCGGCCTACGGCCTCGGTGAAATAAATGTGCCCTCGGATAATTTAGTATTTGTCGTGCACATAATCTAGTATGTTGCATGGTAGAGCATGCACTATTTATATAGTGTCAACCCTTCACCTGTAGAAATAACCCTCTATATCCCTGCATTGGGAGCTAAATTAGCCCCGCCCTCTTTGACATTTTTTCTTTGATAATCTGTCAATGTAAAATATTTCGGACAAAAATATTCTTGACTTTTTCAATTGATATTTCACCACATTTTAAGACCCTATTTGCGGAAATATCGGGGGTACGGTTGCAGAGAAATAACACATTTCATGACCAATCTTTGAAAAATTAAAGCGGTTTCCAATGCTTTTGTGTGTAACAATGTAAATGGTGCAAGTGCATGTACATTGATCTAATTTACTAATTTTCTCCGTTCCACCCTGAGATCTCATTTATTTATCACCTTGACTGTGACCAAACTTGGTGTGTCCAAATCTCATCATGTACATGTATTTTACAAGAATACATAGTCAAATTTATGATATCTTTTGTTATTTCTCAATAAAACCATTCTTCTGATCAGCATCAGGTATGGTGAGCTTGAGAGGGTGGTGTCGTCTGCCGATGAAGGGGGCTGGTGTGATGTTTGTTCGGAAGTTGAATATCCAACATGTTATGATAGATTTTGAAGAGTATTTATTGTTGATTGTGCAAAAAGACGATGAGAGTAGAGTAAGTCAAATGACACATACAGCTGCAAACCAACATCAGTCAGTCCTGAAAAATGGCTGTCTGTCGCCCTCTTGGTTGCTGAGGAAACTTCTCAATAATAATTAGCAAAACCAGCTTTAAACTACCTCAAATAAATATTATAGATTCTATAATCTCATTGCAATATTATTCCATTAGATATTTTAATTTTGTTTAGTAGATTTTTAGACCCTTTTTTTGGATATGCACCTTGACTTGGCTTGAGCTGCTCAAGACACTTTCTGCATTGTCTTTCCATTTGAAGAAAAACTGCTGCAGTAAGATCACTTTAAACCTGGTGTATAGTTTTGGTAACAAAAAAAAAATCGGCATAAACAATTAAATATAGCCTCATGTTGTTCACATTGCGCTAAAGACATGTGTGAGAGATTTTGTGATATTCTTTCACGATTTCCGGTGAATTTCAGTGAAATGTTAAAATCCAAACACATTTTGTAACGGTTTTGAGACCTTTGCTGGGTTGTCCTGTCCCCGAACTTCCCGCATGAATGGACCGTAGCGATCTGTGTGTATCACCCACACAAGAGAATCCCCATTGGTTTTCCATGTGAACGCCTGTGCAACCAAAGCTGTGTCGGGTCCCGTCTTATCTTTTTTATACTATAATATCGTGAAATAAAGACATTAAAACGAGATTCCATGTAATATACTTTCTTTGTTACGTTAAGGATCAGGCCTTTCTCCATATTATCTAACTGTGAATCCAAATTAAATTTTTCCTTCTCCCAACACTATACACCAGCTTTAACACTTATGCATGGTCAATTCATAATTGACCTTGCACTGGGAAGTCCCTTATTGCAGCAGTTTTCTTCCAATGGAAAGTCAATACAGAAAAGTGTCTTGAGCACCTACAGCCAAGTCAAGGTGGCATATCTAAAAAGGGTCTAAAAATTCTACTAAACAAAATTTTTAAAATCTAATGGAAGAATTATATTGCAATGAGACTATAGATTATCTTCATTTATTTTGAGGTATGTTTAAAGCTGGTTTCGCTAATTATTACTGAGAAGTTTCCTCATCAACCAAGAGGGCGACAGACAGCCATTTTACAGTACTGACTAATGTTGGTTTGCAGCTGTATGTGCAGTAAGATAAGGTACTTCCCAGTGCAAGGTCAATTATAAATTGACCATGCATAACTGTAAGTGGTCAAATGACAACAATGTCAATGACAACAAATTGAATAATTTCTCAGAACACATAGACATGTACAACAATATTAATGACAATAATAAAACAATAACAAACTCTTCATTCACACCACACTCAAAATTAAATATTCCGTTCGAAAACTCAAATTAAAACAAAAAGAAAAACAACAACAATCTACAAAACGTTACTGCCGAGTATAGAAACACCTGTTGAAGTACACGGGACTGGACGATTAATCCAAATTCCATGTCGTATCTCAATTTACTCACCATTTCTCTTCGTTCAGGGATTTACAGGGGCAAGACAATGTACTTTAACAGTTCTACAGGCATGAGAAATCCAATTTCTTTCTTGATTTACTGCGTTTTAGGTTTCCACTTCTCAAATCTTGAGTTGAGTTGCAGACTGGACGAAACTTGACGAACTTTTTTTCCAAACAAATCGATAAACCGATCGATCGACTGAAATATTATGGAGCTGGTGGTGGGACGTACGTACGTACGGTACGACGTGTGTACATACGTACGTGGGGGAGGGGTGAAAGAGTGTTCCCATTTCTATGACCCGTCCACCAAAAGCCCCCAAAAGGGCCCAAACTATAGTGAACTTAATTACCCTCTCTTTCTTATGATGCATACTTGAAAACTTTTACTTTATTAACATTCACATTATGGTGAACTTGTTATATTCTCTTAATTTAAAATACATTGTAAAACTAATATTGAGGTATCAAATTTTTATTTCATTTCTTTTGTTGTAAAGGTGGCGCTATTTCATTTAAAAAAAAAGTATACGCGGCACAGTCCCGGGATACAGTATAGTATTAGTATAGACAACTTATACCTATAAATTACCCTTATTCATTCATTCATTCATTCGTTCATTTATTTCCACATTAAAAACATATTTCAAACAATTTGTCTTCTTGGTATATACAATTGTGGCGGGAATAAAAAGCACAAAGGAGGCCGCTGTTAAAAATAATCTCTTTAGTATCTTAAATATACAAATCATTCCATAATACAAGTAATACAAGGTAAAACAATAACAATATAAGTAGGTACAAGAACACAACATCAAAAACAAGCTAACATATGAAAAACGGGAAGGTACACAAGGGAAAGAAGAGGAGGAAACCTTAAAAAAATATGAGAATTCATTAAGATTGAGATACATTATTTAAAGTGTTTATAGGAGATATTTTTATATTACCGCCTACCTTGCTCCTTTTTATTGTAAAATACCTGTAGCTACCCTATATAAATCAGCACATTTACTTGATTTAGAGTATGTTCAATGTCCAGTTTCAAATTTATACGCCAACATGAATCATGATACAAAACGCAATTACAAAACGCTGATATAAAGAAAAACAAAGAGGGTGTTCATTGTCCCCCATCCCCGGTCGTAAAAATAAACGTGTTTCAAATCTCAATTTAAATTTAAATTTAAACGCCGAAAATTTAAACGCCAAAAAAGATGCGTTTACAAACACAATCAGCTTCAATTTTACGACCTTGAGCATCGCGATTGCAACGAAATGCGACACTTACAAAATTACATTTTGGGCCAGATAATTCTAATGAAAGAACTCACGCACTCCATCTTGGGTCTTCAGTTAAGCCCGTCTCACACTGTGCGATTTGCTGCGATGCGATTTTTGAGAAAACTGTTATATTATTTGATATGGACATTCAAACAAGGAAATTAATGCTGTCCTAAGTTCTTGGTATTCCTGTGAATAATACAATTGTAATTCACGGCTATTACGAACCCCCTTCTCTGTATAAAATCAAATTGTTTCTATATCGCAGTGACGTCACAGCGATCTTGCGATTTTAAGCTAATTTGACATTTACTCCCAATTAACGGATCGCATTGGGAAAAAAATTCGCTTGCATTGTTCCTATACATTTCTGCATCTCATAAGATAATTTTGAATGTTGGAATATGTCACATTTAAGGAAAATTGCCATTTGTTAAAAAAATCGCATCGCAGCAAATCGCACAGTGTGAGGCGGGCTTAAGCCTATTATGTTTGCTAAAACCTTAATCTTGAAAACATGTAAACACTAATAAACTACAGCTTAATTAATAGAAGACATTTTTTTGTAACAACCTACCCCGTACGGGGTAGGTTGTTACACCATACGGGGTAAATTGTTACAATATGTAAACATACGGGGTAAGTTGACAATGTGTAAATCTCTTATACCATACTCTTGTTTCAACTTTCCAGTTTCTTGGCATCGTTAACAGCAGATCAAGTAGAGCTCTAGAATAGACAAAAGTAATAATAGATGCATAAGAATATTAACACCTGAAAATTGAGACAAAATATTGGGGTACGTTGTTACATCAACATGGGGTAGGTTGTTGTAACAACCTACCCCATGGGTGATTTTACACACAAAATCAACTGTAGCACAGCCACACGGCAGAATTACAGGGGTACAGGGCATGGCTAGGGGGTATATTAGTGACATACATGTACTATATTTGCAATACCAGACTATCATCATGTTCCTTCAGTTGTAAGAGCTTTTACAAATTTCAATTTTTGTCAAAAATTTACTTTGAACTGTAAAAAATGGTTTTTGTTGATTCACTTTTTAATAAAAACAACGGAGAAACCTCAAGACTGGCAGTTCATCACAGCTATGTGTAGGCTGTATATACATGTAGATGCCAGTTAGCACATCCTCTCTTGTTTCAGCTTAGCACACTGAGAACTGTAACAACTGACCCGTGTAACTTCCATCCCGCCGGTCTCCCATAGCCTATGGGGGGGGGGGGTGGGAGGGGGTTGATAGGCCTGGTAAACAAAAAGGGGTCCCAAATTGAGGGGGGGGGGATTATAAAAATTGGGAATCAGGGATCGACTAAAAATGTTAGAAAGGAAATGTTGGGGAATGTCTAAAATATAGCCAAGGTCCCAAAAAGTTAAAGCGGGGACAAACACATTCAAGAAATTATACGGTAGAGCCGGAGCAAAATCATGTGTCTAGAGCAACAAAAGGAAAAAAAAACAAAAAAAAAACACACACACACACAAAAAAAGAAGAACAAAAAATCCACCTTATCACGAACACTAGAGTACTTTCAAAAAGTAGTTTACAGTATTGAGCTTCACGTCTGTTTTCATTTTTAGTTTAGTTTTTGTTTCTGTTTTGTTTTTTCGTATTCACTGAGAATCATCGATATTTTTCATGTGCCTCACCTGAGGCCATAACATAAAAAGGTACAATCGATTGCAATTTTGAAACAACCATTGTGACTGGTTCAAGAGAGACTCTTATGCAAGAAATCCGTCAGACAAGGATCTGAATTGCAATTAATCTAAATAAAAATTGTTTTCTCTCTCTCGGCTTGGCTTTCTCTCTCTCTCTCTCTCTCTCTCTCTCTCTCTCTCTCTCTCTCTCTCTCTCTCTCTCTCCTCTCTCTCTCTCTCTCTCCCTCTTGCCTTTGCAAAGGTACCTGACGATGTTTAGCCCATTCATTTGGGAAAGATATAAGCGAAAGCTATAAAGTAAACAGTTTTCGGAAAAAACATGAAACATGTTCTATGATTTTATGAACCGATAATGTTTCTGTTTCTGTTTTCAATTTCTTACTACTAAACCCAATTCCATATATTCATTAGATGATTATCGTTGTGTGGATTCTGAACCGATTTCCATTAGTTTTTCATGAAAATCTTGAAAATCTTGAAATATATCAGAAAAACATTAACAGTTACCACTATATGGATGATTGAGGTGACAATATCATCTTAATGTGACTCCCCCGGGTGTCTCCTTAATATGTGATTATATGGACAATGTCTCAAATATGACATTGTCTTCTTACAATGTGTATTCTTTCACGTGTCCCCTTAAGTTCAATGGGAGTTAAAATTAATTGCTTAAAGGAGACAAAAGAAAAAAAAAAAATAACTCTAGCAAATCTTATATTTGGAACAAGTTTTCTATGATCCCAAAAGGGTTTAGATAACAAAAGTAATTTATTTTTCAGTATTTTGCACAAATTTAGTATTACAACGAAGAGCCGAATAGATGTAACTCAAAACTTAAAAAAAAAATCAAATTGTCTCCATGTAGTAGGCCCTAGCACATTTTATACACTGTCTCCGTGAGGTGTCATCTAGGAGTATATGAAAAATGTGGAGTAGGATGTTGTGATACACACTTTATGGAGAGTGACCCCGCCCTCGCTAAAGTAATTTGGAGAACACTCATTTATTCTTTCCCCCCCCTATTTTGTTGAAGTCATGAAAGTGTTTTTATCGTAAGCTATTTTGATCACATGGTCCATGTGCAAATTAATATAAACAAAAATACGGGGCTTTCCCTTTTGAAAGCGATATATGCGCGCGCAACATGTGCGCCACCACATGTGCGCCACGTATACTTGTACTTGCGCGCGTACGTATACTAGCGCTGTACATGTACCGCTTTATATTGGGAACAGAAGTCCGAAGTTCGAATTCTTTCGACCAATCATGGCCAAACTTGTTGCAACTAAGAATCTGTTCCTGTGGAGCATGTGTGCAATATATCTCTTCGCATTTGCTTCCCTTTATGTCCAGATCCCAGGTAATTATGAAATTGTTTAACAGGTTAAATTGTGTTCAAATTGGATGACATCTTCTTGTCGCTAGCTACTAGCTAGCCTTGTTCGATGATGGAAGGCTGGTCGGCTAGGCCTGGCCAATTTTAACTACACGACTACCCACCTGTGGGCGTGGGTGTGGGCGTGGGCGTGGCTACACACAATAAAAAGCAACTCCATAATAATTATGCACGAAAACTATTTGCATATGAACGTCTCATTTGCGTACGCTGCATTCATGGTCTCCGGAAGTCTGTGATACTCGCGCTAAAATTGCAGACTCGTCGTGCTGACTTTGTATGAAGGAAGTGCCTAAACTAAGTCTGCGCACCTAAAATTTGACCTCAATTTCAATAAAAAGTAAAGTATCATTTTTAGATTCATCAATGTTATTCCATTCTTCATATTCTATTGATCAATGAAGCAAAAAATGTCAAGAATTAATTTACAAGAACAATGTTTTTTTTAACGTTTTTTTTGAAGGGCTTTCATTTTTTTTGCTGAAAACCATTTTTAATCAATTTTTTCGCAGTGTTTTATATCAAAATGGATTGTTGAGGTTAAGATTGCAGGTTGATATTAGTTAGGGGTTTTGTTCTATAAAATGCACGCATTTACGTAGGTGCGCAGACATAGGCACTGCGCAGACTTAGGCACTCTCACCATACTAGGCCCTACTACTAACTTAGGTTCTTAATTAGATTCTGTTTATTTCAAAATCAGTGAGTTGCACCTTTCCGATTCGATTGGTTGAAGTTCTTTTTCTGTGTCATTCTGAAATAGTCATATGGCATTATTGTGACATAGTACCGACGCCCTATTTTTGAAAGCAAATTTTTCTGCTTTGATCGTAAATTTGGTGTCCACATTGTCGTTGGTATGATTGACAGCGTCTTTTGTTCAGTTATAATCAACACACTTCAGTCATTGCAACCGGAAGGAGCTTCGCGATGGCCAATCAGAGTGCCCAAAATGTCTCTGTACGTATGAGCTTGTAGACCTTTCGTTGTGCCACACTGAGCTAACTAGATCTAGGCCTAGTGTTTGTTTTCTTGGACTTCTTTAGTTTGAGTAAGAAAATTTGTAAATAAAATGTGCCCTCAAATACCTAGATCTACATTTGAGTAGTAATAATTTGTTGAAAATTATTTGGTAAAATAATAACGATCTGTTACATTTAGAGGCTACCCCTCTCTCCTTATCTTCCATTCCATGCTTCCAATCTCCCCATTAACCACTCTCCCTATTTTTGAACTTCTTCACTCAGGTCTCTATGGAGCCAATGGCATTCTACCGGTCGACTCGCAACTCAAGATGGATGGTCGACACCCCGTGGTACGCTTCCAGGAGAAGCCTACTCTTCTCTGGTTTGCTTCAGACCTGGGTCTCTCCTCCGAGCACGCCATGGAGCTCATATGCATCCTGGGATGCATTCTCTCGCTTGTGTGCCTTGTCTCTAGGAGGATGAGGGATAGCATCTCGTTTGGATGCCTCTGGTTCCTCTATCTCTCCGTCTATCAGGTAGAGTTAGTGAATAATCCTCTGGTTAATGAATTCTGTGATCTGTGCCCTGTAACATCAAGATTTTCGATCAATAAAAAGTTACAATTGGAATTATCTTAGTAGCCTCATTTGGAGCCGCAGGTACAGTCATGGATTAGGATTAGGATATGATTAAGATTAGGGCTAGGGTTAGGGTAAGGAGTAAGATCATTAACTTTGGAGCCCTGTCCATGATGAGGCTACCGAGAAAAAAAAAAAAAAAAAAAAAAAAAAAAAATCAATTTTTTTATCGATCGTATGTCTTTATGTTACAGGGCACTGGGGTGCTTCACCAGTTGTTCATATTAAAGTTATGAACAACTTTACCAATGTCTTGACGTAAATGCAGCCAATGGGATGTTCAATCATTTCTAATTTCATTAACTAAATTTGAAGAATACAGATATAGAATATTATCCTTATCATTTTATCAACAAATATTTTGAATGTCAAGGATAATTTTAGGAATAATTTTTCAAGGAGAATTTGGGGCATTCATTAGATTTCATTGCAACCTGTTGTGTTAAGAGGGTAAATATTATTTTTTGACATTTTTGTAACACAACAAATTATGTTTCTGTTCTCTCAAACTAAGTTCTGCTTTTTAACCCTCTTTCTGTATTCATATCACTCACGTGGGTCAGCCATTCCAAGTTCAGGTCTCTGGACGTTGCCGGACAAGACACAAATTATCTTGTTTTTTCCAAAAAAATCCTGTTGTACATTTTCATTTTGTTACAATTTTTTTTTTTGTACACATGGGTAAATAGTAGGATGGCCAACAAAAGCAAAAAGCCATAGAACGGTTTTCACTTCACTGTATGGATGTAGTACCCATGCATTTACATGCAAACAATAACCATGCACTGCCTACTCGATAATAACAGGCAGAGAAACAGCAAAATTTTCAATAGAAACAGCTTTCGAAATTGTCTTTTGGCCAGTGGTAAATATCAATCATTTTTATTCCTAATTGGTCAGTTTCTTCCTTAGAATACCTCAGCAGAAGATAACTTCCTGTTGGAAAAATTGATATAAAAAAAACTACAGCAGCTGTTCAAAGTGATGATTCTGTTTGATGTGTGTTATGACTAGAATTTCTCACGATTGGAATAGATTCAGATAAGGAGAAGTAGATATTTATATAAAATTTCACTATTTTTTTAACAAAAAATGTATTGGGGTGAAAAACAAAGAACAATGTTTACCACTGGCCATTTAAGTTTTAAAATTACTCTACCCTGTCTAACACTCAGCTCTGATCACACCACATGAAATAGCCCTTGTCTAGGGTGTTCCTATTGAAACATGCCTATGGAGTATTTTTCCACGGTGGTCATATTGGATCACACACGGTTACATACTGAAACTTGTAAATGTTCTAGCACTCATTGGTAATCTGAGACACTCTTTGGGTCATATCTTTGAAACGGAACATCCAATTGTGATAAATTCCAGTACCAAAATGTTTCTTTTAAAATGCTCTATCAAATAAGCCTAGCAAAAACAACTTAGAAATAACTTAAAATTTTAGTGGACATCCCTATAAATAGAGTTTAATTCTTTCATAAGTTAATAATAATAATAATAATAATAATAATAATAATAATAATAATAATAATAATAATAATAATAATAATAGTGTAAACTTCTAGAGCACACACACCGTCCAAGGATGCTCATGGCTCTAGCTCAGCAACAGTTCTCTTGAAAGCATATGCTAAATAATTGATATTACATACTAATACTAATAACAACCGAAATCAAATTCCATATTTGCATTGCCGATCAGCATCCTCAGCCCAACCAGATGAGGCCCGGCCGCCTCATTGCTTGCTGCTCCGTTCACCGACAGTTTAAGGGGCAAGCCCAGTCAGCACACCATTCACAGGAGCTCTAGTATAGCATTTGAGGCCGCCAGGCCCCAGATGGGTAGGCTAACAAGACCAAAAGGCGATAACAATATATGTCTTGATACATATAAATACATATGCATACCTATGCATATTCACATTATACATGTATTTACCTACAGGTATACACACATATACAAAAGTAAAAAAGTTAAATACATGTACAACAAATTATGGTTGTGTTCTCCCGAAACTAAAGTTCTGCTTTTTAATCACTCCTGTTTTTATATCACTCAGGTGGGTCAAAAATTCCTATGGTTCCAATGGGACATCCTTCTCCTGGAGACCGGTTTCCTTTGCCATCCTCGTCGCCCCCCTCCATCTCTACAAGGGGTGCGACCCTGCACCCCACCACCACGATATATGTTCTGCTTTTTAAACCACTCCTATTTTCATATTACTTAGGTGGGTCAAACATTCCTATGGTTCCAATGGGACATCCTTCTCCTTGAGACTGGTTTCCTCACCATCCTCGTTGCCCCCCTCCATCTTTTCAAGGGGCGCGACCCTTCACCCCACCACCACGATACCATCACCCTCTGGCTAGTCCGCTGGCTTCTCTTCCGCCTCATGTTTGCCTCGGGTGTGGTCAAGCTGACCAGTCGATGCCCAACCTGGTGGGGCCTTACCGCCCTCAACTATCATTATGAATCTCAGGTAATGGTAATAATGATAATGATAATATTATTAATGATATTGTTTTATTTACCCAGAATAGCCACTTCTGTTTTTAGTAACTGTTCTCCCAACAGGCCCCCATTACATGATTTGATATTGTTACCCCAAGCACCTTGCTAGAAAGCAGATATAGGTACCATTTTTGTATTTTGTATGACTCAGCCGGGATTTGAACCTACCATGGCACAACCTCCCGTTCATGAAGTGAGATAGGCTACTTACTCACGGATGCTCTAACTAATTGAGCCAAAGAATATGTTTATGGGAATGATAAAAATATGGACAATGGTCATGCATTCCTGCTAAAGCCTAGATCACATATCTCTGCTTCTGGGACATTCATTTTGTAGAAAAAGGCTGTTTTGGACATTTTTGTATTACGGGCTTGTACAAGCCAAAACGCCTCATTGTGATATGTGATGCAGACCTTTGTTGTCCTAATAGAATAGGGACAGTCCCTACTCGGGGGGAAAAAAGAGCAATTGGGTGTCCATTTTTGTGTGTAAACGTGTCTGTATAGCATTGAAAAGGTAACTTCAAAATGTCTTTTTTTGACATTCATTTAATTATATCTATAGCCCATCAGCGACGAGAAAGTTGATATCGTAACATGTCAAAAATGTTCAGTAAACTATTGCTGGTACTGAGAAAATGTGTGATAGGCAAAAAAAAAAAATGGCTGATTGTTGTTGTATTTGTCTCCCTAGTGCATCGCCACACCACTAGCCTGGTATGCGCACCAACTCCCTGAGTGGCTCCAGAAACTGAGTGTTGTAGCAACGTACTTCATTGAGATCGCCCTTCCCTTTCTATTCTTTGCACCCTTCAGGAGACTCAAATTATTTGCATTTTATGGACAGGTAAGGAACAAAATAATGATATTAATGATAGTTTGTATAATTCATTTAGCGCCTAATAGGGAACAGATTCGTCTCTAAGAGCTTTACAATATTATCACCTAGTCTTTGTGTGCTTGTAAGTAGTGCTGTGCAAAAAAATTAAAAACCGAATCATGATCGGATCGGAAATTTGGCAGTGTGATCGGATCGGAATCGGATATCGATCGGAAAGAATAATACATTTATAAAAGGAAAAAAAAACAAGAGCTCATTATGCGCGAAAAGTTCGCACTCGCCAAAAGCAATGGCAAATATGCCTAGGGCCCTAGCCTGCGTGCACTGCACGCATGCAGTCCTTTGAATTGAGGCAAACCACAGTGTGATGGTGAGATGTAAACAAAACTCTGACGAAAACACAAAACATTTGAAAATAGTTTCACATAAATAATTTTACCTCGATCGATCAAAAGTAATTGAAAAAGCCCGGCTGGCTCCCTAAGTTTTTCTAGTATTAGCCACGAAAAATGAAATTTCTTACCAGCACTTAAACTCATGCTTTATTCCATCTAAAAATTAAAATTCTGTAGTCAAAATCGTGAAATATGCGCTCACAATTCCAAGGCACACTTTGCTGACTCAGCGCGAATACAAATTTGCAAGAGAATTAACACAACGATGGAATTGACATGCATGATAACGTTATACCTCCGCACTCGTATTGAGTGCGCAGTACATGTAGCTTTGTATGTCGGTGCAAGAGATAATGTACACACTAAGACAAACGCACGTGGTCGGTGCGTGTTTGTGTTGATTTTATGTTTACATGTTCATGTGCGTCTTCAGCGTGCCTGGATGTGACCTACTTTCACGAACTCCAAACTTCAAAGGCGTGTGGGGTTGATTGTTGTTGTGTGAATATTACGATCTTTGGCTAACCTGGCAGCATGTATATTGGTCAAAGGGACTGAAAAGAATAAAACAAAAACAAAAAAGTTTTGACTAGAATGTCGACGGGGCGCGGCATGCAGCAGGCTACGAGCGGGTTGTGTGGCACTGCACTGCTCTGGCGCGATAAATATAAACATTCGATCATATACATTCGATTTTTTTTTACGTGGGTTAAGATCGAATATCGAACGAGATTTAAGAAAAGGGGGAAAATCGATCGGATCGGGGACTCGATCATCGGATCGGCACGGCACTACTTGTAAGCCTTTCTGATACTTTACCTGTCACAAATGGATCATGGCAGCAACCCTAGTCCATGGTCGGATTAATTAATAAACATTTAAAATATTGAACCCTATTATATTTTGGGACTAACAGACCTTTGGAACATTGAGCAGCCACTAAGTTTTGTTAGGAGTGTGGAGTACAATACATTGTAGTTTTGAAATATTGCAGTTTTGATTATATTCATTTTGGCTCAAGTAGTCTTGTAATCAGCAATTTTTATTTTTATAATCCAATTTCATGGGCTAGTGGGCTTTTGTAAGGCATCAATACACATGATAAATTCCCTTGGATAGGACTTACAACCGTAGCTTCCTGGTATCATATCTTACATGCATTTGTTCACTTTGTGAGCAGTTGGGTAAAAATAATTGTTTTTGTGTCTTCAAACATTATTTGATTTCAATTGAATATCCTAATCTGTGATGTTGTTTTTTCCTCTAATCTCATTTTTGCTTTGAATCTAGATCCTCTTACAAGAGCTCATAATCCTATCAGGGAACTACAACTTCTTTAATCTTCTCACGATAGTCCTGTGTATCTCTCTTCTTGATGACAGATATCTTGGCAAGGACAAAGATTACTATAAAGGTGTGTGCTTTTAATATTTGCAAAAGTTTAGGCTTTAAAAAAAAATTGTGAAAAGATATTGTTCCCTGTAACATAAACAGTTATGATCAATTGCAAATTTGAAAGAATCATTCTGATTGGCTAATAGCCAGACTTTTATGCAAGTGGTCCATATAATAAGGATCCTGATTGGTTACCATTTGCAATTGGTTGTAAAGTGTTGTTATGTTTCAAGTCCTTGATGAGGCAAAACTACCAATAAGTTTATCATAAGAATAACATAGCAAATGGGGAAGATGCGGGTTTTTCTGCCTAGAATCATTAATAGTTCTTACTCCAAAATCATTAACTTTAGGACTGTGTTCTACATGCATATCATCGGAAAGCTTGGAATCTCTAGTTTTAGAAAGTACATAAAACCAAAAAAAAATAATTCTGGTGACTTCATGCTGTTTTAAGCTGGCACGTTGAATGCATTCAGCAACCTACCGAGCCACCCAAGTGAAATATTAAGAACAGTATAAAATACAAGACTTTGTAGATGTATGGTAATACAGATGTTCTCTCATGTCAGAATCTATTCACAATTATTATTTTGCCTCAAAAAAGTTTTGCATAATTCATTTTTGTTTTTCTATTAATTTAATATTTGTTGTTTGCATCGTAAGTATTTTTCTTGATGTTGATTAGCAACATGGCTTTAACATGTTTACCCTCTTGAACCTTATGGCACCCTTGAAACTGGTTTGATTGAGGGTTGGGGTAGGGTTAGAATTAAGTGTGTCATTGGTTCAACAAGTGGATATGTCCTCTCTACAGGGTGTATCAATAAAAACGGGACAGTTTTGAAAAGTCTGTCAAAATTTCGTTTCAATTTATGATGTCTATATTTTTATTGTAATAGATGCTCTGAAGTCTTATCTTTCAAATGCCATTTAAAATAATAAGTTTCGTTTATGCTTGAGCGCACACAGAACGTTTTTGTCGGGGGCTCAAAAAAAGGCTTGCGCACAAAATGGAAGAAAATGAGAAATACGATAATTAGACTTTTTGCTAATCAGCAGACTTACTCTTAGCCCTTTCATTATCTGTGCCATTATTTTCGAATTATGCTATCAAAATTCATTTACAAAGCTATTTATCTAATTGAATTGTTTTTGTTTTGTTTTGTTTTGTTTTTTCACATGTTAACATGTTATCTTTTGGCATTGAATATTCCTTAAAACTTAAAAAAAAAAAAAAAAAAAAAAATGTTGTCAACCCGAGACAAGGGGATTTGGTTGGTTGGTTGATTTTGATTGAAAGATTACTTTGTTTGTTCGTTTGTTTGATTAATTGTTTGATTGATGGATTGATTTATTAATTGATCAATTGATTGAATGAAGGATTGATAGATTTTGAATGATTGATCGTTTGATTAATTCATTTGTTTCTTTGAATGATTGATCAATTGATCGATTACTTTTTGATTGATTGTTCAAATGATTGATTAAATCGTTGGAAGAATCATAGGAAATTGACTCAAAAGACTAACATAATCATTGACTAGTGAAAAGTAACAATCAATCCAAATGGGAGTACCTGATTTAGAATAATGATTCTGAATAAATAACACCCTTTGACTTTAACCGAAGTTTTTTTTTTTTCTTTTTTTTTTGTTGAACCTCCGACAAAACTTTCCGTGTTCGCTCAAGCATGAACGAAACAAATAAACAAAACAATCAATAAATCAATCAAATAAACAATTAAACAACCAACCAAATCCCCTTTCTTATGGGTTGACAAAAAAAAAGTTTAAAGGAATATTTATTGTAAAAAGATAACATATTAAAACGAAAATTAAAACAAAAACAAAACAAGTAAAGTAAGTAAATAGCTTTTTAAATGAATTTCAAATCATAATTCGTAAAAAAAATGGCAAAGATAAAGAAAAAAATTAGAGAAAGACTGCTGATTAGCAAGAAGTCTGATTATCGTAATTCTCAATTTTTCCATTTGTGCGCAAGCCGTTTTTTGAGACCCCGACAAAAATGTTCTGTGTATACTCAAGCATGAACGAAACTCATTTTTTGAAATTGCATTTGAAAGATAAGACTTCAGAGCATCTATTAACATAAAAATATAGACATCATGATTTGAAACAAAATTTTGACAGACTTTTCAAAACTGTCTCGTTTTTATTGATACGCACTGTAGAATATTTAAAGATCAATTATCATGCATTCCATTTGCACAGGCACACCTTTGACAAGGTTTCTGCGTAGTGCTATATGTGTGTCGGTGTATGGAGGTCTTTTCTATGGTCTCATCTCCTACTTTGGACTCAAGTTAAACTATGACACACTCAGCGTAACATCAAATATAGGTGAGTACATGTCTCTATGTTAGAATAAAATTGCTAAAGGTCCGTAGAATCATCAAATGGGCATCAAGTATATTTTGTCTTGCTACTCATGGATTTTTCCTGAAAAGATCATAACTTACGAAATGTACTAGAAGTGTTCTCTTCTGAAATTGTTTCTAAAAATCGTTTCCCTTTTTGTTAGTCACAAGTACATTAACTTGATTAGAATTGGAACCACAGAATGAAATGAAATTGTATAAATATGCATTGCCCTGTCCACTCCAATTATAATATGCATGGGTAAAGCAAGATTATATTACAAGGCATTTCTCTCAATCCAAAATTAATATGTGCACACCAATTTTTTTTTTACTGTTCAATATAAAAGATTTTGTTTAAATGAGATAATTGGCTTTGCCTTGAGCAACTCTTTGGTTTTGAAAGTACATGTATTTGAATGAAGTAGATTAAAAAATTTTACTTTTGAATCTACTCTTTTTTCCTGTAACAGCCTTCAGCGAATATGAATTCTTCTCTGCACTCACAAACATCATGCCTTACACTGTGTGGATGGGTATCATTTCTCTTGGAGCTGTCATACTCACTGCACTGTGGAGGTAAGCTTGAGATATTGTCAACATTTTTATTGATAGGTGTTGGATCTGTGAAACTCATTTTATGTGTTAACTCATTGTCATCTGGTGGTCTCTGTTATTGGAATAAGAGAATTCAGCAATCAACTGGTTAAAAGACTGGTATATGAATGGTAATAAGCATCGTGTGAAAATATCTTTAAAAAACTGCTGACTGTATAACTCCCAGTGTGTGTATGATCGGATGCTCAAGATGTATGAAAATTAGGATAGAAAAAATCTTTAAGCCAAGAGGGATTCAAACTGCAATACCTACTTCTATTCTGGTATGTTCATAATTCATTGGCCGAATTCACAAAGGAGGATTCTGCAAAACCCACGGAGTCATGGATCCGTGGGTTTTTTAATCAACGGCTCCACAGATCCACAAGTTTATGATTCACCAACAGTTGACCCAAATTATCACGTTTTATGACCCTGTGGATCTGTGGATTCAGTCGATCCCACCTTTGTGAATACCATATTGAAAATCCTAGGTCCAACCCTAGGTTAAATCCAGGGTTGAAACCATGGATTTTGCAGAATCCACCTTTGTGAATTCGGGCCATTGTGTCTTTTCTGTGGATCAGAAATGGCTTGCTGGTGGATAAGCATCCTGGATATAAGTAGATGTTGCAGGCTCAAATCCCTCTTGGTTCCAAAATTTTTTCTTCTTTTAAAAAAAAAGTGTTATGCAGAGGGAAATTGTGAATGTCTAGAGAGGAAGTATTGCATACCAGTACTCCCTTATTAATGTTTATTTGTCCATCTGAACTTTTTCCTCAGATCCATTTCTCACAGCTCTGGTGTAGTTGACAAATGTTGGTCTGTATTCCAATGCTTAGTATTTGCCGTTATTGCTGTCTTCGTGTTTACAATAAGTCTGGTAAGTAAACTTGATTTAAGTTTGTTTTTTGTTTTTTGTTTTTTGTTTTTTTGTTTGTTTGTTTGTTGTTGTTGTTGTTGTTGTTGTTGTTGTTGTTGTTTTTTTTTGGGGGGGGGGGGCTTTAATTATTTGACATAAACCCCATGGAAATATTGAACTGCTATGGATTAAAGGTGAATTAACCTTTCCATAGTGAATAGACCTATAGAATATAGTTCACATTTGCCTAACCTTGCAACATTTACATGTACCTTGTACAAAATGTAGGCCAACGATTTTATACAGTGGGTTCAAGGTTTGTAAATTTGTATTGTGTTTATTTTCACAAATCTACCCTCTTTTTAGGTATATGTACCTCATTCTCAGGTGGATTGGTAGGCTTAAAGCAGCATTTCACCAGTAGTTCATATTCTGCTTGGTTAATTGGTTAACCATGCAAAATTTACCTTGTATGGATAATTATTCTAATTGTGTTGTTTCCATATTGACAATTATTTATTTATTTTCACCAACCTACCCACTTTCTAGGTACCTCATTCTCAGGTAGATCGGCAGGCCTTCAGCAGCATTTCACCAGTCGTTCATAAATGGAAAAACAACCTCGACCACCTCTCAGTCGTGAACTCCTATGGCCTCTTCCGTAGGATGACTGGGGTCGGAGGTCGACCAGAGGTCATCGTTGAGGGCAGTAATGATGTGAATGGTGGCTGGCAGGTAAGAGAGTCCAGGATATTTGCTCTCAAAGGATAAAATGATTGATTCCGAAAGTTAGCTTTTAGTTAGTTTTTCTCATTTATTCAAAATGAGAAAAAAGATTTGTTAATCTAAAAATGAAATATAGTTCTTTAATCCGAACATGAAATAAGTTAATTAATCCAAATTTGAAATAAGGTTTATTAATATGAAACTGTATAGGGTGAGATCTATAGTGTTTTTTTTTTTATTTATTTATTTTTTCATTTTCAGATTGTCGCATTAACAAACCTTACTTCATTTTAATTTTTAAATTGATAAACTATATCTCACTATTGGATGAACAAACCGTAATAATTTTTAGAGAATTGAACCTTCGAAATAACAGACTGCAGGAGTAATGAACCTTTGTAATAACGCACCGTAGGAATGAGAAACCTTTAGATTAATGAGATGTAATCGGTTGATGAGGGGTAATGTTCCAACAATGATTTGAAAGGAGGATTATTTTACGAACAGTTGACAAGCATAAAATATGCCCTATCACAATGACACTGAAATTCATGATGATCTTTGAGTACGACCAATCCCTGTATCGATAATTCATAATGAATAACTACTTGTTTCTTTTCGTTTCATTTGCTTAGGCTTATGAGTTTCTGTACAAACCTGGTAATGTGTCTGATTCTCCAGTATGGGTCGGTAAGTTCAGTTATATTTCTTTGTTTTTTCATTCATTCATTTATAAGTCTTCTTTTAGTAAGATAGGTCTGGAGGCCCTACAATATATAATATACAAAGATGATATCATTTGGGTTTTTATTATTTCTTATTACAAATAGAGAAACCCAAAATGTAGTCAAGACCACAGTTAAGAATACCAACGATTGTGTTATACATTGCGTTGGTGGGTATGATGAAGGTTTATGAAGCTCAAACGGTTTTATTGTATTTTTCACCTAGCCCCTCATCAGCCTAGGTTGGATTGGCAGATGTGGTTTGCAGCTTTGGGGTCGTACCAACATAATCCATGGTTCCTCAACATGGTCTATAGACTACTCAACGATCAACCAGAAGGTAAGATTTCTTCTTTTGTTCATTCTTATTCTTCTTATCTTTCATCTCTTTCCCTTTTGTTCTTCTTTTTTTTGCTTTGGGGTCGTACCAACATAATCCATAGTTCTACAACATGGTTTATAGATTACTCAACAATCAACGAGAATGTAAGATTTCTTCTTTTGTTCCTCCTTCTCCTCCTCCTCCTTCTCATTCTCCTTCCTCCTCCCTCTTCCTCTTCTTCTTCTTCTTCTTCTTCTTCTTCTTCTTCTTCTTCTTCTTTTTTCTTTTTCTTCTTATTCTTCTTCTTCTTCTTCTTCTTCTTCTTCTTCTTCTTCCTTCTCCTTTTTCTCCTTCTTCCTTCTCCCTTTTCTCCTTCTTCTCCTTCTTCCTTCTCCTTTTTCTCCTTCTTCTTCATCTTCTCCTTCCCTTTTCTTCTTCTTTGTGGCTTTGGGGTCGTATCATCACAATCCATGGTTCCTTGAACATTTGTTTGTTTGCAGTCTTTAATAGATCGTTTTTGAAAATTGAAGTAAAATTAAATTACTTCAATTGTTTTATGTTATTTATTACTACGATATCAATGACGTCTTTCTTTTTAAAGAAAATCCTAATCCACTCTTTATGTGTTTTGGCCAATAAGTAAAAATAAAACAACAATATCCATTTAAAATCAGGGGCAGCGGAGTGTTTTCGAAAGTGGAGGAGCTGAGCCGAACGGGGGGGGGGCTGAACAGGCTTAAAATTATGGCATTTGTGCATTTTTGTACATGTTTGCTCTGTAGCCCCTGAAAATGATTTGATTTTGGAAGGGGCAATCTCATTTATGTGTGTTACCATTTTAGATTGATTGTTGTATTTTGTTTCCCTTGTTTAGTATTGGCGCTGATAAAACACAGTCCGTTTCCTGATAAACCTCCAAAGTACATCAGGGCTAGACTATTCCATTATCACTATACAGAATATGGGTAAGTGACCAAGTTGTATGGTTGTATCAAAACATATTGAATATTAGATGATGAATTTTCATCTTTACTCCCTGTTACTCTCCAGCTTATCTGGTCATGTAAGGACCCATTCATTGAAGCGATATGGCCGATCGTGAGAGTTATGCAGAGCTTTATATGTACTGGGACAAAACATGGCATTTCTATAAAAATAAAAATAAAAATTCAGAGGGGGATGATCCTAAATGTCTTTCTGAATATATCGATCACATTATCTCTACAATTGATGACGTACTTATAAAACATCCAAATGCTGGAATTTTTTTGATGGGAGATCTGAATGATCTTAATACTGAAATTTGTATATATGTAAATCTTTACCCAGTTGTAATTTACCACAGAACAATAATATTCGATAAATTATAAAACTGTAAGAATTATTTTCTTTACTATCACTGTTATGTCACTCTTGGTAAAAAGTGACCAAATACAATTGTGTATTGTTGAGACTATAGTTAATTTTATGACATTCAACGAAAACAAAGTGAAAGTGCCCGTTACGTTCCTGATAATGGTTTTCGCTTATTCGGTCATGATGCGATCACTCAGTATTCCAGGGATGATATGTTACAACTTCAAGATCCTTCCGTAAATGTTCTCTTTTTTTCAAACTCTTTTCTCAAAGTTGGATGAATTATACCACTTAAGCAATTAAGATTAAAGGATAATGCAAACCTGGAGTGATACATAACATCAAATGCTTGTATTATTGAAGAGAGAAGGGCTTTGTGAAAAATAATAAATCTTATGGGTAAACTAAGAATAAAGGTAAATAGACTAATAGTGCGCAAAAAACCGTATCTATAAATCAGCGTGTATTCATCTAAATCAAAATCGGCAGACTGTATAAGCAATTAAAATACTTATACAGGAATAAATACCATTAACCGTAATGCTCCCGGGGAGTCCCATGGTTTTTAGGAAGAACTATACACGCATGGGAATGTGATATGTGGGCTTTTTATAAAGACAGCTCATGCAATTAATTAGATCTTTTTATATAGTAATTAAGTACTGCGTCAGATTACCACTCGTTGGATGAAGTTTGTTTGTAGCAGCTTTCTTACCTTGTGTAGTGTGCCGGAGTTTCAACCTTATGAAGTTCTAGTAATGATCTAAAGAAAATAAATATGAAAAAAGCAAGGTGTAACGGATTGATTTACCATACCTCCGTATATCAGAGAATTGCAGAGTGATTGGCCCGGTTGCCTCTGCTCAATATTCTTTGATGCATTTATGCGACGTAGGGGAGAATTAATTAACCTAGACAGTGATACGGAAAAGCAGGTATGTTCCCGTATCCGCGTCCAAACATCACAGCCGTCGCAACGAATAGACGAGCTTCGACCTATCACTCTTACCTGTGAGTCAAGTTTTCTACAAATTGCTGAGTCAGTTTGTTATGACCGTTAATGGGATGAATATAGTCTTGAATTATTGGTCATGCACATATGCGAAACGCACCAGGTCTAGGATCAACTACTCGATTATTTGGTTTAAATTATTGGCACTGTGGTATTTGAAATGTGAAAATTCAAATCGTTCTCTATTGTTTGCATCTGGATTTTTCAAAGCGTTGACTAGACTAGGACCACAACATCCTTGATTAAAAAAATTAATATGATAAATGTCAGACCTTGTATAATTCGAGTGGATAATTCGTTTTTAATAATCGTCTCACAATTGTTAATTCAATGTGTATTATCTCTTATATATACATAAACTAATCTGGGGCCCGCCAGGGCACAAATTAGCACAATATCTAGTTTTGATAATGTGGTTAATGATGCATGTCAAACAAGATTTTTTACCATATGTTACAATTCGATGATTACAACTTCAGTATGAAAACGTTTCATTAACAAAACCCATCTGTAGTTGCCAGCACTCAACTGAATGCACTATTAACTGGTCCTTCTGATTAATCATATGAAACTAAATCAATAATGTACTGTGTATCAGAGTTATTTTTTGCAAAAAATGCCAACCTTCACCGTGTACATGTGTGTATTGGTGAGATACTACCGATATACAGATACCTGTTAAGATATTGGCGTTTATGATCAGTCAATGTTGAATGGGATAGTACCATTATGGATAATTACAAAGCAATGCAACAAAAATGTCTATGTTGCAAGTGTCTAAGCAGTATAGTCTCCCATTCTCCTGCACCTTATTAAATCTACACCGGTAAATTCTCGTCCATTTTAGTTATGTGTCCCGAGTTTTTAAAATGAGGATGACTGTAAATACAATAGGCAGATTTTAGAAAGCAATAACAAAAAGAGTGTGTAAAATAATGCTGGCACTGAATATATATAGATTTATAATAGCGTATAAATAAGATGTGCGATCGTTGGAGATCGGTTACAACACAAGAAAGAAAAAAGTATTTATCGTATATGCAAAATCTCTTTTAGAAAATCTAGTGTAGGACGACTGGGGCTGCCGAGAGGGAAGACTGTTAATATCCTACTTAGACATGTCCCCAAATATTAACAATTTAGAGTGGTAAAACCGAGCTGAGTGTCTCAGAAAAAGTTCCATACATACTCTTATTGCCTGTTAAGAACTCCAAGTAATGTCTCATATTCCAGTTATTATCTGATATGTACACTGTATATATATATAAACTTAATAAAAAAAACTAATAAAAAAAAACACACACACAAATCCCAGTTGCATCCAAACTTTTTCAAAACTTCTCTACTCTTATGATCATTTCTGCAAATGTATAGTATGCTATTATTCATCTAAGTATTTTATCAATTACATGTATGCTTTGGTATTGGTTAACTGTTATGCCTTTAGTATTTTTTTATTGTGTAACATGCCTGATTCGCCTTGCTGTCATTCATGTATACTGCTTTTATTCACAATAAACCATTCTTGAATTGAATTGAATTGAATTCTGAGTGTAAGGATATACAAATAATAAGGAAAACAGAGAAAAGGTGAGGCATTTATGTGAATTTAATAAGGAATAAAAATGGAATCTGGCCAATGTCCATGGCTGGTTGATAGAATAGGCCAGTTGCATGATGGCCGCATAAGCAAATTCTAACTGTAATACCTACACAGTAAATATCCATTGTGAAATTTAAAAAGTGATCAGTGGTCAATTTCAAGAAGATACAATGTATATCATATTTAAAAGCATTTTAAAAATCTGTTTCAATTCAATTCAATTCATCTTTATTAGTCCACAAATAGAAGATCTTCTTGTTTACATGCACGTACAAATATACAATATTGATATACAAATACACATATATAATGCAAAAACACAATTATACATATAATGAATTGATGAATAGTACAATTGATAATGCATAGGACATTTATGAAAACAAATTCAGTACTTTCCAGTTTTGGTTTGAGAGCATTAAGCTCAATATTTTAATTTGTTATTACATATTATATTTGATTTCCCCCACAAATCGGATTCTTGTTGAAAGAGATGCCAAAAATACAAACCCTTATCAAGAGCTTAAAATATCTGGGCTAATATAGTCATTTTCACTCATTTTCGTTTATTTTGTTTTTTATTCATGATATACCAATTTACCATGCAACTTTATCAGTATTCATATCATAGGAAATTTAAATACACATAAGAACGAGGGAATAATGAAATATTATCTATACAAATATATTAATTAGCATTCGTTTGTAATATACACTTTCTTCTTCTTACGTATATCCTCCCTCTCCATGTACACACATATAGAAAAGGGGATAATAAAATTCATTTTGTTACCAAGATAGGATTAAACAAGGAAAACCAAAAAAATTAGACCCTCTTACAATTGCAATGTAATGCCATCAATTACCTATGAGTCATTCATGAAACGGATTGAGTATGGGATGAATGAATTACAATAGCGAGTTGCTCTTGTCTTTATTGACTGCCACCTCCTTCCACTACGAAGCAGTTTGTAATTGCTTTGGAGTGGATGAGAGCTATCAGCTACAATTACTTGTGCCGTAGTGACTACCTTATCCGAACAAACTTTGTTTAAGTCTACATCCCTATTTGTAATCTTGCCTGGCTTTTTTACAATTCTTTGCAGCTTGTCCATATCCTTTTGCTTTGCCTTATGATACCAAACAGCACTGTCTTGAGAAATAGTACTTTGGATGACCGATGAATAGAACAGTTGCAATATTCTCTCATGTGTGTGAAATTGTTTTAGCTTACAAAGAAAGTATTTCAGTGAGGTTACTTTTGTTTGCTCACCCCAACTCAGCTGATCGTCAATTACCTTGCCTAGATATTTATGACAGTGTACATTTTCAACAGAAACATCATTGATAAAAATAGGGAAGTTTACAGGATCAGAAATTTTCTTCTTCCAGAAATCGAAGATCCTTTCTTTTGTTTTCGTTGGGTTAAGTACAAGGTGGTTTTCATCACACCACTCTTCAAAGTATGCTATACACTTCCTATACTCTTCTCCACTTTCCTTTATCAAACCTACAACGACTGTATCATCTGCATATTTCAAAATATGAGTTGACATAACATTTGACTTGCAATCATTTGTATACAAAATATAGAGACTAGGCGAGAGAACTCACCCTTGAGGTGTTCCTGTATTGGTAGTAAGTAAGAGGGTACATCATTAACTTTTACTTTCTGTGTCCTACAGTGTTCGTTGAGTGACATCTGAAAAAGCATGCAGTAAGGGATTGCGAGTTGAGATGCGCATGTTTTAAGGATGCACCAACTAACACCATCAGGCCCAGCCGCCTTTCTGGAATTGATCTTTTTCAGTCGCTTCTGAACTTCTTGCTCTTTCCTGAATATATCCGTTGTCATCCTTGTAGAAAGGAGTTCTCTGCCTAGTGGAATCGAATTTAGGTCAATGAATATATATACCAGTGTTGCCATCTTAAAGAAGAAATACCTATCAACCTAACATATTGATAATTTCTCTTCTGAGTGGGTAAATACTTTAATATTTACCTTATATCTCTTTCGAAGGGAACCTTTTGATTTGTGGAAACAAAATAAGGTTAGCTAATGAATTTGTTTCCAATTTGAAGCAGAAAATCATATTTACTGGAATTGAAACCAATTAACATCAGCGTTGCTTATTTGAAGAAGAATACAGATCATAATTTGTTAATAATTTCTCTCTTCAACATACATGTATAAGTATATTCTTTTCTTCCATATAGAACAGAGAGCTCTGATTGGTGGAAAAGGAAAGAGGTCAGTGAATACCTACCACCAGTCAGCCTGAAGAACCAACAATTCTTGGACATCATTCACAAGAATGGAATCAAATTAGTAAGTACTTCACAAACTGTTTACACTTAAAGCCCTGTGCAAATTTAATGTGATAAATTGAGTTATATAAAAAAAAAAAATGGTATGGTCACTGTCACAATATGTTAAGCAATGTTTTCAGGTGGTGCAAAGAGCAAAAAATTTGAAAATAGAGGGGGGATAGTCTGGATATATTTACATATTTCTCTATATGTGAGATTATCAAACAATAGACCAAGCATTCTGGATCCGCCACTGATTGGTGTTTAAAGATAAGATTTTACGTTATTTTATCGACAATCTGCTATCTCAAACCGAAACCTGTATCATGGGAACCTGTGCATAAAGACTGCTTTTCCTGTCTCCTTCAAGTGGTACAGTCCACTCCCTTTATTATGAGGTGCTCAGGACCTACCAGTTACCTGCTCATAAAAAAAATATTTTATACCAAAGCCCTTGGGACATCAAAACATGTGCTCAAAATTAAATTGGGACTTGGTAGTTGTTGCTTGTTATTACAGGTGTAGTCTGTATCAGGTTGCACCATGGTTGTATATATGAAAAATACTTTCTTCACAAATTCTATAAATAGTTTGATGTGTTTTTGTTCTCTTTTCAGAAAAAGACCAGTAAGAAGAGCAAGAGCCAACATGAGCCCAACTTCTTGGAACAGTTCGTGGTCTATCTCAGAAGCCTGCTTGGTCATTTATCTGGACCTGTTCTCATCCTGTCCCTATTCTTGCCATGTTTATTCTATTCTTTATATTACAGTTGACAGACATCAATCATCATTTGAATATTCAAATTTCCATTTTTATTTCCTACATTGTTTCCTGAATGTGTATTTGCATTCTGAATTAATATTTTATTCATAGAACTTCAATGACATGTGCAAATCATGTTTTATTTTAACTGTGATGCACTAAATATTTCATGAATTGTTTGTCTTTATTATGAAATGTGACTGGCCATACCCAATGGCCACAATATCTGTTCCATATTTCTTTTCTCAGACACACTATATTTGACTTATCGTTGCATTTTACATGACAAAGAGTTGTTAATAAATATTGAATCATGCATTTCCATTTTACCACATATTTTTATTCTGAAGATACAGAGATTGCTTTTATGAAAGATCTATTTCTTGTGTAGTATAATTAGCAGTTCTTCAATTGGAAATGTTTGAATGAAAATAATCATTGAAATCTCTAAATTGGCAATGTGAGGAAGAATGTCTAATCACTATTTTCATTGATATTTAAAAAAAAAAAAAAAAACATTCTGTTATCCCCGTCAATAAAGTGTCTGTAAGCATGAATTTTATTTAATGCTGTATGACTGAAATGAAAAATATAATAGGTGGAAATTTGAGGAGGAAAAAGCGATTTATTTTAAACTTTGTAAAATGTTGTACTGATATGAGTTGAGTAGCATTTGCCATATTCTACACCAAGCCAAAAAATGCATTTTTAGTAAAGAAAAATAATGCATTTAGTGGTTGGAATAGCAATGAAGATTTGGAATGTTTCATTTAGAAATTTATTCCTGAATAGCACCTTTTGGAAGGAACTTTTGTTTCTGTTGAGATGTTACAATTTGTATTATTATAGTTTCGATATTTGAAACAGAAACTTTGTGCAACTTTTTAATGAATCATCTAGACATTTCTTATTGTTGTGTAAAATCTTTAGTTTAAAACCCCCTCTAAAAAGTGCCGATTTGTGCAGTGAAAATTTAACTATGCACATTTTCAATATTTCCAAGTTAGAGATGCTTGTAAATGTATAATAATTATTACATGTAAATGCATATTTTTAAAATAATTTTTGAAACTGCACTGCATCTCTTAAGCTTACTGCAAGAGGAAACTCAACATTATGAACATAAAATTATATAAAAATATTTGAAAAAAGGTATACATAAAAAATGAAGTATTCTCTGTGTGATTTTTCCAATTGGACCCGAGAGTGACTTGATGGTGGCGATTAGAATTATATTCATCAAATGGTTGTGATAATAAATAAAGATGATGAAGATGAAAAAACTGGCAATGTTTTTGCTGGTAGGCCTAATGGTGGTGATGATGATAATGGTGATGAAGATAAAGGTGGTGATAATGATGTAATAATAATGGTGTTGGTGATGATTGGGATAATGGAGGTGAAGAGGAAAATACTGATAATGCTGATGGTAATAATTATGACATTAATGATGCTAGTGATGATAATGATGGTGTTGATGATGGTAATGGTGATGATGATAATTAAAGCACTGATGATGGTGGTATTGATGATTATGGCGGTGATAATAATGGTGATAATGATGGAGTTTATGATTATGATAATATAAAAATTATGGTTGTGATGAAAATGACGGTGATAAATTTTCAGATAAGGATGTGTTTATGAAAAAAAAATGATAGTGTTGATTATCAAAATAATTAATAATCTTGGAAATGATAATATTTAATGCGATGATAATATTCGAAAATATAATGATATTGGTACTGATGATGAGATTGATGATGGTCAGTGTTCATGATGGTGATTTTTGTTTAAGAACCTCTAGGGAAAGTCAAGTGGAAGAAGCAATAAAGACACGTGCAATCTGTTTTGGAGCCCTTGACCCCGCCCCCCTCGCAATTGTCCAGCCGAGCACTACACACGCCGTCGGGGCGCCCTGGCTGGCCGCCCAGGCTAGCGCTAGCCGCCGGTGGTGTGCGGCGTATACACGTGATTGCCTGCATCTACACTGCGCACTGCAGCTGTATTTGGACGACCCCGGTTCATAAACGAGTGAGCAGACCAGACAGAGCCGAGGTTTGTTTACTAAAATTACCAGGAGGGATCTATGTTTATTTGGGTTTATTTTAATGAGCAACTTAAGCTCCAAAGGTCTTTGTTAATTCGCTTAATCAGTAGGAAATTATTCAAAGATAGATCTACTCCAAACCCAGTCCCACAAGTGCATTTTTTTGTTGCAAATGGGTGAAGTAAATTTAGCCAAGTGATGTGTTAACATTCATATTGAATGAAGGGTTAAATCACTCATGCACTACACTCGTTTGATATATCAAACTCGTGCCTCTGACTCTACTACGTGACTCTGGCGTGGTTACAAAAATAATTTCTAACCTAAATTTACACTTTCAATCCCGTTATAACGTTTAAATTTGGTCAATGTGCACTTAAATATTTATTTTTAAATCCTAACTAATCTCTGACAATGCTTAACTGAACTAAAAAGGTGAAATGAGAGCAAAAACTCACCGATTTTCAGCAGTCTTCCCGATTTTTCTGCCACTCGATTTCGTATGGTCGCTTTGAGAAAAAATGAAATGGAAATATAGAGATAGAGTGCCTGCGATCGCGATCACGATTATGCGCGAGAGGTGTGTTATGTAAACATCGCGTAAAATAAGCAAATGTTAACCTACCTTCCACACTTGAGTATTAAAAAAAAAAAAAAAAAAAAATGGAGAGATGTTTTTTTTCCCGCCCCTCGGCACATCATAAGGTCATCGTGTATCGGCCATAGGGGTAGGATGAGTGCCTAAATCGGCCTGCCGTCAATCCCCCTTTTTTTTCCTTAGACTTTTTTTTGGGGGGGGGCTGGACGAGATATTTTTGTCATGGGCGGAAGGAGCTTAGCCTTTTTTTTTTTTTTCTTTCTTTTTTTTGTCATGGGGCCCGGAGGAGCTTGGTCTTTTTTTTTTTTCTTTAGGGTGGAGAGGGGGGGGGGGCGGGACGAGATATTTTGTCATGGGGCCCGCAGCTTAGCATTTTTTAAAATTTTTTTTTGCTTAGACTTTTTTTTAGGGGTGGATGGAGGGGATGGGGGTGGGGTGGACGAGATATTTTGGTAATGGGGGCCCGGAGGAGCTTAGTCTTGTTTACTTTGTCTTTTACTTAAATTCCTTATAATCTGTATTTCTTCATGTGTTTGTAATAAAATTAAACTTGAATTGAAATACATCTAACTGTCTTTGTCTCTGTTTTATTATTTATTTTCTTTTTAACAAAGTACATACATCTAAGCCATTCATTGGGGAGGGGAAAATGGGGCAGGAAATTTAGGCCCACATATTGCCCTAGTAAATCTTGGATAGAATTTGGACTTATTCCCTCCCCCCCCCCAAAAAAAAAAAAAAAAAAAAAAGAAAAAAAAATAATAAATAAATAAATAAATAAATAAAATAATAAAAAAACAGCAACAAAACAAAACAAAAACAAATAAAACAAACAAACATGAAAGAAAAAAACTAAAAGCAAAAAAAAAAAGAAGATCATTATAACTTCTAGTAGATCTATTTATAATGAGGGGGCGGGGAGGGGTTCAGCCAATTTTCTCAGCAAACATGTACAAAACACAAAAGTTACTATTACCTTCACGATTTTAGCTTGTTACAGCCCCCCCCCCCCCCACTTGTGACCCAGCCCTCTCACTTTAAAAAATTAGAAATCACCAGGCCTCTCTACCTCATATATAGCCTTAAAAACAATAAACAAAACTTTTGTTAATATTATATTATTATTTTATTATTACTAGGCCCTACTATTTTTTATTTAGTTATTTATTTTTTCCATTCTATTCGCGAGTGAATCAAAAGCTAATCATCATAACAACGAATTAAACAAACAAGGTAACAACTAACTGTTGCCATGTCACATTCGACTCGTGACGGAGACATCGTCGAAATGCAAACCTTCGACAAAAGAGGGCGGCACAATTTATCCCGCCATTGAATTACTTGCTTCTCTTGGTCAGTGGAATCGGTGGCAAAGATGTACGATATAGCGGTTGAATACTAAAATTTACTACTTTGAGGACATAAGGGAGCAGTGCTCAAGGAAAGGAAATAAGGAGAAGAATATTGGAAACAATTCGGTAAGTGAATTTTCCATGTTTTATTCATATCGTTCATTTGCTCAATCTTTTGAGTACGACTGTGTTGATGTTTCGTACGTAGTCCCGTCTATGCTAGTCTCGGTAAGTTCATAACGGCTCCACTCCACGCGTGGGTTAAATATATTATTGTTAATATCAGATGTGAGAAATATTTCAAGGTCTATAATCTTTGTTGTTCTAGAATATGTCTTGCCCATTTCAAAATTTAGTTTTCTTCTGCTGTGTGTGTGAGTGTGAAATTAAAAATCGTGAATTAATGTCTTTCTTCTAACTGTTAGACTATCACATGAATGTTGCACGTTGAAATTTTTACTCCACAAATATGCATGACGCTCGAATGATCACGTTAGCATATGAAATACACTACCATTGTGCCTTTCAATGAACAATAGTCACAATAAAATTTAGCCTCGTCATTTATTTTTTTGGTAAGTCCTCATTTTTTCATACGTTTTTTACTGTCGGGCGGAGTCCGACAGGAGATTCGTTGAAGTTCCTATTTATATTTCTCTTCTTTATTCTAAAAAGTATTGAAAGAGTGGCTTTCTGCCGCACGTTTTGTGAAGTCGAGTCTTGCAGTTTTTTTTGCGAAATGGGTCCACTTTGGTTATGATTGACAGCGTGCATGATAAAAGTCTTTCGGGAACAGCTAAATCGCGTTGTTCAGTTACGGTCAACGCACTTCAGTCATTGCAACCAGGAGGCGGAGCTTCAAGCGATATCTAATCAGAGCGCCCAACAATCAAAATGCAATGTCCTCTAGCTCTGTACGATCGAACTTGTAGACATTTCGATGTGTGTTGTTAACGTTACTTGTTTGTTTTTAATTTGAAGATGTTGGCTTTACAATCTAGACTCCTACTACAGCAACGATATAGACCTTTGAGAGGCAGAGAGGTTCTACCATGTAGTCTTGAGATTATTGAGATAATTTGTGCATTTTTTTTTTTTTTTTTTTTTTTTTTTTTTTTTTTTTTTTTTTTTTTTTTTTTTTTTTGTGCTGCAACTGCAGCTAGACCCTAGTGCAAGAAAAGCAAGTAGATCTAGCTAGGCCTATATAATCAGATCTCATCAATTATTTTGCATTTTGCCGATATAGACCTGGAAGATTGATTGCACAGAACAAGATTGACAAGATGAGTGGAGAGGCAGGATCCCAACTTCAAAATCAAAGGATCGCAAAACCAGATGAATGCGACTACCGCTTAGTCCAGGATATGGGCGAAGGATTCCAAAGGGGGACTTCTAAAATCTCAGCCCTCGGGACGTCCTTCACCATGGTTTACGGAGAGTGGTCAGCCGTCGGAAGTGAGAGCGACGAAGAGAGTCCGGTGGTGATTTGCATCCATGGTTCTCCGGCAACAGAGGGCGCCTTTCGTCCGTTGGGCAGCAGGATCGCTGCTGAAGGTTACAGGGTATTGGCAGTTAATTTTCCAGGTATGCGTGAGTTGTAGTAAGTGATTAGGATAAGGCTGCACTCTCTACAATATGTAGATGAGACTATAATGCTCCTAAAAAATATCAATATGACTATCCACTCACCCCATTATAATTATAGCCATGCAATTACAGTACATTATTGGTATACAAAACACATATACTTGCACAGTATTCGTTGCTTGATATTAAGACCAGCAGAATTGCATTGTTAAAATAAACTTCTTGTATCCATCCTTGTCATAACTAGAGTGTATTTGTATTGACAAAATTGGGATGAATTTGTATAATAATTGACTTGTCAGTAGAGTCTGACAATCTTAAATTCATATTCTTTACTATTTGACATGATTCCATCAAGAAAAAAAAAATCAAAGAACCTGTCAATTGATAGGTTAATTGTCTTTTAAAACAAAACTGTCTTCAGCCAATTTTACCATATCTCCTTAATTATTAATGACATTATCAAAGTACACTTATTAACATATTTTAGATTTTTTATTTTTATTATAATTTTTTTTTTTGTGCAGGTATGGGATACACTGAAGTAGACAGTGAAGGACGTTATGATTTCTCGATTGCACACAAAGCTGAGCTTATCAAGGCATTTATATTCAAAATAGAACTGACCAGGTAAAATTTGATGATTTTCAATTCATATTAAACATTGCATATAGCCATGATTATTCTGACTACAGTGTATTACACTTTGAATTGTCCTCCCCTTGTACTGCACATTTGTCCATATCACTGATCCTTTAGAAACAGATAAAACAAAAAACATATTCTTCCTACATTTGTAGATAGAGTAAGGGCTGCATTCAATGAAAATAATTTACATATATATGGTCACGAATAATAGTATTGAAGATTACCTTTTATATGGTTTTATAATCATACATCATTAAAAAATGCCCATATATGTTTGATGAATTAATAAATGCAATTCAACTGAAGTATGCAGGGAGAATCATATTTCTTCTGTTTTGACATAATTTGTTTTTAATAAGGAAATTAAAGAAATTGGTGAACATCGAGTTGCACCGGCTCCTATTAATATTAAACGTAATTCAGAATAGAACTGCAATATGTCAACCAATGATCAACTTAATATGTCAAATATCTGTGGATTATTTTCATAATTATTAACAGGGTTGCGATGCTTATTGGTCATTCAACGGGAGGTCAGGTCATATGTCGTCTAGCTGCTGACCGAGATTTGGAGAATATAATCCAATCTGTATGTTTTCTATGCAGTACTGGAGTACAGCCATACAGGTAAATTCACAATCTATTTCTTCCCTCTTTATCTACAATGGTATTTACTGAATGTGGCAATTTTGCAAACCCTTTTTAATTGTAATATGATTTAATCAGTGTTTTGCTTCAAAGCAGGTATATCCATCCTTGCCAATTTGAAGCGTATGTGATTCAAGTCTTATATTTATGAAATAAACAGTCATAAACCAAAATTTTCAACAAATGAACCCGAGTTTGGGTAATAAATGTAAATTCGGCTAAACCTTTATATATATATAAACGCTGTAAAAAATGAAAAACAACAACAACATATAAAGTATTCAGCACTATTTGACGCTCTGGGATAACAAGCACTTCAAATACAGTCTACTCCTGATAATTATGATGATCTTGAATACAACCTCAAGAGAGTGGGAGTGGACTGTACTTTAATAATTTATTTCTACGTCTATTGAAATAATGCCCTTCTTTTTTCTTTTAATTTTTTTGGGTTGGTCGAATTTCCCAGCTCTCAACGGTACACCATGATCCCGTACCTACCCTACCTCCTCTACCGGGCCATCTACCTTCCAGTTCTTGGTCCTGTCTTAAAAGTCCTGGCCTCAAAGATGGTCCACTACTTTGGGTTCCGAGCCAAGAACCCTGAGGCGGGTGTCCTGAGCATCTATGAGGGCTACCAGATAAGGTTTGATTTGGTAAGAATTGGAGAGAAACCTGAAATGTATTCGAGTCAGAGAGGTAGTTTACTTCAAATTTTATTGGATGAAGGCTAATGCGTTTAATTATATGGGTGGCTTCTAAACAGCTCTGGTCCTTAAATATATAGGGGATACCAGATATATAAAGTTGGATCTGGTTAGAACAAGAGAGAAACATGAAATATACTAGCTCATAAGAGATCTAAGAAGGCAGTTTACGTTAAGTTTTATTAGATACATTTATGTGCTTTGTTCACATTTTAGCACCGTTTTCTTTCAAATTTGACGGGACATTTCAGGGGGGGGGGGGAGGATCTATAAGGGATGATGTAAAGGGTGGAGGATTGTAAGTGACTGATGTCTTTCTTTGTGTAAAAAGTGCAAATAAAAATGAGAAAAGTGAGACTTTTAGGTGAATTTGATAGTGAATGAAAGAGGGAAACTAGCCGGAGGATCGACATGGCCGTTTAATCAAGGAATCCGGATAAATGATGGCCAAAAAGGTGAGGTTGGACTGTACTATAAATGACAAAGTTAGGAATTCTTTTCTTCTCTATTTTCATTTAAAAAAAAAAAATTCATCTTTTGCAGTTTGCTAAGGACTTAGTGAGAGTAGGAGAGAGGCAGCTCCCGACACTACTACTGTATGGAATGATGGATCGGATCGTGGAACCAGAATCAATTCCTGAAATCATCAGTTTACTAGACATTCCAAGTACATCTGTGAAGGAGTACGATGGCGAAGATGAGCCTGATATGACATTCAATGGTAATTGATAGGGAAACAACCCTAATTCATTGAATTGGCAATGCAATAAAAAGTTTATTTCCTGCAATTATTGATTAATAGACATTCCAAGTAGCTCTGTGAAGGAGTACAATGATGAGGATAAACCTGATATTACACTCTGTGGTAATTGATTGTTAAATGACCCTTAAATTCATTGAATTGGCAATGCAATCAAAATATTAATTTCCTACAATTATAGTTTAACAGACATTCCAAGTAGCTCTGTGATGGCTATGTATGATAGCGAAGATAAACCTGATACAGTTCAGTGGCAGGTCGAGGTGGTGGTGCAGGGTACATGCCCCCCCCCCCCATAATTTAAAAATGACCTAATGACTGTAATTGATAAAATCATAAAATTTAGGCAGCGTCCCCTCCGCCCATTTCTAAATCCTGGATCTGCCACTGCAGTGTACTTAATACATTCCACAAGAATTGATTGAAAAACGCATCACATTCATTGAGTTTGAAGTAAAGATACTTTTTAAAACAAAAAGATTAATCCAGATATGGGAAAATTTCTTTAAACTAAAGTCAACACCAAAAATTGATATTCATTTTTAAATCAGTTATTAATGAATCTATGTACATTATATTCCAATCATATACATGTACTACACAAATTAATTTTCTCAGGGTTTTAAGCTTTTGCAAATGATTGTAGTAAAGCAATCAAAAACATTTATTTGCACTTTGTAATTGTAATTATTATTTATTTACAGATGACACATTGAGAAGGGTTGCCTGTTTCAAGACTGGAACACACCGCCTACATTTCAAGAAACCTCAACTTGTCATGAAAGAGATTACATCATTTCTAAAAGCTCTGAGAAGAAAATCGAGATGAAACCAGATTAAACTAGACAAAACTGGTTGAAACCACATCAAAACAGATGAAATGGACAGTTTATTCACTGAGTCTACCAACTGATTCTTATAGGATCCAGGTTCCAATCTCAGTCACTTTCAAATAATGATGTGAAAGGTTGGTTGAAGATGGAAATAATCATATCTGATATATACTTGTCTTTAAAAACCCACTCTATCAACCTTTGTTAAACCTCTAATTGACTGTGTATTATAAATATATAGTCTTAAAAATATACCTTTTGGGATCACCATAATTATCATAAAGTGTATAAATTAGCCCATAATCTTATTTGTATAGGGAACTAAAATGTTTTGGTGGGAAAAGTACTTGGTTGGATAATTGTTAACATAATTATTGCATTAAGAATATAGTAAGTTGTGAGTTAGCATGTTATCATTCTAGTGGATGTATATTGTAAGACTGAATTACTCAGAATGTTGCATTATGGGTTAGGAACCAGGGCAGATTTGAGTACTTTAGAAATGCAATACAAGGCTGCTAGTTTGTATTGGCTTTGAAGGGTCTTATTGCAAACTCCTTACTGTTATAATTTACTTATGATTTGTCATTCTGGTCCTTTTAAATTTGAATGGTGCATTAAAAAATTACTGGAAATTGTTTTCAACAACCCTTTCCCTGTAATAAATAGAACAAAAACCAACCTGAAATGAAAACAAAAAATAGTTCTACAATTCTACAATATTCCAGTCATGTGGAATCAAAGGAAGAATAGGCCTTCAAGTACCCTGGTACCTACAAAATATCATTTGCCTAAAAGAACAATATTAAATTTGTCAATTATGTATATAATTTATGGATTGACGATTCAGAATACGTAAAATGTATGATTTAATAATCCATATAGAATGAATATGATCTGAACGACTATACATTATTAAAGATAATGTGCAGAAATTTTATTTTGGTTTGTGATAAAAAATGTGGTTTTAGTAATCCTTTTTATTTGTGATGAATGTATATAATCTTACTAATTTTTGTGACAATCTTGCCATAGTTTTATACCATTTACTCTGTAATTCTCTTGTATTCAAAATGGTGCTTTCAACATCAAATGTATTTAAGAATTTAATGAATTTTCGAAAATAAATTTATTTGAAATTTGATTTGTTTTGTATTATCAATTGAAAATGCCCTATATGGCATTTATTCCTTATTTCCCTTTCCCTCTGACACTTTTTGTTTTGTTTGCTCCCCTCCGCCAATATATACCTTTAGCTATCGGAACACTACAGTTTGTTTAAAGTTAATGAAACCATTGGAACCAGATGAATTGTATGAAACAGAAAAATCATCAAAGAAATAGATCGATGAAAGAGTTTGCAAAAAATGAATAAATAATAAGAAAGTTACATGTATTAGCATTTGAAATTTGAGATCACTAATGCCAGCAATGTGACCTGAATGTGCGATGCCATTATTGATCTAGATGTTCAAATGTTCATTACTTTCTCTCATTGTTTATCAAATTCTCAAACTTGCACAGATTTGATTATTTGATTTTTCTGATCTCATACAAGCTAACATGATCAAGGGTTTCATTCCCCTTCTTACATTACCATGTAATTCATTATACACTTTTTAAATTTGTGTTTAAATTTGAAAAAGTTATCTCCAACGACACATTATTTCTATCTCTCTCTGCTCCATCCTCTCATATTGCCTTCCCTGGTCACCTCTCCTCTCTCTCTCTCTTCTTCTTCTTTTCTTTCTCTACCTGATGATGTAAACTGATGATGTCAAGATCATCTTTTTTATCAAAATATCATGAATATTTGAAAGATCCATCTATTACATATCACAATTCCTATATTTGTATTCATTCAAATATACATATTCCAACTTGATATTTTGTTCACAGGATATAAAATATTCATGTTTATATTATATAATGCAAAACGTACATGTTTTGTGCCAATAAAATGTATTAATCGTACTCTTGTTTTATTTCAAATACATATCAAATAACAAGGAAGGAAAATTCATATTGTATAATTAAAAAGACAAATAGAAAGTGTTTTAAACAATAAAAAGACACAAAATTGGCAAAGGAACATATAAAATGAGAGAAATAGAGCAATATCAATTTCAAAAATATACCCATTCTATATTAAGTTTGGGATATAAGGCAAGTTTATCGATCGAAAATCACTTTGAAAACGGGGTGAGCCAAAAGTTAACAACAGTAAGGCCTACGTAACACTCTGCATTTCCATAATTGAATTTAATTATTCACAATTATAACTAAATATACAGGGGTAATACAAATAATTCAATTTCCATTAAATGGTGGTCCATTTTAAAGGGGATTTTAAAAACAATACTCCTTGTATGGCGACATGACTGGCGTAATTTCCAGTATTCACACAATGCAAGACCTTTTTCATACTATCTTAAAAGTTAACAGAGAAATTTAAAGTTTTTTTGTACTACAAATTACTGTTGCATGAAAGTCATCACCACTCCATACATGAAAAAGTTAAAATTCATTGCTTAAATTTCAGATATTAGTACATTGAATCAACTCAAATATTTCAAAGATACATACTCTATTATGTACATACATACATTTATGTCTATAAAGACATTATTAAAAATTTATTTCAACACTTCATACACCTGCTTACTATATATTTTAACAGAAATTTTGTCTTCTAAAATATCTCAAAACATGATGATGTTATGATAAATTAAAAGAGCATGCACACACGTATTTCATGATTGTATTATACATGATAACATATATAAATTTCAATTACATACACACTCAAAGACGTCTTCAGAAATCCATGGATTTACACTTGATTGCCAAATTACATTTTTTCCATAAGAAACCTTCGTCGATATAAAAATAGCAAGATAAATTTTGTAGTATGAAGATAATTACTTGCTGTAATACACCTGCAAATGTTGGAAATCCTAGTAAAGTGCACACTCAGTATTTAACATTTTTCATCCATGTTAGACAAAAACATTTTGTATCAAATACCGGTAACAATGAAATTCAGATCAGGCGCAATATGTGTGTCTGTATAATGAACCAAAATAATAATAGGAAAATTCTGGGTAATTTGGGCAGTAGTCTAAAAATACACCGGAGTGAAAACATTCAGAAAAAAAAGTACAAACACAAGGCAAACAGTAAATCTTTTCTGTATGGAACTCCACACTAATGAGCACATTTTTGTAAAATTCATCAGTATACAATTTCCAGCAGCGATGAGGAATGAAATTTTTAACCAATTCCTTTTATCAAAAGAATTGTACCTAACCACAATGTACCAAACTAGATTGTTCTTTTCAGTTTTTCATAAACATAAAAGTCCTGAGTTACAAAGGCTTTTTTATTTTGGGGGAAAATAATGAACAGAATGTGGATTATGTAGAAATTTGAGATAATAAACTGTATTGAAAATGTCAAATATCCAATACCGAAACAAGTATATCATTCAATGCTTCAGTATGTGAGATAAAAAGACAACAAATTTATTGACACTTGTGAAATAGGTTTCATATCACACTCATACATATTATACATAATGCCAGATTCTTTCGCAGGCCCAATTCAGAATTAGTCATTCCTAAGAGATGTATACCAAGTTTTGATTTGAAAATAAATCATATAGTGTACAGATATGTAACTTGTATATTTAGCAATATAACTATACTATATAAAGTAAAGAAAAGTAAAGGAAATAATATGGCTAAATTTTTGTAGAAAAAAAAGGCAAAGACTTTGTGCATGGAAGAACAGCTTGATACAATCATTCCATTTTTTGTCCCACTTTGAAAACATTTCTATAATAATCTTTCTGGTTCAGGCAAGTTAAGTCCTTTTAGTAAAAAAGAAGAAGAAATAACTAAGAATTTAGTTGCGTTTGATAACTTCAACCCCTAGCTTTGCTGCCAAGTCATCCATATTCTTGAGTAGATTGTTATGATATTTGAGTCCACCATCTTTCTCAACCTTGGCAATGTTCTTTCTCTCAGGATCACCTGCAACGAGCACTTCTGTTTCACCCTCGGCCTGGTATACAAAAAGGAGATGATGAGAATAGTTCATTAGTTTGAAGGTTAGTTAGTCCAAAGATTTGATTCTCAGAAAATGAAATGGGATTCTTCAATCTGAGAGTGAAAGAGTTTGTTGATCTCAAAATAAAATCAGAATCATTAATCCAAAAGGAAAATGTTAACAATAAAAAACAGTGAAAAAGTGAGGCTCGTTAATCTGAGATGAAAATGAGTTACATAATTTTTTCATTCATTTTTTGATGAACTAACCCATTGCATTTTCAAATAAATGAACTGTATTTCATGTGGGAACCTACAGGAAAACTATTCACAGTACTATTTAGCCAAAGAATGATGGTACATCCAATTCAAGTACTCGAAGTGAGCAAATATTTCAATAGGAAGTCAAAATACATATATCAATGTGAAATTTATTATAATCCTAACTTCTGGCATAGTTCAGCCCAGCTAAATGTGAGACAAGCATGCAATGTACCTAAAATATATGCATATATATACATGTATATTGACATGTAGATTTAGGGGGGAACACAAAATATGTAACAAAGGGGCATATATTTCCACTTGGAATTAAGAATTAATTATCAACAAAAAAGAGTTGACTTACTGGTTCAGCATTGCGACACATTCCCATGAGATCACTCATTCTGTCTGGGAAACCTGGTGCAAACGCCTCTGGGTTGATTGCTACAAACAGTTGACCCTGAAGAGAATCAAAGTATTTTAAAAAATGGATTAAGTAATAGTTCAGCTGAATACTTCTTTGTAAAAACGAATAAACACAATTTAATTATTGCAAATTGGTTCATAAGCATAATGTATAGCATTAAATTAAGTCTTTTACTCACAACCCCCTCCCCTCCCCTCCCCTCCCAAGAAAGGGAGACCAACCCCAGAAGACAATGCATTCCTACACAGGTACATTGGATCAACGGTGCCTTGCGAAGGACTCCTTTCTCCCAACCCCATGATAACTGACTGCTGTACACAGATATCATACATGTGGATACATTGGATAGCCTACTGGGTGCTACAGGACCAGGTCCCAATATTGATGGACCCTTGTTTATTTACCTGGGTAGTGCTTCACCCAGTCGATCGTGAGTTACCAACATCTTCACGAACAACTGTTGGTCAGTTCTTGTGCTAAATGATTGAGAATGTCTTCAGTATAGCACCCCAAAGACATGTTCCAGTTGTTCGTTAAGACATTTATAACTTTACAAACGACATTTTGAAACACCATTCAGTTCTACAACATGTACTTGGTCACTGGTATTCCATTGACACTGGGTTTAAAAGCTAGCACCTGAAATTTTCCACAACCCTCCCCTATGATAGCTAGACTTTGAAGCACAGGACTAGGTCCCATGATGAATTGACCCTAGTCTTACTTACAAGGTCTGCTTCTTCGGTACTTGTCTTCCATTTCCTGACGTTAGGTCCGAAGTGCGACCCTCCCAGGACTCCACTCAGAACCTCTCACCACATGCAAGACCATACCCAAAGTGAAAAAAAAAATAAAAAAAATAAAGAATTATAAAAAAACAAACAAATCAAAAAAAAAAAAAAAAAACACAATCAGGTCAAGTGACTCTAAAGTAATTAAAATCGAAGAATGCTTAAATTGATACTAAAACAATTATCATTAGGAGCGCTGTATGAACCAGCAAAATATTACAAAATTGGTCTACTAGAATTCAATCTAATCCCCAATCTTTTGGTTTACTAAAATTTGGTCTAATCCCTATTTGATCTAATAACCGTTTGGTCTAATAATGATCATTACCCTCATATGAATGGTAAGCAAAAATCAAATTGTATTGGATCATGACGGCATGGCATGACATTCATTGAATATAAGACCACATTACTAATGGCTTAAATTCTCAAAAACAAAAAAACAAAATTGTTAAAAATTCTGGAATTGAATTGAAAAAAAAAAATGTATTTCAAAATCCAAAAATCTTCCTTTTATTAAGATTAAAGAGAGAACTGAAATTATAATAGACTATGAGCATCAGAAGAGTGACTTGTTCCTACCAATAGGAAAATTTTGGGCCTATTTGCACAGGTTTCCCAAAAGTCATGTGATGTAAATCAAGCGAATCACAGTACATATTATACATAAACTATGTACCATATCACCTTATATCCTCCTGCTATCTCAGAGCCTCCGAGGGGTAGTAGACCTCCTCCATTAATCACAGCTTTGGGGTCATTAGACTCCTGTCAAATGTAAATATTATGTAATTATACAAATAACGTACGTTTGTGAAAGCATTAGTGCATACGCGCTGCACAAACGTTAAAGTCAAAATTGGATAATGGATGAGGCTTTGTCAAGTACATTATCCATCACAATGTGACTTAAAGGAGGAGTCCGGGCTGAAATTAAAAAGTTTTGTAAAGTAAAGTAAAATTTAACAAACAACACAGAAAATTTCATCAAAATCGGATGAAAAACAACAAAGTTATTCATCTTTTCAGGTATTGAATTTTTTTCGTAAAACAGTTCTTGGCATTGTCTCATTTGAATATTTGAATATTCAAATGAGCAAAATGATGATGTCACAGTCCCCCTACTTCTTGTGTATTTTATTATATGAAATCCTATTTTTCTCATTTTTTTATATATTGCATATACAGAAAATCTATCCCTCATAATGAAATAGGTAAAAGCACTAGTGACCTTGAACATTCCACAAGGATTAATCTCTGTTTTTATGTCCTTGGGGCAGAAAATCTTGATAATTGGTATTTCATACAATAAAATACAAAGAAAGTAGGGGGACTGAGACATCATCAGTTTGCCAATTTGAAGATGGCAAAAACTGTTTCCTAAAAAAATTCAAAACCTAAGAAAATTCATAACTTTGCCATTTCTGATCCGATTTTGATGAAATTTTCAGTGTTGTGCTTTTTAGATTTTACTTTATTTTTCCTAATAATGCAAAATCCAGCCCGAAGAAGTCCTCTAAATGAGTGCAGGGCATATACATGCAGTATCACTAATATAACAGCAACAAAACATCCAAAAAGTAAGAAAAGATGCACACATTGTGCACTTCATCTATTCATTCATTCATTCATTTAGCACTTCAGCACGTCCAATAGGCCTGATATTTTCTTGTGGGTTTGATTTTCTTAACTTCCATCTTCTATCTAATTCTAAAAAATTCTAAATTCTATTCTATCTTCTATCTAATTCTAAACTAGATGAATCCTCGACCGCGCACGGTCGAAATTTATGCCTCCGCCATTGCCAGATCAGAAATATATGGAACATTCATCTGTTCTATTTTCATGTTCATGTATACAAATATGTCTTTGACCTTGACATTGTAAAAAGTCTCAATCTAATCAGATCAGTGCCACTCAAGTATGCACACATGTACCAAGTATGAAGATGATCCATGAAACAGTTCTTGAGTTATCATGAGACAAGCTATTTTCAAATATTTATTGACCTCTGTGACCTTTGACATTTGACCTCATGACCCAAAAATCTTATCAGATCATTGTCACCCCAGTATGCATACATTTCCCAAGTATGAAGATGATTAGTGACACGGTTCTTGAGTTATTGTGAGAATCGAGCCATTTTCACCTATTTATTGACCTCTGTGACGTTTGACGTTTGACCCTATGACTCCAAAATTTTATCAGATCATTGTTACCCCAGTATGTACACATTTACCAAGTATGGAGATGATTAGTGAAACGGTTCTTGAGTTATTGTGGGAACGAGCTATTTTCACCTATTTATTGACCTCTAGGACCTTTGACCTTTGACCTCATGACCCCAAAATCTAATCAGATCACTGTCACCCCAGTATGCACACATGTACCAAGAATGAAGTTAATCCGTGAAACGGTTCTTGAGTTATTGTGAGAACGAGCTATTTTCACCTATTTATTGACCTCGGTGACCTTTGACCTTGTGACCCCAAAATCTAATCAGATCATTGTCACCTCAGTATGTATGTACCAAGAATGAAGATGATCTGTCAAACGGTTCTTAAGTTATCGTGAGAACGAAAGTGGGACGGACGTACGGATGTACGTACGGACGGACAACCCGAAAACATAATGCCTCCGGCGAGACTTCGTCGCGGAGGCATAAAAAATCTAAATTCTATTCTATCTCTATCTAAAGAGTCGATCTTCGTAAAAAAAAATTGGTGATATTCTTTTTAAACTTTTTCCAGTCACGAGCAATTTACTGCCACTTGCTGGGGACTGAAAAAAAAAAGTTTTAAAAATATTGAATTAAACTCATGAAATGATTTTGTGTTTACATACCACTCCAGAGGCATCACATCCCCATCCATTGGGAATTGGGATCTCCTTGACAGCATTCAATTCAATCTGTATTCACATTGAAACACAAATAAATGGGTTCAAAGTAAGGATGACGTAGAAAAAAATAAAAGATTAGGAAGAAGAATGGTGCATGTTTCAGTGCTCAAGCCTCCATCTTCAGCCAATAAATTACATACAAATTGTTTTCTGTAATGTACCACAAAGAAAAATATTGTCATCATTGTGTAATAAAACAGAAAGAAATGATCAATTTAAATTGTGATTAAATTAATTCTGGAACAGAGAAAGCTTTCAAATAGTATCTACAAAGGTAGGTCCCAGAATCTTGTAATAACTGTATTGTTTTTTTTTTGTACCATACTTCCCCTCGTTCATTTTTTGACAGTACTCACCTTCCCCAATGCAACAGTGGAAGTAGCCATATCTAACACGTAGCTATCGCCATTCTGGGCTGGTGCACCACAAGATATAGGGTTGGTTCCAAACATTGGCTGTGAGGGGTTAATTGGATGGAACAAAAATGATAGGAATATGAATAAAACAAAAACAAATGTAACTTTTTCAAATACATACCTACATTGTATTTTATGTTATCTATATTCTAAACCTATCATAGTGTTGTACACCGGTGTAATAAAATTGCATGCCCTAGTAGGTACCACCAGGGTGTTAGTTTCAAGAGAACAGTTTTTCTTTCCACACACATCAATTTATTCTAAAATTAAATGCACCACTTGATCATTATTAGGTGTTCATAACCAACACTAGTGATTTACACCAGTATATTTTACACCAACATGTCATGCCCTAGTAGGTAACACCAGTTACGACGTGTTTCTGGTGCTCAAGCTAACTGTGTCTGTTTCCACATTAAATCATACTCAAATTGAATGCAGCACTCGATTATTATTATTATAATAAAATAATAATAATAATAGTGAAAACTTATAGAGCGCACACACTGTCCGAGGACGCTCATGGCGCTAGCTCAGCAACAGTTCTCTTTGAGGAATGTATGTTACGAATCAATATTAAAAATACTTACAAATAAAAACCAAGATCACATTTCATATAGTTTGCATCACCAGAAGGCATTCTCAGCCTCGCCAGGTGGGGCCTGGTGGCCTCCTGCTTGCTGCTCCGTTCACCAACAATTTAAGGGACAAGCCCGGTTAGCACATCATTCACAGGAGCTCTAGTATAGCACTTGAGGCCACCACGCCCCAGATGGGTTAGCCAATCAGACCAAAAGGCAATAACAAGAAAGATCTGAAAGCCTAGATTATACACACATATATATACATACATACATATATGTATGCATACATATACATAATATGTATTATATATATAAACTCATATACACATATTATGCAGATAAAGTTATATAATAAATTGAGGGGTTACATATCGAACAGATACGACTTAAGACGATCTTTAAAGGTACATGTAGAGTGTGTTTTGAGACAGCGAAGTGATAAGGGAAGCTTATTCCATAGTTTGGCTGCAGCATGCGAAAAGCATTGCCTCCCCATGAATGTCGTGTACGTGGAATTTGCAACAAATTATTCATTCCTGTTTAGGGCGTCTTTGTTGCGATTATTTATGGGTCTTAATGTACTTATGTATTGTGGTGATATTCCATGGATGGCACGGTGGACGAGTACACAAGTTTAAAGTGGACTCTTTCTGGACAGGTAGCCAGTGAAGAGAACGTAATACAGGTGTAATAGAGGACATCCTTGGTGTAAAGGTAAGGAGCCTCGCACTGGAATTTTGGAGAGATTGCAATCTCTTTTGTTGCTTTTGTGATTCCAAAAAGAATAGAATTACAAAAATCTAAACGTGAAGAAATCAGTGCATGGACTAATTGTTCGCATGCCTTCTGAGTCAATGATATTGCGAATAAATCCAAGGTTACGCAACTGTATCTCACTGACTCTTTGATATGCTAGACACATGTTCAAGAAATGACATATTATTATTGAAATCACACCAAGATTACGAACACTCGAGCAGGTTTTATGACTTATCACCGACGTGTAACTCTAACTGATTATGATTAGCTTTATGAGAGAATTCTTAGAGCCAAGAATAATGAACTCAGTTTGGTTTTCATTGATTTTTAGACTATTAGTATCCATCAGTTTTTCATGTTACTGATCATACAAGCTTCTACATTTCTCATCGCATCAGCTATTGCTCTGTTGATGGAGATACAGACACAAAAAGTTGGATGTCATCAGCATAGCATGGTATTTTATATCATGTTCTTTTATTATCGTATTAATTGCTGAAGATAAACAGAGAATAGGAGCGGACCACCAACAGAACCTTGTGGCACCATAGGGAGAGGAGTTGGGTCAGATTTAGAGTTATTACCGAGATGTACTGATTCTGTTATCTATGATGATGAGAACCACTGCAAGGCCGTGCCTGAGACCCAGAGAGATTGAGTCTTTTTACAAGAATTTTGTGGTCTATGTGTTCGAAAGCACTAGACATATCGAGCAATACCAAAGTGTAATATTTCCTTTGTCCATTTCCGAAAGTAATATCTACAATTAGTCAGCAAGTTTCCACACTATAGTGTGGACGTAAGCGGACTGATAATTATCGATAAGACTGTGTTCAAGGAGATATGTACGAAGGCGTGAAAATGCCACTCGTTTCCGTGAGTTTGGAAAGATACGACAAATTAGAATCGGTCTATAGTTCTGCAGACTATCGCTGTCCAGATTCGATTTCTTCAAGGTGGGCGCACTGCGCAACTTTATACTGTCGGGAATTATTCCTATATCCAGACTTTGGTTTATTTTACTTGCAATTGATGTGCAATAGAAGGGAGGCATTGTTTTAGAAGAGATCTTTGAATGCGGCATCAAGTTCACTTGACTTAGAAGGTGAACTCATTATGATTGAAGTTATCTCATCAAGTGTTGTTGGAGATAGAATATCCAGTGTCTTATCTGTTATAGGCATTATTTCAAATCCTCCAATCTTAAGAAGGGTTGATCTAACATTCTGTATTTTTTCTACAAAGAAATCGTTAAAACGATTTGCGAGATTAACAGTTGAGGTAGGAAGAAGAGTTTGCTGATTTCTATTTAATAGAACATTAGCAACTCGAAAAAGTTGTCTCGTATTTGTGCAGTTTTCAACTAGCATAGAGTTGTATGCTGTTTTGGCAGTTCGAACACATGACTGCACTAACTGCCGTTGGTTTCGATACTTTTCACGGTCACACTCTCGACCTGACTTGAGCCATTTACGCTCCAACTTTCTACGTTTACGTTTTTCATTTGCAATTTCCTGACAGTACCACTGTGCATTGGGTCGAACTGTAACACATCGCTCTTTCATAGGAGCATACTCTTCAAGGACATTTTTTAGTAAGGAATTGTAACTTTCAACAGATTTCGAAACATCATTATGTGAACAATTTTCAAGAAGAGACAGTTCAGTGATTATCACCAGAGGTGAGGTGTTGGTGTTGCTAGTAAGCCAACTGCTTCTTTTTCCAAATATATCAATTTATATTAAAATTTAATGCAACACTTGATTATTATTAGTTGTTCATAACCAACACTAGTGATTTACACCAACCTTACGTGCCCTAGTAGGTACCACCAGCGGTGAGGTGTTTGTGGTGCTTAGTCCGATCATTCCTGCTTCAATGGCTCGCAGGGTGTACCATCCCGCTATACTGTAATGGTTGGAACCTGCAGGAAAATGAAAATCAATATCTTTAAATCCTCTGGCAGAACACTAAGGACCTTCATTGTGTGTCAGGTCTATGAAATTTTCTCCAGCGACAATTGTTTCATGGTCAATCCTACACACTAATCAAATGGCTATCTTTAGCACTGGACTATTTGTAACCTTTACCAGACATCTTAGACAAAATAAAGCCTGTCCAGAGAAATCATCATTTCCTGAGTGTTTCAATTCATGTGGTACTAGAGCAAAATATTTTTTTTTATTCTACCTTATATTTCATTTCATGAATTTATTGTGTATTTATTCCTCAGAATAACTTACTAAATCAATAGCACATTATAAGTGTTGGAATTGATATTACCATATTACCAACATAAAATAGGTTATTGACAGTTTAGTGTATTTCATCATTTTTAAAAAATAAAAGATACGTACTACATGTCAAAAGAAAACACATGGTGTACATCTATCGAGTAGAAATACACAACCCCTCCACCCTCCACCACCGCCCCCCCCAAAAAAAAAAAAAAAAAAAAGCAAAAAAAAATTAAAATAAAATAATAACATCCTGACAAAAAAAGAGGGGGAAATCTATAACAAGTGCCTATCACTCATGGGCCATGTGGATTAACTTTATTTATCTTATCACTATTCCCATTCTTGTACAATTCTAGTATAAAGTACCATAATACTTTAGGTTGAAAATTTTGGTTTGTTAATCCAAAACACATAGACCAAGCATTTAAATTTAAAGAAAAAGGATGAAAATGCAAAGCAATTGCTTTGTTAACATAATTATTGAACACATTTTGTTATCACTGAAGAACTTACCTTTAGCTACTACCCATCCTATACCAGCCTCTTTGGCCTTTTTTATGGCAAGATCTGTGCAGAACTTCCCTACTACTGGACCTAGAAGATTCTTCCCATCAACCCAAGCAGTCCCAGCCAGCTCCTAAGAGAATACAAAGCAATAGATACAGTGAAATATATGCATATAGTAGGGGAGAGCGGGGTTATATGGAACATTTTCACAAAAATGGCCGGAAAACAAAAGCGGATTTATTTCAAGAAACAATAAACAATCAGGTTGAGTGTATATCTGTATGCTACAAATGTACCCCATAAAATTCTTAAACTTAGTGATAGTTCCGGAAAAAATCCATCTTCAATGAGACCATGTCAAGTGTTCCAACTAACCCCAGACATGGGGTTAGTTGGAAAATGTTATGGGGTAAGTTGAAACATTGTGCATTATGTCATATAAAATTATATTTAAAATACCTGCAACAATATTACATGGGTTCAGCTAACTTGCTTTATTGATTCCAATTAAAATATTAAAGATTGGTGTTGATTTTTTTTTTAACTTCATGTTTTATTACACTTGATAGCATCCACTCAGATACATATACTCTGAAGTCCTGTGAAGTAGCATTCTGCAATATATTTTGTTTAAACCAAAATAAAATTGTCCAATGTGCACTAATATACATTTATAGGAATATTTCAGAACACTTCATTGAATTATATAATTTTTATTTTTCTATTCAGCTGAAACCTATTTACTTAGTACATGTTCCAACTAACCCCAGAGGCCCATCTGACATTTGTAAGTTTACAGCACAAAAGAGGGACAACAACATGCCATATATTTAACCTTGTTTTGTAGCTTGGTATAACTGTTTGTTATAATAAAAAACTGGCCAACTTAATTTATGATCTTCTCTGAGATAATAAAACATTTGTAAAAATGACAAAATTTACTCAGAAGGTGAAAAAACAAACATTCCTTTCTAACTTCATGAGGCTTGAAGCATGTGTGCTGTCTAAAATGTGGTGGATGGCAGTTGCTAATAGCGACAACCTGAGGGTCGATTTGCATAAATATATTTATAGACGTTCAAGAAAATTACAAGGTTTCAACTAACCCAGTGTTCCAACTAACCCCACTCTCCCCTATGTATAAAGACAGGAAGTTGGTCTTTGTATCATGAGGTTTGTAAGTTTCTTTGCGTAAAGATCTGTGCAGAACTTGTCTACAACTGGAACGAGAAGGTTCTTCCCCCCCCCCCCATCCGAAAGGTTGCAGCCAACTCAAAAGAACACAAAGCAACAAAGTAAAACCTGTACATATCAAACGACTGCCCAAGGAAGACAGAGGAGAACTTCACAAGTGGTTTGTAATACAAACTTGCTTAAGAAAAAAACAAAGTGAAATTTTTTAAAAGCAGCTGGAGACTAATCTACATGTACGCTCTAGTCAAAAAGGGTTGTCAAAAGTGCCTCTCTTCAGGGAAAGTGTTCCACTTTTGACTGTGTTCCCTCCCCCCCCCCCACAACACACACATAATTACATTTGATTTAACTTTGCCTGGCTGCCCCGTGAACATATGTAACACACATGGTTTAATTCCTCTTTACAGTGTAATCCCTACCTTTAAGATGACAGGTTCTCCTTCCTTTTCTGTGATACCACTCTGTATGTCCTTTACATACATTTCTGAAAATTAAAAAGAAATAGTGTCATCATCATCATGTAATCAAAAATTATTTATCACATTATTCATATATTTGCATTTGTGTTAGCGTTAATTATATTATTATTGTAAAGTGCATAGAGAATTATCTTTTAGTTATTATAAGCACCAAATATTATTATGATTAATTCCCATTTTGAAATGACTGAATCAATCAATTCTCCTTCAAATCAACAAAATTTCGATTTTCTACTTTGATTGCTTTAGATTTATTGCAATTTTAGAGAGTAAATGCAACCTTAAATGAAATCGTGCAGAGTTAACAACATTTGGCAAATTTAAAGAAATGATTAATTTCATAATTTCATCATGTTGTCAATTGATATCATATACAATGTACATGTACATGATGCATCTTTAGAAGATGTTAAAATACTTTCCTAAAAATGAGCAAATGAGCAAAAAAAAAAAAACCCAACATGTATGTTCTTCTACACACAGACAGGTTGGAAATTCAAACTGAAATAACCCTAAAGGAATATTTATAACTCACCTAGTCGATTCATCCCATGACTATAGTGCCCTCTATGGTCAGCGCAGGCCAGGACTTCCGCTAGGGCCGATGAATGGGCGGGGTTCACCCCCGTGGCAACCATACACCTCTCCATGAAGGCCTGAGCCTCGGCCACTGGCACAGTTCCATAATCACTGTCATGAAAGATGAAATGCATTAGAATTGTACATACATTTCTACTTTGGCCCGTAATCACAATGGTGTACTACATGTATCTGTGGTCTGACTATGGTTAGCCTAATGTGACAAATCTGTCTCCATTATTATGTTCCTTAAATATGTTTACTGAATAGTGCTTTAATGCTTAGGAAAACTTTTTTACTTATCATTCCCAGGCACTTTTTAATAGTTTCAGTGCCAAATAATCTATGGTAACCAATTGAACAAGTACTGTTCGAGATCGTGTCACATTTCACTATCCAAAGTCAAACCACAAATCTAAGTTATGGCTTAACTTAGTACACCTTTTTGAATACAGGCCATAAATGTGTTTAAGAAATCATTGAACACCTAATATTACTGAAGTCAAAGAACAAAATCTTTTCAAACAGTCACAGCAATTTTTGAAAAAAAAAAAAAAAAAAAAAAAAAAAAAAAAAAAAAAAAGAATCACAAACTTACGCTGCTAAATTTGGCATCCTTTGGCAATGTGATAAATCCAGTCAGTTTGATACAAGTTTAAAACTCAAGTTTAACTCTACGTAAGAGACCAGCTCTCAATTGTATATAACTCTCAGAGACTAACTGCGAGGAAAATGGCAAATCCAAAAAGATTTAAAGTACGGTCCCAAATTTCTTTGCACTATGGCAGTGTTCTTCATAGCCACCATTGCAATCTGTACCCTCTACTGATCAAATAACGGCATTACATGTAGGCATATCAGACAAAGAATAACATACAAGAACAGCATGAATAAAGCATGTTAAAAATAATCCATTCATGTCAAATGCTGTTCCATTTTTCATGCATGATTGGGGATAAAAAAAGGAGGAAAAATTCTGACTGAGTCATAAAAAACAAAACAAACAAAACAAAACAAACAAAACAAAACAAAACACTGTCTTTGCTGTTTACAAGAGCAGAGCGATTTGAGGAATTTTGCCATTGTAAAACTCTTGTTGAGCTTTTTGAGAGACCCTATTTATTATACTCCTCTTTTTTTTTTCTTTTCTTTTTTTTAAAAACCAATTGACAATCTTACAGTCACAAGCCCTGTGTATTTTTCAGACTTCATGCCTCTCTATGATGTTCTTTCTCAGTATTTTTTTTCTACACATGAACCATTTTATAGCCAAAGTGCTGCAATTACAAAAAAACCCAGATTTGACCATTTCCCCACTTTTTAAAAGGGAGATAGCCAGGCTCCCACAAAACTTTTTAGGGAACCATTTATAGGGACTTCAACAAAATCAATGCACATACAAGGGCTGTACATGTACATGTACATGTATGATGTGCTGAGCTATTTCTGATACCACGAAAAAATAATGAACAAACTGGGTTGATTAAATTCATTCTTTTAAAATGGAAGTTTAAGAGAGCAGCTGGCACCATGGGCTCCTGGTATATGTAACAGGGGATGAATGGTGCACTTCCAAGAGCTCAGCAAAGTCTTTGTTTTATAATAAAAGTTGTATGAAACAGGGATATCCATGTTGACCAAATGTGGGCAAGGCTGAAGCACCACAGGAATTTAATGCTTTTCAGTCAACTTTTTTGTTTATATTGGCATTAATTAATCCTCAATACTTTGATAGAAGCTTTGATTTCTGTAGGACTGAAAGCTACTGTACACTAAATACTAATTAAATAATTTCTTTCATGTAGTTGTAAATAATCGATCCATCATTCACTTATTTTAATTGTTTTAGACAATAATCAAATGAAAATATACACCTTTCTCCAATTTGTTTTGGACTGTGTATTAATATTGAAATAAGTCCTAGAAAAAAATGAAACTCCAAATATCGATGATGTAATCACAACACATTTTGTAAAGCGAACATACTCTCTTGGCAATTCTTGGTTGCATTCATTCTGGGACACATCAGTGGAACATTGATTAGAGCAAAATTCATCCGTGAATATATTTGGTAATCTTTATAAAGAATATATGATTAAATTGTTTTTTTTTTAATGGTTAGTACGCACTCACATCCCATGTTCATGATTTATAAACATTTAGTTTATATCATACCCACAATGATCTTAAAATATAAACCACTTCTATGACTTTCACAGAAATGAAATAACTGGAAAATCATTTGGTAAAAAAGCAATACAGTGGCTTTACAGGAGAATGAAACAAAAACCTGTGAAACTGAACAGCAACATACAGACCTTCCCAGAGTTCCTTCCACAATAGACTGAAGCAAAGCAGTGGGACCAATAATATACTTTCATGTATGTACACCAACTGAAAACTGTGGGACTATATATATGTTAACACCTTCACCACAAGCAATAAATATGTGAGAAATATGAATACTAGCTGGAACAAAGGGTGATTACACAACTATGAACACATCGAACAACAGCAGACTTACGGGGCCACTTGGAAAACCTGAGGCGATCGCGAAATATGTCTGCAAAACAACTTCCCAAGAGTGCTACACGTACTTGTTCTACGAAATAGCATTACAGGGAGGGACGGTGACAAAGCCATGATGACGGTGGTAATCGAAATTAAGAGTTCTGTGAATCGAGATGGAAAATTAAGGAGATAAAATATAACATTTCTTCACACTTTTCCGATAATTTAGGGATTCCACATTACTTTTATCAAAGATGTCACTTTCCTGAATTCAAGAAGTTCCCTAAGTAGACCTACTCCAAATTTTTCAGACCTTTTATAGCATTTTTTTGACAGCATTTGAAAGTATAAAAAAAAAATTAACTTTGACTTTTAACTTCTTTGTCTGGATGTCAAAACAAACAGGCAGTTCTAAGGTGGAAAGGGTGTTAAAATGCTTACTGTCCTGATTATTGATTAGTTTATAATGACTTGAATAATCAGTACATCCATGTTATATTTACCCGCATTTCCTTATCTCTTGTGAATTATTTTCCAGTAGGCCTACACCCGGTAATAAAGATAAAATTTGCTATCTTATTTTGCAGATTTGCAATATATACTTCCTACATCAGTCATATATTCTTAAACAGTACCTTTGAATACAAAAAGATGGTGATGAACATATTGATGAACATTTTCACAAACTGTGATGATTGTTGATTGTAAACGATTTTTCAACCATTTCACAAAAAGAAAGCAAAGCAACCAAAAAAAAAAAAAAAAAAAAAATAACAATGGGAAGGATTGAATCCCAATCATTGTTCATCATGTGCGAGTTGTTTGCAAACATCCGTATGGAATAACACGTAACAAGATCATTGTGCTGAATTTTCTGATCACAAGATCAAGTACTTAATTAATGTGTCAACAGAAAATTAAGAGGGCCATTGTTTTTTCTTGGTCATGATGTTTGTAAACAAATAGCGGTGCAATCGATTAATTGATGGGGACTCTCTTCTTTTTTGTTTGTTTGTTGCTTTTTTTCTTTTGGATGAGTTCAAGTCCATAAACATGAAGCATCACCATCGAGATAATCTACTTCAAAATATAATGAAACTGCTTTCTGAATAATAATGAACATGTGGATTGATTGAATTATGTTTGGAAAGATATATCAACATGTTAGGATCTACATCGTAGCGTTGTACTTGTACTGAACAGTTTTTTAGGAGCAGGTTTTCGTTCAGATAAGACCCTCGGTGATAACAATTCGCTTTATAAATGTTGCGTTAACACACACATGCTGTACGCAGTTCTTCACAAAGTCAAACTAAATCTAGCCTGGTACAGGCAAAAATTATGATCAACCGACATGATGATGAATAATAATGCAATGAATAAAAGCGGCAACATATCCAATCTTCAAGTGATGGCTCGCAGGGGCGCATACAGATATAAATATAATTACAAACTTAAACATAAGAAATAAAAGAACTCAGACTCTAGACTGTAAACTGGGCTGAGGTGCTGGGTATGATTCAGCAGTATGCATTAACCTGGTGTATATGTTTTGGTATTAAACAAAGAAAGGAATGCGGCTAAAACCGATTTAAAAATATAGTCTCATGTTGTTGCACGTTGCAGCTAAAAAGGTATGTGTGAGAGTTTTGTGATAGTTGCTTTCACGGAATTACCGGTGATTTCAGTGAAATGTTTAAACCCAAACATAAATTGTAACAGTTTTGAGACCCTTTGCTGGGGTGTCCAGTCCCCCGAACTTCCCGCATGAATGGAACGTAGCGATCTGTGTGTATCACCCACACAAGAGAATCCCCATTGGTTTCCACCTGAATGCCTAGTGCACAGTGAGATGAGACGGGTCCCCGACTTATCTTTTTTATACTTATATCGTGAGATAAAGACACTAAAAAGAGATTTCATGTAGTATAACTTTCATTACAGTTATAGGATTCAGTCTTGATCTTTCATATTATCTAACTGTGAATACAAATTAAATGTTTCCTTCTCCCAACACTACTTACATGTATACACCAGCTTTAAGCATCAGGTGGGGAGAGTTTTAAGTGCTGCCTTAAATACAGTATTAGCTGTCTGAATAGAGAGTGGTAACCTATTCCACAAGAAAGGAGCAGCAGATGCAAATGCTCTATCCCCCCAACTTTGTTTGGTACGTATTTCTTTGAGCCTTACAATTTGATGAACGCAAACTGATGAAAATAAATTGACTGTGATGTTATTGTTGCTGCACTGTAAGTTAGATCTACCTACTGCACAAACTCTTATTTGACTCACGATCTAAAACTACAACAATGAATGAAGAATTTTTCCCCCTAAAATCTTCAATCGACGTCATATCAAGATCGACACACAAAACCATAGATACACATTTACACAAGCCCAACACAACCCACCGGCACACCATGTCAAGGCCGCCCGTGTCCAACCCGGTCATGATCTCTCCATATGCCTTTGAACTCACAAAACTCAAGCATGTTACACAGCTCTCAATTTTGAGCTACAATCAGACTCTAATAATAACTTTCAGAAAGCTTACATCATTGATTGACCATAGAAAAACTACAAGCGGATATATGATTATTCTATTTGAACATAATAACTGATAACATGCATTAAAAATTACCTTTCAGATGTCATTACTTCAACTCAAGCTTGTCGGTCCGCCAACTTTACTAGCTTTTATGTTCTCGTGAGATAGCCTTGTTTTCAAGACCCTTATTACAAAAACCTCTTATCACAACAATTTGAAAAAATAAAAATACTATCTTTTAAAAGCGTTTTTATTATAAATATACTATTTTCAGAATATAATTATGAATTAAATTATATTTGCAATAATCTAAGATCTAAGATATGATATAAGATATAAGAAAACAATGATATAACATTCAAAATGGTAAATACGTAAACAGTGCTCATTTTGTAGACTATTCAGACATGTATTTTAAATCCAATTTTCATGACAAAGCTTCCCGATATTTTTTCAACACCCAATGCAAATGTCAGAAGACATTTTCCCCATAATATAAGTGAAATCAAAGTAATGAAAATTTATTCTGTAATAAAAAACACATTATATAGCAAAATTTTCTAGTCTTAAATTATAGAGTAAAAAAAATTAGAAAAAACCTTAAAGAAAATCCAATGACCAAGCTGCAAAATCTGCAAACGCCATATTCAGCTTGCACTATTTATTACTAAGTCAATAGCCAGGCCTAGGCTGAGGTAGGAGTTTGTTTGTAGAATTGGCAAGAAATTTCATGTTAAGTCTGCAAGATTTTAGTAGGAAAAGATGATGTTCGGATTCATTCATGGACTGGAAAGGCCCCACAAATCACTGCTAAACCTTTGGTTACTAATGTTTAAAAGATATGTTCCTATATAGAAAATGTAAAAAGTTTTACCACCACAACCACATTTAAAGGGACTAATATCTTTTCATTTCTAATACGCAACTAATTGAAACAGCCCTCTTAACCATTACAAAACGAAGAATATTGAAGGATTGCATTATAAAAAATGGACCCTGGAAAAATTATTTGATTACATTCTTGACGTAAACTTGGTAAAAGATCAACAATTTTTTTTTAACCCAACTCTTCATGTATTGTTATATAGGTTTGCTATATTGTTTTGTATTTTCCACCATTACTAAAGACTGTGATTCTATTATGTGATTAATGTCTGCTACATACAGATTATCCTGAACGCAATAAAAAAGTTTCAAATAGATCTTTTTTTTTAAAAAATAGAGGCTGGGTATTTTGTCTGCAAATAGGAACTGGAAAGGCATCTGCATCAAAAGGGAGCATAACTGGATGAGGAGAGAAAGAGCAGATCAGATAGAGACGAGATAAAAAGCCCGCCCCCACCACTCAGGCGCGGTCAACCATACACGTATGCCTCGTGTCAGATTCTTAGAGATAAAAAACTGAGCGATACCCCTATCAGTAGGGCAAAGCCGTGTCAAAAAAATTTCTTACACATGTATTACAGGCCTTTTAGCAGGAAGCTGCCCATCAAAATAATCCCCTATTATATGCTTTTGGAGGGTATAGCCAGGCCAAAAATTACCCCCCTTTCACGCTGTTTATTGCGATTCATATTTGCGGAACCCTATTTCAGGATTGTCCTCAAAGAACCTTTGAAAACTACCCCCTAATTAAAAATAGTTCGGGCGGAAAAAATGCTAAAATGACCCTATTTCAAATGGCCTCAGGATTTTCCCCCAAGCTTGAGAAACAGAAATATTCACCCCTTTTTCTGGAGATATCGGGCAACAAGCCATACGTGTATGCTTGACCGCCTGAGTGTGCGGGGCGGGGGGACCGCGTAAAAAAGCTGCTGTTAATCAAATCATTTTCATAATCTTGTAGCCTATTAACAAAAATATGTTTTTATAAAGCTGTGACATAATTTACACTCAGTTGAACAGTCTCGTGAATTGCTCTGCTTTGAGGTAAAATTAAATGAAGGGCCAAAAATGGAAAAGGTGATTTAGTCGGTTGTCATTGCAGATATTCAAAAATAATTAAATCACACAATTATCAATGAAAAACATTTTCAAAAATGCTAAAGGACCCCTATTTCAAATGGCTTGGATTTTCCCCCCAAGCTTGAGCCCCAAAATATCCCTTTTCCCCGAGAAATCAGGGAACAAAGCCATACGTGTTATGGCTTGAACCGGCCTGGGGGGGGGGGCTTAAAAAAAGCTAATATTCATAATCAAATTCATTTTCATAAATTTATAGGGTTCAATAAATGAAGGGCCCAAAATGAAAAGGCATAGTCGCGTTGTCATGGAGTATAAAATAGTTAAATCCACACAAGTATCAAGGAAAAAACATTTTGGGCTCATACTTCAAGCACCCCCCCCCCCCCACCCCCAAATAGCAACCCCAGCCTCCTTCCCAGGTCAGGCTTCGGACTGTAAAACGCTGCGAACACACCCCCTTTACCCAACCGTTCCAGCTGCCAAACTAAGTTGA